>ML677335.1:17672004-17787013 GCA_007922305.1 Dermatemys mawii | reverse complement strand
AGGGGTGCTGCCTACCTGGCCGGGAGCTATGGGGCTGAAGAGGATGGTCCCGTGGGCCAGAAGGGGCCTGCGGGCTGTCATTTGCCCACCCCTGTTTTAATGTATTCAACAAGGTCCTCTTTCAGAACAGTTGTTCCCTAAAAAAATTGCCGCCTTTTTAACTATACAATACCTTACTAACAGGAACATATCACATTTTAGTTCCAAGTTTAGCCCATTCCTATTCAGGCCTGCTGTTTTATTGCTGTGATTTATCAAAAATGTTGACTCAAAGACAAGGAAAAGAACTGCCTGTTAAAGAAAGATATAACACAGTATTTCATACTTCTCCCTCTACTACTTTTGTATGTATCTCATTGTCACATTTTTTAAAATTTGTAATCCACATTTGGGTATTAGAAAGTAGAGAACTGTAGTCTGGATCTATTACATCTACAGTCCTGATCTGTAGAGTTCCCCAGAAGGCTGTAATTGCTGGCTTTGTAGCAGACCCAACCATTTTCTATGGTTGGCTTCTCTTATTTGTTATTTATTAACAAATAAATAAGCCAACCCTTATTCCTTGATAAAGTTCCTTTAGGCCATGCAGTCTCCCTAGATGTGACACCATAATAATTTCTCCTGGTCCTAAAATGTAAAAAAATCAGATTAGGAATCTGGGGGTCAGTGGAAGGATATGGGTATATCTACATTAGAGCAGCACAGCTGTGGTGCTGCAGCTGTGCTGTTGTAGTGTGGACTCCTCCTACATCGACAAAGAAGTTTTTCCATTGATTCTAGATCATTCACCTCTGAGAGGTAGTAGCTAGGTCCGTGAAATATTTTTTTCTGTTGACCTAGCTGCTGCTCCAGTGAAGGAAATCTCAACTTAATGGCATCACAAAGGTTGCAAAATTTTTTCATAGCCCTCAGCAAAGGAGCTTGGTCAATCTAATTTTTAAATGTAGACCAGGACTACATGCTACAGAATTAGAAAGGTCTCAAGTCTGAAAATTTGAGCAGCCTCATTCAACCACTAACTGCCTTCCTTTTTAGGTCTAGGGAAGTGGTCACCAACCGATCAATCCTGGGGACTCTCCCAGTCAACTGTGATCTCCAGCTGCCGTGGCACAGCGGGGCTCCCTGCCTGCCACAGACCCACACCACTCCTGGAAGCAGCCAGCATGCCCCCATGGTCTGCGGGGGGAAGGGGACCAGAGATCTTCATGCACTCCTCCTGCCTGCAAGCACTGCCCCCAAGCTCCCATTGGCCAGGAATAGAAAACTGTGGCCAACAGAAGTTTTGGGGGCAGTTCCTGCAGAGAGGGGCAGCGCACAGCCCCACCCAGGGGCTCCAGGGGCCCAATGGTCCCTTCCAAGAGCGGCAAGGGGCCACGACAGACAGGGAGCCTGCCTTAGCCTTGTTGCACCACTGACGGAGATAAGTGCTGCCCAGCTGGAGGCTGTACCCCAACCTGAAGCCCCTCCCGAAGCCTGTACCCCATATCCCATCCCGCACCCCAAGCCACTGCCCCAGCCCTGACCCCCACCCCGAGCTTGCACCCCTCATCTCCTCCTGCATGCCAACCCCTGCTCCAGGCTCAGCCCAGAGCCCCCTCTACCTGCCTGTACAACAGTCCTCCACAAGCATACAAAACTGGGCAGCTGCTCTGGCTTCTCTTCCTCTCCCAAGACATATGCTGCTTATCTGACCATAAAAAAATTCTTAACTCTCCAAGGACATCTGTGCAAAAGCAAATGCTACTCTTTTCAATACGTAAGCATAGATAATAGCTGAGTGATTTATTCAGGGACCTTCCCTCTCCATAATTTACAAGGAAAATATAGCAAATGGAAAACTCTTTAGAGCAGGGACCTTCTTTTTGTTGTATTGGTACAGTACCTAATACAATGGGGACCTGATCCATAACTCTGGCCTCTGAACTGCTACCACAAAACAAAGCGTACTGGCACCCCCCTGATCTCAAATCCTTTTAGGCATTTCCTCCTCCTAAGATGGCTCCAGTGCACACCCTGATTTAAATGAGGGGGCTCAAATATCTGTGTACTTTACAATCTTCTCTTTAACGAGCAGCCATGAGTGCCAAAATCATTGGTAATCAAGTCTTCAGAATCTGTCAAAATAATATCAATCACCTCAATACAGCTATCCTAAATTTTAATCCCTGAACAAGCTTACTTATAATAGTACCTTTCTTACCTTTATAAGTAATAAACTAAGAAAGTGAGTCATTTCTCCTTCTGATTGTTTTCATTTTCTATAAATAGCAGTATTTTTATTGTGACATTATTGTCTGAAAAGTCAGAGACCACACCAAGGACATCTAGAGGTCACAAGATTGGAGGAGAGGTTGCAGCATGCCTTCTCTGCTTTTAAAATATTCAGTATGTCTCATAGGATTCTCCCCAAATAATTGGCCCAATGTCAAATGCATATAAAGACTATAGGATATACACTAGAGGGCAGGTACAGTAGCACAAACTAACAGTCCATGCGAAGAACCACTGCTTTTTGCATGTGCACTTCAGTCAGTGAGGAAAGGGTTTAATGTCACAGAAAACTCTGCCAATACATATTAAAAATGTTCTCCACAGGAGAACTGCTTCATTCAACATGCCTCATTTGGAAGCATGCATGTGCATTAAACAGTTAAACTAGATATACCAATTCTGCTAGACTGCTAGTAAAAAGTGATAAAAAGTTGTACTCCACCAAAAATAGTACAGTACATAAAACCATGTTGAATTTTAACCCTAATAACTCAGTCAAAATCCAAACTTTTCATCTGAATCTTTACAAACATTTCTAAGACCTATTTTCCTGCCAATTTCAGCTTTCTATCTCCCAGATGTTATGGCATGCTCTTTTAAAAAACACAACCCAGAGAAAGAGGTTTGTTTTTATAATTGGTAAATTTATTTTTCCCTTCACCTCTCCTCATCTGGAAACTGTCAAACTACTTTTTGTTCTTATTTTACACATGCCCAAGATCACCAGTTCACCTTCAACTAAACTCTAAACCCAGAATATTTTGACCTAATACAAGAAAGCTTTACAGTGTTAAACGGGGGGTTATAAACGGGAAACAGATGTCCTAAAATTTGAGCTACAGTACAGAACACACTGTCAAATAGTTATTGGGGTAGTGGACTTCAATTCTATCTGAGGGCAGATGGCATCAATTATGTATGATTTGGTCCCTATTAGAGGTTAATCCCAAAACCATGCTATAAATTTGCCAGAAGTTGAGAGGGAAACCCTAAAAAAAAAAAAGCTCACATCGACCGCTTTCTTTAGTATTTGGGTAAGCTAAAGGATTCTCACAAGCAGCACGTATGCTCTTCCCAGAGTGGATCTGATTTAAATCACTAGTCAGGAAGACTCTAATTATGCATTTCTACATAAAAGTGCATTCTTGTTGATTGTTATAATCTTAATATATATTCTTTACAACTCAGATAGCTGAAACTCAAACTGGGTCTCTTATGGCCTTCTGCCATTATATATTTTCCCTTCTAGTGAGAGAATGGTACGGTAGATCTCAAATCAATGAAGGCTACGCTCACTCCGAAAGACCTCAAGACTTCTGGAATACGCAGCTCAAACAGTTTCACTTTTGTTTCTACTGCCTGCCCCTCCCTTCTCACATTTACCTCCAGACTTCTTCTTGTCCAGATCTATTCCACCCCCAATGGTCTTCTAGTCGTTGAATATTTTGAAACTTTTCACTTTTAAAAGGAGGTAACAGATTGCAAATTTCTGTACATAGTCAAAGGGACAATAGGGTTGAGGGCTGTTATTTCCCACCTCAATATTTTTTTTTAATTTAAATACATTTTTGCTGTTAACAGGTATGTTATCCCTGAAGACAAAAATCCACAGTTTGAGAACTGCAAAACTATGCATCTCTGATATCTTCTAGACTGAGCACTGAGTCCCAGGGGGTAGATAGAAAGATTAACCTAAATAATCTATACAGAAGCCCCTGGAACTCCATAACATTGGGTCTCTAATCCATGAACTATGGAAACTCATTTAGAAAACTTTTCTTAAGCACTACATGAATATATTATAGAATTAGAATTTATAATCTCTACTCCATGGTGAGATATCTTTGAGCTATAATGCATCTTAATTAAAACTATTTGTAGATGAGTTTTTCCTCAAAAATAACTTTAATCCAAACAATCCGATTTAAATTTAAAAAAGCCGATTTTTATCCACCCTGCTTCCCATCAAGTATGACCACCATAGGCTGATCACCAATGTGGGCCTACGCTCTCCATGCACATCAAAATGGATAAGCTAGGAAAACACAGAAGTGGCAGAGTCAGGAGTGGTCGAGTCTATTCCTAGCTCCGCTGCAGACCCCCTGTGTAAATCATTTAACCTCTACAGGCTTCAATCCCCTATCTGCGAAACAGGAGGGGCACCGGCTATTGGGACGATTCAAGAGAATAAAGGGCTTTAAAAACTGAAGAGTGAGGAGACTATGGGGGCACCCTAGTATCTCCAGTCACAATGCGCTGGCACCTCTGGAGCAGGGGGCGCTACTCGCTAGAGGAGCAGCACGGACGGCCCCAGTCCTGGGGCCGCAGCAGCGGCAGGAGGGCCCGGAATTACCACTGGAGGCCCGGCGGGGGCAATGACGGGCGAGAAGCGCTGCAGGAGGCGGGCAGGGTCTGGAGTATCCAGGCCCGGGAGGGTGCGGCGCAGTGGCGGGGGAGGACGGGGGCGGACCCGGCGATGCGGGGCAATGGTGGCTGGCGGGTAGGAAGCACCGTCCGTCTCTCCCTCCCCGCGTGGCACTGGCTGCTCCCCGGTCGGAGCCGCGAGCATGTGCGGGAATCCCCCCGCCTGCGACCTCCCCGCTGCCCCGGCCCGGCCCCACCGCCCGCTCCGCACCGGACACTCACCGCGAGCCAGGCAGCAGCGTGAGGCGGCGGCTCACAGGCAGTGCGCGCCGGGCGGAAGGAAGGAAGCAGCCGGCCCCGGCGGCGAGTCCCCGTAAACTCTCTCCCCCAGAACTGCAGCGTGAAGCCCCGCACGAAGGTTCCGCCTTGGCCGGCCGCGCACGGTGCAGCGGGGGCGCGGGATGAGCAGCCAGCGCCGCTTCCTCCCGCCACTGCCGACAGCTGGAAGCCTGAGCGGGCCCGGCTGCTGTCCGGGGAGCCCCAGGGATCTCGCCAGCTGAGCGCCGCCCGGCCCGGCCATCACCCACGGCCAGCTCCCCCTCTCCGCTGCGGGGCTCAGCGCCGCCCGGCTGGTCGCTGAGCGCCACAACCTGGGACTGCGAAATGATGCCCGTCGCCTCCCCGTCAAGTGTCTCTGCAACCCGCGCTGGAGGTGAATCCGCCCCGCCGTGGCAGCCCGGTGCTGCTACAGACTTGTACAGCTCTATACACCGGGCTCGCCCTTCCGCCGGGGGTCTCCTTGAGAGCCCCCAAATCCGTACTCCCTGCTGTGCCTCCAGGGGTGACCAGCGTCGCCTGCTCCCTGCTGCAATAACAGTTACGCATTTTCCATTAGAAAAGTCATTTAAATCGAAAGCTCATGGTCAAATTTAAATAGTACAAGCGCTGCTGTAATCGGTGAATAATTCATGCTCTCATATAATTGAATAAAGACCTGCACTTTAAATGGTACATGGAACTGCTGCAGAATTTAGCCCTGACTTGCTGCAGAAAACTCCTGGCTGTGATTACTATCCACATTGTACGGATTGAAAAATGTAGGCACCGAGAGGTAAATTTAGTTGCTGAAGGTCACACAGGAAGTAAGTGTCAAGGCTGGGAATGTTCTTTCCCAACAATTCTTTCCTAGTCCTCACTTCTAGCATCTATATACCAACATACTACTTTCCTAATACAATACAGATGTTTTCATACAGCCAAGTGCAAGCTACTTGATATACATCAATTAATCTGCTGAGAACAAGCAGTTAGAGGTATATAAATTATTAATGATTATGTCTCTGATCCTGCAACACTTATACACATGCTTAACCTTATGTACAAGTACTCTCATTAACTTCATTGGTGCACCTCATGATCATAATGTTAAGCATATACATAAATCTTTTTAAGACTGGGAGCTATTATATTTGAGCTGTGTCTTTTCTCATGGAGAAAGATGGATTCTATAAGCATGCTTGAGCTAACTGGATTCCTAAATAATATGGGATAGATCCTTAGCTCATGTATCTTCTTTTAGCTCCATTGACCTCGATGGAGTTATGACAATTTACACTAGCTGAGGATCTTGTCCTATTTAACTTCTAATTTAAAATGGACTGAAATATTATTCCAAGTGGAGATGTAGTAGCTTTATGCTAACAGTACAATAATTATATGATTACAAACATAAACTATGATAATAAAAAGTTAAAATATTATTCCAAGTACAGAAAATTTGTATTTTAGTTTGTCACCAACGTCGCTTCTACGGTTTGATAGTCATCTGTCAGATTTTTCTAACATTACTCTCCCATCTTTCAAAGACATCATATTGTTTTGATTCTCTTTCCACCCAAAAAGGAATGTGTCCATATGGTTCACTCCCAAATCCGTCAATGGCATTCTTAGTATTAGGGTGATGGGGTGGGGTTGCTTGTCAAGAGCAAGATTATTCCCAGGGGAGAAGCATTCTGCTCTCAAAGTATTTCTCTCTTCGACTGGCTCAGAACCCAAATTCATATCTTCTGTTTGATAACATAATTCCAGGCCTGGCATATTTATTATTATTATTATTATCCTCATTTCTCTGGTTTCGATAAAGGGAAGAGACTTGAAAAATATGTCTGCAGTTTTCTGACAAAAAAGGGACATCACTTTTTATAAAAGGGCACAGCATTAAATCTGTCTAAGATTTTATATAGCTATTGATATATAAAATTTAAGGAAACTGCTTAATCAAGAAACTTTTTTTTTCAATTTACTGCCTCAGCTGTCTGATTACTGCAGGACCATTCACTAGTTTAAAAAAATACGGGTAAAAAGTTAAGATTTTACTACACTTACCTTCTGTGTTAGTAACATATGCTAAATCTAAAAATAAAGGTCTGAGTAGGTCTTGCCTTGAGTAAAAACTGTCCATGCCTTTTAGATAGAGTTGCTGTGCAATACTTTATGAAGTCTGAAAGATGAACTAGTGAAAATCATTTGTCTTTCTTCACTCTCCTTCATAACTCCTCCCCACCCCAGCCTTTTTTTCTGGTCCAAATATTAATTTCTGTACAATTATTACATATTGTATGTCTAGCCAACAGTCACATAAATACAGCAGGTGTAAAATCAACAAAGTGCACGTATTAAACAATACGTGTCTGACCAGCACATGCATAATAATAATGTAATAGCTGTCTGATTAGCAGAGCCATAATAAAATGGTTGTGTGACCAGAATATATATCAAAAACAGTTTAACACTTCAAACACCTTATTAGTCTAAAACATTTCCAAGCCTTATGTGGGATATTCATTACCAAATATGTAAACAATTCTATTTTGGTAACACAAAGCTATTTTACTAGCAGAAAACTAATAATTAATATAATGAACAAGCAAACTTTTGTTATACCTTGTATATCTCAAAACCTACTTGATTTTATTCAAACTTTTCAGAAAAAAATATTCACCTTTGTTCAGACACACACTATGAGAAGTATCAGTTCAAAAGCATTTTTGATAGAAGTTGAGAGGTGCAAACAGGGACTTGCAATAGAATGTTTCTTACAATCTTAACAATATATATTTAATTATTACCTTTTTAATTGAAAAGACAACATAAGTGAGAGTTACCAAAAATTCTTTAGTGTGACTTTCACAGATATCTCTCCATATTGCTTTAGGGGTGGAATAATGACCTCAGATCTGGGATTCATCAGTCATGAAGTAAGGAAGTGTGGTTTGAAATGTTAATTCTCAATTCCCATAAACGCAGATTGATAGATGAGGCATAAAATGGTTCCAGATGTTATAGTTTCCAAACTATTCATCTGTGCTAACTTTTCTCTCTCTCTGTAACCTGGAGCAATTTTACTGTAAGTAGGCCACCTGCATTCTCAGATTTACCTGAATATGGAAAAATGCCCTTGAATGTGTTTGGAGAATGGTGGGTTGACACAACTTCATTTCTAAAAATCTGAAAAAAGCTGGGCTTCTAACCCCAATAAGCAAGCAGCTTGACAAAGTGATCAGTGCAAATATCTATGGAAAAATGACTTTTGGAAAATACCTCATTAAATGGAATTGTTATTACAAGTTACAGGATCTCCACTCTTCCATTTCACAAATACTCAGTTGGAAGGCAGACTGGAACCTTTCAGTGTAATTTAAATAAAGGAAATAATTGTCTTGCAGCCAAAGCATAGAACAGTGAACCAGGAGATTTTGGTTCTTTTCCTGGTTCTGACCTGATGTCTTGTGTAACCTTAGGCAAGTCAGTAATCATCTTTTCAGCTTTACCCTCATCTGCAAAGTGGGGATGAGGAGATCTAACTTAGGGGTCTGGTGATGCTTAACACATTCATGTTTGTAAAATACTTGGAGACCCTCAGATGGAAAGTGCTATATAAATAAGTGGAAAGTATATTTATTAACTATATTCGGAGAACTTCCTTTAGGAGTTCATTTTTTAAAAAATGAAATAACTATTAGAATATTTACCCACTAATGTCTCATGTCTCTCATGAAGCACTGAGGACCTTTCTGATCATGTATTATTGTGCTTTTCACTGACCTTCTACTTTCAGTGCCTTATGGCATAATTCTTCTGCTCAGAGAAGTATATGGAACTTTCTTTAGAACTACAGCTGCTATATGGTGCTCTTCAGGACTCAATCAGCACTCAATGGCCCAAGGAGCCATAAAAATGTCCCTTACAGCTTTCCTTGCAACCTCTTCTCTTCCTCCCTCCTATCTACACTGGGCATCAGACAGCCAGTCCTGAAAATGTAGACCACTATTCCTTGGTTGTTATCTGCAGTCAAACACCTGTTAGAAATTCAGATTTTCCCTGGGTTTCCTAGATCTTTAAGATAGTCAAACATTATTAACATTATAGCTCAAACATTATAGCTTCCACCAAGAAGCTATAGTGAAAGCTCCTGCTATTTATTCTTGTATCTTATTCTTGGGTATTATTTTCCCAGTTGATTCCAAATTAATTATTAAATTTCCTTTCTTCCTTATATTTTTTCTTCATGTGACCTGACTGCGCAATTAGTTCTTAATTCTTTTACTTTTTTTTTTCACTTGCGGTTACTTTGTGTCCTTTTCATGTCCACTGATCCTCACTGTATCTCTCATCTTCACACTCTGCCCAGATGACTCTTCTCCAGCTCCTTCCTGACTCCCTCAGCCCCCATGTCTAAATGTTGTTTTCCAAAAGACTTTTCCCAACAAATGTCTAGTTGCCATGGTGCATCCTGATGGAATGTTGCCAGAAGCCCCAGCCACCCAGCTCAGAATCTTGTTTTAAAGGAAAATCATAAACTTTACTACTCAACTTTTCAAACTTTTTCTTATCGTTTACCACTAATAGACTGTCTCATGTATCACTTTTTCTCACTTTCACAATTGCGTGAACCACCTCCCTTTCATGATCATATAAAGACCACTTCCCTTCCATCTCCAGATCACATTACATCCCCATGGCAACTACAGCAATTGCTTACATAGAAATGTAATATTAAGAAAATATTTAATGTAATTTTAGCTGTCTTTTCATGTAATTTAGCAGCTGGGAACAAGCAGGAGAACCAAAAGCCATTTGACTAGGAAATGCTCTGTGGACTACAGTTTGAGAACTGCAATGATATTTTTCACTTCTTGTCCTAAATTACTATATTGCTCTTATATGTGCTGATAAACAGTTGGCCCAATTAATTTCCAAAATGGTCAATAATGCAATTCAGAGATGAATAATGCAATTTATGAAAATAGAGAAGTTTGCAAATCCTATAGGGATATATCATGATGAAAGTCACCTAAATTGAAAAATTAAAATGTCGCAACCTCTGAGACATTAAGGCAATTCCCTTCAAATCCCATCTTCCTATTTTCTTTCATTTTGTATTATAATTTCAACAACAATAATACAAAATAGAAAAAGTTAAAGGAGAACCTTTGTAATGAATACAAATTCTGAGGTTTTGAGCCACTTATCTGCTATTGTCTTCAGTAAGTCTGTCCTTGTATCCATTTAATTCGTTTTCTTCAGTGTTTTAAAACTAGCCTCTCTCTGAGACAGAGCTTTGTGGCTCCATTTTGTCCTTACCTAAAATTTCTCATGTGCTGGAAATGGGGTTAGTACCTAAGTCAAAACAGCCACTGTCTGACCTGGGATTCTGTTTCACCTTGACTATGAAAAGATAGGTAGTCTATTACAAAGTTAATAGTTTTATTATTGGATATTATTAAAAATCATCCACTGCACAGCAATATCTGAATCTGGAGGATTAATCCAACCTCTCCCTTTTACTAAGGGTATATCTACACTGCAAGTGAAGGTGTGATTGTAGCTAGCTTAGCACGGGTAACAATAGCAGCATAGATGTGGTGGCATGAGCTTCGGCATAGGCTAGCAACCAGAGTACCCAGGCATTTCTAAGGGGTATGTCTACGCTAAAAAGAAAACCTGGGGTTAGACTCAGGTTTAAGCCCAAACCCGTCTACTGTCCACACATGAAGCCTTCTGAAATGCACCAGAAACCTCTCAAGGCTCAGGTCTGCAAACTTGCCCAGGAGTATGGGCTCAAGCCTGAGTCCTGTTGTGGAGAAAATTCAAAGCCCCCTCCTTTTGCAGTGTAGACATAATGGGAGCCCAGGTCACCAAGCTTATGTTCAGAGAGTCCACCAATGCTGTCCCATGATCCCCTAGGCCTGTGTTTCCTGGCCCTTCTATACCCACATTTCCCAATCTATTCCCAGGAGCTGGAAATAACCTCCTAGTCCAAATATAGCTGCTAAGCATTTTAACTCTTCCTTTCCACATGGTCTGCTCAACTGTAAGTATAGTTAACCCTATTGTGTATTATTTAGGGCCAGCACTAAGAAGAAGCATTAAGCTAAACATGCTGTTAGCTGGCCAAAGGAATATAACCAGACTCTGGTAAATCTGTGATGTGAAGAGAATAAAAGCCATGATTTCAGCAAGAGCATAAAAAAGACCACCTGTACACAAGAATATCGGAGAGGCTGGTGGCAATGGGATATACAAGCTTCCCAATTAGTGCTAGGAGCGGGTCAAGCATCTCAAGACTGCCTACCGCCATACCATGGATGATAACGACACCTCAGGGAAGGCCCCATCTACCTTCCTCTTCTATGAGGAATTTTATCAAGTGCTGGGAACTGCCCCTCACACAGAGACCACAGTGCTGCATGACAATCTACTGAGCAAGTTTATAACCCCAGAATCAGAGACACCACTGGTAGATAGTCTACAGCCTCTGGATGAACCCCACCCCACAAAATGTTGCTGGTACTTGTCCTGGATCAGACTATACCACTAGAGCAACTTCAGCACATCCTGGGGCCATATTCAAAGGACCTCTTTGGGGACGGTCCTGAGGAATAGCCCACAGCACAAGACGCACTTGCACCTGTAACATGCTGCTGGGAATAGGCAGAGTTGTGAGCCGCTGTGTTACCTCTCTGCCTCAGCAAGAGTGAGCTTAGCCAGAGATTAGACTTTGTGTCAGCTCCCTGCCACCCCAGTCTGTCTTCCTCACCCACAAACTCCTTGACACTCTGTCAGTCTTAACCTTGCCTAGCAGGTAACAATCAGTGAACTCCAGTCTCCAAGCTTTTCAGAGATGTCTCTCTGCAATGCATTGTACTGACTCTTTAAAAGAGCAGCAAACTTGCAAACACTCAGTGTTTCTCAAATGTGGCCACAGTGGTTGCATGCAGCCACCAAAGCCTTTTCTTGTGGCCACAGCCTTCAGGGTGGTTATTAATGGGGGTGGGGGTGTGTGCAAAACAGTGGCCCCTCTCTGAAGATACAAGGAGGAGCAGGCAGCCAGTGAATTCCCCACCTTCCCAGGGACTGTGGGGTCTGGCTTCTGCCCTGGGGTGGCAGATGGCAAGGTCCAGCCATGGGGCTTTGGGGTCTGTTCCCTGAGCTCATTGCCCCTGGCTCCCAGTGCCTCTGTACCCACCTCCCGAACCAGGACTCAATTTGTCCCTGGGATTTACAGAGCTGAGTAAATCTGCTGTGAAAAATCATATTTGTGTGTTTGTTAATATCACTTTTCACAGCAGACTTAATAGCTAGCAAAACTAAAAAAAGCAACCAAATAAGCAAAAGAAACAATAGGAGAAAAGACAAGAGCTGGTGACCACACACTGAGACCACCAAAAAATGTGTTGTGAGAGCCCCTGCTCTACATTCACAGAAGATACTAAGTTTGCTGCTCTTTTAAAGAGTCAGTACATTACAGCTGATTAACTTACAACCTTCCCTTCAAACACAACACTTAATTGGTTTATTGATCCCCTGGGGTTCAGTCTCCTCTCTCCCTGGGGATGAAAAGATGCTGGATGTGTTGGCCAAGGTGAATGAACAGCTTAATTATCAGAGAAAAGAAGAAGGAGGGAAGACTAGGATGAGAAAGAGAGGCTGCCCCAGCATAAGGAGAAATTGGTAGCAAAATTCCTGGAGCATGATCAGAGGAAGACCGAGCACAGCAGAAGTTTTTTGAGAGGTTGCTTGCTCTCATGGCCACTAGGCTGCAAGCTCTAGCTCCAGTCCCTTCACACTAAGTTGCTTAATGCTACCAAGTCCTCCAGCCTGTGCAGCTTTTAGACAATCAAGGGATTGACTAGTTGATGGTCCAAGCAATGAACACTACATGAAACAGTGAAATGTACCTTCTTGATTCTTCCTTGCCTGTTCAGCCACAATTCACGTGTGCAAAACACACTAGAAGAGCCAAGCAGAACGGGAACACAGGGAGGACACAATTCCAGCAACAGTGAAACTGCTGTGGTGGCAATATTTGTAGTTGGGCTATTTTGCACTTTCGTTTGCTTGCTTTCTTAACACGCACTGTTTTTGTTTACTGTCTTTTACATCTTGATGACAGCTGGTCTGCCTATAAAGGTTTTAAAATTATATTTTTTATGTACATGCATGTTTAAAATAAAGTGTCTAATTTGCAAACAAGGCTACATGAGCGGGTTCTATTAAGTTCATTAAAATGAAACTTCATCAAAGTAATCCATAAACTGTGTGTTGAGGTACTTAAACAGTTTTAATAAAATGCATAATAAAATTCCATTAAAAAAATCTTCCTGATCTGCACCATCCTCAGCAATTGTGGGATGAATGGGCATAATTTAAATGTAGGATAATTATACTATGCCATTCACCTTCATCCATGTCACCCTGCAAACATATTATGTGGGCACACAAAGCATCTCTGATTTCCCTTATGTGTGTGGATCCTATCCCAGTAATGACAAGTGCACTCTCTGATTGCTCACACCATTACAGCAATTCAGCAATGTCTTGAGCCCACTTCTGGTGAAGGTGAAATAGCTCACCTTTGGCCTCACAGATGTTGTGCAGTGCATCACAGGCCACAGTAATGCAAAAGATACTGACAGCATTGACATGCAAATGGTTCTGAAGGTCCTGCTATGTGGATATCAGTCTGCCAAATACACATTGCACCACCATCCTACAACTACTGGACATGTTGTTAAACCTTCATTGGCCAGGCCCTCTAAGGTCAGGATACAGTTTCATAGGCCATGGCAGAAGGAAATACCTGGTGTCCCCTAGAATAATAGTGGGGACAGTGACTTCATTTATAACAATGTCCTTTGGAGGAAATAAGGTGTGAAGCTTGTCTGTAAAGGTAAAGTCATGATTTCCAGGAAATCCTGGCATCATGCACTTTGCTAGTACATCACACATTGGTGCCCATGAACATGCTTTTTGGGCAATCAGGGCCTGCATAATGATGGGATAGTATTCTTTGTGGTTTATGTTCTTGGGCTCCTTACAAGGGGCAAACTATGGCCATTGATAGCCCCCCGCACAGCTTGGGAAGCCCTTCTGTCAAAACCAGCAATTATTTCAGGGACATTGTTTATGTCCCCAATCTTTGGAAAACCCACAGTCCTGATTGCCTCACAAAGCTCCACCACCACAATCCTCATAGTTGACTTGCAAAACCAAAATGGCAAGCCATGGTCCTCTAGCAGTCTGGGATAGCCAGTTTCCAGATGGTAATAGAAATCGACTTCTGGACTAGCATAGCCTCCCTCTGTGTGTGGCCTGATGCTGGTGGATCAATGCAAGATGCTCACACAGCTGTGAGAATGTCTCCTTCTTCATGCGAAAGTTCTGGAGCCATTGCTGGTTATCCTAGGTCCCTGGAATCCCAATAGTCTGTGCTCGTGTCAGTCGTCCAGAAGTTGAAGTCTACATATAGGGAGTCTACGCTTATGTCAAAGCAACATCATCTGCAACATGGATGCTGTCTGTGCCCCCATTTGAGGGGTGCCTTTGATAGGACAAATACTGTTGCCAAATTGTCCACCAGCGCCTCACAGATGTTCTGCCTGATTCCCAAAACAGGAGTGAAAGCATGAGCAGAAGTTCTTCATTGGCACTGGAGCCAGTAACCTGGCTCCTGTTGCAGGGAGCATGGACACCTAAAATATGTCTTGGCTGTTTGCGTTGATGTCCGAAGAGTACTTCCAGTCAAGTGCTGTGGGATGGACAGACAAGTTTCAGACAGTACACCATGAACCAAGCCCTACAGCAGCTACAACTAGTAAGGTTGCAACGATCCCTGAGATATGCCCTAAGAAACCACAGCATGTGACTTGTGTGCGCATACTGCAGCATGGCTGTGTCAGCACAGATATGAGGCTCATGTATCAATGTTATGTGGATGTTCAAGTATGAGCTTGGAAAGAGTGGGTCTGTAGGTGAGTCTGGGGAGAAGGCAACATAGACCTGAGTTTACTATACAGTGTAGAACTTGTACTCAAGTTCCTAGCCTAAGTTGAAGCCTATGCCACCACAGCTACATTGCTATTGTTACTTATGCTAGCTAGATTAAAGCTGTGCTACAGTCACACCTCATTTGTAGTCCAGACATACCCTAAAGGTGAGGCATGCAGAGACTACTTTGGCTATTGGATTATGGTAAACTCTGAAGAGCAGATCTGTTACTGCTCCATGATCTGTGTGGGAGTATTCCTCTCCCCTTCCTCCAGTGACTCTGCCCAGTCTCCACCTTCACTACTCAAGCCCAGAGTTTGAGTCAGAATTTACCTGACATATCTCCCACTGAAATAAATGGAATCCCTTCCATTGACTTTAATAGACTTTGGATGTGTTAATGGGCATGAGTTTAATAAAACAGATTGTGCTTAATGAATTCTACCATTAAATTTGTGCACTAATAATTAGTCAAGTTCTCAAAATTAGTGTAAGTATGAAAATATGTATTGTACTTGGTAGCTGATTTGGCTTGATCTGTGCAATAAATACTACATACATAAAACCCCCTGTAATAGTTGTCTCTGTCAAAACAACAACAGACTGATTACTTCAGAGTTATTACAGTATATCACTTTATATTTTGTTGCATACTTTTGTAGCACTACACAATAAAAATGTATTTAACTAGGAAAATAAGTATTACATAATGCCTGTATGGTTTAAGATTAGCAGCTGTGTTAGTCTGTATCCGTAAAGAAAATGAGGAATACTTGTGGCACCTTAGAGACCAACTGATTTATTTCAGCATAAGCTTTCGTGGGCTATAGCTATAGCCCACTTCATTGGATGCATAGTATAATGCCTATAGTGAGGCAGAGTGGCCTCCATCAGAGCCTGACAGAGAGGGACCACCACACCCTCCCTGGTGGGCGGAGCCAAACCAGCCTTGCCCCTGTTAGAAGTGCAGAAGCTGGACAGCTCATTTGGCATGGAGGCCAATGTCTCAAGCCCTCCAGGACTCCCGGCCAGGTCCTGAGCCATCCCCATGCCCTGCCACAGTAGGGGACTGAGGATGGAGAGGAGTTATTGGGACTATTGTTGGCCACCTACCTAGAAGCCGCTGAGGACATGTGGCCAATGGAGCCATGCCAACAAACTGCAGTAGGAAGTAGCCCAGAGGAACTACTGTCCATCCTACAACTACATGTCCAGTAGTTGTAAGATGGTGGTGCAATGTGTATTTGGCAGATTGATAGTCTGACTGTGCTGCCTGGAAGCGAGTCAGCATGATTCAGTGGGATCCTTGCTGACCCAGTGGCAAAACTACCTTCCACTGTTAGGGCCCTGGGCTGGGACCTGGTGCAGTAGGGTGGGCCCAGGTGCCCCCACCCCCAGGGAGGAGACTTACTCACCCTAGGCCGGAAGACCTTGCTGTGCCTGGTTTGTGGACTGCCCCAAGCAGGAGGTCACAGTGAATTGCTGTCTGCCCCTTCCAGGGGGCTCTGGGCTAAAGACTGTGTGCTGTGTGGCCTCATCCAGAAGGCCAGAGCCTCTAGACCGCTGATGGGCTGTTTGCTGTCTGACGCAGTGAGGCAGAGTGGCCCTCCTCCGAGCCTGACAGGGAGAGACCATGACAGCCTAAATATGCATATCAGTTTACACAAGACCATCCTTTTTCAGAACTGCTGCAGTCTCAAAGGGCAAATAAACATAATCTAGACAATATTTTCTTTCCTGTTTCTTTTTAAAAACCTCAAAGAGCACTGTCAAGAGAATCAGCATAAATTAAAAAAATGTGATGCTAACAGCTTGCATTACTAATTTACTCCACTTACACTATTTACTTTTTGTACTTGCTCATCTTGAACAATGAAACTAAAGTGATCAGTTTACTTTCTATGTTTTGTGCACTAGCTTAATGGCTGTTGTGTTTGAGTTACCAACACTTCAGGAGAATGTTCAGGACTCTTCCCTGCTCCACCTCTCTCCCTCTCCCCTTCCCTCCCCCCTCCAAAAAAAAAGAATCTGGTTGCTGAAATTAAGAATAAATTAAGTTCGAACATGCACATTTATAAAAAACAAATACAAAATAACTCTAAAATCCAAATCTTGGCACTAAACTGTTTGACCACTTTGGGACTAAACTTCACAGATGAAGAAAAATTTTGGAAGTACACAAAGAAAAACGATAAGAATTGTTTCACAAGCCAACAAATGTCTGTTCAAATTTAAGGCTGACGCTAACGTTTTATGCCACACAAAATTGGGTTGTATGTTGATTTCTGCCACAAACTAAAAATGATTTATAACTTGGTTGGTTTTTTTTACAAATATTTGCTGCCTTACTGAAGCAAAATCAGTTTGATGCATTCAATATCCTTGGAGGTTCAACATAGGACTGTACAATTTTAGGCCCTGATCCTGCAAGTGACTGCATAAGGACTGGTCCTTAAAATCAGTGGATCTCTGCAGGTTCACCCACAGATCAGCATGATTGGGGCCTTAGATTTAAATTAGTATCTTCAAGTAAAATTCTCCTGCAGAAAGAGATAAGGACTATATTTGCTGGTAAACACTGATGTATACAAAAAGTTGTTTAGAATCAGAGAGGTAGCCGTGTTAGTTTGGAATTGAAGAAGTAACAAAGAGTCCTGTGGCACCTTAAAGACTAACTAAAGTATTGAAGCATAAGCTTTTGTGGGCTAATACCCACTTTGTTGGATGCATGCAGTGGAAGTGAGCCTGACGAAGTGGGTATTAGCTCACAAAAGCTTATGCTTCAATACTTTAGTTAGTCTTTAAGGTGCCACAGGACTCTTTGTCACTTCTGCAAAAAGTTGTTTATAGACCCTCCACTTGCATCCCTTAGTTCTTGCTGTTCTTAGCTAACATTGTGCTGAGGGTACTGTGAATATAAAGGTACAAACTAGGGCTGTCGATTAATCTCAGTTAACTCATGCGATTAACTCAAAAAAATTAATCGCGATAAAAAAATTAATCGCAATTAATCTCAGTTTTAGTTGCACTGTTAAACAGAATACCAGAATAACAATTGAAACGTATTAAATATTTTTGGATGTTTTCTTACATTTTCAAATATATTGATTTCAATTAAAACAGAATACAAAGTGTACACTGCTCACTTTATATTATTATTTTTATTACAAATATTTGCACTGTAAAATGATAAACAAAAGAAATAGTATTTTTAAATTCACCTCATACAAGTACTGTAGTGAAATCTCTTTAGCATGAAAGTGCAACTTAAAAAATATTAATTGTTTTGTTACATAACTGCACTCAAAAAGAAAACAATGTAAAACTTTAGAGCCTACGAGTCCACACAGTCCTACTTCTTGTTCAGCCAACCGCAAAGACAAACAAGTTTGTTTGCATTTACAGGAGATAATGTTGCCAACTTCTTATTTACATTGTCACCGGAAAGCGAGAATAGGCATTTGTATGGCACTATTGTAGCCGGCATAGCATAATATTTACGTGCCAGATATGCTAAACATTCATATGTCACTTCATGCTTCAGCCACTATTCCAGAGGATGTTTCCATGCTGATGATGCTCGTTAAAAAAATGTATTAATTAAATTTGTGACTGAACTCCTTGGGGGAGAATGGTATGTCTCCGGCTCTGTTTTACCCACATTCTTCCAAATAGTTCATGTTATATTAGTCTTGGATGATGACTCAGCACATTGTTTGTGTTAAGAACACTTTCGCTGCAGATTTGACAAAATGCAAAGAAGGTACCAATGTGAGATTTCTAAAGATAGGTACAGCACTTCACTCAAGGTTTAAGAATCTCAAGTGTCTTCCAAAATCTGAGCAGGACGAGGTGTGGAACATGCTTTCAGAAATTTTAAAAGAGCAACAGTCCAATGCAGAAACTACAGAACCCAAACCACCAAAAAAGAAAATCAACATTCTGCTGGTGGCATCTGACTCAGATGATGAAAATCATTCTGCAACCACTGATGAGAACTGAGGCTTTATTAGTGATTTCTACAGGAGCAGAGAATTGAATCCAGCAGTAGAAGGGGGATGAAATGTTGAAAAAAGGTTCAGTGTGATTTGGAAATGGGAAATCAGCAAAGACCCAGAGGGAGGGAACAGATAGAGAAGGAAGATTAATAGAAAGCAAGACACTGTGTGTGAGAAGGGGAGAAGAAGCTGAAGACAGCAGTTCAAAGGTATAACTGACAGAGGTGAGAAGAGCAGTGGAAGCATTAAAGAGAGAAAAATGGATTGAAAAACTCATCTGATGTCTCCAGTTACTATGAGCCTGGTGATAAAAATGTTCCTGGATCAGCAGGATGCTGTGTGGAACATGCTAGCTAAATAGGATTAGTCAAATGGCTGCTACCATGCTGGTAGCATGTCTGCATTCACACAAGTGTTGATGAATCTTGATTTCTTAAGGTTTGTAGTCATCATGAAGATCACCACCACAATTCTGGCTGATGGCCTCAGGGAAAGGCTGAGATGATAGTCATCCATAAGCATTCTTTAGTTTAGACTGGTTTTCAGTATCCACCTGACCTGGGGTCAGAAGTCCAGGACAGGGACTTTGCACTAAGGCACATGGTCTTTCCTGGAACAACAGCTGTTGAAAAATATGCATGGTCCTGAATACTTAAAGGAACTATAGAAATCTCACTCTGAAAGATGGTCTTGATTTGTTTACTATGGCTACATCCACAGAAATTGTGTGTGTGTGTGTGTGTGTGAGGGGGCAGCCTCACGATTTCTGAGTCAAGGGTCCTGTGAGTCTGCATGTGGACTCTTGTCATGAAAAGCGTACACTCCGTTCATAAAAATGTATAGATTTTAAAGTTAAAAGGGACGACAATGACCAATTAGTCAGACCCCCTGCATAATGCAGGCTATAACATTTCATTTGGTGGATCCTGAATATAAACCAACAATATGTAATTGAACTAGAAGTACTACTTTTAGAAAGTCATTTAATTTTTATGTAAATACTCTAAATGATGGAGAATTTAACACATCCCTTGGAGTCTCTAAAAACATATTAATTTCTGATTTCTATTCCTTAGAAAGAGAAAGAAAGAATAATTAAAGGCAGTCTCAGTCAATAACTACTAGTTCTCTTTAGACAAGAGTATCAGAATGTAGGGGATCAGTTCTTTCTTTGCTTGCGGGAGAAAGGAAAAAGGAAGAAGAAAAACGTTCTTTTACAGACACGGACAGTGATATTCCCTCTGAACCAAGACACCTCACTCTCTCACCTTGGGAATTCTCTCAGCTACAATGTGCCTCTCTTCAAGCAACAATCCATACAAAAGGTGTTGACATAGAGGTGTTCTGAGTCCTCCTGGCTTTCAAGGAAGGAGTTTATCAGAAGGATATACCATTTTAAAGGGAAAGTTTTATGGTGTGGTGCACACAAGGCCTTATATGCATGCCCCTTACATCAACAATGTTCCAACCTCCATTCCATTTGACTTCTACTTTAAAGTCTGACTCCATGTTAATTTGGTAGCTAAAAGAAGGCAGAACAAAGTTTTGCAACTGTTTGCATCAAGTTATGTAGGGCTTAATGGTTTTGCCCCCTCCCCTATATTATTAAGCCACTGCTGTCATGGTATATAAATGTAGTCCTGACAAAGCTGCTTTTGAACCATTCACTACCTGTGAGTTCAAGTTTCCTCATGATGGATCACTTCTAGAAGACAGTGATTTCACCTGATAGGATAGCAGAGTCTGAAGCTCGATTGATACGTTATACCAAATTTTACAAAAATAAGCAGAACTAGGAATCATCCACAATTCTTTTAGTAAATGTTGACAGACTTCCTTTTAGCAGCATATTGTCCATGATGTATGTTCAGGTGTGAGGGTCCTTAAGATGTTCCTTGGAATGTACTGGAGGCCTCAGAGAACCAGCTCATCTTCAGCTGTATGATACCAATTTCTTCATCAATGAAGTCAATAAGTGGACATGGCTGAAGAGCTTTTGATTGTATTCCTCACTGGTTGTGTCCTAGCTTGCTTGTAGTTTGAAGGTCTTGTGTAGGTCTATGGTCTTTGAGGTTTTCATTGCCAGCCTCAGGAACATTACAGGCATATGCACTAGATCTTGGATTCAGCCGCTCTACAGAGAAATCAAGCTTCCATCTTTCAAGCCTATGTTATCTGTTTTTTATCAGACTGGAGGGGATGCCCAGGGCCAAGCTCTCCTATTACCATTGATTTGGTCCTTTCAAGAAGTCCCTACTCTGGCTGATTTGGATGTGTTTTCTTTTTCAGGTCCATATGGAGTCCCTCAAGGACTCTTGTATTTATGCTTCATTATTGTTGTAGGTATCTATTGCAGCCTTTTATTTAAGAAAAAGCAAAAGAACATAGCTTTTGTTTTTGGTAGGTCTTTGTTAAGAGAGGACTATTGTATAGACTATTTTCATTTTGTTTGCACTATTCTTCAAGCTACTTATTGTCTTTACAGGATACTTATGCTTAGAGAGTATCTTTAAAGAAGAGAAAATTACTTACCTTGTAATTCTGCTTCTTTGAAGATATTATCTCAGAATTCTCATTCTCCCACCTACCTCCCGTAAGTCTGAAAGATGCTGTTTTCAAATAGTGTTTCCATTCTTGGTGCTCAGCACTAGAATATCCTCAAGAGTTTGTTATATCTATACCATCCCTAGTGTTAGGAAATGTATTTTAGCATTAGACAATACTTCACCTTTCTGCTCAAAAAGAAACTGATAATTGATGGTATCAATTTACTTTCCAAGACAAAAGACAAAAGTTCTATCTGCTGGTGCATGTGTGGCTGTGAGAGAAATATCTGTCTGCAACTTGTCGGCTTTGGGGATTCTATCTAACCTCATGATGGAAGCTTCTCTTATCTTAACCTGATGCAAAATTACTACCATCCCCACCCCTTTATAGACTCCAGGGTACCTGCTTCTTTTCTTGTGCCTTTTGATAACTTTCCACTGCTCCCATCAGACAAGAGGAGGAAGTGTTTTCTCCCAGTGAGAGCAAACCCATTGTCTGAAGTTGTTTTACTTTGATGATCAGTTCAAGTTTACTTTCATGATCAGTTGAGAATTGATCATTCATGATTGTCTCTGGCCTGGCAGAGACCTACACAGCTCTGCTATCTCATGGTGGATCCACATACATATATAGGTTTTCCATGACACAGTAATTTTATGATTCAATTTAATAAAATTACCGACAATTCAGCAGAAATACAGAGAGAACCCCCAAATCATTACACAAAGCATTTAGATGAGGCACAATTGGCTACATAGGGGCAATTCCTCAGAACTAGCAGAAGTGGAGTATAAGTTTTTGAAGCAGCAGATATGAGAGATTTTTATAATCTACACACTATGCTCTGTCTCCAATGCTCTTTAGTTATATGTATGGAGGGAATGGTGCAAAAAGAAGTACAATTGTGTTAATTATGGAAGAGGTGAGAAAGAAACAGATAGTTGGTGAATTGCAGTCATTAATGTACTGCTACTGTGCCCTCTATAGAAGGCTCTCATTCCTGCTCTCTGTTCTTACTGTTAGGTTGGATTGACTCCTCTGGGACCTACGAGGCTGCAGGGGGCAGTAGGTGGCCATATACTAGTTCAGAAGCCACCTCTATGCTAGAGGTTATTGTTTAGAAAATTCAAACTAATGCATTGACATGACAAGTTATACAAGTGTTGCCAAAATGTAAAGAAAAAGAGACCTGATCTGTTTATCAGAGGTAGATACAACACATTGTTTTGGTGGTTTAATCTCATATACATTTCTCATTAAGTATCAGGTTGTCATATAGATTTCATGCTCTATCCACCATTATCCTCATGCACAGGTTTTTCATTGTTATTGTTTGAAGAAGTCTTTAATCATTTCTTATAATGAATGAAGTATCTCCATCTTCCCTCTTATTTTAGACAGTGGAGTAAAAAAATCTCTCTGCTTCAATTTTTTCTGTTATGCTGATTACACAATCATCCCGCTGGGCTTGTGTGTTCCAACTTCTTGTTATCATTGTATGTGTGGACAGCATACCTTATTTTTACACATATCTGCATTGTGAGGTATCTGTCATGGTTATGTGACGATCCCGCTTGTGGTTATTTTTACCTTTCTTCCCAGTGTCTCATACATCATGCTTTTAGCTTTTGGTCTAATGTTTTTGGCATCACTCTGAGTATGTCTACACTACCCACAGGATCTACGGGTAGCTATCGATCCATTGGGGTCAATTTATCGTGTCTAATCTACACACGATAAACTGACCCCCGGAGCCCTCGCCCGTTGACTCCTGTATTCCACCACCGTGAGAGGCGCAGGCAGAGTTGACATAGGAGCAGTAGCAGTCGACTCACTGCAGTGAAAATGTCACGGTAGTGGATCTAAGTACATTGACTGCTGCTACGTTATTCAGCTTGTTATTCTCCCCTCCCAGTGTAGACCAGGCCTCTTCTGGCTATGTCTACACTGCGTACCTTACAGCAGTGCTGCTACAGCTGTGCCGTTGTAAGGTATGTAGAGTAGCTGCTCTTTGCTGACTGGAGCTCTCCAGCTGGCAAAATAAAACCACCCCCAATGAAGGGCACTAGCTTTGTCAGAGGGAGAGCATCTCCCACCAACAAAGCGCTGTCCACACTAGCACTTTTTGTCCTTAAAACTTTTGTTGGTCAGGTGTATGGTTTTTTTTTACACTCCTGACAAACAAAAGCTTTAACAACAAAAGGGCAGTGTAGACACAGCCTTAGTTGCAGGCCTTATGTAAAAAGGGCGTGACAGAGAACAACTACGACCCTGAATTTTTTGGAGGAGGAGCTGTGGCTGCTTTATAGGTGTTCCCTGCTCATAGAGAACAAGTGGTGCCATAACCGACGCTGCAGACTTAGGGCCTGGCAGAGTTGACACAGGAGCAGTAGCAGTTGACTCACTGCAGTGAAAATGTCACGGTAGTGGATCTAAGTACATTGACTTCTGCTACGTTATTCAGCTTGTTATTCTCCCCTACATTTTATAGCGCTCTAACTTGCTGGCTCAGGGGGGTGAAAAATCTTCTCATGGAGGTGGATTACCAGGAGTGCTGGGAGACCGCTCTCCCAGCGCTCGTATGTGACCACACTCGCACTTCAAAGTACTGCCATGGGAGTGTTCCTGCGACAGTGCTTTGAAGTGTAGCCATGGCCTTACTCACCCTGTTTCACATCAATTTTAAAAAATTGTTTTCCTTCTGCATTTTCATGAAATCAGAATTGCATCAGAGGAAAGAGGCAGAGGTGTGCGTCTTGCTCTAGCCTGGTGCTTAAGAATACTGGCCTGGACTATATGAGACAAAAATTCAAGTCCCTGCTCTGCTTGATTCAGAGCAAGGACATGAACCTAGGCCTCCCCCCACTAAGTATCCTAACCCACCAACCTATAGAGCCTCTTCCTAGGACCCCAAACATTTCCAAATGAAAGTTTCATGGAAACTGATACACCTCTGTGAACATTAAATCTTTGCCAAGACAGCATATTTTCTCAAAACATTTCAACCAGCTGTACTCACTGCAGCTATTCCTAATATTACCGGGCTTAATACAAACTATCTACCTACCACATATGGGTTCTGCTTCTCCCACACCTGATGCAGCCCCCCCAATTCACCACATTTGGGGATTGCTCTATTCCCTGCGCTCAGCTATCCTGTAATCTTTCTTGTATAGCACTTGTTCTTCCTTGGAAACAACTCTCCCCGTAGCTAGTACCAGGGAAGATGCTGCATGCTCTAGCAGTTCTCACATTTCCAGTCTCTACATGGTGTTCCCAGCAACCAGGAGCAGCATCTGCATTCAAGGCAGGAACCAAGGGACACAGATGACATCATCATTTTTTTCTACAGTTCAGAAGAGCTATTCTCTCCTCCACATAGATTACATGTTTGCTCGTCTCTTCAGACTGGCCTCACTCCTCACCTACTCAGGCACCCTCTCCCACCTACTTTGTCTTTACCTTTAGCTCATCCCCACTCACTGCAACCCTCTAAACACTTCTACAACTATAAAAGAAACGGGCATGCCATTTGCTACTATTGGATTGTTCACATGGGCTGGGCTACCGCGTCCCTTCCCCAACGCTTCCTCTGGCCCCTCAGGTTGCAGCACACAGCCCTGGGGGCATGGACCATCTGCTGCTGTTTGAGCAGCGCCTAGCACAGTGGAACGCCCCCTAATATACTAATACTAGGGGCGGTATACAGGCAGCCTGTAGCTACAACACGGCATTGGCCGTACCTGGCCTTGCTCCCCGGAGTAGTGGTGGTGGGCGGGGGGGATGGAGAGCAGGTGCCCACATGCTGCTACACCCACCCCTCCGTGGGGCAGCCAAACCACATGGGTCCAAGGCCCAGTTCTACTCCAGCTGCACGCCCCGAAGTAGCCCGGTTACAGCCCCCGCGCGGAAGGGGGTGGGGGGGGATGGGCTGGGCACGGCAACCCCCCCCCCCCAGCCCCCCAAACAAGGTGAGGTGGGGGGAGCGCCACAGGCAGAAAAGGGCCCCGACCAAGCCCACGTGACCCTGCAGGGACGAATCTCCGTCGCGGCTGCAGCGTGAACATATCCTTCCGCTTCCCTGGGGTCGGCTCGCCGTTTGCTCCCCGGGCCGGATCTCCCACCCGCGCTACGATCAGAGCGTTTCCCCGGGTGCAGGAGCGGGCCGAGGAGCGGGCGGCGCCGCGGAAGGAAGGAAGAGCGGCAGTGGCGGCCGCGGGACGCTGATGTGGCGGGACTATTTTGCCTTGGCAGCGGCGGAGGAGGCGGGGGGCGGGGCCAGACTCTTCTCTCCTCGGAAGCTGCAGCCATGATGGAAATTTGAGGCGCTCAGTGTCGCTCGGGCGCGGAGGAGGCCGGGGCTGATGAGAGCGGGCGGCCTGCAGCCCCGCACGCACCGCAGCGCCTGAGCCCGCGCGCAGACGCGCTTCTCGGGGCGAGCCGCAGCCGGACGGCGCCGTCTTCTCCTCCCGCCAGGCGGGGAGCGACCGCCCGCCCGCCCGCCCGGCTGCGCGGCCCCATCGCGCGGGCTGCGCCGCCGCCCCGGGCGGGGATCGGAGCGGAGCGGGACGGGGGGGCCCGACCCGCTGTCACCATTTCTGGGGCCCGGCGCGCTGGAGAGTTCCCCTCTCCGCCTCCATCGCCTCAAAGACGGCGGCGGCGGCGGCGGCACCTTCCGGAGCCTCGGCCGACTTTAAACCCTGCCGCCGCCGCCGCGGCTCCAGCGCCGCTCGGGGCAACGGGGGAAGGAGGAGGCCGCCGCCGCCGCCGGGAGCCGCCGCCGCGGGGGGAGGAGGGTTCGCTGCTTCCCTTGTCCCCAGCCGCCGCCGCCGCCGCCGCCGCCGCCTGCGGGCCTCGGGCTGAGCCGCAGAGGCAGGCCCTGTCCACGGTGCCATCCAGCAGCAGTAGCACCAGCCATTACCCGGCCGCCGTCCAGAGCCCAGCGGCCGCTGCTCCAGCAGCGGGGAGAGGGGAACCAGCCGCAACCAAGGCCAGGGCCATCTGCATCCTGCAGAAACCGTCGCCGCTGCCCTGCCTGTCCTCGCTGTTCCTGAGCAGTCCCCGGCTCCCAGACATGACCGCCATCATCAAAGAGATCGTCAGCAGGAACAAAAGGAGATACCAAGAGGATGGCTTCGACTTAGATTTGACCTGTATCCTTTTGCCCGGCCCTCTGGCGCTTTGCTCGCCGTTCCTCCGGGAGCCGTGATCATCTCCCCAGCGACCTGTCGTGTTAGTGCTGAGCAGGGATGCGTGTCTGTTCTCCTCCCCTCCCCCTTCCTCAGTGCTGCCATGTTCCTGAGTGAATCTGCTGTGCTCCAGTGCAGTCAAAGCCCAGTCGGGCAGGCTGAGCGATCGGTCTAGGCCTTGCACCCAGGACAGAGATGAGATTAAAATGAAAATGAGTGGTGCACCTACAGCTATTGCATCAGACCCTTGCAGCAATTGCTAGTGTGCTTGCCTGTGCTCTTTGTGTAGCTATGGTCGGCATAATTAGTTTGAGCAAAATCAAATTAAAAAGTCAGATGTGTGGCTATGTTTGTGCAGTTACTGTGATTGCAAATTGGTCAGTTTTTAGCAATTATATTACTTTTTGAAAAATTGAGGCAGTCTGCTATAGAAAAAGCATATTTCAGGTTGAATGTTGCCTTTCTTCCTTTTGGTTGATGTAGGATTGGGCATGAACATTACCTGCTCTATAGTTTGTGTGTTAGGTTCTGTCATATTTAGCTCAAAATAGAGTTTTAGTAACTATTTGGTCCCTAATGATGATGTCATGCAGATTATTGTGCGTTATATTTAGCAAATGGTGATTGCAGAGATTAACACTGGTGCTCATTTGAAATGAAAGCATTCTAGTGTGGCCTGTATTGACATTTCTCTTACTTGGGTGTCCTGTTCCATTTACAGTGATTTCATTGCTCATGTTCGTAATAGCGCATCTTATCTTGATGTTTGATTTTAGTTCAAATATAAAATGTAATTGTCCTACTATGCTGCATGTAGTGATGCCTTTTTCAATTAGTAACTCAACTACTTAAATCAGAGACATAATTTTAGTGGATTATGTAGCTTTGATTTGCTATTGCCTGGGTCTTTGTGTAAATAGATACAAAATATGTACTGACAGTGAACAAAGCATACGTTTCCAGTTTTTGGCTAAAAATAAATTCATCTTTGAATATAAGAAAATTAATAAAAGAATATAAGAAAATAACTATTTGATTAATTTAAAAATTAATCTCTTTAATTTTAATTAAAACATTAATTTGTCAATTCAATGATACTTTATACTGGTAGATCTTGTGTGCATTAATGTATCTATGCCTGTGTGTGTGTGTGAGGACATTTCACAAACAAAAATAGGGGATGAGGGTTTTTTTTTGTCAGCTGACTGATATGTTTTGAATACACGGGACTGAGAAATGTAGTGTTTGGGGGATGTGTAATCTAACTCTATTAGGGTTAAAGACATCCAAGCATGAAGCATTAGAACTACGTAGTCTTTTGAACAGAGGTAGTATAGTAGCAGTAGTGGACAAACATTTGGGTTTGAATGTGTGTTGCAAAGTTAATAGTATATAAGATGGTATTAAACTATCAGAATTAAATTCTGATAGTTTTAATGCTTGACTGAAGGTGCTTCATAAATCGCAAATTCTAATTTTAAATGATAAACTATCTTAAGTATTGAAAATGGTATTCATTTTCAGAAGGGGGTTTGAGTTTAGAATCAGTTTACAGTAACGTCAATTCCAGATAAACTTACTGCTCTTCAGAACGAGCTGAATTGCATCACAGGTACTATATTTCTTCTTTATGGAGAGAATAAAATGTCTGTATATGTACTGTTGCATTATTTGGGTCTCAGCTTAAAATTTTGTAGACTATTAAAAAACAAAATGTGTGATCCCAGGAAGTGGCCATTTAGATTTTTAAAACACTGGCTGCTACTTAGTAAAGCAATTGTATTTTTTAGTAAATATTTTTCATTCTGTTTTAGGAACGTATTGATTAGAGAGTTACTATCATTTCAGACTTTCATTTTAAGTTCTTTAAACTTCTCTGTGGATAGTAATATAAACCTGGATTTTCAAGATATAGGTTAATATTATAAAACCTGCAAGACTAATGTCTTGCTCTAAAATAAAGCTTAGAAACTTCAGTTTTATTGCTACACCGAATAGTGTAATTACTTATGATTTCTATAATGATGGTAAAAATGGAAGACCACTAGCAAGAAACTTAATTCCGTACTTCTCAGTTTTAGGGTTTGTTCTTAAAACATTTTTGAAAAAAAGGTGTCCCCTAAAAAGCATGCTATTACAAAACAGAACTTCTTTTTAACTATTCATCTGCATATACTTATTTTTGGTTTCTTGGCAAAAAGATTCTTGAGTTTTAGTTCACTTTCTCACTTATCTGGCTCATTTGAATGATGCATTCAGTATTGTTACAAAATTTGTCTACTTGTACTTTGCTGACTTAAAATAGGTCAATGAGGGGTTTTTTTAGGTTTACTTTAGAGGTTGTAAACTAATTTGGACATAGCCAACTTAAACTTGTTGTTTAAGTTTATGGAAAGATTGGTTTCAGAAATAGCTTAGAATATTTTACGGAGGAGTTAGTATCAAAATAGTATGAAATGCTGTTTTCCATAAAATTCTGTGTTCACTGTAGAAGATTCTGAACAGATAATGAAGGAAGAGGGCTCTACATTCAATTATATTTTGCACTAAAAGGTGAAATATAATTGGATGTATTAGAATACTAAACCTGATAAATTGGTGAGCATTTGATTTTTTTTAAATCACTTTTGTGAAGGCTTCACAAGGAAGCCCTTTGACAAAGTTATTAGTGGGATAGTTCTAATACCTCAAAAGTTATACTAAGTCATTCTCTCTATAACGTAATAATTGTTTGTTCATGTAATCTGCAAATTAATCTTAGTTAACTTTTTTTGTGGGTAGAGTGCTCATAACTTTGAGAAGAAAACACTAGATTTTAAATGTAGCGTAGAAGGAGGTGTGTGATCATATGATCTAAGGACTGTATGTTGGCTTTTTTGATTTTGATTTTTCTTATGTGTTTAATGTCAGTAGTCAGGATGTCTCTTTTTTTTCTTTTAAAACTAACATGGATTTACATAGGTTACATATTCCTAAACACACTTGATAGACCATAAAAGTCCTTTCAACTGCGAAATGTTCTTTTGGGGCTGGGTTGGAATTGTGTATGGGTAGTGACCGCATCCCAGGATTAATACCAGAGATGTTTTTATATGTTGGTCTTGCGTTATATGATCAAAACATTATAAAGTAATCATTTAACAAGTGTCATACGATAAAATCAGTTTAAATTATTCATGCATAAAGAAGCTTCTAACTTGATTACACTGATTTTTTTTATACATTACACAGAGTGAACTGCTAAACAAATTTATTGTACATAGACTCTTGATTATCCAGGATGATAGGGAAAAATTAATCCTGGTTAATAAATCCTGGATAATCACCATCCACAGGAAATATGAGGGGTGGGGGTGGGTTGGTTCTTCAGCCACCCTGTGCTGGGGGTATGGGGTGTTGGTTCACTGGCTGCCCTGTGCCCTGGTGGGTTTTCTCTTTTTGTGCTTGGAGCGGCAAAAAAGCCAGAGCCGGCCCTGTGAGTTGTATGCATTTTTTTTGGACATCCTGATTAATCCATAACCTGGTTAACCCAGTCCTGGATAATTGAGAGTCTACTGCATGTCACACTTCAGCATGCACCATTTGTGAAAGTTTTTGTACATCCTTGGGATAGTGGTAGAAAGGGAATGCATGCATCCGATGAAGTGGGTATTAGCCCACGAAAGTTTATGCTCTAATACTTCAGTTAGCCTTTAAGGTGCCACAGGACTCTTTGTCACTTCTGCAATTTCAGACTAACACAGCTACCCCTCTGATTCTTGGTAGAAAGGGATGTCTTCAACGTTATAGCAATTCATTTTTTTAAAAAAATTAAAAATAATATTAAATATTTTCATCTGCCTCTGATTCCTGCTACCATATTTATCTGCACTTCAGCTTGAACAGTGTTAAGTATGCTTTGTGAGAGAGGTTGGGAGCAAAGGGCAAATGTAACTTTTTTTTTATATTACTGATTTCCATTTAATGTACAATGACACCTGAACTGTATTTTTGAATAATTTTACAATACTTGAATACCTGGTATTTCTGAAACTATGTACTTAATTTTTTTATTTGTGTGGTTGATGATCTAACAGTTGTATAGAATTGTCTCATGTAACTTAGATTGAATGCATGTGTTTTAGATGTAGTCTGTAGAAAGTTACTTATCTTTTGTGGAGCTTTGTCAGTTAAGAAGTATAAAAAGATAAAAATAAACATCTAAAAATAAAAAATATAAATAAAAATTAATAATTAATATAATATTTATAATATAAATAATTATAAATAAAAATAAACATCTAAAAATAATTCTGCATACTTCGGTTATTTAAATGAAAATTCTGAGCAGAAGTTTCATAATGTAATGAGCTAAACTTTTCCTGTTAGTACTGTCGGAGCATTGTCCATTTTTGAAATTTTTTTGATCTAAAAATGATCATATAACTTCACCATAAATTGTTGCTTCTTGTTTAAGGAAAATAAATCTGAAGTAACGGTGTTGTCTTAATTATAGAATATTTAAAATTCTAATATTCCATTAAAAATACAATCAGTACTTGAGGTTGCATCTAATTAGATATTCAGTCTTTATAACTGAGGCACAATATAGTGATTCTTATTAAATATTTTGTAATGGAAGGCTTTAATTGATATAAAGGTACTAAAATCCCCTTTATTATTCAGGACTCCAAGTGTACTAGTAAATCATTGCATTTACTAAATTTACTGGTGAAAAAATATTCCGGTGTTTTAAGTATGCATTTTGTTTAACAATATTAAAAGCGTGATGCTTTGGAATTGCTCTTGGAGACCTGTCTAGGAAGTTGCATTTTGATCATGAAAGATCAATTTCAGTTTCACTGTGAATTACTTGTATATTCTCTTGCAATATTGTACCTAATAGCTTTTATTTTTAAATGTGCACCAGAAGGGTGCTAGGTCACTAGCCTGGGATTCAAGAAACTGAAGCTGGGCTTCCTGGTGCACCGCTGGCTTGTGTGAACTTTGGGCAAATCACTGCCTTATTTTCCCCATCTGTAAAATATGTTAATAGTACTTCCCTACTTCACAGTAATGTAGAGGATAAAAAGATTGTGACATGTCCAGGTACTATGGTAATTAGAGGTCATAGAAGTATCTAAGATAGAAAACCAAGTGCTGTTAAATGTAGAAATTAGTGGGTTTTCTGTTTGTTTTTTTTTTAAAAAAAACACTGATTAGGTGAGCTTTTCATTTTGTGAGGACTATTATTTAACTTTGCCACTTTTGTGTTATGTATTTATGGACAGCACTGTTTTGGGAACTAAAACCCACACAAAATACGTATTTCAGTAATTGAAGATTGTTTGCACAAGCTAAACATAAAGTTAAAAATTAACAAATTGCCTGTGTACACTTTTTTAAATGGACTTAAGCTGCCAACTCTTCCATGTGTTCACTTGTTCGCTACTAGTCAAGTGATGGCTAGATGTTCTGTTTGAATTCTCCTGTTTAAGTAGGAGAGAGAAATGAATACTGAAAAACAGTGAATAACTAGTAAATGTCTCAAATGAATAGTGATTAAAGAAAATTGTATGAAATTTGTATGCTCTCAAATAGTTAAAACATAGTCTTTGGTTTGACAGGTAGTTCTGGAATATGTAATGGATTTGTCTAATCTTGCATTAAAATGGGGACAGCTCTCTAATGTGTAAATGTTGCAGTATTTAGTAGAGCAAATGTGTTCTAAAATTGAAATTTGGTTTAAACAGACTAAGGAAATTTAAGCTCAAGGTTGCAACTATGTTAACCAAACATTGACTATATATTCTAGTGCTCTGTACAAAATTGTGAACTCTTGGGAGATATGGGCAATACCATTTTAGCAGTACAACTAGCTGTCTTAATTCTGACTCTACTTGCTTTTGAAAGGTTTATTACAACCATATTACTTTATTCGGCACCTCTGAAAATTCCACTCTGTTGGTGTTTGATCACTTACTTCAGTGGGAATGCAGTCAGGCCAATGCTGAGCACTTCTGAAAATCCCACCCTTAAGTTTTGCTTCAAGGTAAAATGTCAATAGGAGAGTTAATCTTCAGTCTTTGAGAGTGTTGTCCTCTTTATGTACATGTACCCTGTCTAACAATTTGTGGCCATTACACTAATGTCCGAACATTAAGGTTCTCAGTCACATGTAACTACTCTTGTTGGCTTCAGACCCATGTGTCTTGATGAAGAATATAGCCCTGTATATGGAGCTTGTGAAACATTTGAGCTGGTTAGTATTGCTGCAGCATGGCATAGATGTGAAGAGACCTCGCTCATATTTTTATCTGTTGATTGCTGACTGATGGCTCTCTTAGTAAAATCAACAGAGTCCTTATAGACTAACAGTGTTTCCCAAAGTGGGGTACATGTACCCCTGGTGGTACACGAAAGGGTTTCAAGGGGTACATGGCAGAATTTTTTATTTTACTTTATCATAGGTTGTTTTTTAGCACAGAAAACAATTCACTAAAATTTAATATGTAAGAATGGTGTACACTTGTACAATAGAAATATACACAGGTTTACATTGTAACTAATATGATAACACATTTAGTAACATCTAATAGCACAGCAGAGCTGACACAAACCATGCATGTGTGTTACTGTGGCTTGGGCGATACAGTTGCCTTTGTGACATCCGGAGAAGTCATACTGAAAGAGAAAAGTGAACTACTCGTAGTAATCTAAAGATGGTAGCAAGTACATCCTTGGTGTGTAATCCCCTTACTAACGTTCAGTGAGGGTGTTTTGGTTGCTAGCTCCCAGCACGAAAAGGGGAAGGGTCCATGGGAAATCAAAACCCTGAGACTGACAGCTCCCTGGGCCAATGGGGCGAGACCAGCACTCCAGGTCAGTCTGATGGACAGGGCAGGTAGCCTAATCAAGGAGTCAGGAGGACAGGGTGTGTCCTGTTCTCTGTGTGAGCCGGAATTGCCGGGATTAGATGGAGTGGGGCCGAGCTAAGGAGAGAGCAGGGGCCCAAGCGGAACTGGGGATCAGAGCTGTGCCAGATGCAGAGGGGGCCAGAAAAGCAGCCCAGAGAAACAGACCCTGTGCCGGGAGCAGAGCTGCAGCCCCAAAGCCAGAGCACAGCCCTAGAGAGAGACAGACTCTGTGCTGGGAGCAGAGTTGCAGCAACCAGAGCCAGAGCAGCCAGGAAAGCAGCCCACGAAGCAGGTCAGTGCTGGGAGCAGAAAAACAGAAGTAGTTTACAGAGCAGACCTGTGCTGGGAGCAGAGCTGTAACAGCCAGAGCCAGAGGGGCCAGGGCAGCATCCCTAGGGCTGGAGGCAGAGCAGCAGCAGCCGTGCTGAGCCAGAGCAGTGGAACTGGGGCTGGAGCAGTCCAGAGCTTGGGAGTGTGTAACCACCAGAGCAAGTGTCCAAGCTACAGCATCCCTGCATCACAGCCAGGGTCTGAGAAGGGGCCTGGGACCTACAAGGAACAGACTGTGAATTGCCCTGACGTTGCAGAGACACTGTTTGTGATGTTCCCTGCCACAGAGCAGGGTGATGCGTTTCCTTTAACCTTTCTCATTTTTTCTTATTCATTTTAAATTAATTGTTGATTAAATAATTTGCATTAAATTGTATGCAGTGATCAGTGGGTCAGGGAACCATCCAGTACAGAGAGAGTACCCCGGATTGGGGACACCCTTGCCCCTGATCTAGGTGACCGCAGCAAGGTTGGGGGTTGAGCCCCTCCAAGAATCCTGGGCCCAGCCTTGTTGGGATTATGAGGACTCTGCAAGACAGGAAGGTGCAAGGGGAGTCCTCAAGGACAGGGAGGCCTCTGGGTAAAGGAAGTGGGAGCGAGGACTCAGATCCTTCCACTAGCTAGCCCATTTCACCAGGGTAGTGCAGAAGCCAGGAAAGTTCCCCACAATAGCAGGACTATTCCCTGGTTACAAATATACAAAATTTCTCTTTGTTTTTGCTAAACAAATGGATCGCTGGCTAAAAACAGGAAGTTTGAAATGTTCAAAAGAAAATTATGAGGGAAATATGACTGTTAGTGATAATATGACAAATTAGGAGTGTGTTATAAAAATGTGCCCCCCACCCCAAAATTGTCTTTGCTGGAGAAGGGGTATGCCGGTAAGACGTCTCAAAAGGGGTACACGAATGTTGTAAGTTTAGGAAACACTGGACTAACAGATATATTAGAGCATAAGTCTGCATCCAGCAAAGTGGGTATTCACCCACGAAAGCTTATGCTCTAATACATCTGTTAATCTATAAGGTGCCACAGGGCTCTGTCGCTTTTGCAGATCCAGACTAACACGGCTACCTCTCTGATACCTCTCTTAGTAAAGTTTTTTTTTGTCATTGCATAGTTGTTTATTCTCAATACACTTGATGATTATATATAAACTGTTGAAAGTTTCCAAAGTGTAATGTTTGCTGTGTGGATAGCAGTTACTTCATTTAGAAAAACGTGGCAGTTTTTATTTTGTGTTTTAAATAAATTTTCAGAAGCACCCAAGTACCTTTGATTTATGCCAGAGGAAGGCACAGTTGCATGCGTGTTTCTGTATTCTCTTGATCTGTGGCAATATGGGTACAGAAATTCCTTGTCTCGATGGGAATATACTAATTTATGGAAGTAGCCTATGTGAATTAATGTATTTCAAGAAGCAAAAAATATGCTGAAAATTTTCCTTTCAAATATGAGCTAAATCATATGGAATACATTGCCATTCAAAACATAAATTAATTTTATTCTTAATCAGAACTTTTGTTTATGAAGTTTCTGCCTGGAATGTAGGGTTTTTTGGTACATACTGCTGTACTTGGCCTCTATAACAGGGGTGGGAAAAGTACAGCCCGCAGGCCATACGTGGCCCACTGGCCGTTTTCATCCGGCCCGCGAGTTTGGGCCGGGGAGCTGCGGGGAGGGGGGGAAGCGAGGGAGGTGGGCTTTGGTGTTGTGGTTCCTGGGGGGTGGTGGTTAGGGTGGGGTCTTGGGAGGGGGCAGTCAGGGACCAAAGCGCAGGGGGGCTAGGGGGGTGGGGTCCTGGGGAGGCAGTTACATTGCGGGAGTGGGGGTGTCTCCAGAGGTGGCAATCAGGGGGCAAGGAGAAGGGATGAGAGTTGGATGGTCCTGGGTTCTAAGGGGGTGGGAAGTGGGTGGGGGTCAGATGGGGGCGGGGCCAGACTGTTTGGGGAGGCACAGCTGTCCCTACCTGGTCCTCCGCACAATTTTGAACCACAGTTTGGCCCTTGGGCCAAAAGGTTTGCCCTCCTGCTCTATAATTGAAAGACAGAATTTGCCTGAATCAGTGTTGTCAGGCATTATGTTAATAGCACAAAAAGCTGAAATTAAACCTCCTGCCGATAAATCTAAAGTTAGTAGTTTTAGTCCATTTGCACTATGTGTAAAGTTACCACATAAGAAATTTGAACAGTAATAGACTGTATCCTCAATCAATGCAAGCCATTAAAAGCAAGGGAATAACAGGGAATTGTTTTTCTTAAAAAAACACCTTATGTGTAAATAATACGGTAAGGAATTGCAAATGGTGGCTTCAAGATGTTTTTCTGTAATGTTTAGGAAGTGATGCGGTAGTGGTCCGTTAACTCTGATCTGGTGTTTATACATAGAAATTGCAGAATTGAAATCTGTGTGTGTATGCAAATAGAATGAAGTTTGTACATTAGTGTTTGAGAGTAGAGCTGTGTAGACTATGCAAGAGTCATAGTTGAGATCAAGAAGAGGAATTAGTTAATAGAGTGTAGCTGAGATGCTGAATGACTTAATTGTTTCCTTGATTTTCATGGTGTGTATTGGTGGGATAATGCAATGTAGAAAAAAACCTCAAGATTATTTTTTCTGTGGGGAATTTTCCATAGTGTTAAATCTCTGTCTTTCAGTATGGATGTTCATGTAGCTTGGTATCAACATTAATATGTGTTGTATTAAAAAACATAAATGCCAGGATTAAGGTTGCTTTTTCCTGTGCAATCTTAATTCAGTGCCTTTTATGGGTATGCATTATCCTAGTCCTACCTAACATCACATATGAAGTTCTGAGGTAGAGCCGGCAATAGAACCCATTTCTCTTGGGTTTTAAAGCTCGTCTGTGGCCTGGTCTAGACTAAGAAGTTAGGTCAGTATAACTACATCACTCAGGGGTGTGAAATCTACGACCCTTAGCATCTCAGATAAAACCATCTCCCCCCCGCTCCATGTAAACAGCAGTAGGTTGATGGGAGAATTCTCCCATTGACCTAGATACCACGCCTTGGGGAGGTGGAGCGTTTAGGCCAACAGAAGAAGGCCTCCTCTCATTGACATATCTTCACTGAAGTGCTGCAGTGATATTGCTGCAGTGTCTTAAGTGTAGATAAGTCCTACAAATGATGTTATTCCAGAATAGGTATTCTGCAATAACTCCTTGTGTAGCCATGCTTTTGTTTGGCGGTAAGAATGCCTTGTTCTGCTTTAGCTTATTCTTTTGTGGTAGCAGATTCAGGAGTAATTTCTATGCTTTAAATTCACACTGTACCTTAATCTGTATTAATTTTCAAAACCTTCCTTAGTTGATTGGAACATAAATTAACACCATTTCTATTCATACAACAGTCTGCTTCCTTTGAACTGCTCATCCTATGAAGTCAGTGGATGAGTTCATTAGGAAAAAAGTACACAGTCATGCAATTAAACATTATCCTAATGCATATATGCAGGGGATTTGAATAAAGGTTGCATGGACAGTTTTTACTGTAGGATAGTCCTGTGGCTCAAGGGGTAGAAATTTGTGTTGCAATGCAAAAGTGCAGTGTTCAGACCGCACTAATGTATGATGGGGGGAAGGGGAGAGGGAAAGGTGTAATTTTTTTCATCTTTCCTTTAAAAGGAAAACTAAATCTAGGAAATCTCATGTGAAAACTTATTTAGAGTTCAAAATAAAGTGCAGAAAAGTTAAATACCAGAGTTATGGCTGCCTTAATTCTACTGTCTCAAACATATGCAGTACAATACAGTTTTTAATTACAGGGTCACATTTTTTTTTCTTGCAAGATTATGCATCCATCTAGTGTACTGAATGATGCAGGAAGTTGCAGAGAATTGTAAATCCTGCATTTTGTAAATTGAGTGCTTGATTTAGCAGGTAATATACTGGTTTTTGATCTAGTAATACAAATATATCAAAAATAATAGCAGTCACTAGACTTCACTAGAAGAAAACAAGTGTATTGCACCCCTAATCTCATATTGAAGTTTGCTTTGCATTCCTGCTTTTGTCTCTGTATTAATGCTCTGTGAGGATGTTATGGTTGAGGTTGTTAATAGTTGAAAATTCTTGTAAAACCCTAAATTAGATTTCACAAAATTCTTTAATACAAAATGCCTGTGTCCTCCAGGTTGATATGCTTGTGTGCTTTCCCTATTTATGGAAGTTTTGGATATCTTGGGATTTTTATAAAATTATCTGTATTCTAGTTCTTGCCAAGAACAGTGATGTAAAGGATGGATACATGAACTTGAAAGTAGCACTCAGAAAGATGCAACTCTCTAGCCTAAAATTCTTTTTGGCTAAGAAGGAACAGAATGTAGCTCACTCTTAGCTGAGCTGGTCTTGCAGGCTAAAATGAGTAAAGAGTAGTAGAACATACTGTTCTTGACTATGACCCGAAGATATTCACATTCTTGACTGTACACATGCGCTGTCTTTGCCAGAAACACCTACACAGACTTTATTGGGGCCACATGCATGTTTCCTTGTGGAACTGAACCCATGGACCTGATTTACATATCCTTCTAGCTGCTTTTATGTTAGCTGGTTTTCCCTGTTGAACTCTATTTCCCTATAGTTTGAATAGGGTAGTCATGCTGTTGCTTGGTTTGTTAGACCCTTTTTATTTTCTTACTGCTTATTTTCTCTTGGTGAGTGAATCTCATTCACATTCTATAACATCAACAACCACTTTTTAGAGGAACTCACACCATCTTTTTCATTACCCAGATTTTGTGTGTCCATGAATCTGCAGCGCATGTTGCAATTAGAAATCCAGCACATCTTTTTCTTCAAAAACTTTCTCAAGTATCTCTTCTAGAGTAACTCTAAACCCTATGTATGTAGTACTTGAAGAAATTGTTGAAATTATGGTTTTCCACATTACTGTAAAATAGTTGCTTATAGCCTTTGTACTCCAGTTAGACGTTTTTATTTACATGAAGTTTTGTAAATAGTAGATTTTCTCCCATGCTTATAGATAGATGGAATTGCTCACTGTGCTTAAATTACATGCTACAAATTTCAGTTTAAAAGATAAAAAGGATTTGAACTGAAAACCTTAGACATTGAAAGGTTAAAATGTTATTCCTAAATCGCGAAATTGTCCTATCAGTAAACCACATCCGAGACTCACTCTTCATGTTCTTTAAGTCACTGATGGTAGAGCTGGCAAAGTACAACTGGTTGACTACAAGGAATCCTCCTTTACTCTCTGAAGAACTTTCTTACTGTTCATTTCCTTTCTAATTCCTGACCATCCAGAGTCACAGAAGAATAGCAAGCTGATTATGTCCCAGACCAACTAATGGGAATGCAGACTGTATCTAAATAGGGTGTGTGTATGGGATAGTGTTGCCAACTGACAAATATCATGTGTGCCAACAGGCTTCTGTAGATGCATGCCCAGTGCAACTCAATGCATTTTTTATTAGGAACAGACAAGAAAACTACACAAGTTAGTTGGCTCTTGAGGTACAGCCAAACTTCTTTAAATCTGTTTCAGCGACTGCTTGTGAATGTCACTTTAGGGGCGAATCCTGTCCCCCATCAGCCACTGCTCTTGAATCAGTAGGATGTAATGGTGCAGAGGGTGAGAGAAAATTTTGGTAGCTCATGTAGAGGATTTGCACACCCTTTGTACCCTTGAGGTCCAGCTATGCAACCCTGTGCACCTCATACAGCTAGGATTTGGTGATAAGGAATCCGATGTCCATTTCCTTTACACAGTGGACTAAAAGAGACATTGAGACTATTCCAGCAAATGGGGAATGGTGACTCGGCTGCTGCAGAGAGGTGACATAGGGATTGACCCCCGCACATATTTGATTTGCTTAAGATATGCACTCTGCCTGAGATTTGGGTCTTTGACAGATTATAGCTCTAGTTTCAGACTGTCTACAAACTCAGGAAGACATCACAGCATTGATTATACCAGTTTCATGTTTGAAATCATGAAGGCTAAAAATGTATTTTTTTCTTCTGTATAGACGTTTAAGATCTGTGAGACTTAGAGATGGCTTTCATTTGTCAAAGTTGCCTACTCTCCATTCGTGATTTGCCAGGTGGATTTGTCAAGACCTGTATCTATCTATCTTAGGATATTTCTACACAGCAGCTGGGAAGTGTAATTCCCAGAGTGGATAGACATGCCCATGTTAGCACTTCTCAGGCTAGTGCCTAAAAAATAGCAGTGTGGCAGCAGCAGCACAGGTGGCAACTCAGGCACCTTCCCTGTGTTACATGCTTGGGCAGTAAGCCAGGGCCACTGCCTGTGCCAGTATGGCTGTGCCAGTATTTTTAGGTGCTAGCTTATGCAGAACTAGCATGTGAGTGACTTTCCACACTGGGAATTACACTTCTCAGCCACTGTGCAGACATACCTTTAGTAACTTCTAAAGAATGTGCTGCATGTGCATATTTAGAGACTGAACAAAACTTATGAATCTAGAAAGAATGATGGCTTTTCTTTGTTACCCCATATTCTAAAGGGTTCTGATGTGTTCAAGGATTTTTCTGTATATGGACATTTTGTAAATTGACAATTACTTTTTTTCCTGAAATCTATTTAGAAAGTAAACTTTTTGTGGGCTCTTATAGTATGGTTTATAAGTACCATGCAGAACTTGCCATTTGGTTGCCATTTGTTCTGTAGGTAATTATTACCTGTGAAAGAGTGTGTTTTTGGTAGTGTGTTTTGTATAAAAATTATACACCATATTAATTCTTTAGGTAATCTGATAATTTAAAGCTGAATTCCTTGATTAAAAGAGAATGTTTGTTTGTTTTCTGTTTGAGAAGTAAGGCTTCAGTTGTGTATGTTTGCAGCTCTCTTGGGAGTGGATTTAAGAGTATCTTAATTATTGGCAAAAATTTCAGCGTAACTTATTAGGCCTACTTCATTATTTACTGTTCCATAATGTAAGAATTCTATTCAGTAACTTCATCTACATTTTTTTCTTATTTAGTTAAACACCGGCACATACTAAATGGAACTGCTTAAACATATGTATTCAACTTGAAAGAGAGAGAAATTATACTGCAAGCCGTTTAATTGTTGACTTAGTCTCAATTGTAACTATAAAGAAAAACAAGACCACTTTTTGAATTCATTATAACTGCTCCTAATTGTTACATTATTTAGTTTGTTCCTCTAGAAATAGCACACATGTCAACTTTTTGAAAATGAAGAATTTTCTTTCCATTTTGGGAATTATTTCAGGGATGTGGAATAAAGAAATCTATTTACTGTCAAATCCAGAAATACAATTAAAGAAGAGTACACTTGGATGTACAAATAATTCACTTGTACGTTTCTTTTTCACACTTCATCTTGTTTGTCTTACGATCAGCATCAGTTTTGCATCATATTTGCTGTTATTGCCGGTGTAATTCTCCTGTCAGTTTTGATTTACATGTGTCAAATGCTCTCCTGTTCATTCAGGTGATACTTTGGTGTACATTTTGAACTTGCAGTATATTTCAGAGTTTTTTTTATACATAAAATATGTAAATACGAGGGCTGTCAAGTGTTTAAAAAATTGTGATTAATCACGGTTTCAGTTGCATTGTTACACAAAACAGAATACTATTTATTTAAATATTTTTGGAGATTTTCTATATTTTTAAATAGGGTGGGGGTTGGGCTCCAGCCTCCCTTGGAGTGCAGGGCTCCAACCCTGGTGCTTTGCCCTGCTGTCATCAGACTTGGGGCTTCAGCCTCCGCTGGGCACAGGGCTCCTGAGCTGGGGCTGCTATGCTGCCTCTCCCCCGGAAGTAAGTAGTTAATGTGGTAAAAAAATCAGTGCATTAATTTTGTTAATCATAGGCATTAACTGTGATTGACAGCCCTGGTAAATACAATTGTCAGAGCTGAATTCTTTGCTTTTGTAAGTTTGCGCTAACTTGAGGAAATACTTTACTCTTAAAGTCTTTATCAGGTAGCGGATTAGTAGAATCTTTGTTTAGTTATATAGAGAAGCTTTTATTGATGTCTTGGAAACTTACACTACTAATTTAAGCCTCAGGTTTTCTTTCCAAAGTATCCTGATGCTAAGTAGCCGGTGTTGAACTGGCTATGAGAAGAGAAAGCTATGAAAATGTTAGTGTTTAATACGTCAATATTGATAGATACACAGATAGTTTTACTGCTTTGAGTCCTGATTCTGCAAACAGTTGCACCAGAATGGAGTTCTGTTCTCATGCTGAGTCCCACTGAAACATGAAACAGTGCACTGGGGCCTTTGTTGGCACAAAAAATGAATGTTAAAGCCAACATGAACAAAACCATATGTGGTATACAGGGAAAAATTGCTTTAAATAGGAATAGGGATTTTAGTTTAATTTCAGTAGGTTTGACTGTGATAATCTAGTCAGTTCTGTGTCTAATTATAAATCCAGTATAAGCTACCAATTCATTAATAATGTAGGTGAGTTGGACAGACTCTCCAGGTGTTGGGTAGGTAGCACAAGATGAAAATAAGAAGATTCAAATATTGCTGTGATCAGTTTCAATTCTGTGTCATCACTCAGAGCCACACAAAGTGAGTCTTGTACATTTGTTGGAAAAGACTACAGCAGTTTAAAATCAGTCCTGACACAAGGATTTTTAACTGTGCATATGACAGCGTGTTTCCCCCTCTTATTGTGTTTGTGTGTGTGCGCACTTTGAGGTTTTTGTTTGGGATGTGGAGGGAGGGGAACAGGGAGGAGGAGTGGAAGTTTGGCGAATGAGCCAAAACCAGAATTTCCCTAAAAGCTAGCCTCAAAATAACTTCAGCTATTAGTTTAAGTCGTATTATTTGGCTTCACTTTTGTAATTAACTAAAGTTCACAATTTTCTTCTCTCCATGACATCTGAAAAATAAAATCTAGCACAGTTAATCTTGAGGATCCAGTAATTTTGCTTTGCAGACTGGTAACTTTATTTAATGCATTTAAACTCAAGTTAGGTCTCGAACTTAGACTCTCGCTACAGCCAACAATTTTTTTATAATTTTTTTTTTTTTTCCTTTGAGGGTAGGGGTAAGAAATAGGTATATGATGGGTTCAGGAGAGATTTTAAAAACTTTAAAACAAATTGGATACCCTTATATTTAACTGTTTCATCTTACTGAGACTCCTTTTCAGAGTCATAAGTGGCTTCATTTACTATAAGCAAGTGCATGAATTTTTGTCTCTGCACTTGCCATATTCAAAATGGTCTCTGGTAATATGAGGATGCATTTGCCCAAAGTTATTTGACTGTAACTTTGACCACGTTTATTTAGTTCTACTTTTCATGTTAAATAATTGGGTTCTTCAGGATGTTTTTTCTTAGAGGTATTTCCAGAAGTAGTAGTAGTAGTAATAATCCATATTTGAAATGTATGAAAACTTTAGATTCATAGTTTCTCTTTTCAGTTTCCTAAGAGAGCTTCAAAATTCAAATGGTACTTGGATTGCAATGAATTTCACTACTTTCAGGATTTTTAGGTTTATCATTAAATCACTTTGGCATGGAAATCGGGCATGGATTCCTTGCAGTGCTGTGGTTGAAAAGTGTCTAAGCAGTTGAGTATAACTGATGTTTTAGTAAAATCTATGATCAGTAATACTCTGCTCACTATGGGCAAGATTCGGATACCTGCATTACTCCAAGTAACCCACTTCATTTCCATGGAGCGACTTGCACAGTGAAGCATGTTCAACATGAGTAAAGATGGTGGAATTCAGCCTGAAATGAAAAACTCTGATGTAACTTTTTAAACTTCAGTCAGCTATCTTTACTGCTTTAAAATTGATTTGTGCCACATACAGTCCATGTTCTTAAAGGAGTGTTAGATTTCACCATAATTGTTAATGTAAACATCTATAACTATCTTCAATACTGAAGAAACCCGTACTGCTTGGAAGCTGACAGGTTGACCCAACCACATGTGAGGGTTTAAGTAGTGGTGTGGGACAGTAGGGGCAGAGTTTGTGTAAACTGTAAACGAACTAGTTCAGTTTACAGCTCTTTCCTGCCTGTACCTTTGTTTGACCACATACTGTTTGAAACAATATATCCATTAGCTTGCACATTTTAAATATCATTATTGCTTGGATGCTCTATTTGATTTGTTTGGTATGTCCTCTTTATGGCCTATAATTAAGCTAGGAGTCTATCACAGGTCACAGATTCCATGACTTTCTGTGACTTCTATAACTTCTGCAGCTGCTGGAGCTGGCACACGGACTGCCCAAACCAGGCAGCAGCAGCAATTTGGGTGTCGGGGAGAGGGCTCATGGCGAGGGGCAGGTGGGGTGCTTACCTCGGGGTGGGTGGGGCTCCTTGGCTCCAACTGGCATAGTCTCCCTGTAGTTAATAGGTGGTGGAGGGGCGGGGGTCCCTGTGTGGCCTGTATGCTCAGGCCCCGCCCCTGGAGCTCCCATTGGCTGCAGTGCCCAGCCAGTGGGAGCTGCAGTAGCTGAAGCTTGTGGCGGGAGCAGTGGAGCCCTTGCCCTGACGCCTGCATCTGCCACCTGGGAACTGAAGGGATGCAGAGCTATAGGAAGCCCCGCCAACCTCCCTCCCCTCAGTGTCTGCGGCACCCCTGGACTTCCCCATGCCCAAGTTTTAGTCAGGATGGTATTTTTAGTAAAAGTCATGGACAGCTCATAGGCCCATGTACTTTGGTTTACGGCCTGTGACCTGTCTCTGACTTTTACTAAACATACTTCTAACTAAAACATAGCCTTACCTATAATCTACATCTGGAGATTACGCCATGTAGAAATCCTGGAAAGTGTTTGATTTGTTAATGTAGTTGAATAGACTGAGAGAACGGTAGTTTTCATTGTTTGGGATACGTTTCTGTCTTGAGAATTACAGCATCATGATTTTGTGGATGGATATTTTCACGTCTTTCAGAGTAGCAAAAACCTAGATTTTTTTTTTTAAAGTGAATTAGTTTTCAAGCTATCTGAAGTGTGTTTGATGTTACAGGGAAATTACTGTTTAAGTACAGTATTTATTCCCAGTTGTAGATGCAGAGGAATTGTTGTATTTAAGGTTGTTTCATGCAATATGTTTCAGCATTGGATTTACCAAATATGTTTATAATTATGAAATGCTTGTATGTACTCTTGAGCTGGAGAAATAGTTCTTTAATAGAAAGCTTTGCTTTTAGTTATGATGTAGCAAAATGACAAATACTAATTTGATATGTTTCTAGTGCATATTAGGGTGGATTTTATTTAAATCACTCATCAGGAAGACTCTATTTAGTCATGGATTTCTTCATAAAAGTGCATTTTTGTTGGTTGTTAAACCTTAATACATATTCTTCTCATCTGAGATAGATGAGACCCAAACTGGATCTCTCTTACAGCCTGCTGCCATTGTAGGTTTTCCCTTCTAGTGAGAGAATCAAATCAATAAATAGATCTCAAATCAATAAAGGTTACGCTCAGAAAGACCTCAACTTCTGGAATATGCTGCTCAGTTTCATTTTTGTTTCTACTGCCTGTCCCTCTGTTCTTCCATTTATCAACAGACTTCTTGTCCAGAGATATTCCACCCTCAACAGTTTTATTCATTGAAATTATTGAAACTTTGCACTTCTAGAGAGAGGTAAGGGATTGACACTCTGTACACAAATTTGCAGAGGGACCATAGGATTGAGGTCTGTTGTTTCTATATATTTGTTTTATTTAAATACATTTTTGCTGTTAACAGGCATGTCTCTGGAGACACAAAGCCACGGTTTGAGAACTGCAGTGTTAAGAATCTGATGATATCTCCTAGACTGAGCACTGAGTCCCATTGGGTAGATAGAAAGATTAACCTAAATCTATACAGAAGCCCCCAGAACCCCATAAGATTGTGTCCCTAATCCACAGACTATTGGAATAAACTTGTTTTAAATAATTAAAATAGATACTTCTCTGTACTATTAGGATCATATGTATTGAATGTTTGTTTTTTGGTGAAAATGTAATGCATTAAATTCCTATCAACTGTTTTAAGGCTTTATTGTCTTTTCAAAGACTTGTTAAATATTTTGGTTAACACAGTTTGTAAATACAGATGTCTCATGTTATATTACTTCCACATAGACTGAGAACAGATTTGTGGGGAGTTTGGAATGGTTAACTAAAATTACTTAAATGTTATCTTGTAGCTCATGACAGTCTAATCTTTTGAGTAATACTCGATAATTTGTGTAAACATATGCATATCTTCAGAAGATGTGGCAAATTACCATCTTAATCATTAAGATAATGATTTTCTTCAGCTTTTTTCATTTTTCTTTGCGGGTAGTATTTGTTAGTTTAAAAAAAATTTATTGTATTTATAGTTTATTTAGCTTGTGTACTCATCTTTCTGATTTAGCCTAATAACTGAAGGACTACAGGAACATTCAGAAATAAAGAAAATGTGACGAGACAGTTGTGAAATTCATGGTTTAAGTTATAGTACAGTAATCCTCACTTAATGTTGTCCTGGTGAACGTTTTGTTACATTGCTGACATGCTTGTTTAAAATTGCGCAATGCTCTCCTAGAATGTTGTTTAACAGCCATCTGCTTTGTCCACTGCTTGCGAACAGAGCAGCCTGTTGGAGCTAAAATGATGGGGCTTGGAACCAAGGTGGGCTGGTAGCCCACCCCATCAGCTCCACTAAGTTCCCTCTGTGGCAGTATTGTGTAATTTAAAATAGTTTGACTACTAACATGCCTATCTGTGAGTATATCAAGCTTGATAGATTTATTTTAATTGTAACAGTTTTTAATTCTTGTTGGTGCTCCAGTGTGTAGGAAAGAGAATAGCATTGTTAGGCTAAAAGAGGATCACCTCCCTGCAGGTTTTCCCCTGACATGGGGAGGCAGGTGTTCTCCTGTTGGTTCTTTTTTGGAGCTGTGAAGGGGCTCAGATGAAATGTTGGTTTTTTGTTGTAGATCAGGGGTCTCAAACTCAAGTGACCTCGAGGGCCAGGAGGACTAGTGCATTGACCCGAGGGCCACATCACTGACATCCCTCCCCTTGCTGCCCCTGGCCCTGCCCCCACTCCATCTCTTCCATGAGGTTGCACCCCTCCCCCACCTCTTCCCATGCCTTCCCTGCCCCATTCCAACCTCTTCCGAAGTCCCCACCCCAATGCTGCCCCCTCCCTGCCCCCAAGGAGTGCAGAAAGGGTGCAGAATGCAGCGGGGGCTTGAGGTGTGGAGTGCAAGAGAGGTAAGGGATGCAGCAGGGGGTTCGGTGCAGCAGGTGCGTCAAGACAGGGAGAGCAGGAGGGCTGTGGGGTGTGGCAGGGGACTCGGCATGGAGTTGGGGTGTGGGATGTGGCAGAGGACTCAGGTCAGGGAGTTGGGGTGAAGGAGGAGTTCAGGGTGCAAGCTCCAGCCTGGTGTCACTTACCTAGAGTGGCTCTGGCCCCATGCTGCTCCACTCCAGGAAGCTACTGCAGCCTGGGAGTGGGGAGGGGAAAGGCTTCTGTGCATGTGCTGCTCTTGTGTTCCTGAGAACTCCTATGAAGCTCCCATTGGTCACGGTTCCTTGTTCCCAGCCAATGGGAGCTGCGGGGGGCGGTGCCTGGAGGGAGACAACGTAGGAGCCCTCTGCTGCCTCCTCCCCCTTCCCAAGGGATGTGCTGACAGCAGCTTCAGAAAGCGGCATGGCACTCACAGCACTCGTGGGTGGGCTGCGGGGAGCTTGGTGGGGGGAGGGCACAGGGAGCTTCGCTGGCTGCAGGGAAGGGCTTGGCGGGCTGCATGTGGCCTACAGGCCACATGTTTGAGACCCCTGTTATACATTTGTCATTTGGGGAGATTTAAATGATTCAAACAGTCATTTATCTAGAAACTTACACTGGCTTTGAGAAAGGGCCCAGAGTTACAAAATATATGCCATGCACACTTCCCTGATACTGTTTATCAATTAAATAATGTAGTATTTATTATTAAAGATTGCTGAGCAGTTCAGCTGTCTTCCCCCCCCCCCCCCCCCCCCCCGGCATGCTGCTCCTGCCCTCTGTCTTGGAGCCGCTCCTGGGAGCCTCCTGCTTACTGTGCAGAGGGTGGAAGAAGACAGCTGCTAATGTCAGGGTTTCCCCCTCTCCCCTGCTCCTGTGCCTTATCGCCACAGAGTGGGCGGGGGACAGGGCTCAGGATAGAGGGAACTTGCTGGCAGCAGCTGCTGTCTCAACTTGCTGATCTACTTAAAAAAGGTAGTGTACTTAGAGTGGGTTTAGTGTACTTAAAGGGGCAATGCACTTCTATCTCACACACATGATGGTTCTGTTTTGTCTCTCTGCCATGCTGTCTCCTCCCTCCATTTGTGCTGCTTTGTAGAGTGTGAGGCTACATTAACAAGTGTTAACCCTTAAGGGCTTGGCCGAGTGCTAGTTCATTTTTTGGCTGTAAGGCTTTTGCTGGGAAGTATCCAACCCTCTGACTCTGCCACCTCAAGTAAGGTTCACAGTCGTCATTGCTGTGTACAGTATTAAATTATTTGTTTAAAACGGTATACTGTGTGTGTGCGCATATGTATATGTCTTGTCTGGCAAAAAAAAATTCCCTGGAACCTAACTTCTCCCCCACCCATTTATTTTCTTATGGGGAAATTGGATTTGCTTAACATGATTTCACTTAAAGTTGCATTTTTTAGGAACATAACTACAACGTTAAGCAAGGAGCTACTGTAATTTACAGTTTAATTAGTGGATTACTATTTAATCCTATGTTCATCTAATCAACATCCAGTGAGGGTTCATATTTAAATAGCACATCGTAAATTTTGTTCAGCCAGGTTATCTGTACTCATATTCATAGTTCCTTTTCTAAGCTCTCTTGGTTTCGTGTATGCATATTACCTCTACCTTTATTTATTTTAAACTTAGTCTGAGGAAAAAATAAATTACTGATTGGAAATATTAACCAATATCTGGGACTTCAGTGCAGATGTTGAGCACTGTTATGGTGTGTAGCTGCTCATGCTTAAACATTTTATGTATTTTTACAAACATTTTATTTACACAAGAACGGATATACAGGGTTATGCTAGTGGTCTGTCTAGCCCAGTGTCCTGTCTTCTGACAGTGGCCAATACCAGGTGCTTCAGAGACAATGAACAGAATGGACAATAATCGAGTGATCCAAACCCTGTCATCTACTCCCAGCTTCTGGCATCAAAAGCTGGGGACACCCAGAGCATGGGTTTGCATCTCTCCCTATCTTGGCTAATAATTGATATACCTCCATGAACTTCTCTAATTCTTTTTTGAACCTCATTATAATTTGTGCTTCACAACAGCCCGTCATGATGAGTTACACAGGTTCATTGTGCGTTGTGTGAAGAAGTACTTCCTTATGTTGGTTTTAAACCTGCTGTCTATTAACGTCACTGGGTGACCCTTGGTTCTTGTGTTATCTTTAGTAAATAAAATGTACTTGTTCTCTTTCGCCACACCATTCATGATTTTACAGATCTCTCATATTTCCCCCTTGACCCTCTTTTTCTGGCTGAACAGACCCAATCTTTTAAATCTTTCCTCATATGAAAGCTGTTCCATATCCCTAATGATTTTTTTGTTCTGTTCTCTGCATCTTTTTTCAATTCTAATATATTTTTTTGAGATGATGTGACCAGAGATGCTCACAGTATTCAAGGTGTGGGCATACCATGGATTTATATAGTGGCATGTGATCTTTTTTTGTCATCTTACCTATTCCTAATGGTTCCTAACATTTTTAGCTTTTTTTTGACTGCCACTGCACTTTGAGCAGATGTTTTCAGAGAACTATCTGTGACAACTCCAAGATCACTTTCTTAAATGCTGACGGCCAATTTAGTTCCCATCATTATGTATGTATGGGTCAAATTGTTTTCCAGTATGCATTACTTTGCATTTATCAACATTGAATTTCATCTGCCATTTTGTAACCTAGTCACACAGTTTTGTAAGATCCCTTGGTAACTCTTCACAGTCTGCTTTGGACTGAACTAATGAGTAATTTTTTATAATCTCCAAATTTTGCCACTTCACTGATAACCTTTTCTCATGATCATTTATGAATAGCACTGGTCCCAGTACAGATCCCTGTGAGGGACACCACTGTTTATCTCCCTTCTGAAAACTGATAATTTATTCCTGTCCTTTGTTGCCTGTCTTGTAACCATTACTGATACATGAGGGGACCTTCTCTTTTATCCCATGATAAGCTTACTTTGCTTGAGAGCCTTTGGTGTGGGACTTTGTCAAAGGGTTTCTGAAAATCTAAGTATACTGGATCCCCATCATCCGCATGTTTGTTTGCCCCTCAAAGAGTTGTAATTGACCGAGGCATGATTTCCCAATACAGAAACTATGTTCTCTTCCCCCAACAAAACCGTGTTCATCTGTGTCTAATAATTGTGATTTTTTTTTTTGTGATCGCTTCAACCAGTTTGCCTATTACTGAAGTTAGGCTTCCTGACCTAAAATTGTCAGGATCATGTCTGGAGCCTTTGTTTGAAAATTGGTATCCCGTTAGCTATCTCCAGTCATCTAGTACAGAAGCTGATTTAAATGATCTACATTGCACAGTTAATAGTTTTGCAATTTCATATTTGAGTTCTGTCAGACCCCTTGGGTGAATAATATCTGGTCCTTGTGACATATTACTGTTTAGTTTGTTCCAAAACTACCTCTAATGACACCTCAGTCTGGCACAGTTCCTCAGAGTTTTCACCTAGAAAGAATGGCTCAGGTATGGGAATCTCCCTCTCATCCTCTAAAGTGAAGATGGGTGCAGAAAGTTGATTAAATTTTTCTGCAATAGCCTTATCTTCCTTGAGTGACCCTTAGCGCCTCAGTCATCCAGTGGTGACTCCATAATGTTTGGCATGCGTCCTCCTTTTGATGTATGTAAAAAATGGTTTGCTGTTAGCTTTTGAGTCCCTTGGCTAGTTCCTCTTTAAAGTCTTTTTTGACCTGCTTTATTATACTTTTACATTTGACTTGCCGACAGTTATGCTCCCTTCTTATTTTCCTCAGTAGGATTTAACTTTGAGTTTTTAAAGGATGCCTTTTTGCCTCTAAGCACTTCTTTCATTTTATTTGTGGTTGCACTTTTTTTTTTGGTCCATTTACTGCGTATTTTAATCTGTGGTATACAAATTAAATTGAACCTCTATTATGGTGTTTTTAATAAGTTTCCATGCAGCTTTCAGGTATCTTACTTTTGTGACCGTGCCTTTTAATTTCCATTTAACTAGCTTCCTCATTTTTGTGTAGTCTCCTTTTTTAAATTAAAAGCTACTGTGCTGGATTTTTTTCATGTCTTCCCTCCCTTCCAAAAGAATGTTAAATTTAATTAAGTTGTTGTTATCAAGTGGTTCAGCTATATTCATCTCTTGGACCAGATCCCTATGCTCCATTTAGGAATATATCAAGAATTGCCTCTCCTCTTGTGGGTTCCAGAGGTAGTTGCTCCAAGAAGCAGTCAACTTTTTTGAAAGAGGATGCTTGTTATGTTCTTTTCTCAGATTATATGTATGGTATTGAGATAAATGTGTGAAATAGGAGCAGTTTGGACAGAATAGTCTAATGCTGGGGCCAAAAATAGGAAAATTGGGCTTTCCTCATCTGTACCATAAATACCTTCATAATCCTTCCGCAATACTGTAAATGCTCATCTGCTGAATGCATTTAGGACTTCAGACATACTGAGGATAGAATACCACTTCAATCATTAGCTCTGAGTGATGGATTGCTTTATTTGTGTAGTGTTGCCAGTCCCTCCTGACCTGAGACATGTATTTCAGTATCTTAAAGTGGAATGTTGCTGTCTAGTACTGAGCTGTCTACTTTAGGACCTTGCTAATAGCTTAAGGTAGCTTTTAGTTTGGAAAGTTTTTATAATTTAAAACTGTAACATTTTTATTTTTCAAATAGACTTTTATAGTCATGGATGCTATAAGTGTGAGGAAAAAGTGCTATACTTCAGTTTTTGTTGTCTTGGATCTGTCGTTCACTAGAGAACAATCCTTGTTAGTGTTTTGTCCAACTGTAAATGTTTCTAATGGATTAATTCTGTCTGAGATTGCAACAAGGGTGTGGTTTCTTTGTTTTTTTTTGTGTGTGGCAGACATTCAGTATGCAATGGGATTATACTCCTGGGGGAATTTTGCGCCAGTGTGCATGCGCGGAATTTGTCTCCCACAGATTTCTTGCTTTCCCACAGAAAAATATCTTTCTGACAGAAACAAAGGAAAGCCACAAGAGCGGTTATGCCACTCCCCAGTAGTGTATTTCAGATGTCCAAAGCAGCCAGCAGAGAGGAAAATCACTATGGGGCAGGAGACAGGATGGGGGAAAATCTGGCTGGTGGCTCCTACCCTGCGCCAGGCTCACCCTGAGATTTTTCTACCCAGCTGCTAGTCCCACCCTGAGATTCCCCCACCCGGTTAAAGGAATCTCTGCAACTCCCCCTCCCGCTTACTGCACCCATTGCTCCTCCAATGCAGGAGGAGGGATCCCTCTACAGGGAGCTGCTCCCCCAACACCAGTGCATACAGAATCCCTCATAGCCAGACCCTCCTGCCAAGCCTCATCCCACCTGCACTCAGCACCTCCCCACCCAATCAGCCCTATTCCCCCTGCATGTGGACCCATCCCCATGAGCCACCTCGATCTCCACCCCACCAAGTCTCAGCCGCATCTGAACCCACTTCCCCTCACACCCAGACCCCCCGCTGAGCTCTGTTCCCTCCACACACAGACCGCCCCCCGCTGAGCCCTGTCACCATCACTTGGACCGCCCCTGCAGAGTCCCATTACTATTGCACTCAAACTCCCTGCTGAGCCTGCCTGTCCATGCCTAGTGCACCTGGCACAGAGGGTCCTGGTCCTTGTGCTCTGTCAAGGTTTGTTGCAGCCTCAGCCCTGAATCAGTGTCCCAGGGAGAGCTGCACAGTGATGTCCCACTCTGTGCAGCCAGTGGCCTGTGCTCCCCATTGCCATGCTGGAGCCTCCACATTTATTTGACAAAATGTACAGAATTTTTAAGTATTGGAGGCACAATTTTTATTTTTTCACACGTAATTTTTAATGTTTTGGTACAGAATGACCTCAAGAGTAGGCATTAGTATGTTATGCAAGATTTCTCTTCTACCCTCTTCCCCTTTCCACCATCCATCCTCACGCAAAAAATATTCTGGAAAGAAACATTGCTTTCATGCATTTATTGCTTAATTTATTTTTGTTAATAATTAACCACCATGTTTCCTTACTAAAATATTTAACTGAACTTAATTCTCTTTGGTAATGAAGTGGTTTGGTCATTACTCTTTACTTTTATGAGAACCTATTTAATACAAGTATTTTTGTTGCAGTTTTGCACATTTTACAAATGTATTTTCCAAATGTTTCTTTAACTTTGAATATTCAGATATTTATCCAAACATAATAGCTATGGGTTTTCCTGCGGACAGACTTGAAGGAGTATACCGAAACAACATTGATGATGTAGTGAGGTAAGTTTTATATTTTTGCTGATAATTCTGAATTATTTGCTTATCTATTTTTTCTATATTCATAATTCATGCTGTAGTTTAACCTTCAGTGCCTGTAATAAATGGGTTTGGTAGAGTACACATGATCTTCTGCTTAGGGGTACTTAGGGGATGGGAAAATTTCATGTAAAAGTGGTCTTTGGTTCTATTTCTGTAAAATGAAGTGTATTTCTAGGGATTATATTCCAGGCCATTGTTGTATGTACACATCAAATTCATACATTCAGCTTTTCAGGTGTAATGTTGATCTGGTGTAATTGTGTTGGAAAAGTGCTTATGTGACTTAAGAACAGGACCCCTAACTCGTATAGATATTTTTGAAAATCTGAGTTTTCCAGAGCAGCTAACCTTAAATAAATTCCAAGCAGAAAAACTTCCCAGAAACACAAGTGAATTAAGAGCACAAGTCCCATTTAAAAGTTGATGGAACTCCATAAGTCACTTCAGGTGCTCTTGAAAATTCTACCCTCTGTGGCAACTGGAGAATAAGTGAAATTTTGATTGCACAAGAGTTTTAAAGCTAAGGAATTGAGAGGGAAGCACAATTAGTTAATTTTTTTTTGTCTTTTTAACTCCGTCTAATGAACATTTTTCAAAAAAGTGTTTTTTGAAGTTCCAGCATTGTTTCCTCTCTGTGTGTGTGTGGGGGGAATACTTAGGCAAAACCAGGGAAGACCTCTTTGATATTCTTGGTATTCCCAAGATGTATATAGCATTAAAGAAAACAACCTAAAACCCCAGTGCCATGGAGAGGAGGAAGGGGAACTTTCAGGCTTCCTTTGTCCAGCATACATATGCCAAAAGTTACAAACTTAATTTAAATATCAATGAGGATGTGTTTTAAATTAAAAGTGATTTTGTAGTATTGGTTCAGAATTTTAAAGTGCTCCTCTGCTAGATAAAAGGCATTGTACTCAATACTTGCATAGTACATTGGCCTGGTCTCCATTACAACATGAAACCATTATGCACACAGTTGCCTACAGTTGTGTTGACTGAACTTGTACTGAGTGTGCTTGAGTTTCAAGTGTAAATGGGCACAAACCATATTCAAAATCATTTAGAAACATTACATAGTTAGAGTAAACTGAAACAATCATGGTTAAAACCTGCACAACTAGCTGCCTATGTCTACACTTGAAGCTTAGCTGTGCTCAGAACCAGGTTAGCTAAACCAAATTATTACAACTGTGTGCATAGTGGCTTAATTTTGTATTGTAAGTAAGCCTTTATGTCCACATGCACTAGTGCTCCTAATATTATATGAGCATTGGTAACACATCTGAATGCACTTCTTAGAGCAACATTTCTCAGAGTAGGGCCACAGCCTCCCATGGGCTTGATAAAGGGTGTGTGAAGGACTGTCTGTCTGGTGGGGTGTGTGTAAAGTGATGGAGAGGCCTTTCCCTAATCCTAGTAAGGGAGGAGTGATAGAGGTGCAGTATTGGTTTATTTACAAGTAACAGCACTTATTGAACCAGTTCATCTTATATGTGTGATTCCAGCATAGATGGGGGGGAAATCACAGATATAGATCCCGGTCTTGCCAAATCAATCCTGTCAATTCTCTCCCCCCATTTTTATGCCCTGTTTATCGATAGTGTCAGCAAGTGGATCTGGCAACTCCCAAGGTGGTGCTTGACTGGTCTTTGTCATAATTTTTTGTTTACAAAACAAATTTTGCTTACAATTTTTAATGAAGCATTGTCACTCTGCTCATCAGAGATTTTACTCAGAATTCTCAGGGTACCCAGTACCTCAGATCAATCCATAATTAAGGCTGTTTTGTCACAGGTGTTTTTATTAAGTCATGGACAGGTCACAGGCAGGGGCTGGTAGGCTTCTTCCCTGGTTCCGTGCAACTCCCTGGAAGTGGCACATGTCCCTCCCTCAGCTCCTAGGTGGAGGTGCAGTGTGAAGCTCTGTGCCCTGTTTCCACTGCACCCATTGGCTGGGAATCACTGCCAATGGAAGCTGCGCGGACATTGCCTGTGGACAGAGGCAATGTGTGGAGCTGTCTGGCTGCACTTCTGCCTAGGAGCTGAGGGAGTGACATGTCACAGTTTCCAGAGAGCCCCTCTGGTAAGGGCTGCCCTCATTCTCACTCTCTCCTGTCACAAACCCCAGTCCTGAGAGTTCCCCCGCACCCACACTGCTGCTGGGGGAAAGGATCTGTGGTGGCCTGAGACTGCCCCAGCAGTCGTCAGTGTGGCTGGTCTAGGGGCTGCTTGAGCTGCGTGGGCCAGCTGCACTGGCTGCTGCAGAAGTCACGGAATCCGTGACAATCTTGAAGCCTTGTCCATAATATATATAAATAGTTAAGGGGTAACTGATGTAATTAAATAGGTAATATATTGCATTGCCATCAATTGAATGATGTAAACTTCAGGCATAGTCACTTATATTTAATGAACATTTATCATGACAGGAAATAAAACTCTATTCTTATGCTGCCTTCCATTTGAGGATCCTGAAGTATTTTTACACACACTTATGAATTTAGACTCAAGTGAAGCTTGATGCCAATGATGTCAATTACAAAACTCCCATTCACTTCAGTAGAACTAGGGTTTCTATGCTCTTGTAACATAGGCCCCTGTTTTTACAAATGAGGAAAATTGAGATGTTAAGTTGTTCAAGGTCATACCATAAGTCTATTGCAGAGCTGGGAATAGAAAGCAGATCTTCTGATCCCCAATCTGAGGCCTTAACAAAACCATTCTTTCTATTTTAGAACTCCGTTTTAGTAACCATTTTATTTCTGGACTACTAAACGTTTTCTCTTAGTCTGAAATATTCTGTTTTTGATTTAACATTGCAAATACTTCCTATTCTGATTGGGCATTGAGCCTGGATAGTTGGGTTCTACTCCTATTACAGTTCTCTATGGGAGGCATACCTCTTAAAGACCAAGCTACCAAAACTTGTCCCAAGGTTCTGGTCTAATTTTCTTGAATCAATTATTGGAAGGACTTTTAGACTCTGTCTCAAATCCTCTGATCAGGGATTCCAGTCCCACATTCCTGTTTTATGGCACAGATTCCAGGAAATGCTCTCTGAAACCAGTCCCCACTGAAATCTGGAACTGCCCTTGGTAAGAAGTTGTCTTGCTGCTTCAGTACCACCAAAACCAAGGTTTTCAGTCTTCAGGATAGGTCACCTAGAGACCTCCAGTGACTCTGGGAACAAGTGACTTTCCTTGGTATAGAGTAATAACTACCTTGAGTACTTCAAACCAACGAAAGGACTAATGGAGTCTCCACTTGTCTTCAGATCAAGATGATGTTTTTCTGGGAGACATGATTCAGTTACACAAGTAATTGGGCTCTATGCAGAGATAACTGGATGACATTCTGTACTATACAGGAGAACAGACTAGATGATCAAATAGTCCAATCTAGCCTTAATCTGAAACTGGGGAGTTAAAAGTTCGAAGAAGGCAGTGCTGAAATCATGGGTTAGGTTAGTCAAAATATTTGGCAGCTACACCCCAGCTTGGAGTAGTACTATCTGCAATAGCATTAGTACTGTTCTTCACCAGGAAGCATAGTCACCAGGGAGATGGCTTCCTTTCAGACTGAGTGCTTTTCATTGTTGCTAAGCAGAAAAACAGACTTTCTTCACTCATTCTCTCTCTCCTCAACCATGTACAGCAGTTATTTGGTTCTAGGGAATGCCAGTCAAACTGTTGTTAGGAATGAAGATTAGACGTTCATACTGGGCTCCATTGGTTCCAGGTTTCCCATATTTATCCTGTCTCAGCATCTTTCCTGTTCCCTTCTGTTTCTTGGGCTCCCTTACATTTTATCTTACTTTATTTTTAGGGGTATCTTGAGTTCAGATCTCAGGACCACTTGCACGAATACAAAAATTGGGGCTCTTCCTTTTGAGGGACCAGAATTGAGCTTCAACATGGATGACTTTCTCCTTCCATGCCCAAGAAGCTTGAGAACTTTGACCATTACCAAGAAGTTTTAAAATGGTCATATGACTTCTGGTGAAGTGAAAAAGCAGCCCTGGTTAGCTCCCACTCAACCCTTCTCTAATTTTCAGCAAAATTTACAGCCGAGCCATCCACTTAGGTCCTGCACCACTGAAGGAGTTGAAGAGAGTGGAGACGGGTAAGAATAGATTGGTAGGAATAGGAGCAGAGACAATCTGAGCAGGCTGAAGGGCTTTGTTCACCACCACCTACTGGAGCTACACTGTCAGTATTGCTGGAGGTGAGCAAGAGGCCCATTTGCGTCCTTGCTGAAATATACACAGTGAAAGGCTTTATCGCACCCATAGCCCTTCTGGTAACAGGAGACAATCTCTTTATTTTCTGGGAAGCTGAGAAGAGAAGTGACTAGGTTGGCCAGTCCACAGTACTTTCCAGGAGGACTGTAAGGAGCAGGAGAGTTGCAGCCTGAGGAAGGTCCCTTCAACTCACTGGTACTGCATCAGCAGAATGCACACTGTTCTCCAATCTGCAAGTTGGGAAGTGGCATGACTGGAAGGTCCATCTGCCTTGCAAAATTACAGAGCACTGCAGCGGTGCCAGAAAACTAAGTGTGAAATAGGGGGACTTGCAGTTAATATCTAGCTAGAAATGTGGACAACAGTTGGAAACTCTGAAAAGTTTGGAGGAGGGTAAAACAAAAGAGGATAATATACAAGTTAAAGAGCTGAAGTAAGAAGAAAACTTAGCAGTCTTGTGGATGGCTCAGAGTGCCATAGATTACTGCACATTTAACTCTGGTGCTGGAAACCCATTTGAGCAAGCTTGAAGAAAAACTAAATGACAATGAATAGTCAGATGAACTAGTAGTATCCATTACAGACCCTAGAATTACGGGATGTCATGGAAGGTCAGGAGGAGAGATGTATGATCCTAGTATCTCCTATCAAAACATTGACTGAAAAAGTGGGAGATTCGGAAAATGGGGGACTTAAGAAAAAATACTAGGATTCTAGGGCCACTGGAAGGGACCAAGGGCAAATAACCTATACGTATTTTGAGACTTGGAGTCTGAAAGTCTTGAATCAGTTGGTCAGATCAGATAAAATTAAGTTTGAAAGAGCACACTGGATTGAGGTATCACGGCATAACAGAAATTTGACTAGACCACATCCTGTCGTAGTATGGCTACGCAACTTTAGAGGTCAGGTTTTGGTTGTCAACTCAGCAGGGAAGTTGAGAGAGAGGGGAAAAAAAAAAGGGTGACCAAGTCAACTTCTAATAAGACACTTTTTATTGGTGCGCAGAGAAAAGGAGTTTACATAAGTCTGCACAGAGCTCCATAGGAAAAAGCTTCAATCTGCATTGTTTCTACACCTCCCCACACTTCCCCCAAGCAAGCCTGAAAATATACCAGGTGGGTCAGTCTCACGCTCTTTATATGCCAGGAGCATAAAAGCTTCTGAACTCAGATGCAAGAGACCAAAAACGAACTACTGAAACTGGGAACTAATTAGATAGTGCTTAGTCAGGGGCCCTCTAAGTATCAGAAAAGTGAAATTGGGACAACTTTTCAATATAACAAAACAAAATGGTTTTGCGTGTTCAGAAAAATACTGCCTCAGTGGCAGACATCTTTAGGATGATTTTTTTGTTGTATATTAGGAATATTAAGTGATTTTTTTTTAATAAATCATGGCACAGAAATTAAAGTTAGGAAAATGTGTAAGTATTAAGGATATTAGAGAATATTAAGTGGTGGACAAAACAGGTGGCTGCCAAACAACATTAGAAGGGAGCATTGCCTAACTTTAAACAAGCGTGTTCTCTAATTGATCAGCAACTTAACAATGAAACAGTGTTAACCGGGATGACTTTGTGTGGAATTACTGTATGTTAAATGTCTCCCCAACTAAAATACAGCTTTAAAAAGAACAAAATGCCCTGGTATTGGGTTGTTCCTAGTTATCAACCCACTCAGAAACATTGCCATTGGCATAGAAGCCCTCCCAGAAGGAGTCTAAGCACAGCCACCTATTGTGCTTAGAAGCATGGTTGATTATGCTGCTTGGTAACTTCAAATCTAGCAGCTATTTGGGGATCTATACCCCTTTTCACAACCACCTTTTGTATTGTGGTATGAAGTGAAATACTTTGACCAAACTGATCCTGTAAAGAGTGGATCAAGGATGCACCCTCTAATTCTGTTCTTGCATTCCTGTCCTTTTTCCCCCTCTTTTACAAGACTATGCTAAACAAATAAATTGCATCCTTCCTCTAGAAGCGTAATAGAGATGGTCCCTGATATGTTAATGGAAGAGGAGTTAATTGTCATTACTTCCTATTACCAAGGCAGGGTAGGGGTTTCATCCCATTGTGGACTTCAGATGGCTCAACAGATTTGTCATGTCTCAGAAATTCTGCTTGGTGACCAACTCCTTCATAATCCAGTGCCTTCTACAGCAGTGTTTCTCAACCTTTCAAGACTACAATACCCCTTTCAGGAGCCTGATTTGTCTTGTGTACCCCCAAGTTACACCTCAGTTTAAACTGTTTGCTTACAACATTGCACATAAAAATACAGGAGTGTCATAAAACGCTATTACTGAAAAATTGCTTACTTTCTCATTTTTACCATATAAAATAAATCAATTGGAATATAAATATTGTACTTGTATTTCAGTATACAGAGAAACATAAACAAGTCACTGTATGAAATTTTAGTTTGTACTGACTTCACTGATGCTTTTTATGTAGCCTGTTGTAAAACTAGGCAAATATCTACATGTTAATATATCCCCTGGAAGACTTCTGTGTTCCCCCATTGGTACAATATTCTTCTCGTTGAGAATCGTTGATCTGGTTGGGAGCCAGAAACCAATCCTGTAGGACACATTTAGACTTTGTAATCCAGGAAGCTCACAGAAAGTATCCTCAATTCACTGTAGTTGATTAACAGTATCAGCTGCCCATGATCTTCAGTGTTTACCAGTTGTGGTAACATTTTGAGACAGGGCTCTTACCCCATATTAGTGCAAGTCACTTCCGGGTTTGAGGAACCCTTTCAGATTACCAATTAGTCTAAAAATGTCCATCTTGATTCCTGCTGAGACACTAGAGTTGATCATACAGTCCTGCACTATAGATCAGCAAAAGCTTATTTTCTGCAGAACCGATGCTAAACTGTGGTTAAATGAGATGGGCTTGTGAGCTTACGTAGGTTCAGTTACATCCTCAGTAAGGACGGTTAAGGACTGTGTACTGACCTTGTTGGGATGACATCAACTATCATCTGTGGAACAATGGCATCACTTTACTATGTTAATGGACGCAACTTTGCCAAGGCTGCAAAGGTTCCCTATTCTAGATGTTGCTGCCTACAGTACTACTCATGGATGCCTCCACTTGGCAGTGGGGAGATCACCTGGACCATATATTAACTTAGGTATTCTGGACTCAAGGGGAGTCCAACCTTACTGCTTTGCAGGAGCAAAGAGCAATTTCCTTGACCTGTGAGGCATGCCTACCTCAGTCTAGGCATTCCTCTCTCAAAATGCTCACAAATACTACCCTCTACTTTGTATGTCTTCTCTCATTATGGTTGGTTGAGTTCGTCTAGAGTCACACATTCTAAGGCCAGAAAGGATCATTATGATCATCTAGTCTGACCTTCTGTATAGTACAGGCCATTGAAATTTCCCCAAATAATTCCTAGAGTATACATTTTACAAAAGCATCCTACCTGTCTTGATTTAAAAATTCAGTGATAAAGAAGCTGCCACAACCCTTGAGAACCACTGGAAAAATTTACAATCATTAAAAATTTGCCTTACTTCCAGTCTGAATTTGTCTAGCTTCAGCTTAGACATTTGATTGTTATACCTTTCTCTCTAGATTGAAGAGCCTGTTAAATATTTGTTCCTTATGTAGGTACTTATAGACTGTAATCAAGTCACCCATTAACCTTCTCTTTGTTAAGCTAGATAGATTGACCTCTGAGTCTGTAGCTGTAAGGCAAGGGAAACATTCAGGTCAGTGTCTTGAACTGAAAGTGCAGTGCTAAACATGTGATCCCTGAAGGAAACCATCTTTGAATTTCCAAAGGGGAGGAAATTGTTGAGTAGATCTGTGTGCCACCGTTGGAACAAGAAAAGTTTTTCTCCGAGGGAGGGTAAAAAAATCATGGCTGACAGTTGTCCATCTTGTGAACTGGCCTCAAATCTCCTTATCGCATTTCTTCCAATCCCTTTCATACCCTGACTGATAAGCGTAGGTAGGAGAGGAATACTGTGTTAAGCAGCCCCAGCCAGGGCAAAGCACTTTGGTGATCAGACCAAGGATTTGTTACTGGATCTATAAATCCCACTGTCTTATATTCCAGATCTGTGGTCAGAGCTGAAGTTGGATTATCTATCCTATGTCTCTGTATTTGACAGCTTGAATGTGGACAGCCAAAACAGAAGATTCTTTTTGAAAGCAGAAAATCTTTTGCTAAGAAGTTTTCTGTACAGCCACAATAAAACAAGTGATCTATTTAAATCTATCCTTTTTTATTATAGTCTTTCTTCTGTATTTCAGGCAGAGAAATCTTTCCTTTGCTCAGTGAGTTCATCTTGCCATAGTCTGCTTTCAACTCCCTAGTGCTAAACTGTTTTCTCATCTTCTCTTCATTATTACTAAAATGATTACTCCATATGCTTTGCCTTTGAGTCACCTTCATCTTAAATTATCAATATGGTGCTCACACCTCCAATCAGATGGCTTTCTTCATGTCCAGTGCATCAGCCTACAGTGGTAGAAATACAGATGCTACTGGCTGACCCATTTTACATTATGCTCCATAGGACTGTACTGGTGCTTCACCCTGACTCCCAAATTCCTATCCTAAGTGACTTCTGGCTTACAGTGAATCCAGTCAGCCTGCCTGTTTTTTTTTTCCCTAAGCCCCACTTCCATACTCAACAAGGGATGTGTTTTACACACCAAATGTCCAAGGGTGGGAAATCTTATCCATCCTGGTGGTCCAAACCAAATTAATATTGTAAATGAAGATTTGACTGTCTGCCTTCCACAGTTACAAATATTAATTCTAATTGTGTTAGAATTTAGAAGAGATCTACTTGGTTTTGAGAATACTATGTTATCTGCAAGTCATAGATTTTTATTTAAAGTTAGATGAGCAAAATAGCATTTCCATAAAGTTAGGTGGCTAAAGGAGAAAAAGTTTGGATTTTCCAAAGCAATATCCTAGGCACATAGTCAATGACATTCGGCTATTTTAAAATATGCAAATTAAATGACTGAAGGGATGCATGTGACCTGGGTTATATTATCTTGAGTTCCTTGTTTTCAAACATGAAGCATGACTGTACAAAAGTATAAGAATGCAATATTTCAGCAGGAATAACCATTTTTTCATTTGATGAAAATTTTTTGAGTTTTTGCTAATGCTTTACACACAATCCATATACGTTTACTTGAGGTCCAGGAAAAATTAGTATCCGGTTCTAGTGACATAACATTTTTTTCTTGAATAGCCAGTGTCAGGTGTGGTGTCAAATGAACTAATGACATTCTTGTATTGGAAATATTCTGTTTCTAGAAAGCAACCATTCTTCTTCTTCTTTTAAAATGCAAGCAGTTACTTTTAAGTTTGTTGGAGTGCTGCGTTGAGGCTTTTTAACTTTTTGTGAAGGCTTAGAAAAATGCCTTATTTGACAACCCTGGTAACTAAAACTCATCCACAAAGCCAGTAAAGTACTGGCAGAAACAGTGCCAGCTTCTCCCCTCCTGTCTGCCCCCCCCCCGACTTCCCCTCCAAAGTATTCCAGTTCTAACCTCATGGGACCATCTCTAGGGATGAATCTGTGTTCATTAGGGCATTTGACCCCCATGAAACTGCCTACAAGGGTGCCAGTTGTAACTCTGTTCTAAAATATTTTTCTATAGATGAAATTGCAGTCTCGGATTCAGTGCTATACTCACATCTGTTCTTATTTTAACACATCAGTTTAACCACAGAGGTTCTTCTGGAGTATTATGACTGATAACTAGAGCTTGTTTTTGTTTGAGCTTTCCAGGATTTTAGCAGCTCATATTTCTTTTCAATGTGAACAGCATGTACTGCCATGGCTAATTTAATTCATTCTGGCTGATGTGCAAACACACTTTGTTGACAAGTGTAAACACTTGTATGTTGTTTCTTATTGAACATTGCCAGGTGACACATCATATATGATCATGGCACTTTTGGTGTATCATGGTTCAGCTCTTAGAGCTTCTACATGAAGTGTAGAAAAGAAACTTTCCCCTTCCCCACCATCAAGAGGGTGGGGGGGAGGGGTGCTTGGACAGTGTTTTAGCTGACCTGAACAAAGCAGGGAAAACTTGGCCTTGTTCCTACTTAATTCAGAAAATGTATCACTTAGAATTCTGTGGGTTTGGTTCCTTGATTTCCCATTGACTGACTGTGGTAAGTGAAGGACACTTAGAGGGAAACTCTCAGATTAAATTTGACCTTGGATTTTGTAAAAGTTTTAATAGGAAAACATACCAGTACCGGTTTAAAAACTGATCAAAATTCTTGTTAGGTTCTGCAACTCCAACATTCCAGACTTGTGCAAGTGTGTGAGAAGATAAAGATGAAATGGGAAACACAGTGAAATTCATTATTCTGCCTAAACTGTGGTCTATGAAAAGTAGATTAATTTTATTTTTAAAATTTCCAGTTTTGTTATTTTCTAGAAAGCACCATAAATTAAGCAAGCACTCTCTGAAAAAATCCCACCCAAAATAAGTAAATTAAAAAAACTGTTCTTGGTCTGACAGTGTACCTCTAACTTCTGTGCCTTGCTTACTTTTAAAATGAGTGTACTTTCCACCTCGAGAGGATGTGATGAAACTGGTTTGAAGAGTTTTGAGAATTTTGATTGTACCGCATTATAAAAACACGATGGTCTAACACTGACACTCACTTAAATCAGTGTAAGTATCAAATTTAGCCCAAAGTATTCTTATCTTCATGCTGCTATCTGAAACATCAACATCGTAGAGGATTATATTGCAAAATAATCACTAGAGTTTTAAGCACTGGAAAAAACATCGATCTATTTTTAGAGATTGATGGCTGTTTAAGTGATGCTCGTTCAAATAATTAGAAAATAACATCCTTCCTCCCTTTCTGTGTCCAAAATACTAATTGGAACTCCTTATGCAGTATATTAATGGATATTTAGATCCATTTTGGAATTTGATTTTTAATTGTACTGGTGGAATGAGGATAATCAATGGGGCACAGACCAGGGTACAAAGTATGAGGACAGAATAGGTTGTACTGGTGCGGGAGTGGCACTGTAAGTGAAAGAAAGTGTAGAGTCAAATGAAGTAAATGTCTTAAATGAAGCAAATTGTACCATAGAATCTCTATGGAGAGTAATTCCATGCTCTAATAGTAAGAAATAGCAGGAGAGAGATATTACCGACCACCTGACCAGGATGGTGATAATGACTGTGAAATGCACAGGGAGATTAGAGAGGCTATAAAAATAAACTCAATAATAATGGGGGATTTCAACTATCCACCTATTGACTGGGTACATGTTACTTCAGGATGGGATGCAGTGAGGTAGTTTCTTGACACCTTAAATGACCGCTTCTCGGAGGAGAGAGTCCTGAAACCCACAAGTAGAAAGACAGTTCTTGATTTAGTCCGAAGTGGAGCACAGGACCTGTTCAAGAGGTGAATATATTTGAACTGTGACCATAACATAAAATGTAATCCCCCCCGTCAGGTGGGTGGGGGGATAGCAAAGCAGGCCACCGTGGTAGCATTTAATTTCAGTAAGGAGAACTATACAAAAATTAGGAAGTTAAACAAATTAAAAGGTACAGTTCCAAAAGTGAAATCCTTTCAAGCTGCATGGAAACTTTTTAAGGGTACCATAACAGAGGCTCAATTTAAATATATACCCCCGAATTAAAAAACACAATAAGAGGACCAAAATTGCCATTGTGGCTAAACAGCAAAGTAAAAGGCAATGAGTGAGAGGCAAAAAGACATTCTTCAAAAAGTGGAAGTCAAATCCTATTGAGAAAAAATAGAAAAGAGCATAAACTCTGGCAAGTGAAGTGTAAAAATATAATTAGGAAGGCCAAAAAAGAATTTGAAGCACAACTAGCCCAAGATTCAAAAAAATAAGAGCAAGAAATTTAAGTACATTAGAAGCAGGAAATCTGCTAAACAACCCGTGGGGCCACTGGATGATTGAGCTGCTAAAGGAGCACATAAGAAAATTAGGCCATTGCGGAAACGAATCCTTTACATCTGTCTTCATGGCCAAGAGTGGTGAGGGAGATTACCAAACCTGAGTCATTCTTTTTAGGTGGCTGATCTGAGGAACTGTCCCAGATTGAGATGTCATTAAAGGAGGTTTTAGAACAAATTGATAAACTAAACAGTAATAAATCACCAGGACCAAATGGTATTCTGAAGTGTCCCTAGCCCCTGTTTGTCAGAAACTGTGGTGGGATGTTATCACTTATGTTCATTCTCTCTGAAACATGTGGCATTGCCCACTGTAGGAAGACTGACTGGATGGAGCATTGATCTGACCCAGTATGGCTGATGTGGTGTTCTTATGATATTTATACTTGATTGGTCTGTCAGTACAGGTGCATCAGAAAAATTTACAGAGAGGCTCATAAGATATAATGTTTCTGGTAAATATTCTGTGTATATGATAACATTGGAAGTATATTAATTATTTTTATTGAATTAGTTAACTAGACATCCTTTTGGTAAAAAATGTAAAACTAAAACAGTAATAAGTTCAAAAAAATTCTATGTTGTTGACAAATGGAGCATGAATATTAAAAATACATTTTGTAATTAACTATGTGGGCCTAAAACCTGCTGCCTTCTCTTATACAAATAATCCTATTGATGCTAGTGAGGCTACTTGTATGAGCAAGGTATGCAGGATTGGGCCCCATCGGTGTCTCAAGAGATACTGTGGGGGAATGTATTTCAGATTCAAAACTGCTTAGTTTGAAATTCATATGAAAACATTTTGTTGTATTGTAAATGTATTAAAATATCTTTGAAACAGTAGTAGCCAAAATACATTTATGTAAATTGCCTTTTCTCTTTTAAGGTTTTTGGATTCAAAACATAAAAACCATTACAAGATATATAATCTGTAAGTATGCTTTTATATCTACACCTTTCAAAACAAGGTTATAAACGTAGCTCATGAGTGAAAATGGTTTCTTTCTTGCTTGGATAGAACTGAATATATTGTTCTACAGATTTCTTAAAACAGTTATTTCAAGAAAACTGAGAGCATTGTTACTTCATTTAGTAAAGTGTAATGAAGAAATTAAATGGAATGCTGGTATGGGCTCTTGTTACGTGATCTACTTTAAATTGCATGGCGTACAGCCCATTTTAGGTCCTGTAACTATGTGGTAAATTCAGAATTAATTCACATCTTGGTTTCTAGTAATCCATCACTGAAGATGTCATTAATGTAACTGCAGAATAGTTATTTTCTGTTATTCTGAATCTCTATTTATATAGCACTGTATCACTAGTATACACTGTATTTAAACAGCTCTATTTTGCTTCTACATGAACTCTTTGCTATCCTCATGTGCAATTTTGAATAAGTTATTGCAGCAGTTGGTGGAGTTGAGCTTGCCTTAGTTTTAGACTTGCTTCTGTGGATTGAGTAGTTATACATATGTTTATCTGTATCAACATATTTTGTAGGATTTTGCAAATTCTCTCTCTTGTCTTCATTTTCCTTTTGTGTTAAACCTGATCCTGAGTTTTTCTGAATTTTGAAATGTACAGTAATGTTATATTGATTTTTCAGCTGAAGTTTGTGAATATACTTTCAAAGATGAGGTGCAGGACAAAATAAAACTTAATAGGAGTTATCTTGGAGGTTGGTTCTCTTTTGAGCCTCAAAGCTTTATTTTGCTTAATCCTATTTTTTTTCTTGATAGAAAAATCAGGACATCATACTGTAAACAGTAAATCATTAAAAATAATAGTGTAAATGTGCCTCAGATATAATTAAAATAGGTGCTTGTTGGATTATCTTGATAGAGATGATAGTTGAAGACTCTAGATATAACGCCATTAAAATTGATGAGAAATGGAATTCTTTTAAAGTTGCTGTAAGATTGCCCTTTAAAAGATGGGACGAGGGAAATGTATTGATGTTAGCCAAACTACGTATTAAAATAATACAACTCTGACAATTTATCATGCAGTCGGGTAACGAGATTTTCTCGTGCCTGTTAATTGTTCAGAAAGCAACCTAATCGAAATACAACTTCCCACTGCAAGATATGCCAGCTCTATTCACAACTAAAAGTGACAGTATTTCTGAAAGCACTTGATAAGTCATTTGAATATACTCTTCCTGCCTTAAAGAACTAACTAGGTATTTATTGGCTGTCTGTTACCATTTCAGTCCTTCTGCAGTTCAGCTGATCACCCGAAGCTAGAGGGCTTTAGTGAATGTTCCGATATTTTTAAAATAGAATTATCAAAGGGAGGGCTTATAGTTATCAGGCTGCATTTCAAGTTTTTTTGGTGTAGTTATTTTAAAATGCTAAGTTGTTTAATAGCTCTTGATCCGGAATTAGAGAACTGCGCAGATACGAGAAGGTATCCGCATCTGAGCCACAGATGTCCACGGATTTGCAGGGCTCAAAATCTCTCCTCAGGTCACTGTGCTGCAATGACGCAGGTCTGTGTCAAGCCCACAACCATGCCCCTACCCTCCAGCTCCACTTCTCCCTAGAGACCAGCTACCCACTCTGCCTCTGCTGTACCGCCTTCCCCGCTCCAGTCAGGGAGGCTAGAATTTTGGTTCCTTCTGTGCAGCACCGCCCTCCCCATGGGGGGCTTGAACACCCATATGCAATTGCGGCAGCTCTGATGCACACAGCCGTTGCTGCCTGCCTCTTAAAGAACAGCCCCTCCTTCAAAATGATGCTTAGCTCACTACTTTCTGGAAGTTGTAGTTTAGCTCCTTTCCAAGCAAGCAGGGACTAAAACTCCCAGAATATCCAACACGCAGTTGCATGATTCAGAGACCTGAGCTGGAGCCTGCAGCTGGGTGACAACCACTCTGTTTAGGTGAGTGTGCTGCAGAGCCCTGTGTGGATACAAAGTGTATATCCACATCCATACTGAGATCTGCAGAAATGGTCTGTGGATATCCACATCTGCAGATTAGACAGTGGATACCTGCAGATTTGCAGGTCTCTAACCAAAATGGTCAAGATTGAGTGAAGGATTTTTTTTTACCCTTTCACCCCTTCTGCTCCAAAATCCTATTTGTAGGAGCCAATATTTTTTCTGGAAAAGTGTGAGATAGGATAACTTTTTCCTCCTCCTTAGGACTACAGCCAGTTTTAGTGAAGTGTGGCTTTGACATTATTCACAAGATCAGAGTGTGTTGAACTGCTCAGTACCAAGTGTGTCATTTGAAACTGGCACAAATAGTGACAAGTTAAAAATAGGTAAGAAAAAATGCTAGATGTGTTTATAATCTCTAAATCAGGTCAGCAAATAAAAATTTGTAAGGAAGAGGTGAGGAAAATTTTGTTTTAAATATGTAGATATTTAACAAAGTTGGAGGCACAGAGTTAGTAGATGGTAAAGGGGAGGAGAGGATTACTCTTTAAAAACTAGGGTTAAAAATGAGGAGGATGGGATAAGACCCATTCAGAGCATGAGCCTTTGAGCTATGTATATTGCCCTTACACCATCCCAGATTTTCTAATGTTATCTACTGTATTTATGAACCAAATTTGTCAACGTGTCAGAGGCTTTTTTCAACTTCATGGCAAGTTTTTTGAAGTTGAAATGTAAATCTTTTTCAGTTACACAAGTACAAAGAAAAGTCTTGGTTTTGGGTCCTTACAAGACACACATTTCACTTTTTTTTCCTGGTTAACTCAAGACTGCAGGTGACTTAATGTCCCAGAATCACCAGATTTACTCTCTGGATAAGGCTTTCATGTGAAAAATATGCCAAAAGAGTGTTGTTTTTTCAAGAAGTGGATTGATTGGGAATAAGTTCAGAATAAAGTGACTCTACAGACATGGTAAACATAGTTTGTAAATGCCACTCATTTGTGTGGAAGAATCCAGGAAATCTCTTAATTCTTATTACATGGACAAAATCTGTACAAACATTTACACTTGGTAATCATAAATTTAAGTAGGATTATAAAGGAGGTAATTCAGCACAGTATTTGACCTTTGGGTAGGAAAAGGATCAAATGTTAGCTTTTGTGCACTGTTGAGGAGCACATTAGTTTTGCTATCATCATATCTATGATGTCTATATCATCAGTCCCCAAAACAAAGTGGTTGACATTACTAATTTTCTTACATTAATATTGGGGAAAAAAGAGCTGGGGTCTTGTGAAAAACATTTGATCATGTAATTAGACTATCATAACAATAGTATTTCTGAACTTTGAGTGCTTGACTTTGCAACCTCAGAGTTGTTTTAACGTACTTTGAAATATCAAATAGTATCTACGTTGGACAGTTGCATCAATTTAACTTACGATTTCTCAATCATTTTAGTTAAATCAGTGTTCAAACTGTGCAGATAAAGCCTATTGTAATAATTTGGCATTTCACTTCCTGGAAAATATTTGTAAATATAACTTTCCTTCATTTTTATTTTCTTTCCTGTTCTTCACTCTTTCTTGTATCAGACATCTTAAGCCCCTTGCTCTCAGTCTCCAGTATTCTTATTTAACCTGTTTTCAGTTTTATACTCTATTTACAATTTTGGGGTGATGAAATCTATTTGTTCCCATCCTCTTTCTATTGTACACAAGTTCATGCAGTCTTCTCTTTTGAGTAGTTAGTTGTGTGGCTGTTCCTTTGTGTGTCCTCTTACTTCTATGCAAAGTTCCTCAACATGGGGAGGTTTAGTTGTCTCTGGCATGAAGCCACATGCTGATAACAGGCTGTTTGCCTTCTCTTTGGCCTTGAGACCTGTCAGCCAACTTGGTGATGGATATTGATGGATAATATCTTATGTTTGTATGACAACCAGAAAAGTGCAAATTGGTTGCAGGTTAAATCATGGCCATTTTAAAGCTTAAGTGGCTTTTCAAAATTTTGAAGCCATTGAAGCTGCTAGGGATTCCTGATGGCAGGATTGGCTACAAAAACACTGTTGTAGCTTGGATGAATAAAATATTTTTTTGATGTCTGAGGCTTGTTTACTGTCTTACATTTTATTACAGTTCTAACTGGATTTTTAAACAGAAACATGTAAAATTGAGGAAAGAATAGATAAGATTTACTTCTTCAAATGTCAGTGTGCCTCATGCATAAGATTGAAATCTTGCATAGCAGTGTCTGAGGCAGTGTGCGCGTGTGCCCAGTGCCTTTTTCTAGTCCTGTGCAACTGCATAAAAAATGGAGCAGCCGTAGCCCTCCCACCATTCCCTCTTATCAAATATGACTGCGAGATGGAATCAAGCGACTGTCCAACTCACTACTCTGAGAGCTTCAAAACTTGTGCTTTTAACAACAAAATGTGAAGAATTTTGTCATCTCCATTTCTTCAAATTGGATGCTGCTTTATTAAAAAAAAATAAATAAAATGCTGGCAATTTCTCCATATATCTCCCCCAACTCAAGTGAGATGTGGATGGCATTAATCTGGCCAACCTCAACATGGCTAGTATCCTTACGGAATGCTTCACTGGCCATCACTGCATTTGTACTGGAGAGGATCCTCCTCCCACACATTGAGGAAGAGAAGATTTCACTCTACAGTGACATCATTAGCCAGGCCACTCACTTGTGCCAGACTTTGATCTCCAGGTGCACGTGACAATGGAGGTATAGCAGCATCTGTACCTAAGGGAATCATCACCACCACCACCACCACTAGTTGGGTCTGTGAACTTCAAGGCTTCCTGTCCTACTGGATTACTGTGATTTCAGTATCCAGGGTCTCTGTAATCCAGAAGTCCCAAAAGCTATTTGGAATACTAAGCTTTGCAACCATTGTGAGGATCACCCTCATCAGTGAGCTATCAAAGGTACTGTGGAAGACCCTGACAACTTTTCTCTGTACAAGAGATACCAGGTGATTTCAGAAGGCTTTGAACACTGCTAAACTCTGGGGTCTCTGGTGGTATGAGTAGTACAAGAGATGTCTAGGCCCACAAAAGGCATGTCAAAAGGAAAAGGACTTTATAAAACCCTAAACTCCACCAAAACAAAAAACCTGTACCTCTTCAGACACAACACATTATTCTGCCTCATTGCAGCTCTGCTTTTTGAACTACCAAGCCCTGTTCGCAAAATGTAACTTCATCAGCTAGGAAAGATAAATTATTTCTGTGTGAAATTCTCCAGGAGAAAGAGGTGGAACTAAAATAATTTATAAAAGGGCTAGGTGGTGGTCAGAACAGCATTGCAAATGACCATGGATGTGTCCAAATTGGTTTGAGATCAGTGACCTGGCTGGCACCATGAAGAAAACCTTATGATTGCTAATATCAGTCATCCTGAAATGACTGCTAGCATTCAGGCTTCCCAGAAGAGGTGCATGCCACCAGGGAGGGAGCTTTTTTAATTGCAGAACAGACAAAGCACTCATTTACTGAAGGACTTCTGGGCTACATTAAGATTTGTAGGGATCTATGTACTTTCTATCAGAAACAATACAAATAGCAAGCTCAGCAAGAGGCACCTTCATTCTCCTAGAGCAGACAACCTAAATATGTGGCAAGGAAAAGACCATTGTACTAGAGGAACTGCCCGTTGTAGTCCTTAGGTTTAGTTCTTGTATAACTTGTAAACGGGTATTGTTCATCATCAACAGCTACCCTATTCATTACCACACTGTAGTCCCTACATGTCCCCTTCGCCGTCCCTTGAGACTTTGCATGAGAGCCTATTCAAAAAAAAAAAAAAATGGTCTTTTTGCTTCATCTAGGAGCAGAGGAGGGAGATACCTCAGAGGTACAGAGGAAGAGACTCAGTTTTGATACTTACCCTGAAGAGGAAAGAGATCCTATCCTAGACCTGAGGAGACTGAACAGATATATTTGTTGCCTCAGATTCAGGATGGTAACCCTTGCCTCCATCATCTCATCTTTTCACGATAAAGACTGGATCTGGCTATCCTCACAAGACATGTACTTCCACATATCTATTAACCTGGTCCACAGAAGTGCTTGAAGTTCACAATGGGGCTAAATCACTGCCAGTACAAGGCACTGCCATTCAGACACTACACAGTATTGAGAATCTCCACAGAATATCTACTAGGTGATGTTGGTGGCCCATCTGAGAAGACAGGATCCACATCTACCCTTACACTTGGCTGATCAGAAGCAGATCCCAGCAGGAGACAGCAACAAGCCTAAAATATGTACATGCTTTCTCTCCCCTTTTTTGCCTGACTTAGATCTCATGGTGAACTTTGAAAAGCTCTCATCCCATCACAGATTATAGAGTTTATAGGAGTTATGATCTGTTCCAAGCCAGAGAGAGCATATTTGCACAAAGGCAAGTAACTATTGTTGTGAGGGCTGCTATTGAGATCAAATAAAACCAGCCTATGACATACAGGCTCACCTTGCGGTACTGGACCACATGTTGGCCTATGCATACATGACACTGCTTGTCAGATTTCACCAATGGCCCTTATAATTCTGGCTCAGATCAATCTGTTTTCTGGTGTTTTGGTAGAAGGTCTGAGTATCATCTCATGTTCTTGCAGAACTTGGATGTTAGGTCCCAGGAACATGTAGGGGCTTAATACTGTTCTCCAGCTCCCTCCCTGACAAGGACACTCATCATCGGTATTTCAGCCACAGCTTGGGGAACCCAGTTGGACCACCTGCAGATACAATGGTGTTGGTCCCCAGGAGACCTGAGACTTAATTCAGCCATCATATTAGGTAGGAATGGCATACAAGCTGTCCTCCAAAATTCCAGTGCAGCTCCTGATGGACAGTGCCACAGCAATGCACTATATAAACAAGCCATGACTTGCCAACTCATCATCCCTCTGTAAGGCATCAAACTTTGGACATATGGCCATCAGTAGAGGATCAGCCTGATGGCTGTCAACGACAGTCTGGACTTCTTGAGTAAACTGTCAGGTAACAATAATAAGTGGTCACCTAAGAGGTCCATCATAGAACAGATATTCCATTTTTGGGGGGAGAGAACTGTTTGCCACCAAGGACAACACCAAATGACAACTGTTGGTCCAGAGGAGCCATGAGATCTGAGGTCTTTACTAGACACCTTCATTCTGCAGTGGATTTGAGGTGTTCCTTTTCTTTGATTCTCCTGGTCCCCCATGATGATATCTGAAATAAAATGAGACAGAACCATTATAATTTGCATAGTTCCATACTGGTAGTTTTGGCTGACAGACCTCCTACAGATGTCTGTTTAGTCGCTTGCTCAGCTCCCAGGCTGCCTGGACTTGATATTGCAATGCCACAGTCATATACTTTGGACCTGAAGTTACTACATCTGACAGACTAGATGTTGGCTGGCTAAGTACCATGGATACCCTGAACTTGCTATCCTTTTACAAAGCAGGATGACATCTACCAGAAAGACTTACTTGTCTTAATGGAAAAGGTTTTTGATGTGTGGTCCAACATAGCTTTCGCCCTGCAGGCTATACCATCAAAGATCCTTGACTCCTTGCTGCCTACCTTTTAAAATGCTCTGGCCTAGAGTTCAGTTCCATTAAGTTTTTCGTCTTGCAGCAATCTCTGCTACTCATCCACCAGTACAGTTATGGTTGGTCATCCTCTTGAGTCATGGTTATGGGCCCGCTCTTTGAACCTGTTGGAATGCTTTTTCCTTCCTCTTGCTTTGAAGACTTAATTCTTACTTGCTCTATTCCTTTGGTTAGGAGAGCAACTCTGAGCACTTAGGCTGATCCTTCCTATTTAGTCTTTCATAGAGAGAAGGTGGTGTTGAAACCTTACCCCAAGTGGCCTCCAATTTAGGTGCAACTCCGTTAATTTATCTTCTTTCCAAAGTTTCACTCCAACTGGAAGAGAAGTTACACACTAGACGTTTCCAGAGCATTGTTTTACTACATTGATTGAACTAAAAGTTCAGATTGTGTACCTACTTTTTATTTCTGGCAATATCTGGCTACTCCAAAGGCCGAGCCATGTCGGCTCAGAGAATATCTGTGTGGCTAACACAATGTATCTCATATTGGTTTCCGGTTGGCTGGTATATCTCTCTCAGTATCAGGACTCAATCCCACCAAAGCTCAAGTGACATTTTCAACCTGCTTCAGAAGTGTGCCTGTTTCTGAAATGTGCAAAGCAGTGACAGAGTAACCACTGATTTTCACCAAATATTTGTGCATTGGACCTAGACACAAGGGCAGATGCCAAGTTCAGGATAGCTCTGTTGAACTGATACAGCTGGTACTCCATCTCACCCTCTAGAAAGAGTATTGCTCGCCTGTCACCTGCAGTGGAGTACACGCTTACTTACGTGACAAACAATTTTTCTTACTCTGAAGTTCTTAGAGATGAGGATGTCAGTATGGACCCTATAATCCATTCTCCTTCCCTGTTTTCAGTGTCTATGTGAGCGAACTGTGGGGGAGTCATAGCCACTCTGCCCTTTTATGCCCTTGTATGGGAGCAAAAGAGAACAGGGTGCATGCATGACCTGATGAACACCATTCCAATAAGTCTTGCTTATGAAGATATGCATACTTAAAGGGAGATTTACACTGACTACAGTACAGTGGATTCTGGTTAATTGGGGCAGCCGCTTGATCGGGGCACATCACAAAGAACGGAAGCAAAGCGTCCCTTTTTATTTACTCTGGTTAATTGGGGCAGCTGCTTAATCGGGCCAAATTGTTCCAGTCCCGATGTGTCCCAATTAACCGGAATCCACTGTATATCAAAGAACCACGGTTACTGTAGGGGAACCATTATTTTTCAGCAAAATCTTGTCATATTCTGAACTTCGTGGACCAAGTCTAGCTGTGGTGTTGAGCTATAAAGGTGATGTGAACTTAAGGTTTTTTTCTTGGCTTTCATATGCTGATCCTTACATACCAAAGTGTGATAGACACCTTAGACTTACCTAACATGCTTATGTTGAACTTTAATTTTTTCTTTTTAGATGTGCTGAAAGACATTATGACACCGCCAAATTTAACTGCAGAGGTATGTTTGTGCTGCCTAAGATCTAGGCTGTTAGCTTTTCTCTACCCTTCCAATTTCTCTCTCTCTCTCTTTTTCTGAACTAAGGAACAAAGTAAAACTGTCAAATATTTAATGTAGCGTTTGTGGGGAGAGAGAAGAATGGTATTAACGTAACTGAAGATTCCTTCATGAGAAGCTTACTGTGGTGCTTGATACTGTGTAGAAAGTATATTCTTAACAATTATTGATCATGGCTAAGGACACTAATAGTTGAAATTTCCATGTGTATGCCTCAGGTTATGACTTAAAGCTGATTTTAAAATAAACTATGAAGTACTCCATTTAATTTGATCAACACTTATTTGGGGACTTTCACTGAAATTGGGGCAAAGGTCCTTTCTTATCTACAAGAGTACATAGAATGAAAATGGAGAATACTAGGTTAAGCCATGCTTATTGGTCAGAAGGTACATTTACACTGCAATAAATAACCAAGTTGCACCCCTGACTTGGGTTTGCAGGGCTTGGGCTGTGAGGCTAAAAATTGCAGTGTAAACTTTCCTGCTTGGTCTGGAGCCTGGGCTCTGAGATCCTCCTCCTCCTTATGGGGTTTGAGTTGGGGCTCCAGCTTGAGCCCAAAAGTCTCTGCAACAATTCTTAACCCTGCAACATGAGCCTCATGAGCCCACGTCAGCTGACCTGGGCCAGCCACAGTCATGCTGTGGGTCTTTTATTCAGTGTACATGTATCCACAGGCAGCTCTGCTAAAAGATCTGGAATCAAGGCTTCCCCTACATAAGGAATTAAAACTACATTACACTTCAGTATTCTGCCTTGGTTTAAATGGAGCAGCTCAGTGTCACTCTGACTTGGAGCTTTTCCAAGTACTGAGGGGATGTCTTTGGTTAACTGAGGGTCAAGAAGCAGAATTCCCAGTAGCACCCAAGTCTTTTGGCAGGATACTTGCTGAAAGTAAACTAATGTTGCTGCTTTATGTCCACACTTTTCTCCAGTGGTGACTCTAAATTCCTGTAGCATTGGCAGAGGAATCTCTCTGGACACAGTGCATTAATAGTTCACTTTCATACCATGATTCAGAATGAGTGGGTAGATAAACAGAAACTCTTCTGTATGGATGACCTAAGAACGTTAGAAGGGAGCTTACTTTGCTTCAGATGGCGCTCAAAAGGGAAGTACCTCAAGTGTGTTGTCTAACAGAGTGGATTTTAGCATTAATGGGCCATGCTGCATCTGTAATCCCTGGAATTCCAGTCTAAGTTTCACTAGGATCTCCAGTACCTTTCTTATCTAGTCAGTGGTATAGTCTCCTTCAGTGTTCATTCCAAAATTTTCCAAAGTGTGGTTTGTGTGCCCCAGCTGGGGAGCCTGGACAGAACTCTGTCATTTTCCTGAGTCTATTTAATGTCTAGAAGCAAAATCTCTAGCTGTTATGGTTGCAAAGGGAACCTTCAAAACACAATCAGAGTTTAACTGATTCTACGGTGTCTGCCAGTGTTTACAGAGAGGCAGGAAACAGACTAGAAGTTTAAACTACTCCATTCATTTCAATGGGTGCTAACTGAGATGTCACTTGTGATGCTTTAAATATCATTCTTTACTATTTCGCTGATTATCAAAGCATGTAAGTAAGGAGAGGAAGTATCCTTTTAAGACTGATTCCGGGACTTTCAAGCGTTGGAGGGAGATATGCATAAATGAAGTTCGGTGGGCCTTAAACAGCACTTGACCAGATGTCATGACTGCTTTCATTTTTATTTTGCATTGGGAAGAAGGAGCTTACATTCAGAAATAACCGATTTACTGAAATCCTTTTACTCTAGAATAGTACAGAGTCCTTAACACAGTTAAATGTTTATGTATTGTCTCAGTTGCTCTATCCTGCCTTAGCCAAGGTTACTCAGAGTTGCATTACTTTTTGTATTTTTGTCTTTTCCCTTTCATCACAAAAACAATTATCCACCTTTGATATCTGAGAAAGTGACTCTTAGACTCCCCTTCTGCTATACACCTTGCCTACTTTCTCTTAGGAGAAGAGAAAGCTTTAGTAATTAAGATACTCAGAAAGGAGAAGTGATTTTGGGTGCCCAACATGAGTATCTCAAAAGTGTCTGATATTCAGAGGGTGAGTTGTCAGACAAATCACGTATCTTCTTTGTGGGGCAAACTAAGTCCGAAACAAAATGGAAAAACTATCCAGAACAGGACCATGACCCTCCATGGACCATAGCCCTTTGCCTAAGGTTTGTGTAACCTTTAAGTCTTTCCTCTCATGATGATCTCTCCTTATTTCAGGGATCAAACTGTCTTTCACCCATCTTATGTCTCAACTTCCCTCAGTCCTTGCTAGTGTGAAAAGATTTTCCCACAATCTTTTGGTAGGTGGTATAGAGGAGCCTTTGCCCTCCCAACTACTTGAGGATCTAGCCCTTGCCCTGGGTTCCTGAAGTGGGAATCCCAAACTCTAGACTGTCTTGCTCCACTGACCATCCCAAACTCTAGACTGTCTTGCTCCACTTTTCTTGGGGCCATTTTATACATTTGCCTGACTCACTTACTCATCCTGGAATCTTCAACTGAGCCCTTCCTAGGCCCAACGTTCCTTCTTGGCAAGGAACCATGCTAGTCTTGACTCAGATCTAATCCCTGGAGAGCTTCCACAACAAGCTGCTCTTCTCTTGGAACTTTCTTCCAGGACTTCCTCTGTGGCTTTCTCTCCAAAGGAAACCTTGGCTGGTTCTCATCTAAAATGGAATCTGCCACCAAAATTTGAAGACAATATTCTGAGAGACATCTCAGAATATTGTCTCCCTTATCAGTGCCATGTTGATAGTGGCTAAAGGTTTGTTTCAGGTTCCTTCTGTACAGCTGTCTAAAAGACCTAAGACTGTAATCTTCACATGGAAGTGGCCGTTTGAAGAATACTCACTCTTTTATGTGAAAGGAAGCATAGTGGTGCGTTTTTATGTTGTAATAGTTTACAAGACTAGCACTCATTTCTACTGCCTTGATGGAATCTGAATCTAGTTGTGAAGTATCATGGACCCTCCTTTTAAAGCCATGTAAAACTTTGTTCATTCTTGTCAGTTTGGGGTTTTTTTGATCTTCCAGAAGACCAAGTGGATGGCCTGCACTGTGAGCCTGTAAACCATCCTTGTAGTTTTTTCCAGACAAAATAGTACTCTGCACTGCACCAGAATTTTCTGCTAAAATAATCTCATAATTCAACCATAATCGTCCTCTGTCTTCTACTCTCATGACCTAAACTATGTCTTCCATAGGAATTTACATAACCTGAATATATGACAAGTCAGTAAAAAAGACTTTCTCAAAATTGGATGCTTTATTCGTTCTTTGTTGGCCAAAAATTAGATCTTCCAAGGTGACAGTTTCTGGCTGGATCTGAGTGGCGATTTGTCTGTCCTCAAAGTCAGTGAGGGAGCCTGTTGGGCAGAGAAGATACAGCTTTGTATGACTAAATATACTGAGCAACAATATGGGCATTATCTATTTTTGTTTGACACTGCTATATAGGTATGTGTGTGTTTTGGGTTCTGGAGTCCCCTGGTTATCACTTTTTCTCTTCTGTTGCCAAATGTTTTCCTTCTTCCCCGCTTCCCAATTCCAAGTAGTTACCATCTGTTATCTGATGGATTGATGTGTATGAGTAAAGAAAAATGGTTAAAACCCAGACATTTCAAAGACCTGGGTGTGTGGTGTTTGTTTACAATTAGCGGTTATGGTTACGTATTATTGCACATTTTAGAGCCTCTTGGAACTAATTACGTGAACATGATCTATTCAGTCCCTGGAATAGGGTGAATTGTAATATCTCAACTCTTCAAATGAGACAATTCTGCTGATCAGTGGCCATGGCTTAACCCTATATTCTTGTAACAATAGGTTCTGGTACTAGACCACTTCTGGAATGATAGGTTGTTGTAAGACAAATTGTCAGATATGAGCAAGATTGCTCTATTGAGTGTGTGTCATTGGGAATTTGTTTGAATTTGAGGGGCCAAGCTACTGGCATATGCTCCATATCTTGTATACTACTTTTTTGGAATCTATCATTATGGTGTTTGTCAGACCACTTAACCTATTCAGTTACCTCTTTATACTTAATTTCATGATATACATTTTGTAAAGTTAACCTCTCTGGTTAAACTAGTTAAAAGGCATTCAGTTTGAAACTTCATTGTAAATTTTATCTTCCTATCACAGTTGCACAGTATCCTTTTGAAGACCATAACCCACCACAGCTAGAGCTTATCAAACCTTTTTGTGAAGATCTTGACCAATGGCTGAGTGAAGATGACAATCATGTTGCAGCAATCCACTGTAAAGCTGGAAAGGGACGAACTGGTGTAATGATTTGTGCATATTTGTTACATCGAGGCAAGTTTTTAAGGGCTCAAGAAGCTCTAGATTTTTATGGGGAAGTAAGGACCAGAGACAAGAAGGTGAGTTGTTCTTTTTTTTTTTTTCCACTCTATCCATGGTATTTTTTCTAATTAAGATAAATTCAGATGGGATAGGCTTCCAACAGAAGATATGATTGTTTTTAACTTGGTAGTTTAACTTTCAGTTTAAAGAAGCAGCACCCTCAGTGTCCTTGATAATAAGATTCTATTGAAAGCAAAATGCTAAAGTTGTCTCATTTCTCTTTTATGTTTAAGAGGATTCTGAATATTTGTGCTAGCCATAGGAATTTCACATCACCTCTTCAAAGGGTGTTTTGCTTCATACTACATACAGGCAGCAGCTTCAACCAATTGAAAGATGGACTATTCTAGTTCAGTCCCTTTAGTGGATGAGCTGACCAGCTCCTCTGTTTCCTATAGTCTTCTATATTCTTCTGAGGCACTTCAGGTGCTTGTTAAGGCTCAAATGCAATGAGCCACTGTATCTGGGTTGCTTTAACTATTCAGCAGAACTTTCTGCTTCCACTTTACTTGGTTTCTGTTCGGTAAGGATGAATCTTTCAGGGTAATAGGCCAAGGCAGAAGCTACTGTCAGCCTCTCTTAAATACCCACCTCCATTGAGAGCTTCACCTTCTCAAACCCTATACCAGCCTCTCAGTGAGAGGAGTGTGTGTCTCCCTGAACTGAGAATGGTAGAAGGGATTAAAGGCCATAAAAGCCTTGCTAGTAGACTTAGTGGCAGCTCTGCATAAGGCTGTCTGGCACAGGCAGGTGTTTGTTCACATACTGTGGCACAGCTTGCTGATGGTAATCTCTAGTGCCACGGGACCGCAGAATATTTTTCCTCACTTCTGCATCCTAGTCAAAATATTTTCCAGCTATATTTGGGTCCGTCTTTCAAATTGAGTTCATCAGTCTCCCTCCTCTCTCCCAATTTCTGCTGTAGTGTTGCAGCAATTCAGACACCTGCACTAGAAAGGACTGTAGTCGATGTGTGTGTCAGCTCCAGTCCTTTTCAGGGTAGGTGTCTCTGAATTGCTCTCACGCTGCACAAAAACTGTTTGAGAGAGAGTTGAACTGCATTTAGATTTTTATAAATTTCTTAGCGTATAGTTCTCTACACAGGTTGACATGTTCAAAGGCTTTTGGTTGTGAAAGCGTCAGTTGAGCAACTGAAGAGATTGTCTGCTGACCTGTTAGAGGGAGCAAATTAAAACGGTCTTACGCAGATGGTCTGTGTCTCTTATGACTGTGGCTATTAGTCCATATGTCTCCATACTGATGTAGTACTGTACAGAAAGAAAACGAACAATTTGTATAATTACATGTGTTCTGTGCTGAAATCCAGTCTGACAAAATAAAAACAATGAAATGAACTGAGATGAAGAAGCAGATGGATGCTTAAGCAAGATGGTATTTCTCTAGAGTACCCAAAAACTTTATCCTCCACTTTGAGGACTGTGCCAGAATCCTAGTCATAGGACTTGAAGGGACCTCAAGAGGTCTTCTAGTCCAGTTCCCTGCATTCATGGCAGGACTAGTATTATCTAGACCATCCCTGACCAGGTGTGTCTTACATGCTCTTAAAAATCTCCAGTGACACAGATTCCACAGTGTCCCTAGGCAATTTTATTCCAGTGCTTTAACTATAGACAGTTAGGAAGCTTTACCCCGCCCCTTCCCCCCCCCCCCCCCAATTCTTTGTTGCAACTTAAGTCCATTGCTGCTTGTCCTATCTTCTGTGATTGAGAACAATTTTTCTCCCTCCTCCTTTTAACAACTTTTTCTCTACTTTAAAACTGTTGTCATATGCCCCCTGAGTTTTTTCTTCTCCAGACTAAAAAACCCAGTTTTTTCAGATCTACCCTCATAGATCATACTTTCTAGACCTTCTGTCATTGAAGAAAGTCCAGAGAAGAACAACAATTTGTTCACAACTTTCCTGAAGTGTGGCTTGCAGAACTGGACACACTACTCCAGTTGAGGCCTAATCAGCATAGAGTGGAAGAATTTCTTCTCATGTCTTGCTTTCAACACACTTGCTAATATATCCCTAAATGCTTGCTTTTTTTTGCAACAATTACACTGTTGACTCATATTCAGCTTGTGATCCACTATGACCTCCATATCCAGTAATACTCCTTCCTAGGCAGTCATTTCCCATTTTGTATGTGTGCAACTGATTGTTCCTTCCTAAGTGAAGAACTGTGCATTTGTCCTTTATATAATTTCACCCTGTTTTCTTCTATTCCTTCAGTTTGTCAGATCATTTTGAATTTTAATCCTGTCTTCCAGAGCACCTGCGATATGTGCAAACTTTATAAGTGTACTCTCTATGCCATTATCTAAATAATTGATGAAAATATTGAACAGACCCGGACATAGAACTGATCTGTGTGGGACCCCTCTTGATATATCCTTCCAGCTTGACTGGGAAACCACTGATAACTACTCTCTGGGAACAGTTTTTCAAGCAGTTGTGTACTCATAGTAGCTCCATGTAGGTTGTATTTCCCTAGTTTGAGAATTTCATTGAGACAGTATCAAAAGCGTTACTAAAGTCAAGGTTTACCACATCTACCACTTTCCCTTATTCACAAAACTTGTTGCCCTGTCAAAGAAAGCGTATTAGGTTAGTTTAACATGATTTGTTGATAAATCCATGCTGACTGTTACTTATCACCTTATCTTCTAGGTGTCTACAAATTGATTCCTCTCATCTTTCTGGGTACTGAAGTTAAGCTAACTGGTCTCATTCCCCAGGTTGTCCTTATTCCCCTTTTTATAGGTCGTGACTATATTTGCCCTTCTCTAGTGCTCAGGTGAGATTCCAATCTTCCTTGACTTTTCGAAGATAGTCGCCACTAGTTCAGATATATCCTCAGTCATCTCTTCAGTCAGCTCTTTGAGTATTCTAGGATGTATTTCATCAGGCTCTGGTGACTTAGACAAGCTAGATGTTTTCAAGTAGTTATCTTTCTGTATTTTACCTCTGATCCTACCTCATTTTCAATGGCATTCATTACGTTAGATGTCCAATTGCTACTAAACATTTTGGTGAAAAATGAAACTAAAAAGTCATTTAGCACTTTGCCATTTCCACATTTTTTGTCGTCCCCTCCCCCCCTGCCCCCAGGGTAGTAGGTCAACCCTATCCTTGGTCGTCTTCTTGCTTGTATTTGTAGAATGTTTTCTAGTTCCCTTTATTATGTCTAGCTAGTTAATCTCATTTTGTGCCTTGGCCTTTGTAATTTTGTTCCTGCATACTCGTGTTACTTGTTTATATTCATCCTTTGTAATTTGACCTAGTTTCCACTTTTTGTAGGATTCTTAAATTTTGAGCTTCAGATAATTGAAGATCTCCTAGTTAAATCCTGGTGGTTCCATACTTTCTATCTTTCCTATGCAGTGGGATAGTTTGCTCTTGTGCCCTTAATAATGTCTCTCTGGAAAAACTGCCAGCTCTCTTGAACTGTTTTTCCCCTTAGGCTTGCTTCCAAAGGGATCTTACATATAAACTCCCTGAGCTTGCTAAAGTCTGCCTTATTCATCCATTTTCTTTATTGTGATGTTTTCACTCCTACCATTCCTTAGAATCATGAACTCATAATTTCATGGTTTACATTTACCTTTACATTTACAAGTTGCCTTCCAGTTTCAAATTCTCAGCTAGTTCTTCCCTGTTGGTCAAAATCAAATCTAGAACACCCTCTCGCCTAGTGGCTTTCTTTACCGTCTGAATGAAAAATGGTCTCCAATACATTCCAAGACAAATTTCATAATCTGTGCCCAGCTTTCTTCCCCTCCTCCCCTACTATTCACTCACCCAACAGATGTCTGGGTAGTTGATGGTGATGGGGGATATCGTCCTGTGCTTTGGATGAGTTTGTTAGCTTGTAAAAAGAATCATCCACCTTCTCTTATTAGGTTGTCTGTAGTAGAACCCAGCATGACATTGCCTTTTTTTTACTTCTTATCCTTACCCAGAGATTTTCAACAAGTCTGTTTCCTATTTCCATCTCAGCCTTGGTCCAGATGTATCCATTTTTTATATACTAGGCAACACCATGTCCCTTTTTTCCCTGCCTGTCCTTCCTGATCTAGCTGTGCCCTTCTATACCAATATTCCAGTCATGTATATTATCCTACCAAGTCTTTGCCAGCTGTCAGTTATATTTATTAACTAGCATTTCTAGTTCTTCAAGAGAAATGTCCCTGTGGGTGCTCCACTCCAGGTGTTGGTGTGCCTCTGTGCCTTTGCTCAGAGAGTTTTACCAGATAAGACCAGAAATACTATGTCTCCTCCAGGGGCTCACATTCCTTTTCACACACCCAGCACCAAATTCACTGGTGGTAGAAACAGCCAACCAAAAGAACGAACAGCAGCATTTCCAGTCCACTCCCTCAGAAAAGGAGAGCAAAAGAATGGACCTACTTGGCCGCAAAGTTTATGCATCATCTACGCTGCAATTTAGAGTGGCAAGCTACATGGCCCTACTGGCCGAATATGATCACAGAAATTGGAGGAAGCTTATGGACTTTATTAATGACATTCCAGAGGACAAGACAACAATTCAAAGCAGTAGTCTCTGAAGGCCAGATTATTTCCTGCACCATGTTGCAGGCTACCCTTGATGCTGTGGACACAGCTGCCAGGTACACCACGACGGTCATAGTGATGCACAGAGCTTCATGGTTTACCTCTTCTTCTTTCCCACGCAAGATACAAAACGCCATGGAGGATCTCCCCTTCGATGGTGAGAAGTTATTTGCTGCAAAAACCAACGAGGTGCTGCCCACCATGAAGGATTCCAGAGAGATGCTCAGATTCCTAGGCATCCATATAACATCAACAAGAAGATAATACAGGTATCAATCTTTCCAATGCCCATGATACCCAGCCTACAGACAACAGAGGGCCATACAATCACCAGCAGCAACACCACCAGAGACTCAGGCATCAATGATGACACCTCATAACATCGGCACCGTCCCAACCCCCTCCATATAATCAAATTTGAAGTCTTGGTCAAGGATATAGAAGTGCTTCCATCCAACCTTTTGGTCACCGTTTACTCACATTCTGCCACCACTGGTGAGTCATCACTGTGGACAGATAGGCCCTAGAGTTCATCAGATTGGGTTATTCCATACCCTTCCTGTCCATATCAGCCACCCCATTCCTCTTGAGGGACTCCTCTCACGACAGCTCGCTCCACATCTTCTACATATAGGAACAGTGCCCGATCAGTGCAGGGGAAAAGGGTTTTTATTCCCACTACTTTTTGACAGAAAGGTGGGAGATGGCAACCCATGCTCGACCTCAAGTGACTCAGCAAATTCATCAAAAAGCAAAAATTCAAAATACTTACCCTCCTAACCATAATTTCAGTGCTGGAGCGGAGTGAGTGGTTTTCAGCCCTCAACCTGTAGGTGGTTATTTTCATGTAACTATACACCCCGCTCACAGGCGTTTTTCTCAGATTTTTTTTTTATGGATTCAAATCACTACCAATACAGTGTTCTGCCCTTTGGCCTCTCCTTTCTCACAGTGGCAATGGTGCACCTACAGAAAGGAGTCGTTGTCATAATTTTTCCTTACCTGGACGATTACCTGCTCAAGGCACAGACTCTCAGGGAGGCCATCCAAACCACGCAGATGACCATCAACAGCTTGCAGTGTCTGGGCCTACAAATAAACAAAAACAAATGCGTATTAACTTCTACTCAGCAACTAGAGTTTGTAGGCATGCACCTCGATTCCATTTCTCCCATCCGACAGATTCAACACCATAAAGAATCTTTTATTGCCAAGTTGCAAAACAGGTCACTGTCCAGGACTGTCTGAAACCCCTTATGGCCTCTTGCACTTTTGTAGTCAAAAATGCACCCCTCTACATGCGGTGCCTGCAAGATTGGATGACTACTGTCTACAGACTGGAAATGTGCAGTCTGTAGACAGTAGTCTAAACAGACCTCTATCCATACCTACCAAAGTCAAGGGCTCACTCACATGGTGGTCTCTTACACACAGCCTCTGTTCCGGAGTCCCACTGATGCAGGAGTCCCATCTGTTATTACCACGGATGATTCCCTCATGGGCTGGGGAGTACACAGGCATGGCACACCTCCCCGGGGCTCTGGCCACCTACCAAAGTCTCACTACACACAAATCTTTTAGAGCTTCAAGTGGCCCACAATACCTGCCTCCAATTTCTTCTGCAGAACCAGCACATCAGGATCATGACTGACAACATTGCCTGCATGTTTTATATAAACAGACAAGGAGGAGTTCGATATCTCGCGCTCTCTCTCCACAAAGGCTCTGAAACTTTGGAATTGGTGCCTCCATCATGATATCCAAATTTCAGCCTCCTATCTACCTGATTCACTAAACGTCCACTGTGGATGAGCTCAGCAGATCTTTTCCCCTAGATCATGAATAAAAGATAAATGATACCATCCTACACAACATATTCAAAATATGGGGCAACCTGTAACTGGATCTTTTTGCAATTGCAACAAACAAAAAAAATGCTCTGAATTCTGTTCCAGGGCAGGCCTAGGAAAGCACTTGATGGGAGAGTCATTAATTATCAGATGGAGTGACAATTTCCTATATGCATTCCCCCAATAACACTTCTTCACAAGGTATTACAAAAAAAGACGAGTGGAGAGGTCCAGGGTAATAGTAATAGCTCCTATGTGGCCCAGACAGGATGCCAAGGGGCCACATAGGATGTCAGTTTGCCTTAAGATTCCATTTCCTTCCCTCCACCACCTGAACCTGTTATCACAATTCAGGGGTCAGCTATACCACCCCAATGTAATGATGCTGCATCTGAAAGCATGGCTTGTCAGTGGCTCTCCAATGAGGAACTAGACTCCTCTGAATGGGTACAAAGAGTACTATTACAGAACACAATCCACACTTCCCACCTGTCTCCGTACATGGGACTAGATTCACTCACTGGTGCTCTGCCAAGCAAATCGCTCCTGCTTCTGCCCATCTTTCACTAATACTAGGCTATCTTTTAGAACTTAAACTATCTGGGGTCTCTTTCAGCTCCATAAAGGTATATCTAGCAGCAATTAAGGCGTTTCACAATAAGACCGGAGACACTACTATCTTTGCCCATCCCATCACAAAGCGGTTCCTCAAGGGCCTCCAGACCCTAAACCCGGATATTAAAGCACTCACTCAACCCTGGGACCTACGCTTGGTCCTCACATGCTTGATGCGCCATCCATTTGAGCCACTTGCAACATGCTCCCTCCTACATCTATCCATGAAAACTGCGTTTTTTGTTTCCATTACATCTGCTAGCCATGTAGGAGAACTTGGAGTGCTTATGGCTGACCCACCTCATGCCATATTTCTTTTTAAGGACAAAGTCATGCTTCAATTGCATCCTAAATTTCTCCTGAAGGTGCATTCCTCCTTCCACCTCAATTAACCTATCCATCTACCAACCTCCTTTCCTAAACTGCATGCGAACACTTTCTAATCAGCAGTGCAAACACTTGATGCGTCCAGAGTGTTGTCCTTTTATTTAGATAGGATTAAGCCCCTTTGGGTTTTCCCATAACTTTTCATTTCAATCGCAGAACGATCCAGAAAATATCCAGCTGGATAGCAGACTGCATCCGCCTGTGCTACGAACTAAAGATGATGAATCTTCCGACTTCTGTTAGAGCACACTCCACCAGATCTGTGTCAACATCTGTGGCATTATGTAATGTTCTCCTCACGGATATTTGCAAAACCGCCACCTGGGCTTCAGTGCATACATTATGCTTTTACTCAGGGACCCTGACTGACATTTGAATGGGCCAAGCTGTGCTGTCTACAGGTGTCTTACCAGATCATATGTCCCTACCTCCTTAAAAGATGCTGCTTTTCAGTCACCTGGAGTAGAGCACCCACGGAGACATCTCCCAAAGAAGAGGAGGTGGTTACTCACCTGTGCAATAACTAATGTTCTTGGAGATGTGTCCCTGGTGGGTGCTCCACTACCCACCCTCCGTCTACTTCAGAGTTTGGAGTGGTCTCCATTGTAGAGAAGGAACTGAGGAGCTCAGGCCACGCACATTATTGAGGCAGGCATGGCACAAGTACTGCTGTAAAAATATCTGAGTAAAGGCACAGGAGCACACCAGCACCTGGAGTGGAGCACCCACAGGAATGCTCATCTCAAAGAATGTGGGTTACCGCACAGGTGAGTAACCACCTCTTCTGCAACTTATTCCCCATACTACTTACCTTAGTATACAGACATCTAAGGTACTGATTTGATTTCCCTCCATGTTCTGTCGTCTCTTTCGTATCCTTGCTATAACTGCCCATGCTCCCCGACCCCACTCCAGATTCCAACCCTTCTTCCATGTCTCCATAATGACAGTGAGCGATCTAGTCTCTTCTCTGCAAACCCCAACATCAGTTACTGATTCCAGCTTAGATTTCACTCCTTAACTATAATTAAGATTTTAACAAATCAATTACAGATCTCTGACCCCCCACCCCTCCGCGCCACACACATTGGTCTTACTGAGCAAATAGAAAACAGTAATTTAACCATAGGCATTTGGAGAGTAGAATTTAATGGGTATACTATAGGTCTTTCTGAATGGGAAGATGAGAATGACTTGTACTCTGAAATTATATTTCAGAATGGTCACAATTGAATGAGATCAGATATCTAAACAGTGTACTGACTGTTCCAGCAAAAAATGGCAAAGGTAACTAACAAATATTTGTAGAATAGATATGACAGTCTGTGAACAATATGAAAAATGTGAATCTTCATTTTATTAATTTCCATTAATAGCCAAATGGGTAGATGTTGAATGTTGAGGCTGTCATTGTACAGTATGTCTGATTAAGCACTGTACAGTAGGAAGGTGATGCCTACATATTCTACAAACAAGCTGTGGTTCAGTGCTCTTCTTTGAAGGAGAGTAATTATGAAATTCCTATGGAGGTTCTAGCTGGGGAAAAAAAAAACTTGCTAGATAGCTTACATTGCTTACAGTGGTATTTTGTTCTGATCTGTTAACTAAATATTCTTAGACTCATTGGAGCATAAGCTTTTGTGGGTGAATGCCCACTTCGTCAGATGCAACTTGTGGTACTTAGACAATGTAGACAGGAAGTATGAATCCAATTGCAAGAGGAAGTATGACTGAAGAGTACAGCGGCCAGTATTTTTATGGCTCACTTTTCCAGTGTGCCTGTATGGAAGAAGTTTCCCAAAAGCCTTTGCAGTACTAGATGAGTAAGAGAAGCTGAGGTTACTCTTAAATTTCCTAGGCAAAGGGCCTGTATCTGTCCTTCTCTTGGCCAAAATAATGGGAGGACAAGGCAGGAGGTGCCTGTGGCAGGAGCCGTTTCACATTCTGTCAGTTATCTGGAGCAGAACTTGTTATTAGATACTTTGGCTCCCGAGACAGTAGAATGTTTCTAAGAACACTTGATGCCAGAAGCATGGGCCATCAGCCCTTTCCACCCAGAAGCCAAAGATTGACTTCCCTTCCGAAAATATGAACAAAAGATGAGAAGTGAGTGTTTGAAGTAGTGGATAGAAGGTTGCACATTAGTTCTGTTCCCCTGGAAAAGGGGTTTATCATGTATCCTCTACTCTTGGACCTAGGATACCTGAATATACTTTATAAAATTCAGCATAAAAAAATGTATTCATACAAACAATACTTTTCAGAGTCAATAGTTGTTTCAGGAGATCTACTATTTCCTTATTCCGGTTACAAAGAGATCTGAAGTGCTTCAGCCAGTGGTTGATTGGGAATGGCTGGCTTTATTGCACATGGCGATTTTAAAATGGACATTAAAACATCATTGTGACAGTGAAACCAGGGAACTTTCCTGCATGTTCCCATAAAAAGAGGCACTGGCATCCACATCTAGTGCCTTCTCAGAGGTGGTTCTAATAGTAACTGTGGCACTATTAGTAGGTGCAGGCTTGGTCCCAGATTGAAGCAACCATGTCAGTGTTATAGTTTGGAATGTTTCATTCAAGGGCTCTTTTTAACATGTGTCCACATCCTATGTTCCTGCCTTTGGAGGAATGGCTCTTTGAGCCAGTGGAGTTGATGTCAAGATTGTTAAACATAGTTCTGTCTGAATAGATCAATGGGTGTGAATTGTGTTCTGAAATGTCTCAGAATGGCTGTAATAGGATATCTGAGTTTGTTCAGACAGTGTCCATTGTGTCATATCAGACTATCTAACCCAAGAGGCTGATTTAACATATTGTACTCAGTATTCGGATGATATCATGTGTTAAATCTAGCAGTGCTTGCAGCTTTCGATGTTGGTAGTGCTGCCACAGTGTAGCATCTACTAGAGGGACAGTGTTGGAAAAATCTTTTGGGCTCCGCTTTTCATGACATATTGTCCATGTTATGGTGCAAAAGTAAAGGAATAAGGAGCATCAGCACATTTAGAGTGCTTTAGAGAACACTATCATGGCAGAAATGTTACATATCAGTGTTTTGCAACATTGGGTCTTTGCATTCAATTCTCAGTTTTTTTTCCTTCTAGCACTGGTGTAGAAAGACCGTATCAGTGAATTCAAAATTCTGGCATACGTTTCAGTAGACCTACTTTTGTTAGCATACATTTGCCTAGCATCCATAAAATAAACTAGTTTACTGGGAAAACCACTTCTGTAAGGAATAATATATATATATCAAGGTGGATAAAAATACTTTTTTTAATCAATTTTTAAACTTTAAATTGGATATTTTTATTTAAATCCTCGTTTATTTTTAAAACTAACCTATTTATGATTAAATTTGAAATGATAATCTATGTTAAGGCTTCAATTTATTGTAATCTGTTAATCATTTGAATTAATTTAAAAATATTTTGTACGTATTTGTTGCCAACCTTTAAAGAAAGTCAGACCGCTGCATTGGTGGAAGTTCCTAGCTAAGCAGCTGGTACCAGGGATTGTTGAAGTGCTAAGCTAGATTTTTTTTATTATTTTTTTTAACATCTGTAGCTTCATCTGCAGATGCAGAGAATATTTTTTTTTTCAGTTTATTCAACTAGTTCAGGTTGCTGACTAGTTCAGTAAAAGTTAAGAAACCATTTGGGAGTTGAAAAGGCAGGAAAGCTTGTTTTCCTCTTCCAGTCTCTGAATAAAAAAAAAGTGTGAGAAAAGATCTATTGGTTCTAAAATTTTTGAAGGGCACAGTGACCAGAAACAGATCAATTCATTCACTACACATTCTTTTGTTTAATAATTGTTAGCTTTAAATGCAAAACACGTTTTTGATAAACATTTTTCTAATGTATCCAGCATGGAAAGATAGTTTCATTTAACTAATAAAAAATTCGCCTTTTGTGCACTTTTAATTGTATTTTAATTTCTGTCCACATAGAGCTTAAAAACAAATAAGTAGTAAATAAGAGATTCATTTACCATTTTCTAACCAAATAAAAATTAAGAATCTGAATAAAATGGGGATAATTGCTTAACTGCATAGAAATAATGTGTTCTCTCCGTTAGCAAACAAACGCTAAATTTAGTGCAAAGACTATTTAGTTGCAAATCGACATGTTGTAATGGTTATCAGCCTTTCTTTAGGAAAATAACTCAAATAGAAATGCAAAATCAAAATCTATTTAAATTGAGGTTTCACTGTTTTGCCAACTGAAATCATGATTAAAATTAATCCACCGTAATAGATTTCTACTCCTTTTTTTGCCATAACTCTTTCTTCAGTAAGGATAAGCAGACTTACCATGGACTTGATTAAAACTCTCAAGTATTTTTTCATAAAACCATATCACTTAAGCAAATCTCTGCTTTTTATTCCTTCTGCTTTAAAGTTCTCAGGAAGAGGGGGGGAAAATTCCATAGGTAGCTGAGTGTACCTATCAGTGTGTTAGAACTTGAGGCATAAAGACCTTGTCCTTTGGAAATAAGAGCCTAGTTGATTTGAGGCATAATTGCTTTCTGGGCTGAAAGAAAAATTGATCTTTGTTTCCAAGATGTGCCAAGCTGCCACTTGGCAAAATTGGTGGTTCACCATCTACTTCAACAAGTTTATTTCTGCCTAAGTTGATACAGCATTTGGAGTATCAACTATTAGCATATAACTATTTCTCCCTCGGTCTGGGCTCAGTGTTAGCTGTCTTAGTAAGGATTGGAGAGATTCCTGAACAAAGTGTGTGCTCCAGAGTGGAGATGACATAAGTAGAAGATGAAACTTTTTTCTATCTGTTTTTTCTATGCAACACTCCTCTTCTGAAGCCCTGCCAAGCTGCATGTTAGTCATTTTTAGGCTAAGGGCTATGTTTTTTAATTTAAACAAAGTCCAGACTTATATTAGGAAAATATTTAAGAGGTTTTTTAAGAAACGGATCTGATAAATCAGCTGTTTGAGGTGACATCTGAAGCCAAAACCTTGTCATCAGACTGAGTTGTCTGACCACTACTTGTAGACATCCATTGTACAGGTACTACGGGGGGAAAAAGATTATTGTATGTAATATAGAAACATGGAGTTATAAAAGGCCTTATTTTTGCAGCATTTTTATAAAGGCAAAAATTACGGCTGTCAAAATTAAATTGTGATTGTGGTTTTAATCACGCTATTAAACAATAATAGAATACCATTTATTTAAATATTTTTGTATGTTTTCTACTTTTTAAATATATTTTCAATTACAACACAAAATATGAAGTGTACAGTGCTCACTATGCATTTTTGATTACAAATATTGCACTGTAAAAGAGAGAGAATAAATATTTTTCAAAATTCACCTCATACAAGTACTGTAATGCAGTCACTTTATTGTGGAAGAGCAACTTACAAATGTAGAATTATTTTATATATAATGCACCCAAAAACAAGACACTGTAAAACTTTAGAGCTTACAAGTCCACTTAGTCCTACTTCCTGTTCAGTCAATCACGAAGACAAACACCTTTATTTACATTTATGGGAGGTCATGCTGTCCGCTTCTTATTTACATTGTCACCTGAAAGTGAGAACAGGCGTTCACCTGGCGCTGTTGTAGCCGGCATTACAAGATGTTTAGCATATCTGGCACATAAATATTTGTTTGCCCCTTTATGCTTCTCCATCATTCCAGAGGATGTGCTTCCCTGCTGATGAAGGCTTCTGTTCAATAATGATCCAAAGCAGTATGGACCGTCGCATGTTCATTTTCATGATCTGAGTCAGATGCCACCAACAGAAGGTTGATAATCTCATATTGGTACCTTCTTTGTGTTTTGTCAAATCTGCAATTAAAGTATTCTTAAATTGAACAGCATATGCTGGATTGTCGTCCAAGACTTCCATAACATGAAATTTATATGGCAGAATGTGGGTAAAACAATGGAGCAGGAGAAATACAAATTTCCCTGAAGGAGTTCAGTCACAAATTTAATTAACACATTCATTTTTAACAAGTGTCGTCATCCTGGAACCCTGTGCTTTAGAATGGTGTCCAAAGCATGAAGCAGCATATGAATGTTTAGCATATCTGGCATGTAAATATCTTATAATACCAGCTATAAAAATGCTGTGCAAACGTCTGTTCTCACTTTCAGGAGAATAGTAAATAAATGGGCATCATTATCGCCTATAAATGTAAACAGATGTTTGTCTTAGCGATTGGCTGAACAAGAAGTAGGACTAAGTGGACTTGTAGGCGCTAAAGTTTTTTTACATTTTTTTTAGTACAGTTATACAAAAAAATTCTACACTTGTAAATTGCACTTGCGCAATAGAGTGAACACCGCACTTGTGTGAGGTGAAGTGAACAAAAATTGTTTCACAGTTCAAATATTTATAATAAAAATATAAAGTGAGCACTATACACTTTGTATTCTGTTGTAATTGAAATGCATGTATTTGAAACTGGTACGAAAGTGCACACTATTTATAATTTTCAGTTGATGTTCTGTTATTAACAGTGCAATTAAAACTGTGATTAATTGGCAGCCCTACAAAAAGTACTTTCAGGCCAAATGTTGCATGCCTCTTCAGAATTGGTATGTTTCCTAAATTAACACTTATTGCTGCACACCAGTTACTGAGACCAAAATGTTTGTGGACATGTATATACATGCAAAAGATTTTTTCTCAGAAAAAAAATTATAGCTAGTTTTCTCTTATTGTAATGTGGACATTAATATGTACGACTTCTGTCTGACTCTGTATACTGTAAGTTACATACTATATTGTAGATTGTTTTGAACTGTATAATTCTCTAGGAAAAATATTGACCATGTTTTGTCATTAATTTTGTTCTGAAAATACCAAAAACGAAAAAGCCAGGATATTTTGTGGTTAACTTATTACTGAATTCAAATTGTAAAATAGTTAAATCAATTTAGGAAAATTATTCCTCAACTGTAGTTTCTGAAAACAAATATTTAATGTAGTGTAATTAAACAATCCTATAGGGTGGACTGACTGGCCTAATCTTAATAGGTCTTTCCACTTCTAATTTATGTGAAACCTCCCGCCATGGGTTTCATAATGGCAATAGCAGTGGTACTATAATTTTATAGGTGGTGATAGCAAGCATGGCTACAACATAATACAGACTTGAAATCTTGTAGGAGCATAAATCCTGTAGAGACTTTTTAAAACTACAGGTGATGCATGTGGCCTTCCCACTAAATATATGCTGCTATTAATTGAAACCTGTTTTTCTAAAAAGCAAAGTCATGCTGTAGATTGCTTTGTGGACCTTAAAGTCTTCTGAGGTTTTAATATTAATTTAGTATATAAAATTGAGGATAACATTCTGTAATATTTTTTGCCTCGTATCACCTGTAGAACTTATATGTGCAGGAGTTGAAAAATCCTTTAGCACAATGTAAGAGAAGCTGGAACCTGCTGTTATGCTGTTTTACTGCCTCTCATGTGGTCTGCCTGCATTTGAAGATTTTGCAGGAAAGGTAAAACAGGTGTGTGGCTGTGTATGGAAAGAGGAAAAAAGTGTATAAAGGACCCTTCACCTCCCCTCTCCCCCAAACCAGGAAATTGGTTTGGAGGCAATTTTTCCCATTGGCTAGTAGGTCTAGGCTTTGGACTAACAGGTTTGAGGTAACTTTTTCCAGCTCCTGATTTCCAGCAATGAAGATGGCATTATCACTCATAAATGTTGAACTTGTCCACTGTGACTTTATACTTAGAACTGATTTTGTTAGCTTGACTTCAGTTGTTAACAGGTAGGAGCCAATTAATGTGAACACTAAGGGTTTGGACTGTTTTTAAAGTTTGGTTTCTCTTTATTTAGGGAGTAACTATTCCCAGTCAGAGACGCTATGTGTATTACTATAGTTACCTGTTAAAGAATCACCTGGATTATAGACCAGTGGCACTGCTGTTTCATAAGATGATGTTTGAAACAATTCCAATGTTCAGTGGCGGAACTTGCAGTAAGTACCCTTTACTCCATATTAATGGATTTATCTGCTAAAATGTATAGGTATTTGAATTTGTGTATAGTTACTTATGTAGCTCCTTGTGCTTGAGGCAACATACTAATGCTATTACAAAGCAGGACGAACTTACCTTTTTAAGCAGTAAGATGTCTTAGCAGTATAAAGAATCCTGTTTAGGGTCTTGGAGTCCGTTGGGTTCAGATCCTGGCAGGAGGGGGCTATGCACTTTCATGCTTGCAAAAGTTCTATGTAGCATGCGTGGGATTTGTTTTACACCACCTTATACGTGCTGTTTGGTTAAACTTTAAATTGGGAAACATTTAAAGTAGTTGAGAAGTTAAAAGTGCATTCTTTTGGTTATTCAAAAGTCAATTAAAAAACACAGCATCGTTACTGAAATAATACTTACTGCTGAAAAATAAAATTTTGATTCTGAGTGGTACATAGATTCTCAAATGCAGCAAAATCCCCGTGATTGTTGAACCAACTCCTGACATTTTTCTCCTTATTGGACTCTAAAATAGATATATCCGTTTGCTTCTTTCTGGAGGAAGAGTTTATTTCAGAGGCTTATAAAGTGACTTATCTAGCTAGATGTAAGTCTGTCTGCTTTGCGAGTATGCTGTATATTGGAAAGGAGATTGTTGGCTGACTTGAGTTTTTAATGAAAATCTGTATTCACCTTTGTCTTTGAGACTGCATTTCAAAGTAATAACTGCATGGTAGTAGCATTCATGTTAATGTACAGAAATGTTGCTTTCCATCATTTCGGTTCTGGAATTACTGTAAGGGGCAATAATACTGAAACTAATGCCATTGCAACACACAACCTGAACGAACATAGACCTTAAAGTAACCAAGTGCAGGTTTTTATATAGATACATAAAAACCTAGCTTGATTTGCAGGAACAGGAAGGGAGGAGGCTGTCTGCAGACAAAAAAGAGAAACCACGAAAATGGTGAAGTGAAGATTGCACAGATATATTTGCAAATATCTGTTAAGATATCTGCAAAATTCAGGCCTCACCATAGAAAAAGTTAATACTGAGTTTTTAAATGATCCTTAGATGGCTTTCTGCATATAAGTTTAAATCTTTACTTTTTGATAAGCTTTTCTATTACTAATTCTCCTGTTGAGTTAATGAATTATTAGACATGCATTGAAATACCACAGTGTTTTTAATCACAAAAGTGTGGTTTCTGAGAGCTTTTAAATGCAGTTTCAGGAGCAAACCTGAAATTGACTACTACTTGAATCTCTGTTCAGTTTGTACCTTCAACAAACATAGAGCTAAATATTGCCACCCCTCCATGAGTTCTGAGGTCCCTGACTCTCAGCATCAATGTGGCTTTTCTGCAGAAAGAGGAGTTGTGGCAGGATTTGAAGACCCTGTATATGAGGGCTTGAGCGAGGAGATGCAGTTGTAAGTGTCATGCTATTCAGCCCTGTAGCTGTAGTGTTCTGGATGTAGACTCTACAGTTCAGAGGCTGCAATAATAATAGATTCAAAGTTGCTTCACAGTCAAGGGCAAGATTAATTCCCCAATCCCAGGGGTGGCCAACCTGAGCCTGAGAAGGAGCCAGAATTTACCAGTATACATTGCCAAAGAGCCACAATAATACGTCAGAAGCCCCTCATCTGCTCCCTCATCCTGCTCCCAGCACCTCAGCCCTTCCGAGGGAGGTGCTCCCTCCCTGCACCTCCTGATCAGCTGTTTCCTGGGGTGTGGGGGGTGGCGAAGAATGAGGGCACTGCATGCTCAGGGAGGGGACAGGAATGGAGAGTGGGTCTGTGGCAGAGACAGACGTTGAGCAGTGAACACCCTCCCCAGCACATAGGGAAGTTGGCGCCTGTAGCTCCAGCCCTGGAGTTGGTGGAGCCGCATATTAACTTCTGAAGAGCCTCTTATTGGCCATCCCTGCCCAATCCCTTAGATGCTGAGCAAGCAACCTGAATTAGATATTAACGGTTAGGATCTGACCTGAAGTGTGTTTTTAGTATTAAAAGTGATTGTGATAAAGTTGCTGGATTTCATGTTTTCTTTCAGTAATTTCTAGATCAAATATGCTTAGTTTACAAGTGTAAAAGCTTTTCTAATTCCTGTCTCTGGAGACTTAATCTGAGTTAATTTGCTAATGTTTTATGGATCATTGCTAGCAGTAAAGTTTCTATGGGCTGGATTAATTCAGATTTCATAGCTTATTGTCATTGCCAGTGTCTCTGTACATTTGTTGATTCACATTTTTGACACAGTAATTGGAATTGAGTTAAGTTTCGTTTGTGTAAATCAGTCTAGAACCCAGTTTATTCTGGCACAGCTGTCTTGGCTGTACAGTGCAAACAGGATTAAAAAGTAGAAAACTTACTTTTGTCATTAAAATATGCAGACCACTGCTATGTGTGTTGAATATTCAAAGGGATCAAACTGCTAAGTAGCCATTTTTACATAGTTACTTCTTACCATAATTTTATTATAAATTAGAATGTAGAATAAATATCTAAGCATCTTACTATAGTATCATAGGTGGAAATTCTGACATTAAGCGAGTTACAGGATTCTACTAGGCAATGTTGCTATGCTTTAATGTTTTGAAAGATCTTTCAGAGAAGTGGTGGTTTATTTTCTTTACCATATCACATTGTTCTATATACATACTTTTAAAATCTGTTGTACATACGGCACAAGGTAACCCTTTGAGTCTGTTAATCCAGGTTTTGACAGTTAACAGGTATTGTTTTTGAAATGATACTTTTCTTTGTTTTACCGTGCAGATCCTCAGTTTGTGGTATACCAGCTAAAGGTAAAGATATTTACCTCCCCTTCTGGACCCCCAAGACGAGAAGACAAATACATGTACTTTGAATTTCCTCAACCATTGCCGGTGTGCGGTGATATCAAAGTAGAATTCTTCCACAAACAGAACAAGATGTTGAAAAAGGTTTGTCCTCTCCATTGAGAAATATTGTAAAGGTGCAGTGTAAGTGGGAACTGGGTAGTTTTGTTGTAGGACTTGAATCTATTAGGAGTTATTTTCAGTGCTGAGAGAAGCTTCTGACATCTTGTTTGCCAAAATCCTGACTTGTGCCACAAAACTAATATTGGCTAGTCTGAGAACCCTTCTGAAAGAAGAATGTGTGTGGAAGGTAGGTTAAAATTACGGTAGAGGTATGCATGCAGTAGTATAGATACGGGGATACCTAACTGAAAGAGGCAGTCCTGTTGTTTTTTTGTTTGTTGTTTTTTTTGTTTTTTTAAAGAAAAGCCCCCACATTCTTATGGGCAGATTAGCTTTCATATATGGAGAGGCATATAGAGTGCTAACAGGCATCTGAGAGTTTAGTTTATGGTCATCAGGAGACAGGAAAATAAAGGTTTTTTAAATCCTGTATGGGAGGGAGCAGTTGAGGGCAAAAGATGGTTTAGATTAACATGAAACACTTGCTTTTCACATTTTTATAACCAATTGTATATTTAATTGTTAGCCATTATTACAGTGTCACAAGAGAGACAAGACTTGCTGTCCAGAGAAGCTTAGATTCTGAGTTAAGAGAAAACATAAGAACTTGATGATACTGGAATAGTTTAGGAAGGACAAGATTGTAAAGCAAGGAGATGTGATCGTTTTATATCCAAATGCATACATCTGATGTCTGTGAATAACGTGCATGCAATACATTGTCATGGGATGTAAAGGTTTTATCAGCTAAATTTGTGAATGACTAGATTACTGACAATTGGCAAAGTTACAAACAAATTATGCATGTCTTTCCAAACAAATGTAGTTAACCTGTGTACTACTCTATCATGTATCCTGTGTTCACTCGTTACTGTTTTGCAAATAGTTGTTGTGAATTTTTAACTTCTGTGTTTAATTTGGACTATTTCTTATCTGTCACCTGTTAAACTAGGTACCTTAGTTCAGGAGAAGCTATACAGGGCTCAGAGAGCTATCAACATTTCCTACAAATGTTTAAAATTCCTTTTCTGAGCATAAAAAGTAGTGAGTATAAGGCACACTGGTAGGTGTGGACAAGTGTAGCATCAAGGAAACTTCTAGTTGTATAGCCTACATTAGGAAAGGTGGACAGAGGAGAAATAAAAAAGAAAATAGAGGTAGGAAGGAGCAGTAACCTTGTCTTATTAGGTTTACCTTGTGATTTCCTCTTACTCGTAAAGTGTAAGGAAATGTGTATTAAATGTAAACTTTCTCAATATTATGTACATAATTCTCATGCCTGAATCTTAACTCTTTAGCACAAGCTTGGAACTCTTCCTTGTGTGGTTTTTATTTTTACCTTTTGAGAGGAATTGGGTGAAGGTTTAAATGTAAGGCAGGCCCCCTACTGGTCATTTCATGCCCGCTTCTTCCTGGTATAATTGCTGTCCTTCCAAACTGATGAGTGTTTATCTTGCCTCTCATCAGCCAAGATGCTCCCCATGAGGTCCAGCATGTCATCAGCTATTGCTTCAGGATTCTAGTGATTCTTGTTGGGTAACTTGTTAATCTTTTTTGTTTCCTTTCAGCACAATTACAGCACTAAATTTGTAGGTTCCATGGCACACGTATCAGTGCTTAGATACCTTTTCTCAGCCCTTTTCAGCACAGACCAAGAACCCTTTTCCACCCTCCTCTGCAGCATGGGGCACAGGTCACTTGCAGGTTTAAATTAGTATAAATGGTTAATTTTTGGTAAATTAAACTCTCTAAACCATAATTTCAGGACTTCAATAATTCAGCCAGAGGTTAGTGGTCTATTACAGGAGTGTGGGGTGAGGTTCTGTGGCCTGCAGTGGGTAGAAGGTCAGACTAGAGGGTCACAGTTCCTTCTGACTGTAAAGTCTGAAAACCAAGGAGGACAAAACTCTATGCCAAGAAACAAGACCACTGCCCTGGCCAGATTGCTTCCTGCATCTGGCAGAAAACCTCTCCCTCTTGCACTGCAAGGAGAAATCATCATGGTCTGATCCCAAAAACTCTCTTGTCCCTGCTTCTTGAATGTTACTACGTAAGGTGTAGCCATTAACATCAGTGCAAAGTGGATGTGAAGCACTACCATTCGTATTTTTGGTAGCATTTTGTATCTATGGGGCCGGTAAATGACACCATTTTGTAGGGCAATCGAGACTTAGGGTTTCTCTACACTGGCAGTTTGCAGCACTGCAACTTTCTCACTCGGGTGTGAAAAATCACCCCCCTGAGCAAATCAGATTTTAGTGCTATAAAGCACCAGTGTAGACAGTATGACCACACAAGGCACCATGACCACACAAAGCATGTTAAAGTGCTACTGTGGCTTTAGTATTGCCAGTGTAGACTAGCCCCTAGGCCCTTAAACCTTGTCAGATTACAAACTTGCTGATAGCATACTCATCCAAGAGGTTAAGGAGCATAAGAATGAGTGAAGCACATTACAACTTCTCCCTGACTATTGCTGTAAATACTAATATCACGGTATCATCTTCTCTTGGAACAGAACCTCTAGACTGCTGAGATTCTCTGCCCCCCTTGTAACAACAAAAGCAGGGGGAAATAAAACTTGAATATTAGTGGCAAAAAATAGATACAGATAGTCTTGATATTGCATTGCTGTAGGAGAGAAGAGTTTCTTCTCTGCTATTGAAGGCAGCAAACTGAGGGCCTGTAGGTCTTCTCCAGAGTCTGAATTGCTTTGTATGCAGACTGCATCTGCTCAACTTCAGAGCTTGTCTACTCTGTCACATTACATGCTACAACTTCCTTGCTCAGGGGTGTGAAAAAACACCCCCCCAAGTGCTGCAAGTTTCAGTGCTGCAAAGTGTCAATGTAGACAGTGCACCAGCTCTGGAAGCCATTCCCTCCTTGTGGAGGTAGTTGTTTTTTGAGCTCTGGGAGAGCTCTCTCCAAGTGCAATGCCATGATTACACAAGCCAGGTTAACATTGCCAGTGAAGACATGCCCTCAGACCACAGCACCTCTCACTGAGGTGATTTCTCTCTCTTTTGAGAAAATCGCCTGTATTTTGTGATGATCTAGGCTTCCAGAAATAACCCAAGAGCAGAACTTAAAAATAAACACTTTCCTTCCAAGATTCTGGCTTATTCACAGAGGCAGTCAATGAACCATTGAGGGGAATAGGGGCTGCCATCTCTGACACCTGCCCTTTCTGGGTATTAAGAAGAAATTGAAACACCTCAAATTCCTAATAAGACTGTCAAAACCTCCTTTTCACTAACCTAAAATAGTCTATGCTAGAGACCCACCCCCAACACTTTTCCTAAACATGCAAATCAAGAAGCTAATGAACTCAATAAAGCTTGTTAACTACTAGTGTCGTAGATCCTCTCTAAGGCTTCAGGGAAGGGTATTGAGATATCAACCAAGGCAAAAAATGCTAACCACCTCTCCATGGTCAAGGGAAGTACGTTTGTGCTTGTTCTGGATCTGTGACATTTGATGCTACTCATTACCAAATACTCCTGTCCCAGCTCCAAGAAACTGGTGTGTTAGCAGAAGAGACCCCTGAAATGGCTCATATCCTTCCTAACAAGCCAAAGTCCATTAATAATTGCAACACTTCCTTCACCTCCAGAGTTCTGTAACTTTCCGTAACATGGAGTTCCCATAAGGCTCAATAATCTTCCACTTATTATTCAGATCTCAAGAGTCCACTGAGAGCTGGTGAAACAGCACAAGCTGAAGTGCCAGCAGTATGCAGACATCCAACAGCGCAACTTGTATGTCCGATGTAGATAGCAAACTCCCGGTTTTCTCAGTACTTAGCTAAATTCAGCAGCTGGCTGGCTGGCAGAACATAGAGAAGGTAAAGGATATAGTAAGAGGGAGAGGCTTTGAACAACTTGTAGTCTCTCCAGCATTCTCCATTATCAGGAGCATCAGCTCTGATTATGAAATCAGCTCACAGCTTTTTAATACCTAAATAGCATGATATAAATGCCCTCTTTCATCCTTCATTGTCTGCACTATTTGAAACAAAGATGGCCACAGTAGTGAACACAAACTTTATTGTTGCAACCAATTTTTATATGTTATATATACATATATAATATGCATGCATTGGCTTCCCATTAAAACAATGCAGTTCAAGTCCTCTGGTGCTGATATTCATAATCCTCCCTGGGATTTGACCCTTTCTAAATCACAGGTTACTCTCCATGGCCATGATTTCCCATGAAACTATCATCCAGTTGGTGAGTGCAGGACACTGACCTTTATTTAATAGGAGCTTTTACGTAAGACTGTGGAACTCCCAGAAGGAGTAACAGTGGCCATAAAACTGACAGCTTTGAGAGAGATACAAAATTTGTTGTCTTAGCCTTTCCTCAATTTCTTTGCACACATTTAATATTTATGAACACACACATGCATATGTATATACTTAACACCCTCTAAAGCTTAAGATCTATTCCTGCAGATAGGAAGGAAGATAAGTGCTCAAATACTAAAGAGAGGGGATGAGGTTAGGGGGAGACAAACAAAGGGAGAGAACAGAGAAGGAAGGCAATCATTTTGCATTGCTTTACAACCCCACTTGCCTTAAACTAAAAACCATGTAAAGACTTGATCACTAGCAAGAGCTCTACCATTACCTGCTTCAAGAATGCTTCCATCAGTTTTTGCAAAATTGTTCCATGGTCATAAGAACATGAGAGGCCGTACTAGGTCAGACCAAAGATCTGTCCAGCCCAGTATCCTGTCTAATGACAGTGGCCAGTGCCAGATGCTCTGGAGTGAGTGAATGTAACAGGTAATGATCAAGTAATCTCTCTCCTGCGACCCATCATCACCCTCTGACACACAGAGGCTAGGGACACCATTCCTTACCCATCCTGGCTAAGAGCCATTAATGGACTTAACCTCCATGAATTTATCCAGTTCTCTTTTAAACTCTATTATAGTCCTAGGTTTCACAACCTCCACAGGCAAGGAGTTTCACAGGTTGACTGTGTTTTGTGAAGAACTTCCTTTTACTTGTTTTAAACCTGCTGCCCGTTAATGGGTTTTTAACCACAGATTTAGAAAGCATAATTGCTTACATTTGGCTTCCAAAAAAATTCCAATTCAGACTTTCCATACTTTAGATCTTGGTTTCAAGGTAGTGGAGGCCACAATCCCTTCCCCCAAGAAGAATTTTTTTCGCAGTGTCCCTGTTTGGTCAACTGAAAATTTTTTCATGGTGTTTTGGTCCTGGTTTCTGTCTTCGAATACAGTAAAATCTCAGAGATACAAACACCAGAGTTACGAGCTGACCAGTCAACCGCACACCTTATTTGGCACTGGAAGTATGCAGTCAGCAGCAGAGATGAAAAAATGCAAATACAGTACTGTTAAATGTATGCTACTTAAAAAAAGCCGCATTTTTCTTCATGGTAAAATTTGAAATATGAATTGTCAGTGTTCAGTTGTAAACTTTTAAAAGAACCATAGCAATGTGTTCAGAGTTATAAACGTTTCAGAGTTACGAACAGTCTCAGTTCTTGAGGCGTTCATAACTCTGAGAATCTACTGCATATTGGAAGTAGGAAGCCTGCAAAAGGTGGGTCTGTTGCATCCAGGGCTTAAATGGACCAATTAAGGAAGATAAAGTCACTGCTGAGATGCCAAAGGACTTCTTTGCATCAGTTTTCCTCAGGGTGTTTGGGAGCTACCTACCCCAGACTTGGTCTTGTTCATTTTTCAGGCATATATTTTTATTGGACATCTTGAATTGCCTTACTTTTCTGGGAGCATTGCCTTCTGTGAAGTTGAAGAAATGGAAGTGTGTGACACTTGAAGGCCAGTAGGAGAATTTGGCTCACATTCTACTGCAGTTGCTTTTGTAAGGGTTAAAATAAATCTTATGAATTAAGGTAGTTCTACTACTTTGTGCTAAGCTGCTAAAGGTTGAGAATCCTGAAAGGTATTGTTAAAGAAGCAGAGAGAAATCCAAGGTGAGTAAATTTTCCTTATTTGAACACAGTAAGTTACTAAAGTTTCACTTGCTCTGATAGACTTCAGTTAACTTTCTCCTTGATGTGTCTGAAAAGCAGTTTTAGTAACTTGGAAGAATTAATTTAGCTCCAGAACTGCTGAATATTGTCTACATCAAGGACAATATATTTTAAGATGAAATGAAGATATTTTGTAAGTTTTCCTCTCAAGTCATGTGACTGTTAAATAGCCCCTTAAAAGAATAGGGATTGCTAAATGACCCTACCTTTAGAAGTGGTGGAAACGTACCACATAGCACTCTCAATATTTTAAGAGAATTGGGTAGACACTGAATGTCAAAATTAAAATATTTTTACATATGCAATTCTATAAAGAAGACTTTACATTTTTCAGTTTTTAATTTGTGCCTATTTAAAAGCTCCAGGTACACATACAGGATAAAAAGTTCAAAAAACATTGAAAACTGACAGGTCAAATGGATACTTTCCTTGAATAGTCCTGCCACCAACACAGGCAAAGGATTAAAGATGTGATCATCAGTAGAGCCCATGCAAATCTGCGGATATCCGCAGATCATTTTTGCAGATCACGGCTCAGGTGCAGATACAAATTTTGTATCTGCACAGGGCTCTGAAGCACACTCTCACCCAAAAAGAGCGACTGTCACTGAGCCCTCAAGTTTCAGTTTGGCTCTCTGAATTGTGCTGCAATAGCTCTCTGGGCATTCTGGGAGTTGTAGTTCTCTGCTTGCTTGGATGGAGAAGATAACCTACAGCTCCCAGAAGGGAACGCAACTATGTGCTCCTGCTCAGTGAACCACGGGCAGCTGTGTGTTAGAGCAACTGCAGCTGTGTAGGGGTGCCTGAGCCCACCCCAGTGAGAGTGTGGCATTGCACACAAGGGCCCCGGATATAGCCTCCCTTTCTGGAGCAGGGAAGATGGTACACCAGGGGGCCCTGAGGAGAAGTGGGCAGTGTTTGAGGGTTTGGCACAGCCTGCATGCATTACTGATATCGCGTGACCTGTGGAGCTGTTCGTAGAGTCTTGCAGATCCGCAAATATCTGCGAATATTCACATCCATGGACAGTTTGTGTATCATGGATCAGATGCAGATACAGTAGACTCAGTTATCCAGGATTGGGTTAACCAGGTTGTGGATTAATCAGGATGTGTAGTTTTTTTGTTTTGTTTTGTTTTTGACATAACTCACAGGGCCGGCTGTGGTTTTGTTGCTGCCCCAAGTACGAAAAAACACAAAACCCACCAGGGCGCAGGGCAGCCAGTGAACCAACACCCCCTCCCACTGGTGCAGGGTGGCTGGTGAACCAACCTCCCCCCTCCCCATGTTTCCTATGGATGGTGATTATCCAGGATTTTATTAACCAGGATTAACTTTTTCCCTATCATCCTGGATAATTGAGAGGCTACTGTACAAATTTTTGTATCAGCACAAGGTTCTAGCCATTAGGGCAGGGGTGGGCAAACTTTTTGGCCCAAGGGTCACATGGGGGTTCAAAGCTGTATGGGAGGCTGGGTAGGGAAGGCTGTCTCTTTCCAAACAGCCTGGCCCTGCCATCATCTGATCTCATCCCCTGACTGTTCCCTGACTTTCTTGCCCCTTGGCTGCTCCCCTCAGAATCTCCAACCCATCCAACCCCCCGGCTCCTTGTCCCCTGACTGTCCCTTCCAGAGACCCCAGCCCCTAACCATCCCCCACCTAAGCCTCTTCTTGTCCCCTGACTGCCCTGACCCCTAGCCACACCCCCTCCCCAATAGGCCCCCTGGGACTCCCATGGCTATCCAACACCCCTGTTCCCCGTCCCCTGACTGTCTTCCCCCCCCCCCCATCCCTAAGACACTCTGCCCCTCATCCAACCCCCCAGCCTCTACCCTGGCTCCCTTACTGTGCTGATCCACTGGAGCGTGCAGCCCTGCCCCCAGAGTGCTGCTTATGCAGCATGCTGAGGCTGCGGGGAAGGGAGGACAGCAAGGGAAGGGAGAGAAGCTAGCCTCCCCAGCTTGGAGCTCAGGGGCTGGACAGGACAGGCCCGCAGGCTGGATGTGGCCCATAGTTTGCCCACTCTTGCATTAGGGCATAGCATAAAGCTTAATTCAGTAGATTTGAGCTCAAAGCAGCCATTGGGGAGTGGACCTACTGTGGACTCTCAATTATCCAGGACTCGGTTAACCAGGATGTCAAAAAAAAAAAAAAAAAAAAAAAAAAGTGTAAGTCGTAGGGCCAGCTCTGGCTTTGTTGCCGCTCCAAGCACAAAAAAAAAAAAGCCAGAGTGCAGGACATCCAGTGAACCAACCCCTTCCCCTCCCCTCCCCCTGGCACAGGATGGCTAATGAACCAACCCCCCGCACACACATTTCCTATGGATGGTGATTATCTGGGATTTTATTAACCAGGATTAATTTTTTCCTATCATCCTGGATAATCAAGAGTCTACTGTACTTCCCAAGTTCCAAGAATGATGTGCCACTAGTTCAAACATCTAAATCTAGTGACTGTTCACCACTACCTCAGCTAATCTAAAATGTTGGCCATGTAGGAGAGTTTCTAGATTTAAGTACGTAATTAAACCTGGAACTGAAGACAATGAATGCAGCCTTTGGATGACAAGAAATGTATACTTGTTTGATATTGTTGACTGAGTGGGGATATATGTTCTGCAATATATTGAGTCTTCAAAGCTAACTCCACTTACAATGCATTCCAGTAATCCATTTGGGAGATCCACAAAAGCATGGATAACTGGCGATACATGTTAGAGGACAGTGGTAATACTTTAGGTAATTGTACATAAAGTCATTTGACCATCATTGCCACCTGTTTCCCAGTTAGGGATCTGCAAATCCGTCCTGGATTTCAAATTTCCTTGAAAGTGAGTATATCCTCTCCATGATGATTGGGAGAGGTTGTGTTTATGCATATGTAAAATAGTAATGCAACAGTTGCAGAGATAAAATACAAAGCCTGTTGGTGTAGAGCCACCGCAACTTCTGTGCCACCCCCAACCCTTCCAAATAATCAGCACTATGATGTGGCCTGGAAGAGTTTGGCTTTTTTTTGGTTAGAAACCTATCTGATTCCATCATGTTATATGAGCACTAATTAAAAATACATAGTTTCGTTTGATCAGGAGTCCAATCCCCCTTCTACTCGTGTATAACACCATTGAATGTTTGATTTATTTTTTTAAAAAAGATCATTGCTTTTTTGTGGACACTTCTCCCCCCCCCCCACAGTTTTGCTTGGTCATTCATCGGGGTACCTGTTGTGGGAAGGGCTGTACCAATGTTAAATATTGCTCTGACGGTGGTAAAATCCATTGCTGAAACCATTTTAGAGAGAGTCTGGACTCAGACATTAATGGCATTGAGGATCTGGTAGTGGTTGACTAGTATGGAAGAGAGAACCAGATATGGACAGATAAATATATATTTATATATAATATATAATTATTATATATAAATATATTATATATAATATGGATTATAAAGGTTAAGTTTAATAGTATCTTAACTTTCATCAGACATTTAACCCAGTAAAGGACAAAATGCCTTTATTGCTGCTTGCCTAGGAGTGTCTGTGGGGGGAAAAAGCAGGTATCTGCAATACTATCCCGCAATACCTGTAATGAAAATCAAGAGCATAAATTATCAGTTCTTATTAGTTGTATGTTATGTCAGTGAATGTATAAATCAGTCTGAGACTTGGATTAAATATTCACATCTGTTTGCATGTGCACACTGGAACACTGCAGCGCAAGATGAACTGGTTTATACATTTTTGCAGGCAATAACTATATTCCCTGCTTAGTGTCAAAGGTGGATCATTTGGAATGCTTAAAAAAAAACAACACACATTTCAACCTTGATTTAATCAGTAGATATGCCAAAAAATATAACTGGAATCTCAAACACTTATTACTTTCCTTTCTTTTCAGAAGGTCTGCAAATACCTTTTCTAAGGACTGATCACCTGTTGTCTCCTCTTCTCCCTCCCTCCCTCCCAGATCTTAGCAAACACTTGTTTTTAGGTGATCTATATGAGGGAATAAAATTAACCCTTTTCAGTATTGAAGAGTTCTTTTCTTAATTTTATATGAAAAAAGTTGAGAGAAGCAAAACATTCTGTTGACTGAAAAAAACTAATTAGATGTCCTTCACTGACTATCAGTGCTACTGATCCAGGTAGCCTGGTAAGGATTGTGTGGCAGGAAGCAGCTACTGTATGTATCTGTGTACAAAATAAAATTTTGTTTTATATGCCTGGTAACTATTTTCTTGTCATTTTTTACTATTTATGCTAAGTATTTAATTTCCCATTTTGTAGATTTGGCCATTTCATTTATTGAAGCCTTTTTGGTTTATGAAGATCTTTTAAAAAACTAAAATTTGATTACCTGAGAAAAATCCATGTGGTGATTTCATAAATAAGATTTGTGTTATGTAGGAACACTAATGAAAATCTGCTTCCTGACCACTGGTGTGCCAGTGATGTTACATTGTGTAGACTTTTATGCCTTTCATAGTTTGGTATTGTTAAACTCATAAATTTTTAAAAACCAGGTGATGTTTGTATTAAATAAGATAATATACCATCTGTAAATACTAAAGCAAGCTTGCTTTTTTCCCCACAGGAAAAAATGTTTCATTTTTGGGTAAATACGTTCTTCATAGGACTGGATGAAAATTCAGACAAAATAGAAAATGGAAGTCTAGTTGGAGACCAGGAACTTGATGGTATTTTCAGCACAGAACGCTCAGATAATGACAAGGAATATCTAATTCTTACATTAACAAAAAATGATCTAGACAAAGCAAACAAAGACAAAGCCAACAGATATTTCTCTCCAAACTTCAAGGTCAGTATTTTTAAAATGCTTTGAATAAACAGTTTTGAAGAGCTGCGTTTTGTTGTTTAATGTATACAGTACAGACTCACGTGCGAATCCACTTAACAAGCGGTAGCGCCATGCCTTCCAGTGCTACCCGTTTAACACACGAGACTCGGTAATGCAGTACAGAAGCTTGCTATGTAGCGCTACAGATTTGCTCACTGACATAGAAATCAACAGGAAGTGCGGAGCGGAAACATATTGTACATCTACTGGCATTTCCTCTTCCTTTTGATCACCAATAATGGTAAAGACATATCATGCATGCTTAGTCATTGTCACGCTAGAGAGATGTATTTGCCCAGGAAAGGCTAAAAGGAATGCCGCTCAGTGGGCCAATTCTTCACGCCCAAGCAACAAAATTTGGAAATTTAATGGCGGATGAATTATTCTAAGCCAGCAAGGGGTTCATAAGTCATTTTAAAAACCGTCATGGCGTAGCGCATGTATCAGTTTCTGGAGAAAGCCAGTCAGCCGCAAACGCGTTTCCCACCAAGTTAAAATCCTGCAGTATTTGGCACTCTGTAAATAAGTGTGTTATCTTAGATAATTATACATATACTGTATATATAGATAACTTAAGATATTTCAAATAGCCCTCTTAACCCACAGCCTTAACACATAGTCTTTACGATTTGACTTCTGACATCCGCGTGTAAACGGGTCTGTACTGTACTGGATTATCAAAACATATTTATCTAGGAACCGTTATATAACTTTCTAGACGGAGGAAAGTAATATATCTAGATATATCATTGCTTAAGTTTATCAGGTTTTAAAAATTCAGTAACTGACACTGGAATTATTGTCAAAGAAGGCGGTAGATTTTCAGGAGTTAAACCATCATTTTTTAAAAATTGTAACATTTGTCTTTAATTCTGAAGAGTTTCTTTTATAAACTTAACACAGCATAAATTATGAATATTGTCATGGTCTGAATAATTAACACTCCAACTTGACAGATCTACTCTAACAGCAAGTAGGAAACCAAGGGATATAATAGTTTCTGCTGCTTGTATTGCCTTTTCATAGGCTGACAAGTGGATTCACCAGCTCTACCCTCAAATATTTGATTAGTTGAGTTCCTTAGTGTGCAGGATTGCATACTCTCAGCCTCCTGTCTCGTTCCATAATCTGATTCTGTTCATGTCACTCAAAGCTTGTGTTTTAAATCCTTGTCTCTACTAAAGAAATGTTTGGTTCCAAGAATCCTCTGGTACTCTGTCTTGCTTATAAAACTTTTGTCCCCATATACACAGTCTGCAAGTGACCCACAAATGAAGGAATATGAAAATTATGGGGGATCACAGAACAATGCGTACCAAATATTGTTTGGATTAACTTGCTTTTAGCAAAGTCTTTTGGAATCTAGTGCGCTGGGAGCTGTTTGAAACTGAGGGAGTATAGCAGCCAAAAAGGTTTAGAAGAGTGCTAAAGAATGGTGGTGACATGGCGAACTGCAATGATTCAGAATACAAATAATAATGCATATACAGAACCACTTGTGTTTAAACCAAGACTAGTAAATTAATTCATTTTGGTTCTCAAGTGTAAACATAACTGTAATTTTATTAACACTGTCTACTTCAGAGTCGTCCAACTTGTTTTGAGTGAACAGACATGACTGAATCCACATGGGGAGTGTACTTGTGGAAGAAGTTGCCATTTCTATATACTATCTTTCTAGCCATAAGACTACTTTCAGCTGAGGATGTTTCTGCTATTTGGAAACATTACTACAATATCTGTCTGTTTTAAACAATATTTAATACCTACTGATATATAAATTGTATAAAGATGGGTGAAGGAAAAAAGGATAATGGTAGTGAGTAATAGTGCCACAAAGGGCATATTTAATGAGTGTAAGTGGGTATTAATGCTTATGGTGGTGGGAGTTCCTAACAGTCCCTTCCTAAGGTACTTGTTTATTGACACAGGTTCATGACTCTTACCTACAAATTTTTCAGTAGCACAAATGGTATTTTAGATTCGGGGCTTTAAACTTTTGGCAATGCTGAAGGTTGTATGTAGTTGATAGAGGTTTTTAAACAAATGTATATGGTAGAATGCCAAATCACATAAGTCCTTTAAAATCAATCTCTAAAGCCAATACTGTCAGCATCACACTACAAATTGTTGACATTATATCTATGTTGATTAGGGGTATTTGTGACTGACGTAGCCATGCTGGCAAAAAACCCCAATGTAGATGCAGTTTTGCCAGCTATATTGTGCTTTTGTTGGCTTAATCTATTTCACTAGTCAGCGCTGGAATAAGCTTTCTGATATGAACTGTCCACAATAAGAACATTTTACCAGTATAGCTATATAAGCAAAGCTTTCCAAGTGTAGGCTTGGCCTGTATTGTCTCCACTACTTTAAGAAATAAAAATTCAGACTATATTAACTTTGTTTTCTTCTTTTCCTAGGTAAAGCTATTTTTCACAAAAACAGAGGAGCCGTCAAATCCAGAGGCTAGCAGTTCTGCTTCCGTAACACCGGACGTTAGTGACAATGAACCTGATCATTATAGATATTCTGACACCACTGACTCTGATCCAGAGAACGAACCTTTTGATGAAGATCAACATACGCAGATTACAAAAGTCTGAATATTTTTTTTATCTGGGAAAAAAAACCACAAAGAGACAAACTTGAATAAACTGAAAAAGGACCTTTTCAAATGGCAATAGAACATTGTGTCAGATTACCAGTTATAGGAACAATTCTCTCCTGACCAATCTTATTTTGCCCTATAAATCTACAGGGTTTGACACTTGTTGTCCAGTTGAAAAAGGTTACGTAGCTATGTTATGTATATACCTTTTTGTGTCAAAAGGACATTAAAATTTCAATTAGGAAATATAAAGATGGCACTTTCCCATTTTATTCCAGTTTTATAAAAGTGGAGACAGATCTGATATGTATGCGTAGGAATTTTTCCTTTTGTGTTCTGTCACCAACTGCAGTTGCGGGTGGGGGGAAGCTTTCTGATATACAGGTTCACATCCTGCTCCTTTCTTTGCACTTAAGTGGCAACAGATAAGTCTGCAGTTGGCTAAGAGAAGATTCTAAAGGGTTGTACTACATTCTAATGCATGTATTTTGGATAGGGGAATGGAAAGAAATGCTCTGAAAGGAATATATTTTGCTGGACCCTGGACTATGTACCATATCCAGCTACTTACATGCACCTTTCTTTAGCATGCTGCAGTAATTAATCCTGGACATTTGAGGAATCAGCCGCTGTCACTGCTTGTTGTTTGTGCATTTTATTTTTTTAAGCATAATGGTGCTAGAAAAGGCAGCTAGAGGAAATGATTCCATATAGGGGTACAGGAATGAACCTTCTTAACAACATCTTAAAGACCCACAAATGAAGGGATATGAAAATAATGAGGTCACAGATAAGAAACACAGCAACAATGACTTAACCATACAAATGTGGAGGCTATCAACCTAAAATGGGCTTGAAACAATTGTTCTAAAAAAGACAATGATTTATTAAATGTTTTTCTCAGTTGTAATGGCTGCTCCATCTCCTGTGTAATCAAGGCCAGTGCTGAAAGTCAGATGCTATTAGTACATACATCAGTCAACATCTTACACTTATTTTATTAGTTTTTCAGTCATATACCTGCTGTGAATGCTTCATGTGCTGCACTGCAAGCTTTTTTCTCAAAATATAAAATATTTTATAACGGTGCACGAGAAACTTCAATTTGAGATTCTACAGGTTAGTGTTTTGAAAATTTATGGATGCATTTATTCAATCAAACAGCTGTCAGCCCTTCCACCCCTTTGACCTTACACATTCTATTACATTCATTACAATGAGTTTTGCAGTTTTGCACACTTTTTTTTTAAATGTCATTAACTGTTAGGGAATTTTACTTGAATACTTAATACCTACGATGTTTAAAGAGACATTACACATGGTATAAAAGAAACCATCTTGCAATAAATTCTCAACACTGCACAGATGTAAAGGTGTACTTTTTAAAAGTAGAACATGTCCCAAATATTCTATCTGTTGTTTGCTATTAAAAGAATTAGATATCCAAACTGGCAGTGTTGTATCATTCCTTCATAGAGATATAGCAGAACTAAGGATTGAGCTTCACTTTGGAATATTATGATTATTGACATGCCCAGACTGCAGATAATTTTAACACAGTACAACTACCATTGAATACAGATATGAAGACATTTTAAAAAATTCTGTTCTCTATAAAATACGCCATGACCTTCACACTTTTGGAATATCTACCCCAAAATTTACACTTTATGGCGTAAAGTCCAATTTTAATTAACTTACTGGTGCCATTGTTTATTAGCTGTGTTCTTACCTAGTTAACAAATGAATCTGGGTTCCATAGGGTCTAGTACAACAGCATTAACAGAGAATATGAATTGTAAAAAGACAAGGCAGGACTTCACCTAAATTTTGGTAAACAGAGGTGTAACATGCTTTTTCAGTATTGGTCAATTTTGCTCATTAAATTCATGATCTAAACTTATAACAAAGCTATTATAGGATTTTCTGATTTATAAGTTAAATTAGATTTTAAAGTTCTTAATAGAACAAAAATGCTGGTCCAGCACTCATAATTCCAGTTGCTAAAGTGGCTAGCAGGCAATGCTATCTGAAGACCAGACACTTAACTTTGTCTTGATATGTTTCACCTTTTAGCAGTTGAAAATCATGTTGGTTAATAAACAAAAAATATTCATGCTTTAAAATACTTGGATTTTGACACTGCTCTGTGTCCCACTTTTGGGCTCATGATATCAAAATTAAATTTGTGTGGTTCCAATATGTAATACTGATGGCCAGAATGGAAATAATGACATTATAATGGGCTTTTGCACTGTTGTTTTTCCTTTGGAATGTGAAGGTCTGAATGAGGGTTTTGATTATGAATGTTTTTGAGAAGCCTTGCTTACATTTTATGGTCTAGTCATTGGAAATGGAAAAATGGCATTATATATATATATATATATTATATATATATTATACATACTCTCCTATACTTTATTTCAGTTACATCCCCATAGAACTTGACAAGAATTACTATGACTGAAAGGTTTTTGAATCCTTATTAAAACTTTATTTATGACAGTATTCATAATTAGCTTGAAATGCATTCGGTAGGTAATCTGAGTCTCTGGACTGTATACTTAAACTCTTGGATGTGCAGCAGCTTACTGTTAGGCCCTGTACCATCCTTAGTCATCTGTAGCCCCACTCGAAATGTTTTGCCACAGTTATTTAAGGGCAGTTGTATAAATAGCATCAAGATTCTTTGCTGTGGCACAAATTGTAAACTAAAGTGGAGTTTACATACAGCATCAAACATTTCAGCTTTAAAAAATAAAATAGGGTGCCAGTGTGCAAGTTCCATGTTTAGTTATAGCAAATTTGTGCAATATGTTAACGATGCCTGTGGTTGCCACAAAGTGCCTCGTTTACCTTTAAATACTGTTAAAAAATGTCATGCATGCAAATGGAAGGGGTGGAACTGTGTGCTAAAAGGGGCTTTAACTGCAGTTTGGCAGAGCTGCCTTTTACTCTGCCAGTTCAAATTTTCAGTTTGTTTTTATATAATGTGTGTTTATATAAATACACACACACACACACACACACACACACACACACACACACACACACA
>ML677335.1:17473299-17671994 GCA_007922305.1 Dermatemys mawii | reverse complement strand
CACACACACACACACACACACACACACACACACACACACACACACACGAAAATTTAGTCTGTCAAGCAGCCTTACTGTGATTCAGCCTCTTCAGATACTATTGTGCTGTGCAACAGTGGCTCTGTGTGTAATGCTATGCACTGAGGATACACAAAAACAACAAAATATGACATGTACAAGATAATGCCTCATACAAATCAGATGTCCATTTGTTATTGTGTTTAACAACCCTTTATCTCTTAGTGTTAAAACTCCACTTAAAACTGATTAAAGTCTCATTCTTGTCACAGTGTGGGTGTTTTATTAAAGTATTTTGGGTGTAAACTGCTCAGATTATACTTTGCTATTAAGAAATGAAGAATCAAGTGTGATCGTGGGAGTAAGGGACATTTTGCTAAAAGGTGCTCCTTGTGTATCAAAACAAACTTCCGGAAAACTGCATGTTAAAATCCTTTGAGTCTTTAAAAATTAATGTTGGAATAGGAAACATGGGTTTTGCATGCTCTGATTTTCAAAAACTATAGACTAAATACAAGTAGGTGGGCCTTTCGTTTTGACACTCTCCTACCTATGAAATATAATACAGCACTCTGATTTCTTGAATTAAACCAGATTACTGGCTTCCAGGTCAATTTGTTTTATTACAGCAGTACATATTTTTTTCTTTCAAACAACATTGAAACAAGCTAAACTTTTCAGGAAAATATAATGCAGATCACTGAGGTAAAATTTAGTAAGCATTTTAAGATGAGAAAAAAATTAGTCTGCAGGATGCTTTTCCTGATGGGACTAGTATAGCGCAAAATAAGCTTTAATTTTTTTCATGCCTGCTGGTCTCTCTGAAATTGATTTTAAAATAGATTTTGTATGTGTCTTAATGTAGAAATACTGTATCCTCTTGTTCAGCTTCTTTTACCATTTGAGCCTTAAGGAAGAAAATTTACTTGATCTGTGCTTAAATTCAATGAGGTTGCTATAGATTCAGTGGCTCTGTAAAAGTGGAAAGAAAGTGTTTTACTATTTTGCATTTGGTGGTGATTAGCAGGATTTTGAATTATGAAAATTACACATCTGACTACTTCATTTCTACATGCTCTGTTCCTGCCTCCTTACTGAAGCTTTTTAATTTAAAAATGGCTTAACATATTAGATGTTAGGCTGAGAGAGTCTTCAAAATGATTCCCATACTGCTTTGTGAATCAATTCACAATATGTATACTCAGTGCTATAGCCATTTTAATCTGGTAATTTAAATAAAAAACATGTTGCTGCTTTAATATTGCTTGATTTCTCCAACTTGGGTGGAATCTTTCTCCTAGTTGACATTGGACACAACCAAACTGAATTTGTTGCATTTCAGTAAATAGAACAAATATTACTTGTTGAGAGTAAATCTTCTACATCTTTCTACCTGTATTCTTTATTTTTAATGTAACTGTTCTTTTACATTCTGGAAGCAAAAGTTTTTAAAAGGCTTAATTGTCTGAGGGCTGGGCGGGGGCCTGTATGGTCTAATATCAGAGTAATTAGAAACTTTTCGACAGTCCATTCAGCACTGTTGAATGAGTGACTTCTAAAAATATCTACATGAAGAGGTTTTGGTGTCAGGACAATTGTAATTGTTTCTGTATTTGTATGAGCTAGTGGTGTATAGTTTACTTCAGTGCAAAGCAGGATCCTTGTGTGGTAGTCTAATAGGCTGCTTCGATTGCTTGTTTTTATCTCCAATAATGCTACAATATAATATTTCTAACTTGTACTTGAAGGCCTTATGTTGGAATCCATTCTGGCTTTCATCGATCTTTCAGATTGTATGCTACTTACTCTTGAGACACAATTCCTCTGATACTGCTTTAGTTTACTTGTATTGATTTTTTTTTTTGTAATTTGTTACTTTTTCTCAGATGAAATTTTTGGAATGTATTGCCATCTGTCTCAGCATATGAGCTGTAATCCCCACTCTTTTTTTTTAAGCTTTTGCCGACTGAAGCCAAATGCTATGTTGCTTTTCATGTCTTTCATTTTTTCCACGTGTGCAGCAGTGCTTACTAAAATGTCAGTTTCAGAGCATCCTGTTTATAATTCATGTATTTTTGTGCATGGTGGAGCATGAGCAGCAACAGTGCAAACAGTCTGTACAGGGTGCTTTAATTCTGAGTCTCCGTGTCCATTCTGTCTGTGACCTCTACTTGGCTGCTATCCCATGAAGGTTTTATCTTGGTTTTATATGAACACTTTTTCCATGCAGAACTGTTCCAGAATACAAACAAAATTTATGTAGGCCTCTTCAGCCATAAATGGGTAGATTTTAAAAAGCATTTTTAAAAATTGTGGCCATAAAACTGAGAACATAAAGTGTCTTTAAAAATGGTAGAATAGGCCATTTTAAAGTAAGTTTTGAAAATGCTCTTGATGACAAGACACTGAGTATGTTAAAAAGTAGCATGCTGAGAGTTTCAAATTGGGTCTCGTAATACAATGTTAGGTATTGAGTGGGAGCCAAAAGTAGAGGAGATATTTGGTCAGGGTGCCAGAGGGAGCAAACAGAGATATGGAAGGATTTTTGTAAGGAAGATATTTGTAGAGAAGGAACACAAGCAACATTTTAAAAAGGCAGCCCAGAAGCCTGGGAAATAAAGCTGGAATTGAACCACAATCAGGTGGGAGAATGTATTTTTGCTTTTGTGTTTCACCCTTGGCCTAATTCCCTCATCATTATTGTGTGTGCATTATGCTTGAGAAACTCTCATCCATTCACCTATATAACTATTTTTCTCTCAACCTTTTGTGCCAGCCAAGATAGTGGCTAAATGTATCTCTCCTTTTAGCAGGAGACAAAGGAAAAAGCTTTGTGGTTTTACTCCTCCTCCTCCCAAATATAAAGGGATTGCTGATTCAGACTTACACTGCTGAAAGAATCCTACATGAAAAATCTAATAGTCTCCGCTGTCCTGCTGGAAAGTAGTGGGGAAAACATAATAGTAGAACTTACCCTTAAGGAAGGGAACTCTGTGCTTGCATAAAAGAATGCATAAAAGAATGCATAAATCCAATTGCCAAGCAAAATATCATTGGTCTATGCCAGCCCTGACTGCCAAATCAGTACTGAAATAAAATATGTAGAACTGCCTAGAGAGAGCATGAAACACCTGGATAAATTACCGCTGACTGGATTGGAATAAGACATGCACAAATGTAAATATTAAGTGAGAAACTTATTCATGGTGCTGAAGTGTGCTAGGTGCTTTTCAGATAAGGAGAGCAGTTATAGTCCAGTGGAACTTCCCATTTCTATTACACAAAGATTGTAGCTAATTACTATACCTCTACTTTAAACAAGCTATATGTAAAATAAGCATTTTTTCAAAATGATTTCATCACCTTTTTTCCTACAATTGTGGACATATAATGTATAGATGTGCATTGAAGAACAAACTAGAAAGAACAGAGAGCATGCCATGGTAGTAATGGAGTGATGCCCTGATATGCATGGCTTTAAATCTTGAAACTAGTATTGTATTAAAGCTTTACAACAAATGACAATTTTCATTTACAAAAACAAATAAATGAAAAAGGTGTTCAAATAGCTCAGGAGCATGTTAATTGATCTAGTAAAGGTCAAATGTTCAACACTGGCTTTTAATTTTTAGCTCGAGCACCTGCAAAATTAGAAATAACGTGAGATTCTTGAAAATATTTTAATTTTCTTAACACTGACTTCCCCTTCATTTTCCAGTCAGACACACCCCATTCTCCCTTTGTCCATCTATAACCCTTATTTCTTGTAATGGAAAATATCATGCAAAAGCAAAGCCATTTTTATTATAAGTCTGAATATTGGAATTATAGTCCATGTTCCCTTTTCTTTTTGGCATCTTTCCCTCTCTGTAGTCTGTAGATGTTCTGATTTTGGGGGCATTCTTTATCTTGTTTCTAATGCTTTCTCTCCTCTCCTACATTTGATACTTTTTTATAATTGCAAAGGGTAACTTTCTATTTTCTCTCTTTGGATTTTAAGTCTTCTATTTTTTAGCTAATGCCTTAAGAATAAATCTTCTGCTCCTCCACTTTTTGGCGGCTTTTCCATTTTTCTCTTGGGGAATGACTTCAGGAGAATGTCAGGGTTGTATGGGTTAAACAAATCCAAGCTGCTGTTATACATGACTGAGTTAATGTCTGGTGCACTATAAACAAGCTGGTGTGCAGGCAATATAATAGGAAATGGTTGTGCATGTGTACTGAATTTGTTCAGTGAGATGAACGCTAACTTTAATGTTTGCTCTTAAAATGCATAATTATTTAACCTGCACCATGTTTTTCAGCAGCACGTTTTTCTTTGTGGCTTATGCTGGTGTGATGGCACAAAGAAAAGGTTTTTTTTTTTCCATTTTTGACTGATTTTTGTTCCTCTCAACTCTGGACCACGTTTCCACTGGTGAAAATGTGGTGGCTTCCCTTCTTTCCTTTCTTGAAGATCCTCCCGCTGTAAGACACATTCTGCACTTGGTCATGTTGCATGTGATTCTCATCAAATCTAGCGGAAGCCAGACACATGAACAGTCATACTGGGTCAGACCATTGGTCCATCTAGCCTTGTTTTCTGATAGTGGCCAGTGCCAGATGCTTCAGAGGTGATGAAGAGAACAGGGCAATTTATTCAGTGAACCAGCTCCTGTCATCCAGTCCCAGCTTCTGGTAATCACACACCACAGGCCAAAATTTGGCCCTTAAAAACTCCAGTAAGTCGAACAATGCAGGGTTTGCTCAAGAGGTCTGTTTAATGTCTTGCTAAGTTATTCTTTTGAACTGCAGTAAGGGAATTTGCTTAAAGAAATTAGCAGAAGTCAGGATCATGTGGGGCTTGGAAGGGCTGTGAACAAGTAAGGAACTTTAAGTCAGCGAAGAGATTCAAGAAAGCAAGAGACTTGATCAGTGTCAGAAAGGAAGTTTCTTCCATAGATAAACAGGAGGAGAGGAATGATTTTGAGAAAAAAGTAAGACAGAAAAGATACACCAATGGAAACAATATCCAAGTGCAGACAAGCATTTTTTGCAGTGGGGGTAGTGAGGAAAAAGATGGGTTTGGTGACAGAAGAAGCTACAGGACTATATGAATGTAGCTATAGGCTATGTGAAACTATATGGGGATGCAGATGACAATTGAATGTTGGTGTGTAAAGGACTGGAATTGACTACTGTCAGCGGACATATACAAGGGAGAGGGTTTAGAAGGACAGATTAGTTCAGTTTTGGCGAGACTGAGGTTGAGATAAGGGAAAACATCCAAGTAAATTTGGGAGGCAGCAGGAGAGAAGAAGATAAAAAGGAAATGGTTATGGCTAAAGGGGAAGACTTGGGAATTATTTGCATAAGGGTGGTAGCTGAAATTAACAGAGTAGATGATGTTACAGAAGTTGTAATTGGAGGAGGCAGAGATTGAGGCCAGAACTTGGAGAGATGTCAGGGAAAGGGAGGATGAAGAGCCATTTAAACAAAATGCTGAAATGGTTAGTAAAAGGAGGGAACCAGCCAAATACAGTCACAGGAGCCAAGAGGGAATTATACAAATTGTTATGAAGGATCACAAGATAACATGACATGCACACTTCAGATAATAATGTCTTAAGCTAAAAGATGGGAGTAGTTTCCAACTTGTCACTCCCTGTGTCAAGTTACTTAAGAAACTGGTTTCTCCAATGCTAAGTAGTGCTTAAGTACTGAAAATAACAGGATATATGTATGCTATACTTAGATTTATTGGCTGCTGCAATCCTTTGTTAATTTTGCATGTTTACATTTTGACACTGGGAGCTGTATGCTTGTGGAGATCTATTTCATATTTGTAAGATTTCTAAAAGCTTTTATTTCTTTAACTGGGCTGTTAGAAGAAACAGCTAAAGAAGTTGGGGTTGGTTTTCCTAATAAATTAGATTTATGAAAGTTATTAATTTTTCAGTCTGAGGCTTACAAAGACATATAACTTACCAACATTTTAAAATCACCTGCTATTTTTTGATATTTATAGAAAGAGTACATTGTTATGAACTGATTTACTATTATACAAATATTAATTTATACTATTCCTACAAATAGAGATGAATTTGACTCAGACTTTTGTGATAGCATCACTAAATCATTTGTTTCTCTGTGTTATAAATTGAATCAGAGAAGAATGATCTTAGCAGGTTGGTTATTTAGGAAAACACTTGAGATGTGAATTTCAATGCTTGACTTGTGTTTGTTACTATAACTCTCAGGTAGCCTAATAATTTGATCTGCTTCCTGTAATACTTAAACATGCTGGTCAGGTGTTACATAATTACAAAGGAAATTATGAAAGTTGGAAATCAAACTGATCTATTTGTATTCCTTATCTTACACAGCACATACTTATGAATGAAATTCTTCATTACCCACCTACAATCTTGAATAATTCCCAATCTGAAGTTGGTGAGTAAAAATAACCCAGCGGGGAGAAGGTCAGGGCAGAATGTAATAGATGGTAGTGTGGCTTTCGAGTTGCCACAGGGATGAGCGTGCCTGTGTTTAAATTTGTTGTTTCGCGTGTATATAATCAAACTGGACTGATATCTTTAAATCATACAGCCTTGACCTCAGTGAAGCTTCCAAGCTGCCATCTATCTTCTCCCATGTCTTCTCCATGCAAATTATTATGGAGAGAGGACTTAAAAGCCCTTCTGGACAAGATACAACATTGTGATGGAAGTACTTACCCATAACAAATTTGATAAACTACTTGTGACCTTCTCTTCGTAGAAAAAATTGAAGCACTCCTGGCAAAATGGACTTAGTGTGGCTGGGGAGGAGGCGTTGGAATGCAAATAAAAGGGAGTGTGGGGAAAATGAGATGGTGATAACTACAGATGAGGTGGAAAGGGAGGAAGATATTCCCAAATATATTGTGTAACATTTTAGAGGTGTTGAATAAAAACTTGGAGGTTTTATTTGGAAGGAACAGACTACTTCAGATCTTGGCTGAAAGCAAGTCATGTCTGTCTCAGCACTTGCAGAAAGAAGCAGCAGGCAACAGGAAACTTTCTATAACTGAGAGCGGGGGATGACCAAACTGTGGCTTGCTTTCCACAAGTTGGGGCGGGGAGAAAGCATTTCCTAACCCATTATAAAAGACAGCATTGGCAGAAAATAATCATTCTGGTGTATCGAGTTAATCTGCACAAAACTAAGACTGACACTGTTCTGCTTGTACCACCATTGTCTGGATGTTCTTCACAGGGCTAGTCTTTTAAAGGTTTTCTGCTCATCTTTCCTACTAAAACACATGCTTTCTCCTCATCTCTTATGTGGAGCTGGAGAAAATGGTTAAATGTGTTTTCAGAAGCACAACCCATCTTCTTTTGAACATGTTGCACTAGGACCCTCCTAATTCATCTGACGCTCTAATGGCAGTCAGAAAAACAAGTCAGTACATTGCAGGAAGTTTGGCATGTCTGTGACTTGGAAAAACGCTGAGTCTGAGTGTATTTTCTGTTCTCTTCTCTCCCATTTCACTCCTCCCTCCCCCATTTGATTATGGTCTGAATCTAGTTCTTTAAAAGTGTCTTCCTGCTTACAAAAAAAAAATCATATTTCATATACAAGTGTGTAGAAAGCAGATTGATTAGATTTTGTCCTAAGATATTTCCCTTGATAAGACAAAACAGTAGTAGGTGGAAAAGTTCAATTTTGTTCCAAAGTTTGTCAATAGTGGTGAAAAGATAAAGTAAATATTTAAAATAGGTAGCTACATTGGAGTTCAAGCCAGCAATAGTCAATTAACTTCTTATGCATCAGTCTGAAGTAAATGGAAGATAGTGAAATGAGAGATGAAGGTAATGTTGGGATATGGGAAGAAGAATGAGGAAGGAGAAGAGCCTGAGTATAGAAGGTGCCAGACAACGAACCACTAGTTGGTAAATTGTGGATCTAAAATGTGAGATCATAGAGTAGGGTTAGAAGAGACCTCAAGAGATCATCTAGTGCAACCCCATGCTCAAAGCAGGACCAATCTGAACTAAATCGTTCCAGCCAGGGCTTTGTCAAGCCTGGCCTTAAAAACCTCTAAGGAAGGCAATTCCTCCACCTCCCTAGGTAACCCATTCCACTGCTTCATCACCCACCTAGTGAAAAGGTTTTGCCTAATATCCAACCTTGACCTCCCCCACTGCAACTTGAGACCATTGTTCCTTGTTCTCAGTGGTGGCAGATGACAGAACAGCCTAGCTCCATCCTCTTTGGAACCCTCCCTTCAGGTAGTTGAAGGCTGCAATCAAATCCCTCCTCACTCTTCTCTTCTGCAGACTTATAGTCCATTTCCCTCAGCCTCCCCTCATAAGTCATGTACCACTTCCCCTTAATCATTTTCATTGCCCTCTGCTGGACTCTCTCCAGTTTGTTCACATCTTTTCTGTAGGGGGGGACCTAAAACTGGACACACATGTGGCCTCACCAATGTTGAACAGAGGAGAATAATCACTTCTCTCTAACTGCTGGCAATGATCCTACCAATGCAGCCCAATATACCATTAGCCTGCTTGGCAACAAGGTCCCGCTTGACTCATATCCAGCTTCTCTTCCACTATAACCCATCAGGGCTCTAGTGACAGAGTCCTCTGGTACCTTAAAGACTAACTAAACTATTAGAACATAAGCTTTCGTGAGGTAATGCCCACTTCGTCGGATGCATCAGGGCTATGGATCCAGTCCACGGATTTGCCACCCCTGTGGTGCTGCGGCCACACTCGGTTGTGGGAAGCGGCTGGCAGCAGGTCCCTCCTGGCTCTGGGGGATGGGGAGCAGAGGGCTCCATGTGCTGTTCTTGCCTGTGATACCTCCCCCAAAGCTCCCATTGGCCAGGAATGGGGAACCACAGTCAACAGGAGCTTCGAGGGAGGTATCATAGGCAAGAGCAGCATGTGGAGCCCTTTGCTCCTTCTCCCCCAGGGCTGGCTAGGGCCTGGTGCTTCCTGAAGCAGATCGGCCAGGGCAAGCAGGCAGGGAGCCTGCCCTGGCCCCAAATTGCTCCAGATAAGTGGCGCTGGGCCAGAGCCCACATAACAAACTCCTCCAGCACCTTACAACCCAACCCTCTGCCCTCAGCCCACCACACCCTGCACCCCAGCCCCCTGCTGCACCTTGCATCCTCCCGGCATCACTGCCCCAAGTCCCCTCCTGTATTGTGTACTCCAACCCTATTCCCTAAACCTCCTCATGCATCCCACACCCCTTCTGTGCCCCAACCCCTTGCCCTGAGCTTCTTCCTGCACCCCCTCCCACACCCTGCACTACTTCCTGCATACCAACCTTCTGCCCCAGCCTTACAGTCATGACCCTGCAAGCAATTTCCCACCCTGATGTGGCCCTTGGGCTAAAAGGTTTGCCCATCCGTGATCTAGTCCAACCCCTGCTCAAAGAAGGACCAATCCCAACTAAATCATCCCAGCCAGGATGCACTCAAAGGACAATAAGGCCATTATGGAGAAACTACATGAATTCTTTACAGTGGTCTTCATGGCCGAGGACGAGAGGGAGAATCCCAAACCTGAGCCATTCTTCTTAGGCGACAAATCTGAGGTACTGTCCCAGATAGAGGTGTCGTCATAGGAGGTTTTGGAACAAACTGATAAACTAAACAGTAATAAGTCACCAGGACCAGATGGTTTTCTCCTAAGAATTCTGAAGGAATTCAAATGTGAAATTGCAGAACCACTAACTCTAGTTTGTAACCTATCATTTAAATCAGCTTCTGTACCAAATGACTGGAGGATAGCTAATGTGATGCCAATTTTTAAAAAGGGCCTCAAAGGTGATCCTGGCAATTACAGATGGGTAAGTCTGGCTTTAGTACCAGGCAAACTGACTGAAACTATAGTAAAGAACAGAATTGTCGGACACTTAGATTAACATAATTTGTTGGGGAAGAGTCACCATGGTTTTCATAAAGGGAAATCATGCCTCACCGATCTACTAGAATTCCTTGATTTGGGTCAACAAGCATGTGGATAAGGGGAATCAGTGGTTATAGTATACTTAGATTTTCAGAAAGCCTTTGACAAGGTCCCTCACCAAAGGCTCTTAAGCAAAGTAAGCTGCCATGGGATAAGTGGGAAGGTCTTCTCACGGATCAGTAACTGGTTAAAAGATAGGAAACAAAGAGTAGGTCAGTATTCAGAATGGAGAGAGGTAAATAGTGGTATCGCACAGGGGTCTGAATGTGGGCCAGTCTTATTCAAATGATCTGGAAAAAGGGGTAAACAGTGAGATGGCAAAATTTGCAGGTAATACAAAACTATTAAAGACAGTTAAGTCTAAAGCAGATTGTGAAGAGTGACAAAAGAATCTCTCAAAACTGGGTGACTGGGCAATAAAATGGCAGGTGAAATTCAGTGTTGATAAATGCAAAGTAATGCACATTGGAAAACACAGCCCCAACTATACATATAAAATGATGGGGTCTAAATTAGAGTTACCACTTGAGAAAGAGATCCTGGAGTCACTGGGGATAGGTTTCTGTGGATAGTTCACTGTGTAGTAGCAGTCAAAAAAGTGAACAGAATGTTGGGAATCATTAAGAAAAGGATAGAAAAAAGACAAAATATTTTATTGACTCTAAATCTAGGGTATGCCTACATCTTGAATATTGTGCGCAGATGTGGTTGCGCCATCTCAAAAAAGATATATTGGAATTGGAAAAAGTTCAGAAAAGGGCAACAAAAATGACTGGGGTGTGGAACGGCTTCCGTATGAGGAGAGATTAATAAGACTTTGACTTTTCAGCATGGAAAAGAGTCAGCTAAGAGGGGATATGATAGAGGTCTATAAAATCATGACTGGTATGGGGAACATAAATAAGGAAGTGTTATTTACTCAACACAAAAACTAGAGGTCACAAAATGAAATTACCAGGCAGCAGGTTTAAGACAACAAAAGGAAGTATTTTTTCACACAAGGTACAATCAACCTGTGGCACTCCTTGCAAGAGGATATTATGAATGCTAACATAATAACAGGGTTCAAAAAACAACTAGATGAGTTCATGGAGGATAAGTCTATCAATGGCTATTAGCCAGGATGGGCAGGGATGGTGTCCCTAGCTTCTGTTTGCCAGAAGCTGGGAATGGGCAAAGGAATGGATTACTTGATGATTACCTGTTCTGTTGATTCCCTCTGGGGCATCTGGCATTGGCACTGTTGGAAGACAGCATACTGGGCTAGATTTACTTTTGGTCTGACCCAGAATGGCTGCTCTTACGTTCTTAACATTGGACCACCCCACCCACAATGTGATACTGGTGGAAGAGGCAGTCTGAAGTTCACTGACACTTTTTCAACATAGCACAATTACAGATAAGTCTGTGGTAAAACTTCCATGCTTATGCTCCAAGGTAAATATTAGTATACAGGCCTCAATTTCTCGCTTTTTAGTCTGGTGCCATTAATACAATGGTTGCACATTGCCCGAGAATGTAGAATATAAACACTCTGAATATGTCTCAAAGGACTCTTTTTGATGTGCAAGAGTCAGCTGTCATAAATTTAAATGCAGAAGCAGAGGGAGACATTGCAATAAAATTGAGCCCATTCAAACAAGATAACAAGCTTCTCAAGATACATTAACTCCACAGTGACAGGGAGCTGTAGCCATCTGCAAAGTGTACATAATTGAAATATTATGGTAAGTTTACTGTTGATTTTTCCCCTTACACTAATCTTTTTGCTATCTTGCTATTAAAGAGCTCAGATTTATGCTCTGGATAAATGTTCAGTCCTTTCTTTCTCACTATTGCCCCGTTGGCAGAGAGTTCCCTGATTCCCCAATTGATACATTTGGGTTAGTATTGTTTTATTCATACTAAACATGTTCTTTATCTTAAGCTATGTTGTCAAATTTTTATGCAGCAGCTACTTATTATACGAAAATTCAGAATATAAGTGGACAAGATATAAAAGCAGGTACATCAGATTGAATAGATGGGATTGGCTAATCCTGACACTTGTGAAAAGAGGGAGCCATGCAATCTGGGGGAAACAACTCATGCAAGAGACCAAGTCTAAAGAGCCTGTACTGAACCTGGAATTCCATCCAGCAGCCAAGTACTTTTGCCAGTGTTTCCAGATGTTCACTGCAAAAATAGGTGGAGAAAGAGCTGTGCTAAATTAATATTTTATTCAGATTTCTTTGCTTGATATTTGTTTTGCTGTCTTTATAATGGGAACTGGAACTCGTTTAAATGCAAAGGTACTTCAGTTTCTTTACCTCCAAAGTGTAATATCGAAATGCCTTTTCCACAAGCTGTGCAGGGAAAATATGCAAGAAAATAGTGAGATGCTGCTAACATGATACTTAAAGGAGAGCTATATCCGTATCCAATGTTTCCTTCCCTATAAAATTAATCTTCGTAACTACCAGCTGTTAATGTTTTGCCTACAAACAATGTATGCCCATTTTTGTTTTTGTAAGCTATAGGGTTTGTACATCCATGTTCTCCACAATTTTTTCAAATTAACTTTTGTTTTAAAAAAAAAAATTCTCCTTCCTCAGTCCCTCTGAATCTTACTCCAAATTCAAATCTTTGTAAAAATTAGCACATACTTCTATGTTGTCTGTGCTGTTGGGGGCGTTATAAGAGGAAGTTGAATATTTACCATCACCTAGGCTTGTGCAAAGATTAGAATCTATGTTGCATATAGTCCATATCTTTTATAGATTTCATTCTTATTTGCTTAGTAATTTGAGAACTTTGTTAAAATTTTCAAAAGCACCTAAGTTCCATTTTCTAGACTAATATATGTAATTAGCAGCCTAGATGTCACTGAAAGTCAATGAGACTTAGTTACTTGATGTCTAAATCACTTTTGAAAATGCAAATCAGGCTTCAGTAACTTTTCGATACTTTGGAAATTTTTACTCCTTTTGCGTACACACTATTTGCACAAATTTAACTAAAATCTGTTTTTAAATTGATTTTAATTAAGCTGCTGCCTTTGGTGGATACTTCTCAACTGATTTACACCAGTCATATTGATTATATTTGGCAAATTACTGCAAACTACAATATTGAGTAGGCCAGCAATTAAATGGGGTATAGGTTTCTGAAATGTTTATGTAACTTAAGAAACAAACCAACAACAAAAAGCCTATGTGCACAAAAGGAACCTTTTCTGTCTTGTATGACAATCCGTTATCATGACCATAATACTATATATTGCAATGTGAAGAATTTTCTTGATTCCTGGCGGGATGCTCTATAACTGTCTAAAAATCCATTGAAAGATATCCATGCTAATTGCATTACACACACTAACAGCAGAATATAAGACTTGGGTTCTAAATGGCTTGCAGCATCTGATGTTAGAAGAAGTGTCTTCAGAGCAATAACACTTTTGCCAGTGTTGAGAAGGACATGGGGGTGGTACATAATATTGTTCCATGCAGCGATTAGTGTGTCTTGTAATTTTAGTTTGGCTGCAAATTAAAACAGGGACATTCACCATTGCAATTACACCAAGCAAACATGATTTTGTAAGCTTGTAGGAGTGTCCTGTCAGAAACTTTCTGGACAGGCCAACATCATTGCCTGAATTCCCATGGGTGCTGCTTGTTTCTCAGAATGGAAAATGTTCTATTTTTGGCCTTGCCATTTTTTTGGAAAAAAATTAAAGTAAAGTAAGAGTTTGTGTGTAGATTTCACTAGTGTATTTGGGAGACGGAGACAGGGCTAACAAATGTAACCATTCCAAACAGATGCATGAGAGTTATTAAAGTTCTACTGCATATTCAAGGATGAGAAAATACATTCATTAATCAAGTAGGATGATCAAGGGAACACTGGCATGAGGGTTTGTAGTGGACAGATTTGAGTGTGTGAGAAAATTCCTTTTTTGACCAGAAAAGATAAAAACAAATGTATAAATGCATGAGCATGTGTCTCAAGACCCGAAGACTGTACTGTAGATCAAAGGAGAGCGTCATTTAGGAAAACAAGGAAGTCCCTAGTGTGCAAAGAAATGATCAACCACCACTATGAGAAGCCCTGGGAGTGATTTAAAGCTGGCAACTTATCTGTTAAATAGCCAGTTTCAGCCTGGAATCTGGCTCTTGGTACTAGTATCCAGAGGGTGAGCACAATGTGGTAAACTTCAGTTGTGTCCCACTAAGCTCATTTTTAACGAACAATGACTTGTTTAATATATGCTGCTAAAAAAAAAAAGTCTGCCTTTTGCTGCCACATGGAAAATTAGGACAACAGCTAAGGGTACAATTAACTCAGTGAACTTTCACTACCATTTTGATTAAATATCCTGTTAAACATGTATCTTCATTTGAGACACAGGGCTAGACTTTGACAGCGAGTACAAATATGATTGTATTGTTGGAGTTTGGGCTATAATATTTCCCTGTAAAAAGATTCACTTCAATTAATGTGAAGTCACTATGAAGGAAGACTTAAAAGTTTTGGTTAGGAAAACTGGAACCACAACCCTTCCCTTAAGCTAATGGTGTTTTTTGGGGGGGCGGGGGTGAGGTGGATTTCTGTTCCTGAAAATGGTTCCAAGTTGATTATTTCAGTAGGCAGTGAAGTGCTGGGAACACTTCTCTGCTCCTTCCTCTTGAATCTAAACTCACTTTAGCTCTGCCCTTTCTCCCTCAGGAGACCACTATCCCAGTCAACAATGAAGTAGACAGAGTCTGGGTTGGGAGTGTGGGACATTCAGATCCCTTCAGTGCTGTGTTTACAATTGTCACAATCACAGTTCTGAAGCACCTAGGTCAAATCCTGGCCCCATTTAAATTGATATCAAAACTCCTATTGACTTCTATAAACTACGATTACACCATCCTAGAAGCTCAAAGTGAAATCTTGGCCTTATTGAAGTCAATGAGTTTGATAGTGACAAAATTTCACTGTGATCTTCCAGCCAGTGCACTATTCACAGCCCAAGCAGCCTGGGCAGCTAAAGACCAAAACTAGGGATCAAGCCGCAGACTCTGTATGACTGCAGAAAGGCCACCAGGCTGAGTCCACTTATTTTTTAATCAAAAAGCAGGCATTAATATCAAACCCAACAGCTAACAGATTGCTTTCAACAAGGAAATAGCCTTGCTGTTTTGTGTGTTGTCTCTGTCTTACCATTTAAAGAATAGTGAAGACTGGTATGTTGTCAAAACCCATCTACATTGCAAAGAAAAACTCAGTGCTGAGTCTCAGAGCCTGGGGCAGTTGACTTCTTGTGCCCATGGGGCTCTGGCTGTAGGACTAAAAACACTGATGTCTATATTTGGGCTCATGCTCTGAGACCTTTCCCCCACGGCCAGGTTTCAGAGCCCCGGCTCCTGCCTGAGGTCTATGCTGATATTTTTAGCCCCACAGCCCTGAGTCAATTAACCCAGGCTCTGAGACTCAGCATTGAGGGTTATTCTTTGCAGTCTAGACACACCCAATAAGGCCTTGTTTGTTCAGGCAAAGAACACCACCTTAACTCAATCCATCTAAAAAACATTGATCCAGTTAAACAGTGTACACTTTGAGAGCTTGGCTACACTTGCATTTTATAGCGCTCTAACTTGCTGGCTTGGGGCAGGGGGGGAGAGTAACCCCCCCCACCCCCGAACGCAGCAAGTCTGAACGCTTTAAAGCACTAGTGTGGACAGGCTCCGAGCACTGGGAGCTGGGCTGTCAGCCCTCGGAGCCAATCCCCTCGTGAAGGTGGATTACCAGGAGCTCTGGGAGACCTCTCTCCCAGCACGCACGCACGCACGACCACACTGGCACTTCAAAGTGCTGCCACGGGAGCATTCTCGCAACAACGCTTTGAAGTTTTAAGTGTAGCCATGCCTTTAGGGTACGTCCACATTACCCATGGGATCAGCAGATAATGATCGATCTATCGGGGATTGATTTATCGCGTCTAGTGTAAACGCGATGAATTGATCCCCAAGCGCTCTTCCCGTCGACTCCGGAACTCCACTGCCACGCAAGGCGGAGTCGAAGTTGACAGGGGAGTGGCAGCAGTCGACTCGCTGCTGTGAGGATGCCCAGGTAAAGTCGACCAGGCCTTTGTGTAGACTCGCTTAAACAGGTTTAACCCTTGCTGGTAATTTAGACTTGAGTTAAGTTTATATAGAGCAGGATTAAGGTGGCTTAAGTTTGCATTATGGTTTGCACAAGTTTAAGTAGCTCTCTCTTTAATTCCAGTCTTTACGAGTGTATGTTTTAAAATATAGACAGTGCCAAAGAGCCAGGAAATTGATTAGGAAAATATACTGTTGACCTTGTTTTAAATGAAAATGCTAATTTGGGGATTCTAAATATATATAATTTTAAAAGTCTTGGATAAACAAGTCTGCAACTATTTTTTCAAATTTACTACAAAAACACTGTTTAAAGTCTTTCAGAAATACTTTGAAGTACTAGGAAAGCAGGAAGTTAATTAGAGTGACTCTGATATCTTACAGCATGTTTTAACAGCTGCTTAAGAGCCAGTTCAAACAATAAGAACTAATGCATGTGAAAGTCTGCGTTGTCCACACTGAAATGTCTATGTAAGTTAGAGCAACAGCAGTTTCTTTTAACAGTAAAAAGAATTCAAACTAGCTTGTTTTCAGAGCTATAATAAAGGAACTTTTAAGAAGGAAAGTGGCCAAATGTGAATGTAACATTAAGACTATAGTATCCAGTGCCTGAATGAAATCCTTTAGCACTTAGCATTGTAGCTGCAATGCTATAGTTAGTTCTGTTCTAAAGTCCTATTTTCAGTCACTGACTTTTTCAAATTTTTTGTGGGCTAACACTTCCCAAGCTTGGTGACCGCACAGAAGTGACACTTCCTTGAAAAGATTTGAATAAAACCCAAATAGCCTTTAACTGCAGCTCAGTTTTAGTTTTCAGTTCTTCAGTAAGAAAATTATTCATATTCCTTTTTCCACTTGGAGAACATATATTAAAAAATTAAAACTTCAAACTTTGTTTTCAGTAGTTGGTCAGGTTCCTGATAATCATAGTAAGTCCATTTGTGTGAAGTTTTTTTAATGCAATCTAATACTGTAGGAATTCTCTGTACCATAGAAAGAAGCATATCTTTAAGAACTTTTATCCTCTCTTTTTATGTGATTAGGTTTGTTTGACTTTGAGAAAACCAAGCTGATTTTTATATTTTTGTTTTTGTTGAATAATGTATGGTTTTCAATAAATATATAATCCAACTCTGCAGGTGTGTAGCTCTGCTTAGTGAATCCAGTGTCGCTACTCTTCAGCCAGGGGTCTCTTGCAAGGTTAATCCTGGTTGGTATTTTAGTGGGGGGTGTACAAGTGCAAGAGGACACATGCACACTTTCTGGTGCAAAATATTGCAGCCTAGGCACAATTTCTTTGATGGAACCTTTTCTTGTTGGTCTCCCTGCCAACTCTTACTTCTGTGTACTGTTTTAATGAAATGAACCCAGTAAGGTTGAGATTTCAATTGTACAAAAAGTCTGTACTGTGCATTACAATAAAGCCTTTCATTATGGTTGCACAATACTGGGCAATGTGACAGTCTTTGTCATAACATAATGGAAAGGGACTGCACCTTTTCCTAGAACTGTGGCCGCTTATAAGTAGTGTTTTGTAGCTCTTGCATATATGTTGGTCTGGGAATCTTAACTCTGAATTTCCTAAGTTGATTTTAAAATATCAGCTTTAATAGTGTTCTAACATAGTCTCCGTATGATTATATCCAGTGTAAGATAATAGGTGTCTAAATATTGGCTAGAGATCCTAATCTGAGGCAGACAGGTTGAAGATTTCAGCCATAATTATACAGAAGTCTGACTAATTTATTAGGTTTACAGTCCTTCTTCCAAGACCAGAAAAAGGCCTACTGCTGGCAAACATATTTCTTATTTTCAGTTGCTACATACTGAACTTAAGCTAAAGTAGTGCTAAGCATTTTTTACACACTTGCGATCTATATACCATTTACAAAACCTTCAGCTTTGTTAGCATAGGATAAATATTCAAGTTGGCAGACAGCTGAGGCCACATTGTCAAGAGGCAATTCCATTTTGTATGCAGCTGAACACTTCTGGATAGGAAATGCTCATTGCAACTTAACTGTGGAATGGAGAAAATGTTGTGGAAGTATTTGGGCTTTTTTAACTTCTAGGCAAATTGTGTATTTAACAATATACTGTGCCAGTCCTCTGGCTTTTGGCTTTATATGGGCTGCAGTCTACACTTCAATACTAGAAGGCACATATTTCATGAACACTTTGGAGCAGATTCTCAGATGGTGTAAATCAGCACAGCCCCATTGAAGTCGATGGAACAATGGCAATTTAGAGCAGCAGCAGAGCTGGTTTGTAGAAATTTCCCATAAATACTATTGAAGAGATGCTACTGGGGAAGTGCATGTATAAATTTTGGGAGACAGAGCAGTCTAACTGTGTTTAGCTAATTCACTAGATGTTTGTCATTAGTAATAAGTACTTTAATGAGATGGAAGACATGAGCATTGGAGGGAGTGAGCATTATATTTCTTCCAGTCACTCTAACAAAATACAGCTTCAATACCAGTACTTATTGCACACAACTCTCTTTTTAAAAAACTTCTCTACTTTATCTATACAGGAGGCCAGATCAACATCACTCATGCAACCCTTGGCCATCGGCCCACTAACTTTTGCAATGAGTTTAGCAACATCTGTTTTACCCATTAAAGTGATTTTTCTTTTACTGGCCTCAAGCCTGCATGCTCACTGCAATTGATTAATAGCAATTTCCTTCCATACCTGCGAGTTCACTGAACTCCTGCTGGATTGTAATCTACTGGTCATCTTGAAATTTCTGTGTGCGCGCGCGCACATGCATGTGCACACAGATATATAATGACCATGTTTCTCTGCTGCAAATTGTTTCAGTCATGTCTAAAGTTCCCATAAAATACTTGCAAGGCTATCTTCCAACAGCATGGATGTAGCTTACTTAAGCCACCCGATTTTTAACTCAGTACCAATTATGTCTTGAGTGACATGTGCCTGACATTCTTATTCTTCTGTTTCTCACTAAAGTTTAACAGTTACATAGAAGCAAAATGAGTCACTTGGCAGTTATCGCTGCCTCTAAGGAGCTTGTGCCCAATGAATAGAAAAATCTTTTGAGGAACTCACAATTTGCTCATAGGAAGTAATAGAAGTTATTTTTAATACTGTAAATCAAACACAAATTAAATTATGATGATGCCAGGACAGTGTTATGGTGTTAATTAAATCTTGCCAACAGGTGAGTAAGACTTATGAAGTTGGAAGATGCAGTAATAGAACTTTTATCCTTTGGCACCGCTGACCTTTGGTAAGGTAGCACAGTATCTCTTTAGTCTACTCTCTACAGGTGCCATTCTCAGAGAGAACAGATGGATTATTTAGGGGGAATGAAAAATCACAAGAATTCTTCACCATGTACTTTTCTTAAAAGAATCAAATGATCCCATTACATCCCAGACTGCTGCAGATGTGACCCTGGTTTTTGCAGCTGTAACACAGTGCTGTGTGTATGAAAATGGATAGGTAATTGAAGTGACTAGCTCTTATAGCAAGGTGCTTATTGTCTGAAGTAGTTTGTGTTTTCTATATTTTGTACAGCATTATAAGTTTCTAAGGAAACATCTTCTATTTCTGTGGACATGAAAAATCATACTTATCTGTTACAACTTGTGAAATTGTTCTTTATTCTCTAGGGGAGGCTGTTTAAAACCCATTCTTATAATGTTGGTTTTAGATAATTGAAGTATATTTATGATGTAAAATTTTTGTTATATATTTTCAGAAAAACTCAGCTCTGTGCCTCTCAAAGTCATTTTATTGTCACTTGCATGCAAAAGCAGCAGCGTGTGTGGTGTATTCTATCTGGGGCTCTGTGCCATGTCTTGGGGCACTCTAAGAATTAATAAAATAACATCCCCGTTCCACAGACTTTCCTAGAAATAGCACAATTCACTATAAAGCAATTGAGAAACATAAATTTGCAGAGCCTCCTTTCTTGCTTCCAAAAAAGTCAGTGAGGGAAACATTGGACAAACTGCCTGCATTTGTTCTTTCTAGATTATGAATCAAGCACTACTGTGTTTAACATTACAGCTCCAAAATAAACAGGAGTAATGGATCAATTAACTAAGGCTGCAGTGTACTGAAATGAACTCTCATTGTTTGTTTTAGTTCTTCTGCCAGTTCCCCCACTAGCTTGGATTTAAAAGATCTCTCCCCTTTCCACAGCTTGGTAGAAGCCCCCAAGTGACAGCTCTATTGCTGAAGCCTCTTGCAGAAGTCTCTCTAATGTTCATCTTTCTTCCCTTTCCATGGGGCTCTGGACAAGCTATGTAGGTTACCTGCACTGCACTTTTCTTAGCCCTGGCCTATACTATGAGGTTAGGTTGATTTTAGCCGCGTTAGGTCGATTTTATACTCAGTGTGTCTACACAACCAACCCCTGTTCCATTAACCTAAAGGGCTCTTAAAATCAACTGCTGTACTCCTTCCTGGTGAGGGGGATTAGCACTAAAATCAACCTTGCGTCGAATTTTGGGTAGTGTAGATGCAATTCAACGGTATTGGCCCCCAGGAGCTATCCCAAAGTGCTCCGATGTGACTGCGCTGGACAGCACTTTCAACTCAGATGCACTAGCCAGGTACACATGAAAAGCCCCGGGAACTTTTGAATTTCATTCCCTGTTTGGTCAGCATGGGTCGCTCGTCAGCACGGGTGACCATGCAGTCCCAGAATCACAAATGAACTCCAGCATGGACCAAATGGGAGACACTGGATCTGATTGCTATATGGGGAGAAGAATCTGTGCAGGCTGAACACTGATCCAAAAGAAGAAATGCTAATATATATGCCAGAATCATACAGGGCAAGGTGGAGAGAGGCTACAACAGGGGGACACAGCAGTGCCGCATGAAAGTTAAGCAGGTCAGGCAAGCCTACCAGAAGACAAAGGAGGCAAATGGTCACTCTGGGTCAGAGCACCATACACGCCGCTTCTATGATCAGCTGTATGGCATTCTGCGGGGAGACCCTACCACTACCCCATCACTGTCCAGGAACACCTGCAAGGGGGGAATCTCACTCAACAGAGAGGAGGATTTTGTGGAGGAGGAGGAGGAGAATGCAGGCAAGTGGTGAATCCATTCTCCCTGGCAGCCAGGACCTTTTCATCGTCCTAGAGCTGGTATCCTCCCAAGGCAGGTTCCTGGTCACTGAAGCCAGAGAAGGCATCTCTGGTGAGTGCACCTTTGTAAACACACTACAGGATTTAAAAGCAATTGTGTTTAATGTTTGCCCTGAAGACTTGGGATGCATTTGTGGTGAATACAACTACTGGAACAGGCTGATAACGTGTTTGGGGATGGAGCGGAAGTCCTCCATGGACATCTCCATGAACCTCTCCTGGAGGTGTTCTGAAAATCTTTGCAGAAGACTTCTGGGGAGAGCTGACTTATTCCGTTCTCCACACCAAGCCAGTAGCAAGTAGTCTGGAATCATTGCAGCACTAAGCATGGCAGCGAATAGTCCTGGGTTTTGGTCGCATTCAAGCAATGCGTGGTCTTTATTGCTCTGTGTTAGCCTCAGGAGAGTGATATCATTAATGGTTACCTGGTTGAAATAGGGGAATTTTTGTAAGGGAACAGTCAAAGGAGACTGTTCATGCTGGGTTGTTTGCATTTGACCAAAAGAGATCATCCCTGATAATAGCCATGCAGTGGGGGAAGGTGTGAAGGGATCATCTGAGATTTGCCAAACGGCGAGGGTAGGATAGGGGGAGGGTTGTGCTGCACATCCACCTGAAAAACGCAGCCCCCTCCTTTTAAATGTCCAACCCAACCAGCATTGCTTCACCTTGAATACTCCATTCAAAATGGATTACATCAGGGATCGGCAACCTTGGCGTGCGGCCCCCCAGGTAAGCACCCTTTGCGAGCCTGGCCAATTTGTTTACCTGCCACGTCCTCAGGTTTGGCTGATCGCGGCTCCCACTGGCCACGGTTCGCCACTTCGGTCCAATGGGGGCTGCAGGAAGTGGCACAGTGCTGGCCGCCACTTCCTGCAGCCCCCATTGGACCAGAGCAGAAAACTGCGGCCAGTGGGAGCTGTGATCAACCAAACCTGAGGATGTGGCAGGTAAACAAACCGGCCAGGCCCGCCAAGGGTGCTTACCTTGGGGAGCTGTGTGCCAAAGTTGCTGATCCCTGGATTACATTGTCATTAGAAGAAATGGCAGAAATAAAGGAGACTACAGAAAGACAAGAAAAAATATTGGAAAAATGGGGAACATTCTGTACCAGCACTGCTGAGTTTGAGATGGGAATGTGAAATGAGGGTGGTATGAAAAATCTCTCTGAAATGCATTGAGGAGGTTGTCTTGGATGCTCCTATTTGTCTTTTTCTTTTTTCAGTTCTAATGCAAAAGGGAACTTATAATAACAGGTTCCATGTTTAAAATAGAACAAAGGAAATCCTCTTTAAACATCTAAGTCTCTCTTCTGTTCCTGTTGCCACCAAACTCAGAGAATCATAAAGAGAGAACTCGTACCTTTTGGATTATAGGGCTACTGTAAGCATGTGGGAAAAGTTCCAATATGAGATGACAGTGATGGATTCAGAGATCTGGATGACTGGTCTTATATAGACAGTTTCAAATCCACTTACTCCCGGACTATACTGGCAGTGATGGTCTACTAATTTTGTGGGGCTCTCATCCCAGCTTCCATTTCCATCTGATTTACTGTGTGTCTGTGTGTGTGTGTGTCTCTCTCTCACATGCACAGAGAGGAAATGCAAATTACAGAAGTTGCAGTTATGAAACTGCTTAGTGGTTCCATTGGGTTCCATTTTGTCTTTTGTCAATATGTATTTCACTGGAATGGAGTGTATATATTCAGGTTTATAGTTACAGGAATATAGTAATTACAGGACGCAGGGAGAAAAAAAAACACTCCTTCTCTGACAGGTCATAGAAGCCTTGAAAAATTGCCTGTCCAGCATGGAAATTGACTGTACGGTGTGCTGAACTTAGTATATAGTAAGAACAAGGGAGGAAAAAACCAAAAACTGCCCCCTCCCCAAACAATGACTAGAAACCAGGTGAGAGCAGCGTCCACTTCTGTTTGATTCTTCTGTCCTCTTGCTTTGTTTAGAGCTCGCTACAGTGATAATTGGCATTCTATAAATACTTAGTTTGCCTGGGATTTCATTTAAGAATTGAAAACAGGAAAGAGTTAATTCAATCCATATTATTTCAATTCAGATTAATAATCTGATAGTTTGTGTATAATTTGGCTCAAATAAATATCTGTTCATAAAGCTGTCTTGTGTTGTGGAAGTAGCTAACAGAATGCAGAGTACAAAAACTTGCTGTAAAAGTTTGATGCGATAGTCATTAGAAACTGAAAAGGAACAATCTTGTAGCATGTGTTACTGATTTTTCCTTTCTACTTAAATGTATCGGTCACTCTGAAAGTTGTGTAAACAATCCACTGATTTTATGCTGGTTGGAACTTTTATTTGTGAGTAGAAAAGTTCTCGTCTGAAGGCTATTTTCCCCATGAGGTGACTGAGATATTAAGATAATTACTGCTAGGTCATTGTTGCACCACTTCCTGTTACAGACTTGTCATGAATATCATGTACTTCACCATGAAGAGAAATGTGTCTCAATATTACCCATGCAGAGATCATAGCATATCAGTCTTATCTGAGTATATAATTTTGAGACAGACTATTGCTTTCAATTGCATATTAAATAAGTTTTCAAATATGTTAAAGACCATTATAAAGAGGACTGTGATCAGTTGTTCTCCATATCCATTGAAGGTAGGATGGCAAGTAATCCATCTTAAATTGCAGCAAGGGTGATTCAGGTTGGATATTAGGAAAAACTTCCTAACTATATGGATATTTAACCTCTGGAATAGGCTTCTAAGGGAGATTGTGAAAGTTCTTAAGAACCGGTTGGACAAACAACTCTGAGATGGTCTAGGTATATTTGGTTCTGCCTCTGCACGGGGGTTGGACTACATGACCTCTTGAGGTCCCTCTCAGCCCTACATTTCCATAATTCTATGAAATGAGAAAACCTAATAAGTTTATGTTTTTGTAAGTCCCGTGGCTTGAAGCTATAGAGGATAAGGAAACTCTCTGCTCTCCTCTGTTGGAGAATAGGGGGAAGAATAGCCACAGAGCTGCTTCATCTGCATAAGCTATTTAACCAGAAATCCAGATGGACAGAAAATCCAGAAGCGTAGGAACTCTTTGCCTTCTCTCCTTCACAGTATGTCAGTGAAGAGGAAGTAGTATGGCTACTGCAAGAGCATCACCTACATGGGATTTCTACACAGAATTCCTCTAGTGATACTTTAGCAGTCACCATAATGGTACACAAACTCTGAATTGTTTGGTAGTGGAACTGAGAGAAAAGTAGGGGGGAAAAGGATTTCTACCTTATGGCAAGGTCTCTGCTCATGAGAACCATAAATTATTGGTTTACATACCCTGAGGATCCTTGGCTGTTGAGAGGACTTTGTGATAAGAGAAGACGGACTGAGGACTTCACGATAAGAGATGATACAGAGGCAACTCCTGGATGGGATGTAATGCAGACAAGGCACTTTGCTGAGGCCATGGAGAATATCAGCAGACCTGAGCAAAGATTGGTGAGGTCTCTCCAATTCAGACACACAAACTGAAATCACTGTAATTGGATTAGGTGAGGAGCCTCAAGACAGGACCAGATAGCGCTTCTCAAAGGGCCTGGACAGCCTCCCAGAGAGCGCTTCAGGATGCTGGGACCATGCTACCCATTGATGCCAAACAATTAGTGGGGTTTAGCAGATGAGGAAAGGAGCAGTGATGTGGTAAAGGAACGTTTGCCTATTGAATGTTCATGTGTGGGGTAGCAGGAACCAATTAATGGAATACTGCCAAAGTTTATCACTCATTTAGCTACATTATTGCTACGTTCTTCCTAGCTGATTTTGTGTTCCCTTTCCCCCTAATAAAGTTATCCTTGTTTCATACGCAGACTCAGTGCTCGCAAATAGAAAAATATTGCCTATTAAAGTTATGTAGGGGGAAGACGTTTAATTATTGATTAATGATTCCAGAAATTCTGAGTTTGAGCTCTAGCTGATGGTATTTTAGTTTTAAGAGGGTAACTCTTTGAACCTGACCTTTTTTGCTACTGACAACACAAGGCAGAAAGATTGTTATATTTTGTAGTGAATCCTGTGCTTCCCTTAGCTGTGAAAGTTTACATAGCAGGAAAAACATGCCACTACAAACTTAAGAAATCTTGAACTGTCCTCAATTTTATTATAACATAGGAACAAATTTTGTCCCTAGAGCATTAAATTTACACCAATGTGTTTGCAAAGTGTATGGGTTAAACATGCCATTTAAAATAATAGATGAACATGAAGATATAGCAGGGACTAAAACCCTGATTCAGCAAGGTATTGAATCATATATCGGACCTTAAGCATGTGCTTAGTTACCTACTTAGACCCTAGTTTAGTAAGGTGGGTGTGTGTGTGAGAGAGAATATAGACATGAAGCCATGCCTTAATATCTACCAAGAGGAGATGCAGTTAGTTTTCTAGGATTTATGCCATTTCTTATTTATTAATTTTTTTAAATAAAGAATCGAATAATGAGAGACGTGAATAAGGTATTTTAATTCATTCCCTGCAATGGGTGAGATTGTACCTATCAAGTAGTCATATATGCTTTGTTCACCATGTCTTTTAAATATTTCGAGCAATAGAGCTCTACAAATGGCTCACGATGGCACCTCCTTAAGAAATTATTCCTTGTTCAAGCCATTCTTACCAATTCAGTGTCTGAATTCTCCCTTATAGGAAGTCATGTGACTTCTTCTAGGTATCACACTTTGTATCATCCTGAGTAGTTTCTCTCCAATGCTTTGTTTTGACACTTTTCAGATAGTGTATGGGCTTTTCTCATGCTACTTTCCATTCTGGACTCACAACAGCCCGAAAGGATTTGATAGAAAACTGCTAAACAGAATATTGTGTAGAAGGCCCCCCATTTACCTTCACATAAAAATGAATTAAATTATTTTAAATGCAGGGAGCACCTTAGAACTTTGTCCTAAGTGAGGAAACTTTGGCCTCTTAATTTGATGTAACTGTTTCACAGCATAATCTTGATGTCTTTTACACCAGGCAATAGTGAATTACTGTTTGAATTTTTGGTACAGTAACTCCTTTCTTAACATAGTTATGTTCCTGAAAAATGCAACTTTAAGTGAAATGAAATGATGTTAAGCGAATCCAATTTCCCCTGTAAGAATTAATGTAAATGGACAGGGGGGTTCGGTTCCAGGGAAATTTTTTCACCAGACAAAAGACTATATTATACATGCACACGCAGTATAAATTTTAAACAAACCATTTAATACTATACACAGCAATGATGATTGTGAAGCTTGGTTGAGGTGGTGAAGTCAGAGGGTGGGATGTTTCCCAGGGAATGTCTTACTGTCAAAAGATGAACTAGTACTCAGCCCTATGAATGACTTGGAATATTTCACTTTACACTGCTGATCATTTACTTCCTGTTTTGTATTAGTGGAAAAGGGCACTTTAACATGTAAACTGCATTTATGTCTGAAAATGTCTGACCTTTTGTTATGACTATCACTGTGACAGAAAGGAGTGAATGAGAAAAGGCAATTTTTTTTCTTTTTCAGTTAGTTTCCTTGGTGACTTTGGCAGTGGTTTGTCTTGTTGGTTTCTCTGTTTTGTTGATTCAGTTGCACTTCCTGTCTCATGCATGCTCTCCTTTAGACTTGGAAGCATATGAATTTTTACCATTAATGCTGGCAGCAGAGTTGCTGCTGTTTCTGAGGTTGGGAATGGAAATTATTTGTTCTTTTTGGCCTGTGCATGAAATTGGGGCACAACAGAAGATAAGAGAGTGGTCTATTGTTCCACCAAATCACTTCTTCGCCCCTCAGACCAAGACAGAGCAATGGGAGCCAAGAGCTTGGGGTAAAAATGAGAGCTCCCTTCTTCACTTCCCAGACTTTTTTGCATCAAGCCAGGGAACAACAGACACAGGTAATCCCTTCTCAGATCCCTCTATAGAGCTATGACTCAAAGGGAGCCCAGGGTGAGTTCTGCACTCCATAAGATTCCTCTGCAAGTCTCAGACAGGAGTTGGGAGATTAGGAGGCTTTACCTCAGTCTAGGAGCTGCTGAGGCTGGCATAAGTTTGCTGAGAGAAACGGCTCAAAGCACATTTGTAGGAGTACCACAGGTTGGCTCCCTCTTGCTTGTTGAAAGGACCCTCAGAGTTCCTGATCCTGCAAACACTCGTGTTTAACTTTACTTGTGTGAATAGTCTCATGGAACCTCACCAAACCACTTCTTCATTCCTCCTCTATGACACTACTCCTGTGGAGAGTTAAGCACATGCATAAGAATTTGCAGGGCTGGGGCATGCAGCATAAACAAGAAAGAAGAAAATTCTTTTATTTTAAAGAAATGGGATTTAAAATAGACTCTATCAGAGGCTTGATGTGTTTTTCAAAAAGAGTTAGTTTTAAAAGATTCATGTTGTATCCCTCTAATGAAGATGTTTGTGAACTTAACTCTTATTGCAAATTTGTCTTTACACTTCACTTTTTAAATTTTAGTATTTTCAAAAGCATGATGAACAAATAAAAAAAATGACTGAAATGAGGAAGTTGCTGAAATAGTGGAAAATTTGTTTGCAGCATCCTATGTTGGCAAATGTAATTTAACTAGCGGAAATATTCTCTGAATTTAAGAAAAAATGTGTTTTGTGAGCACTAAGCGTACCCGTGATGGAGTATTGTAGCTTCTGAAAGTAACTCTAAACTCTCCTGGAAAGTTGTATGTTAGGGGATAATTTGTGTACTCAGGAGAAATGTGTGAAAAAACATTATCATCCTCTTTAGAAAACAGGTGGAGGCAGATTTTTCCTCTCTTCAGTGTATCCCACATGCAAAGAGATGAAGGACTACAAGACATTATGATGTCATCAATGTTCATGCAGTTAAGTGCTTTCACCTCTTTGTAACCATATCTGCAGCTGCATTCTTTTTATAGTGCTTCATATGGGTCTGTCTTAATTAAATTTTTCATAATTGATCTGACCTGTATCATTCTGTTAGCTTTCACAAAACTAATTCTGACAGGTTTTGAGATTGGGACTAAAAATGTGTTCCAACAAGCAGAGGAACCATAAAGCAACTTTAATTCATAATAATAATGATAATGTACAATCTGTTTTGAACAGTGAAGTTCCTATTATGTACATGTAGCAAACCAGACAAGGATGATGTGAATTTTGTCCCTAGCACCAGTTTTTACTTATCTTCCATAATCTACCATATGGTAGGCAGGGGCAAAAAATTGCACTAAAGATCACTTTGACAACATGTCAAATTCTAGGTCTCATCTGTAGCCCTTACTTACTTGAGAGCCCCTACTGAATTAAATGGGACCAGTTAGTTTCAGCAAGGTCAGCAGTCATGATTCTGAGGTTTAAATTTATTCACTCATTATACCAATATTAATCTTTTGATGATCTGTTTTCTGTGGTTTTCTTATGTTCCAAGTAGCTTCCTTATAGGCACAGGGAGCTGCAAAGGTGACTTAAAACTACCTTTTCCCCCTCCCCACTCAGCTTCAGCTGAGGATCTATTACAAGATGTATGTTTCAGCAGTACTATGCATTTCTGTTGGTGGACAATCACTCTCCTCTTATATTGTGAAGAAGCAAAAGGTAGTGTCAAAGCCAAGGTTTATTTCTTTAGTACTGAACTCTGTAACAAAGCTCTATCCTTATCTCTGGGGTGCTGAGTTTCCTGGCAGATTTCGCTAGCCTCAGAGGCTCGCTGTAACCCTCTAGGTAGCTCTTCTCTTTCTAGAGGCAAGGGTCACAGCCTACTGAGCCATTTTCATCAAAAGCCAGCAAGTGAGGTGAGGAGAAGCTACCCTCCCTTGCATAGTCTCTGTGTCCCCTAGTCTCAGTGATTAATCGGCGGTGGGGGAGCAGTGAAGGGGCCCACCCTCTACTCTGGGCTCCAGCCCAGGGACCCTAATAGTATCAGCTATAGTAACTGACTTTTTAGAAACAGGACGTGTACAATTCCCTGGGCCACTTCCCCACAGCAGCCCCCACTTCCTCAATATTCACTTCACTCTTACCTCAGGCCTCCTTCCTTCTGCCTGATAGGGTTTTTACTGCTCCAGTTCTTCAGCAGCATGCCTTCCTCCTAACAGAGGGACCCATCTGACTGACTGGGAGGCTTTTAACTAGTTTCAGCCAGTCCATGACTGGCTTCAGGTGTCCCAATCAACCTAGCTGTCCTCCCTGCCTTCTGGAAAGATCTTAATTGGCCCCAGGTGTCTTAATTGACTTGGAGCAGCTGCCATTTGCTTATCCTGGTAACAGGGATTTGTTTAGCCTGTGGCTAATATCTCTGTCTCCCACTATTTTACTATAACCATCTGTCTTTGTCCTGTCATAACCCCATATGGAGAAAGTTGTTTTCCATTTCACAGTAGTGGCATATATTAGATTTAAATACACTTACTTTTTTATGCACTTTTCTTAGTCTTTCTGTGCTATTTTATTAGTGATCAAAGAAATTTATTGGCGAAATAATGGCTTTCTCTCCAACGATCTTTTCCATTGCTCGATTGTGGAGTGAAGTCAAAATGCTGACTTTGTGACCTATAGAAAGAGACTGTGATGTCATGAATAACTCTTATGACTTAATTGCAAAATGAAGCACACAAAGGGGTTGAGTTGTGAATAGAGCCAGGTGAACTATATGCATTGAACCAATGATTTGATGAATGTGACCCTATTTCTATTCATGAATTAACTGTAAACAGACACTTTAAAAATAAATTTGTTCATTGTCATAAAGTATTTAAGAAATGGTTTATGAAAACCTCTGTGTTGCCTGGAAACTATTTGCCATAACTGTTACTAGTTCACATAATATTTCTGCTCCCTGAACGTATGGCTCTCAAACCCACAAGGAGGTTTCAGGATGTCTGGGCAAGAAATTCTGGTGCAAATATTTGTGTGAATATATATTTACAGCACGTCCCCTGTCCAAAAACATTGTGAACAATATTCCTTGCACAGATGTTTACAAAGAGCCCCAGGAGCCCATGCCTCGGCCCATATTTGCTTGCCCTAAACTTCTCAATATGCGGCTAAGTTGGCCAGACATGTGCGCTGCAGCCTTTCCTAGCAGATTGCTTTATGAGTCTATCAAAAATCTTGTACAAAATGTACTCCGGGTTCTTGGTATGTGATTTCTAAAGGCTCATAAGTCATTTCAGTCAACACCAAATTTCACCAGAACACTCCAAGGCACTTTTATGTCCATGCCAAATTTTAATTTACAGTGCTTGAATTAGTGTGTAGAACTGTTTAAATAAAATACTGTAATATGTCCCAACTCTTTAAAGTGGAGATTTTTTTTCACTTTCCTTATTATACTTCCAAACAGCTGACCCTTTTTTGATTAATCTTAAAAAATGAATACAGAAATTTGGGCAGAGGCCAAGGTGTAAAAATTTCAGCCTGAAAGGTGAATATTTCAGAAAGTTATGGGCGACTAAAAACAGTGAGTTAGTATTTCAACCTAGATGTAGTCCATAGAATAGCATTTATGCTGACCTGAAAACTGCAAAAGTGAAATAAGTACATAAGCCAAGAATGACAGAAAAGAACCTATAATGACATACTATAAATAAGAGCAGAGGACAGCTGCATTATTTCCTATAGCCAATTAGTAGGGACAACATACTATAGATAAAGCAGTAACATAAGTTTCTTTTTTGGAATAAAATATTATCATTCTTCCAATTTTTGGTTCAGAAGATATATATATTTACTTTCCCTTGCAGTAGTGTATACTGAAGGGTTACAAGTGATGCATGAGGAGTTTGGAGTAAATCATACTTGGACTATATTCAAAGGCTTTTCTGAGTACACTCTTTATGATTATTACTGCTTATGGACTCAAACTTATGTATACAGTAGACGCCACTTCAGTAAACCAGCGTTAAATGCAACCTGGCAAAACAAACAGAAAAGCTCATCTGGTGTTTGGATAAACTTCTGAAATTTGAAGGCTGTCTCTCTCCATTGTCTTTCCTTTGAAATCTTTCAGAAACAGAAACAGAAATGATTTGTTTCCTCTTCTGTGATGGTCATGCTCATTTTTTTTATTTTGCTTGGTTCTGTATGCGCTGGTACAGTCCTCTATCTTTGATCTTCTTGCACTGCTTGTGTGAAAGATGAATGGGATCCACAAGTTCATGTTACAAACACATTTCCACTGCTTTATATTTGTATGCACATTAGGTAGCCCTGCTCCAGGGTGGTGCCTCTCACCTCTGTGCAAGTTATAGTGCTCAGCACCTTTCAGAATCAGGCTCTTTTTTATTTTCTTTCCTGTAAACAATATAGGAAAAAGATTGGGCTGAATTTTTTCATTTCACTTTCTCTTTTCTGGAGCAAAATTCTGCTCTTGGTGATTCTTTGTGCATTTCTTTGATGTGCAGTTTTTCTGTTGATACTCTCTACTTCCCACACAAACCCTCTGTTGATATTAACAAGAATGCCACTTGAGGAATGAGATGATAAAACAACTATCCACAGTGTGCATCTTGGAGCTAAATTTTGCACTTAATGGAAACGTTCATTTATAAAAGCTTACGCTGTAGGTCCAGCAGCAATGTATCGTTCCTGTCTCTATATGTACCATCCTCTCTTGCTGTCATTCATTCAGACTCTTCCTCAACTATCCTTCAGTTAATATCTTTTCTCAGTTTATTTCACACTGACTTTCAGCTTATTTGCTCTGATCATTAAAAAAGTGTGGGAAAGATCCACAGCTGCTGTAAACTAACATAGCAATGTTTGTCTACAAGGCTGTGCTGACTTACACCGGCTGAAGATCTGCTGCTGATCTCACACCAGTATAAATCTGTAACTTCAGTCATTGGAAGAAAGAGAAACCAACACGTTATTTAGTTATGAGAGTGAGAATGAATTATAAAATTCAAGCAGCTATAATTGAGCTATTTGTACCTATTACTCTGGAGAAAGAAAGAGGGGGAAAAACTAATGTGGTTCTGCTCACACCAGTCTTACAATGCCTTGGAGTTGCTCCTGATTGGCACTGAGAGGATGACCAGGCCCCAAGTGTGTATTGGTATTATATATGCTTCCTCTTTGAAAATTCTAACTTATCTAGTGTAAGTTTAAAATAGCTTCCTGATTCATCAGCTGCATGAAAAAATTTTCTTACATCACACTGTGAGCAACACTAAACATCCTATCTATGTTCCCATGTCAGCTGCAGAACAATTGATCCTTTCCTAATTGAGCTGCTAGTTACATATGAATTCCTGCTTACTCAAGCTATTATATTAAATTGTTCTAATTATTGATCATTCTGTGATGTTGACCTCTAATACATTTTAGCTGTATTGGAGGTTAAAAAGACTAAACATTCTGGTTTTGCTAGGAGAGGCCTCAGCCACATGTATATGATGTGGATAGGTGAGCGTATGTATGTGTATTTGCTCAACGTAGTAATGCACTTTTTCCATCTAAGAACAAATCACACATGACAGATGTTAGTCATGTCACTTAGTGTACTATTAGAAGGCACCTAGACACTACAAATAATGAAGGCGATATATGAATCATAGAATCCTAGGACAGGAAAAGACTTTGAGAGGTCGTCTATTCCAGTCCCCTGCACTCAAGGTAGGACTAAGTATTATCTAGACCATCCCTGACAGGTGTTAGTCTAACCTGCTCTTAAAAATTTCCAATGCTGGAGATTGCACAGCCTCCCTAGGCAATTTATTTCAGTGTTGACCACACTGACAGGAAGTTAGTTCACCCTAATCCACTCTGGCTGCAATGTAAGCTTATTGATTCTTGTCCTATCCTCAGAGGTTAAGAACACTTTTTCTCCCTCCTCCTTGTAACAACCGTATGTACTTGAAGACTCATCATATCCCCTCTGTCTTCTCTTCTCCAGATGAAATGAACCCATTTTTTTTTTTCAATCTTCCCTCGTATTTTCTAGACCTTTAATCATTTATGTTGCTCTTCTCTGGAGTTTCTCCAATTTGTCTTTCCTCAAATGTGGCCCCCAGAACTGGACCCAATACTCCAGTCACGGCCTAATGAATGCCTGTTCCCTATAGAATGGACTGCATTGTTTGTGGTGTTGTACCACAGTCTGGATAGCCCTAGTGACTGAGGGAGACTATCCAGGAGCAGACATGCAGTGCAATTCCAGGGCAAGGTTCAAAAGGAAATAAGTATGGTTGGGATTTTCCTGTGGCCTAAGGGAGTTAGGCACCAGCTCCCACAGACTTTCTTTGGGAGTTTGGCACCAGTCTAAAATCCATCAACACCGATCCAGTCATTATTCAGAAAATCTTGAGCCAGATCCTAAAGTGCAGTAGAATTCTATTCAGCACAGCAAGAGGGCGAGAAAGGTAACTGAGCCACATTTGGTTTCCCCCAATCCTTGAGGTCAGCAAGTGTGAAAAATCAGGACAGAGGGTGGGGGGTAATAGGAACCTATATAAGAAAAAGACCCCAAAATTGGGATTGTCCCTATAAAATCGGGGTATCTGGTCACTCTACCAGACAGCAAGAGTGAAAAATCGGGGGTAAAGGAGCCTAGATAAGAAAAATACCCCAAAATTTGTGACTGGCCATATAAAAATCATGACATCTGGTTACCGTACCTTAAATGCAGCACATTTTTGCTCTCCCCCCCATCCTGCCGTGGCATGCTCCTGACCCTCACGCTATGCCAAAGGGTTTGGGACAATGGTGTAAAATGCCATGGCCCCTTCCAGTCTGAGAATAGGAGTCAGAATTCAGACTATGTAACCATGTATTTCAAACTCAGATAAAAATCTGATATATAATATTATGGATAACAATGCCCATCTGGTTTGAAATCTCATTCTGATCCTACAGAATAGAATCTATCTAGCACTCCGCTCATGCTGCCTGTTGTTGCAATTTAGTGCTTAACTGTGGGTCAGCTCCTGAGCTGCGAGCCACCCTGTTTGCATTATTCTGGTAGTGCAAAGGGGCCAGAAAGAAGATGGATTTAATTTGCTGGAGATTCTGCTACACGGGGAGATCTATTGCAGGTAGGGAGAGGTGTGTTGGGGGCACTGCTGGAGTGTGCTGTTGTCTGGCAACACCCAACTGGCAAACATCCTGTTGGTGGGGAGTGTGTGTTACACCACATATTCTGTACTAAAATACATCAGGGCTGGGGTTTGGGCTGGCATGGAATTTGTTACAGGATCCGGGATCCACAATGGGCTCCTTAGGGGTGGCTCTTGAAGTGAGGCTCAAGCTCCGTTGGTGTGTCAGTGACTCTTCAAGCCAGTAGAGAATAATCTGGCAGTGTGAAAATCACCTAAATATCAACCATTCACTTGTCTGTATCAAATCCTGCAGTGGGCTTTGCTACCTTTGAGTATGTCTACACTGCAATCAGGCACCCATGGCTGGCCTGTGCCAGCTAACTTAGGTTTGATTCCCCTCACAACCACTCTCCGGCCTGAGCTCAAAAGTCTACATTGCAATTAAACAGTGTCTTAGTCTAAGCCCTGGTCAGTGGATTTTTAATGGCAGTGTAGACAGGCCCTTTATGTGCAAGTGCTTGCTCTGATTCAGTTCTTTGTGGAAAACCCACATTCTGTACGTACAGTTCTGAAGGACAATGAGAACAGAATGTGTGCCAAAGCAATATATCTGGAGAGACAGGGGGCCTGGTGGTTAAGAGCTTTGTTAAAAGGCCTATGCTCTGTCAAGTTGTGATTTGATGGTATTTAAACATATTAGGGGCAACCACTGATTTAGAGTACTCTGCTTTTCCGCCTCTCTCAATTCCTTGTGTAAAGTTGTCAAGCAGATTCTTAGTACATCATTGCCTTGAATGGTCAGCACTTTTTATCCCTAGGAAATGATAAAGTCAATGCATAAATATTATGTGCATGGTCATCATGGTAGCTTTGTAAATATGATATCCATATATTCAATGGCAGCTTCAAGCCTATTGATCTGGGTTTCTGCTGTATTGTTTCTAAAGGCATGATGAAGTTTTCATACTGGAGGACCAATGATTTTTATATGGCTGAGAGTTCCAGCCAACCGAACCATATAACTGAAACAAGATCTTCTGTGCTAGAGTTATTGGGTCAACTCCCGCCCTCCTGGAGTATATCTGGAGTCATGCCTCTGTATGTATTTGAAGACTTTCTCCTGGACAGGTTTTCACATGTACATATGGTAGCATTGTTGACTTTATTGCACGTGTCTTTGGTTATAAAGGAGTTTTTTACTTTACACACACACTACTAAATGTTTCTTTCTGTGGATACACAAGCTAGTGTGGCATTCAGCCTCTGTCACTTGTCATATCCAAGAGAGCATTTTTTGTGGATAGCCATTGATTTTTGCCACTAGTCACACAAGCTAGTTGCAAATTATTAATACATCCTAAACTCCAAAAGTTTTGTTGTAAAAAGAACCCCTTAAGTTGACTTTAAAAAGTGCTGGATTTGCTAGTTAAACACGCTCCAAAGCTACAGAACATCACATGCAGTCATATCAGTTGCAGACAGAGAATGAGTAAAAAGAGCTATTTGAAAGCAAATAGGCTGATTCTGTGTCATTCACTGATTTCACTCTTGAACTAAGAGAGTCACCAAGTATGCTAAAATAAGCAGGAAAAATACAATAGCAGAAAGACATTGGGATTAAAGACTGGCTCAATTGAAGTCAATGGCAAAACTCCCACTGACTGTAATGGGCTAGGATTTCACTCTTTGTATCTATTGTTGCAGCGTCTCTGGACAGACACTGCTGCTGTGGAAGTTTGTTTCAAGAGATGCAAACCCTGATCCTGCAAACTACCTTCACTGGCAGAGCTCTGTACTTATGGGAAGTCCTACTGATGTCTGCAGAGTTCCATGGAGGTATAGGAGTCTGGCTGTGTTGAACTCATTGTTGGATGGGAAATGTGTGTAATTCAATTGCCATCTTGCATGACCAATTCACTGGGATACTCAAGGATAAACGTAAACTATTTCTCCAGTAAATGATTATTAAACAAACAAGAAAAAGAAAACCATAAATGACACATTTTAAAATGCAGCGTCGTATATTGGGATGTTTATGGACTGAAAGTTATGGCTGAAGGTTGGAAACCAGATGTTTTCTTTAGCAGTCAGAGCTTGACAAATCAAGGTGTTAATAAAGAGAAGGTAAGTATAGTTCATTTTACATTCTTATAGTCGTATCAGGACTAGTGCTTCATTTCTTGGGCTGTTGCCCCAAGTCTCAGCTGTCTCATCTCAAAATGTGTTGCATTTTGTAGTTCCTTTTAGATTTCATTCAGCACTTCTACTTCCATATAGAGATTAGTAATTGCTTAACGTCCATGCTAGTCAGAACCACAGAAAAGAGATGACGTTACAGGAACACTTCATGCTGTCATTTTTGCAATCATTTTGTAACATTTCTTTACTGCTGGTACATGCTGTGTAATTTTGGAGTACATTTCAGCCTGCCGCATGGAGAACTTGGGTCCTGTCTATATTAAGAAAATTGGCACAACCTTGTGCAATTATATTGATCTGTTAATCTGGTTACATGCAGAAATAAGCTGCACCAGTATATGCACTCCTTGGCACTGGGGTAGCATGCCTACATTAAAGATTTTCACTGGTATAACTACATCAGTGTAGCCACGCTAGCGTGAATTTCCTTTGTGTAGATAGGACCTAGATATGTAGCTCTTATTTACAATAAGGGTTGAATATTTAATTAATTAAAGAACTGCACTTAAGATACCCTTAAAGATTACTTTTAATAAGCATGTTTTCGTTATGCTTTTATAGTTATGAAAACACACTTGAAAATGAGAGCAAGGGCATAGAAGACTGAATAGAAAACGTGAGTAGACATTGGATAAGGATGAAGGAAAGGGGGAAACATTTTGGTACTGAGACTGTGAAAATAAATTTGACTTAATAGTACTGTTTTCCAAAATGCAAGGACATTTCTCCTACTTAGCTTTGTATAACTGTAAAACAAACACAATTCAACTGTGGCTTACAACTTGTCAGTGCCTGCAGGAAAGTTCACAAAAGTGTTACATAGTTCTAATCATGCAATAAAACACTGGTGTTGGAACAAAGGCTTTGGAAACGTCAAAGATTCCAGCAAAGGAGCCTATTATTAATAGCATTAATAGCACAGAAAAGTACTAAATACTATTCCAAAGGTCCTGGGGACAAACTCACCAAAATTACCAATGAAACTGTGTTCCTAACTCCTTCTTTTTACCTTCAATATAAAAGTTGTCATGGAGCCCAGTCAGGCAAACCACCCACTGATTTTTTTTGCTGTATTAAAGACTCATTTGGCTAAATTAATCCTTGGTGTAATTCCACTGACTTTGTTGTGTTTACATTCAGAGTGCATATGGGCAGTGTTTGCAAGATCACTAACTAATTTTTGAGATGACAAAGAACTAGATCAATTGTATCTATCTGTATTGAGGTGAGAGAAGTACTGAGCTCCAGCCTTTAGTATGGCACGCTTGTCTTTGCTGGGTTTAACCCAGATCTATGACACTATCTGAGCACAGGTGGAGTTTTAAAACATTTTCATTAAGGACATTTTTGCTTTTAGATAAGCTTGTAACTCCCCATAAAGTCAGTGGAGGAAGCATGTATGCCCGTGAAGGTAGATTTTGGGCAGTGAGTGCATGCTTGCTCTCTCTCATCAACACAAGATTATTGGCAACCACAATTCGAAGGTATAGTTCTTCGAAAATATTTTCTCTGTCCAGAAATCCAAAAGGAATCCTAATTGTCCCATTTCCTAGCCTCTTCAGACAATAGGATAGATCCTTATTTGCTTGGCAGCTGATCTGTCTTGGGATTGTTTGTTCCTTTCTGATGCACATGGTCTGATTCTCAATGGTTATAACTAAGTGTTATAACCCCCCAAACACTGTTAAAAGTGAAATTCTCCCATTAGTAAATAGTTACTCAGACTACGGTTCTAGATAGGGCAGGTAATAACCTGCATGTCAGCCTGCTTCTGATATGGAGGCAGCAGCCAAGGACTTCAATGAGCTCCATTTACCATGAATAAATCATGGCTATCCTGTTTAGTTTTTTCCCTGTTGGCCTCTGAACAATATATTTGACACTAAGATTATTTCTTTATTAAAATGCAGGCTCAAAATAAAGCACTAAGAATCCACACCCCTCCCACAACCCAAAGGGAACTTAGTAAAAACATACCTTTTCTACTCTGCTTGCTTCTGTAATCTCTCTGCTCCCTGCCTAGAGCATTTTTGTTTGACCGTTATCAGCATGGGACATGTCTAACAAAAAGATACTCTCACTTTCACAGTGGTTTTATCAACAAAGGCCTAATACACTGCAGTTTCACTGATGCTAAACTATTCATGAATGTCTCAGCAAAGAATATAGGCCTGTGGTTTCTTCATTTGCTTGAAAAGAATGGTTGCATGCTTTATTTTAATTTTTTTAATGGTATGTTTAGAGCTCCTGAATAGTGCTGAGTGCAGCCTGGAAGATGCATTTTCTGTCTCTATCCTCAGGATAAAGAATGCACCAGTTGCCTCAATACCAGCCTCCCAACACTGTTCCACCAATTTCTCTTACACCTCTTGTGTACAGATGGCCCCTCAGGGGAAGAAGATGGCTTAATCTCCATCTTCATTTGCTTCTTGATTCTCTGCTAGTTATGAAGGACTGTCAAACAGAGATGGGGTTCACCTATCGAAGAAGGGGAAGAACATATTTGGCTGCAGACTAGTGAGGAGGGCTTTAAACTGGACTCAATGGGGGCAGATGACCAAAGCCCACAGGGTAAGTGAAAGACCTGGAGACCTGGGAGAGAGGTCAGATTCTGGGGTGGGGTGGGGAGCATGGGCTGTTAGGGCAGGAATAAGGGGAGGGACTGAGACAGAACTGAGGGGAGGGAATCAAAGCAGTATCTTAGATGTCTGTATGCTAACGCAAGAAGTATTGGGATTAAGCGGAAGAACTTGAAATACTAGTAAATAAACACAAGTATCACATAGATGGCATCACGGAGACTTGGTGGGATAAGACTGGAATATTGGTATAGAAGGGTACAGCTTACTCATGAAGGACAGGCAGGGAAAAAAGAAAGGAGGTGTTGCCTTGTATATTAAAAATTTATACACGAGGACTGAGGTTGAGATAGAAATAAGAGTCAGCCTTGTTGAGAGTCTCTGGGTAAGGATAAAAGTGGTAAAAAAACAAGGGTGGCATCATGGTAGGGGGTCTACTACAGACCACCAAACTAGGAAGAAAAGGTGGATGACGTTTTATTTATTTATTTTTTTTAAACAACTAACAAAATCATCCAAAGCATAGGACTTGGTGGTGCTGGGGGACTTCAGCTACACAAACATCTTTTGGGAAAATAATACAGCAGGGCACACTTTATCCAACAAGTTCTTGGAATGTATTGGAGACAATTTTTTATTTCAGAAGGTGGACAAAGCTACTAGAGGGGAGGCTGTCCTAGATTTGATTTTGACAAACAGGGAAGAACTGGTTGAGAATTTGAAAGTGGAAGGCAGCTTGAATGAAAGTGATCGTAAAATGGTAAAGTTCATGACTCTAAGGACTAGTAGGAGGGAGAACAGCACAATAAAGACAATGGCTTTCAAGAGGGAAGACTTTAGCAAACTAAGGGAGTTGGTAGGTAAAATCCCATGGGAAGAAAGTCAAAGGGAAAAAACAATTGAAGACAGGTGGCAGTTTTTCAAAGAGACATTATTAAGGGCACAAAAGCAAACTGTCCCACTGCACAGGAAAGACAGGAAGTATGGCAAGAAACCATCCTGGTTTCAATGATGGGGAAAAAACAATAACAGAAAATGTGGAAATGGCAGAGGTGCTTAATGACTTCTTTGTTTCAGTTTTCATCAAGAAGGTTGGTGACGATGGGACAGCTAAAATAGTGAATGCCAGTGAAAATGAGGTAGATTCAGAGGCTAAAATAGGGAAAAAAGTAAAAAATCACTTAGCCAAGTTATATGTCTTCACATCACCAGGGCCTGAAGAAATGCAACCTAGAATACTCAAAGAGCTGACTGAGGAGATATCTGAGACATTAGCAATTATCTTTGAAAGTCATGAAAGATGGAGACATTCCAGAAGATGGGAGAAAGGCAAATATAGTTCCCAACTATAAAAAGGGCAACCCAGGGAATTATAGACCAGTCAGCTTAACTCTGTATTCAGAAAGATAATGGAGAAAACAATTAAGCAATGAATTTGCAAAAACCTAGATGATGATAAGGCAAAGAAAGAGAACACAAGAAAGAGAACACAACTTCACACCTAAACCCAGACAACAACAACATTTCGATATTGCCCTGCATGCATGTTTAGTCTTATCCAATTTGGGGTTGCGAGTGGTACATTGAACATATCACATTACAGAAGAAGGGCTAAAGCCCTTTTTATAGGGAGCCATCCCTCTCCACATCAAGCAGATACACATCAGTGAATAGGGCTTTAACATTAGGATGTGGAGTAGAGCTGGGGCTTATGACTATTCATAGGGTTTTTCACACCTGTGGATTTCAGAAGAGTTTGGGATCAGGTCCTTGTACAGAGATAAAATGGAATTGCTGTAGGCTCTGCAGAGAGGTGTTACTTTTGATGTCAAAATAATATTCCCTTGGCAAAGAGTCGTAGCAGCAAGTTTGAGAAAATTAACCAATCTGTTTTCTATACAAGAAGATATAAAACCTGAACCAGAAATTATTGAAGAGACATTTGTCTTCTCAGAGAGATGGTCAGCTAAGCCTAAAATTCGTTAACGGAGAAATAAAATTTTAGCAACCTTCAATATCTTACTGTTTGAAGTATCAAGGCTCTGATTTCCATTTCAATAGATCCTGTACTCACAAAATACTATGTACTGTATGCAGTTGCCTCACATTCCTTCCATTCTTTTTTCTGTGTGAGTCAGAGCATGGAGAGTCTTGGAGAGACTGAAAAGAAAGAAAACTGTCTAATTTCCATGGGCACATAGAGTACCAGCATCTGGACAGAGTTACCGCGAGCAGAAATTATATGCAGTATTTAAACATGGGCTTGTGGATTCTCTATTTCTTGACCATATGAGGCAATCACATCATTTCATAAGAGCAGAACAATAAAGTTCAATTTATTATTAAAAGGTGCTATTTGCCATTGGGCTCCAGTGCAATTCTCCCAGAAACTGACAGAAGAATAAAGACTGAGGCTGACAACTAAAACATGTAATCAGTCCTATCAACATCACTAATACACAGAATTCATTGTGCCTGGGGTCAGGTGTATGCTATATACTTAGGCACATGCCAAGATGTGCACATAATATCAGAAATTTCTGCACTAGCTCTAGGGTTGTAGTGAAAGATACAGAACATAATTTTGGTGACAAAATAAGAGAGATGGAAAACATTCTAAGTATCAGGATCTTAGCCAGGTGTAGTTTGTGCATGTTAAATAATCCCTCCCATGCCCAAGGTAGTTCCAGGACAAATGGAGACTGAAGATTCTGTAGGTGTTATACACTTAAGAATCTAATTGATTTCATTGGAACTTCTGCCTGCATAAAAACTGCAAAACTTAACATGTGGCCTAACGTGGATAAAGATACTACTGTATTAACATCAGTTAAAAGAGAAGATGAATTCCTGTCTTCTGAAACACAGTGGATGTCAATATCTAATTCAGCTGCATATAGAAGAAATTTATATTCTGGTCCACTGAAGTTAATAGGATTCTTGCCATTGACTTCAATAGGTTTTAGATTTGGTCCAGTGTAACTGATGTATTTCGTTGATCAGTATTGACCTGTATAGTTTGTGTCACTGGGTAAAGTCTATCATGACTAGCCTACTGTTTCAAACTCCTCAATAGTTGCTCAGGAATTAGGATCAGTAGGCACTGGTGAGCTAACACATCTCATCTACTCCAAACCTAACCATACCCCTTCTTCTTGAGAGGCCTTTTTTTTCCATTTCCAACTTCCTTTAGTCCTGTAGGTCTATAAATGATTCCCCTTCAATTTTTGCTTTTGTTCATCACAGCACTTCGTATTTCCTAGTTTAAAAAAATGCCCGGTAGCTTCCATCTAAATCAGGCCTGCACAACATGCACCCAGGGGCCACATGCGGCCCGCATGGGCTCACTGTGTGGCCTGCGGGGGGTGAGTAGGGGTGGGGCAAGCCAAGCGCTGGGGTGGGGGGAAACAGATGGGAGCAGGGCGAGGGCAGGGCTTTTTGGCCTGCAGCTGGGTTTTTTTTTTTTTTTTTGCAGTAATATGGTCCTCGCTGCTTTCTGAGTTATGCAGGCCTGCTCTAAATAGTTTATATCTGTCAGAAAACATCCCAAAGCCCCATGAGTCTAAAGCCCTCCTATTTTCATTGTTGGCACATGCATTCATTGATCTCTGATGTCATTGTTCTCTTTCTTGCAAAGACTACTAACTTTCCTCACTCATGCAACTGGTATTTGTTGCCTTTTTTCCAGGATATTCTTTAAGCTTCTTGTCACATTACTTGTTCTGGCAGTCAGGAAACATCACCTGATTTTGTTTTCCATAAAGATAAATATAGTTTCGGTCCAGGATGCGTCCAAAAGGAATGTCTGATGAATTAAGGAATTGCCTTTTATAGACTGAACTCAGGACCCCTCTAGAATTAAATGGTATCTTCTGGATGTTCTAACCACAAGCTTCTTACATCAGTGAGGATGCCACATATAAAAGAGAATCTGGGATTTCATGACTATAAAGCGAGTAATTTGCTGAGGAAAAATACATTTCCTTCAGTAAAGTACAGAAGAATCACATGGAAATAAGTCAAAAGATTTTTATGAATTGGACCAGCTGAAATAAACTCAGGAAGACTTTTGTATACAATGTGTTCTTAATGAAAACACACAGTTAGAACTTAGAGTAAACTGTCAAAGTGAGAGCCTACATCCAGGAGTCACAAAAGCTCTGTTCCATTTATACAGCTGAGCGCTCTGTTTATAATTTTGTAAATAAAAAAAGCTTTGCTAGTATTTTATTGCAAAAACATTAACTTTTTCAGCATGTGAAATTTAGTATAGGCAGAAAGTTAACACAAGGATATCGGGCTAGATTTCTGGTTTCGCTTCAGCTATTTTGCACTGCTCCAGTGCTTTGAAGATTCCCACTGTGCTGTGGATTCCTCAGCTGGCGTAGAGCCACCTAGCAGCTCCTATGCCCTCCCTTCCCAGCCTCTGACAAAGGGGATGTGACTGGGATGTGGCTATACCAACTAAGGCTTCTACAACACAGTGGGAATCCTTAAGGAGCTGGTTAAACTAGCTTTAGAGATGTTTTATACCAATGGAGTGGTGCAAAATAGCTGAACTGAAGCCAGAAATCTGGCTCAAATTGCTCCATGGGCAGGTGTTCCAAGTTAGAGCAACCCTGGGTTACTTTAATGTGGGGTGGAGTCTAGGCATGCACACACTGGTTTCAGGAGCAAAGGATCACAAAGGTGGATTAAAGCCATCTATACCCCACAATCGAGTTTTGCAATAAGGTATCTTCAGCTGGATTGGCTGATCTGCCCCATTAGAAATAGCACTACATGATAGAGTGAAGTCAGATTGCAGTGACATTTGGCTTCACTTAAATTAAGAAAGAGGTATAAATCACATTCAGGTATATTTGAGTTTGATTAGATTAGGCCAAGGGCAAGTTTCCTTGATATTTTTTTTTCAATTTATGTAGAGATCCCTAAACGTGGAGTTGCTCTCAGACAGCCTCAGCCCTGTCACTTACATAGCAAGCAGACTTTTAGTTGACAGGCAGTGTTTTCATTTTGGAAACTCCTTCTGGTCCCTCTAGCTTTCTGAATGATGTTTTCTGTGCAGGGAAAGGGGAAGTTTTCTGTAAGCATGTGCACCTCATTCATGTATGTGTAACCCTTCTGCCCATCAGAGTTGGCAGCAACAAGGGCCGGGTTCCGTATCCAGGGGTTCCATTCCAATAGCACAATACAAAACCGGCTCGAGCCCCCACCCAGTGACCTGGGACAACCATATACCACCCCTCTGGGCGTCTGTAAGAGACAATACTTCCCCTCTCGCAAGCACAGAGTCTGAGTGTACGAAAAGCCTTTTAATAACAGGGAGAACCAATGTGGCATAATATTGGGAAAACACCACAAACAAGGTTAAACCAAACCATGGACCAGGAGCCCCCTCCCAGCAAATAGGCCGTGGCCTTCCCTTTGGCTCTTGAGTTCCACAACCCCAAAAAGTCACTCAATAGTCCCAAAAGTCCAACAGCCCAGGAGTCTCTGTTCTTGGTCAGTGCAGAGTTCAAAAGTCACTCGGCAGAGTCTTACCTCCCAGCCTGGGTGGAAGTGGAGGGTAGGGCAAGGGGCACCTTACGTGGTCCGAGGCCAACTGCGCCGCCTTTCTGTGGGGTTCCACTGCAGCCCTCACCGCAATCCGCTCTGTGGGCCATCCCATGAAGTGCTCTGCTCGCTGATACTCGAACCACTCTGCAGCGAGTCACTCCGCTAGCCTGTCCTGCTAGCCGACACATGGACAGCTCTGCGGTGCCGGTCACTCTGTCAGCAGCACAAATGGCTCCACTAGTCAACACACAGACTGCTCTGCTGCACCAGTCACTCTGCTAGCCATCCTGCTAGCCAACACACGGACAGCTGGGCTGCACCAGCCACTCTGCACTATGTTCAGCCCCCCCAACTTGAGACAGTGCTCACTTTAGCTCTTAGGTGATTTCAGCATATAGCAGGGGGAGCCTTAGTGAAGGTGCACCTGTGGGCCTAAAGTGATTTCAGCTCAGCAGCCTGAACCCAGGCTCCTAATAGAAGCAAAATTTAACTCTGACATTCCACAGTGGAGAGAGACAGGATGCAACAGGCCTGTGGGACCCTCAGACAAAGCCCTCACCAAAAAGCATAGGTGCTTATCCCCAGCCTCTCTCAATCTCAGAGTGTTCCAAAACGCAGGGCCCTTGCCCAGTGAGTGCTACCTAGAGGATGGCGAGTCCCTCCATCATAACAAGGGTCAAGTATGTGTCCATAGTCCTTCATTCACAAAATCAGGGTAACATCACTTTATATTTCCTGCCCCAATAACATAGAAACTGGGGCTCCCACATCAGCCGAAGTGGCCATGTGGGCTGCTGTGGGCTCAGGCTAGGCGCAGTGGGTGTGTCTATGCAAATTGATCAGCCCCAAAGTTATTTTCCATAACTCACTGCAATTCCCATAGTTCGCCACCAGATGTCAGAATATATCTCATTCCTGACACTGCTTACATATGTAATTGGTAAAGATTTCAAGTAAGATGCTGAAAAGCATTTATGTTGATACTGGAAGCCTGAGCAATCAAGCCTTCTGGATATATAAAACTTCAAGTTCCTTCTCCTTCTACCCTCAATCCTCAGGTTTGTTTTTCAGTGAACTGATATTAGGTTTCCAAATGTTGTAGCACCTTTCAAAAGGGTGTATTCTTAACTGTCAGCACTTCAGACAACATTGTTGCAAATCAGTGTAAAACTGTGTCTCATTTGTCATCCTATTTCCACATTTTTTTTTTCCTCTCTGAGTTGTCATTGTAACAACTGGTTACTATCCTTTTCATGAAATCTTTCCTACTGACCAGAACTGAACTTTAAAGACTGAACAATGTTCTGTGGTCATGGGACACATCCCAGTGGCTTTTGTAGTAACAGCCACGTTAATAGGGTCCCAAGTTCGTGACATTTTATTTTGTCATGTTCTATATTCTTCGTAATAATGTGCTTGAATTGAGTTTCTACTGTTAAATATAAAAAACCAGGTGAATCCAGATGTTTGCTCTCTCATACAATCCTATTTTATTTGCAGAGATTCTAGTAGAATGCAAGCTGCACATACACTCATGTCCTTCACTAGCCTACATTCATAGATTTTTAAGGACAGAAGGTCCCATTAGATTATCTACTCTGACCTCCTATATAACACAGGCCAGAGAATTGTACCCAGTTACTCATGTGTTGAGCCCAATTACGTGTTTGACTAAAATATGCTTTCAAGAATGGCATCCAGTCTTGATTTGAAGACATCTAGAGATGGAGAATCCACACTCATTCTTAAAAAATTGTGCCTTATTTCTAATTGGAATTTTTCTGTTTTTAAATCCTAGCCATTGGTTCTTGCTATGCCTTTCTCTGCTAGATTGAACAGTGGGGGGTTTTTTGGTAGCTGGGATTTTCTCCCTGTGAAGGTACTTGTATATTGTAATCAAGTCACCTCTTGATATTTTTGATACATTAAACAGATTGAGCTCCTTAAATCTCTCACTGGGAGATGCATTTTCCAGTTCTTAAATTATTTTTGTGGCTCTTCCTTGCACCCTCTTCAGTTTTTGAATGTCCTTTTGCAAATTTGGACACCAGAACCATATGCAGTATTGGTTTCACCAAAGCCATATACAGATGTAAAAATCACCTCCCCAATCCTATTAATTGAGGCCCTATTTATACATCCAAGGATCACATTACCCTTTCTTGCCCCTATGACTTCTAAATCCCTGTCAGAATCACTCCTTTCCAGGGTACAATTTCCCAATATGTAAGTATGGCATGCATTCTTTTTTCCTACACATCTGACCTTATATTTGGCCATACTGTAACATGTTTTATTTGAATGGGCCCAGCTTATCAAGCAGTCCAGATTGCTCTATAAAATACTCGGCCCTTAACGTTATTTCCCACAATGTCAGTCTGTGTCATCATCCTCTAATTTTATCAGCAAGGGTTTCTTTTTACTTCCAGATCATTGATAAAAATATTGAATAGTATTTGGGTTTATAACTGATTCCTGTGAAATCCCATTAGAAACATGCCCATTTGATAATGATCCTTATTGACAACTACTTTTGGAGATCTGTCAGCTAGCCAGTTATTGATCCATTTAATATGTGCTTTTTTTAAAATCAGAATATTGTACAGTTCTAAGTCAAATGCCTTATAAAAATCTAAGGGCTTGTCTAGATGAACAATTACTTCCTGACAAGCTGGGGTGTGAACCTACTGCTTGTCAGCCAGTTCGTTAATGAGCTTTGATTTAGCCCCAGATCAAAGCACACTGAGGAACTGTAAATGTGTATCAGCGGAGTCCAGAGACAGTTCCTGGCAGGCTACTGTTGGGTAGATACACACCTAGCTTGCTGTAAACTAAATGTTTGTATAGACAAGCCCTAAATACATTACATCTAGGCGTTACCTTTATCAGCCAAATTTGTACTCATATCAAATAGTTATTTTTTTCTAAAAAGACCCATTTTCTATAAAACCACATTGACTGGCATTTAATTATATATCCATTCTTTAATTCTTGATCAATTTAATCAGCAGGCCCAGCATATGCTATTCAAAGTGGTTATTTCTAATAGACGTTAATTGCTAATGGAATGGAAAGTAGATCATCATCCTTGTGACCCACTAGCAAGGACATTTACTCAACAGAAGTGACACACCATGACAAGGCTTATGTTGTGTTTACATTTAGTGTCATTTAAAATGTTATTGAACGATTTTGTTGGCTAAATTTAACACTTTTGCATGACTTCCCATGACAGATCCTGTATTCTTCTGAAATCAGCTGTCTTGGATGTAAAGTTACAGTTTTGGGGAACCCTACTCTTACACACAGAAAACACACACAATCATTTGCAAAATATACAGCATCTGCTATTTTATGACCCTGATCTTGTTAATCAGTTTTATCAGCAAAACATTTTCTCACAGAGGTGGTTAACATTTCTAGGAAGCAGCTCATAAAACTTCTGGAAACTATTGCTCAATTCTCCATCTTTAACACAGACATAGTGAAAATCATACAAAGAACACAGGAGATAAAAAACTAACTGCAAAGTCTTCCAAGAAACTCAGCTGATGAAATGTGAGAACATAGTGGCAGAAGAATCTAAAAATGGAATTCAAGATGTACAGTTCTGCAATAATCCTTTCTGTCCCTGGCCCCAGTGAAATGGGTGGGTGACCGGAAATAATGACATTGAAATTCACTGGTGTAGAAAACGTCTTTTGTTATTTACTAGTCTTATAATGTTGATTTTGTTGAGCTTATTTTTGACACATTTACATGGTGAGCTCATCATTGAAGACTATGCCAATTTATAGCAGGTGAGAATCTGGGCCAGAATATTTTATATGCTTCCTTGGCTCACATTTGTCATGACTAAATGGTTCTGTAGTCTGTTGTTTGACAAGGGCAGAGGTGAACACCTGTGGAGTTGAAAACTTATTTTTTAATTATTTATTAATAGTATTATGGTAGGGCCTACAAACTTTAGGCCATCGTATTAAAATAAACAGAACTTTTCCTGGGCCTAAAAAGAGGGCTCTGAAGTTGTACCTCAGTGAAATTTGTCAATCTTTTTTAAAAGCATACACTTTAAAAGTATTTACTGCACGAAACCTATCATCAGGGAAGGCACTAGCTGTAGCAGTTAAAAAAGAGAACCACCACACTGAAAGAGCTGAACTGTCTCACGAGTTTAAGAAATTAGATAGGCCAAGTGGGTGATAAGAAGATACACATTTTATGCTAAATAGCTCCTGAAATTAATCTTTACAAAAATCGAGGAGTACAACTCTTGTCACCTGTGTCAATGTTAATGCTGTGCTCTGTTTAGTATGTACTCATGAATGTATAGCTGATCTGCAAATGTGTGCAAAAAAAGACAATGCTAAATTTCTCTTTCCAAGACAGGAAGGCAGCTCAAAGATGTGGCCTAGGAATTCTGCCATTGGTGGGAAGGATTCTGCAGAGCAAATCTGTGCTACATGTTATACATCACTTTTTGCTCCTCTTCTCAGCGGGGGCAGTGCATGCACTGTAGGCATGTAGGAGGCATTCAGTTATCAACCCTACAAGTTTCTGAACACCTACGACAAATCTCTCCAGATCTTTGGTAGGAACCTGCCTCGAGCTACAGTGTGGTGAGAAAGAGCTACCATGCTCCTTTGCCCTGCTTACACATCAGCTCACCCTATGAAAGGGCGTATTATCTCAAATGTACATCCCAGAAATGTTGAACTTCTCATCTACAATGGGAATCTTTTGGGAGTTTCATTTGCTTCTTCACACGTGCAGTCCTGTATGAGCGAGACATGGGGATGGATTTTCAAAGGTTCTCATCTCTTACTTCTCCTACTGAAATCCACTAGAGTTTTGGATGCTCAGCACTTCTGAAATGAGGCCAGACAAGGCCAGCTCTAGGATTTTTGCCACTCCAAGCAAAAACATTTTTGACTGCCGCCCCAGCCCTGGGCTCTCCCCCACCCTCACCCGCACCCCCTGCCACTCCAGTCCTGGGTCACTGGTAACTCTCTTCCAGGGCGGATCATTCAGCAGGAATTTTGGATGTGCACAGAACAGAGACAGGATTGGTTCCCATATGGTTACAGAACTGCAGTAAAGTGGAACAATTTTCAGCTTGTGTGATTGGAGGATATCTGGATGCATATTATAAGATTGCCCTATGTAAATGAGGAAAGGTTGAGGTGCTTTTATTATTCTTTTGTTCCATTCTTTGTTTCTATGGGGAATTTGCCAATGCAATATCTGTCTTCCTTTTACACAATTTTTTTTTTAAAAAATGGCAATGGCTGATGAAAATAGCAATTCCAGTCCTAATAACCCCTGGGAAGCATTTCTTGCTCAATTTTATCCTACTTTTTCTACAGCAAGTTACAGTGGATCAGTAGATTTGATTTGGGAGAAATGAAGTAACAGCTGCCTAAATTGAGCTTGAGCACTCCTGAATTTTGAGGGTGTTCAAATCTGGAAGGCAGGTGCTAGATTCCCCTTCTGAATATTAGCTAAATCTGGAAAGGAAAAGTCAATTTCTGCTTCCATGGCTTAGAAGTGGAAATCCTCCTATGTGCCTGGTACTGTATCTAAAGCTGTCCAGGTCCTCTAGCAGAACCTCCCCTCCCTTACTTTTCATTTTAAATTCTAGTAGGATCCATGTATCTTCCTTGCTAGGCTTCAGATAGGGAGGTTCACTGTCCATTAGTCCTCCCAATTCCTTCTTTGGGGGCTACAAGGTGAGGTCACACCAGTGTCCCTAATCCAGTCTGGGGAAGTTTTCTGAAGGAAGAAGCCACCCCCTTCTAGCAGCCAGCTCCCCCTTCACAGCAAGCTGCAGCATGGGGTCTCAGCTTCCTCACTCCCTCCCCCTCCCTTTCCTGTTGATAGCTGCCAAGGGAATGCTGGAAAGTGTAGCTCTTTCACTGCTCCAGGGCTGGCTCTAGAAGCAGGGATCTAGCCAAGGAACTACAACTCCCAGGGCCCCCTGTGGGTATTCAGCTCCCATGCTGGATCCCTGCTGCTCTGTGGCTCCACTTCTGCGTGTTGTGAGAGGGGAGGAAGTGAGTGTGCTGGGGTGTTATGGCCAGCCCCCAAGTAAGCCAAAAAAAAAGAAAAAAGAATGGATTGAATGCCACCCCTGCATATGTGCCGCCCCAAACACCTGCTTGCTTTGCTGGTGCCTAGAGCCGGCCCTGAGGCCAGAAGTGTCTGAAGTTGGTCACCCAATAACAGCAGCACTCAAAATTGGTGGACGCTTACAATTGTTGGTTGATGTCTACACACAAACAGCGTACCTATTAGCCCTGACACAGCACATGAAGTGTGTCATTTTACAGGGAGATGATGTTCTGGGGGCAGGAGAAGGCAGGTTGGAGACATGGGTTAGTCTGGAAATCAGCACTCTTTGGAAGATAGGTTGTAAGTTGAGTAAAGATGGTGATGCCAGATCTTCAGTCATTTATATGAATACCATGCTAAGCACTTTAATGTGTTGCAATAGAAGGGCAAATTTGGTCCTGGTTAATTGATTCCCTCTATACATGGCAGCTGTAGCTTGGAGCTTCTTTTACAGCTGGGCAGAAGCAGAGATTGCAGTTTATATTGCCGTTTCTGTTACTCTCTAAAGTCTCTGCTATGTCTTTTAGGTGACTTTGTAGGGTGGCAGATTTTTTATTATTTCAGACTGCCTTTCAAACTAGAGTTCACAAGCACGGGAAATTTGGAAGCGGCAGCATGGAAAGTTTCTTATTTAGGTAAACTAAGGAAAGTTTCACTCACTTATGGCCTTTCCCCCAAAAAACTCAGCTTCATCTTCAGCAAATTTTGTTCTTTACCTTTTATTATAAAATTCAGCCCTCCTACTGTATCTTTGAAAACATTTGTCTATACTAATCTGCTAAGTCTGACACCCTCCTTAATGTCAGTTCTAGGATATCTTCTCAAATCAGGTCCTATCTTAAGGACATGCATTGCTACAAATGTAAATTATGACATCACAATCAGAGAGTCAGGATTCCAAAATTTAATTGTGAGGTATTATAGAAATATAGCCATTCTAATCACTAGAACAATTTTGAATTCTGAAGTAGCTAAATAAGGAATAGCAATTTCATTTACTGTGAAAATCAAAACACATAGCAGTAAAATGCATTAGACACCTTCTCAAGTCAGTGACAAAATTTGTATTCAATGAGAAAAAATTAGCCCCTCTATACACAATCATCTAAAAAAAATCCCTTGTTTTCCTCTTTTTGCAATACTCATGTGCTTTCCTCAGGAAATAAATAGAATATTGATTTTGAGCTATAAACTAGACTTGATCTATGTGCAGGCCATGGGCAACATGTGTTTGGCCCCGTGGGTTTAATGCTGCTGTCTTTACTCACAGGGAACTGGGTTAGCACCCTGCAGTTCAGCCTAAGCATGGGGCAGTATGTGGCAGCACTGTACAACTATCAAAACAGAAATCAAATTGTGACTCTGATCCCTGCTTATGTGAGAGTAACTTGCACCATCCTTCTTCCTTGCAAAGCACACTTCACTCCTCCATGCTGGCTCAGCAGTAATAGCTGGGGCACTGAAGGAGGGGGATGGGGCAGAGCACGCTACATTGTCTTGCTTCCCATGCGTACAGACCAGGGAGTAGCAGCCCAATGACTGAGTTCCCTACCGCACTGGGTCTGGTAATGCAGACAGTCCACACAGGGGATTAAGGGGACTTCTTATTGCTTTACTCCCCTACACATGTGCACAGCTAGCCTCAAATGAGAGCCCATGAATAGGCCTACTAAGTATACAGGGCTGCTTTGTTGAACCCCACAGTTAACAGTACATTTTTGGAATTTGTACACTATTTTAATGGGTGTTCAAGTTTAATTTCCCTTGGAACAAGGGGGAGAACAGCTGAAGGATCTTTGAAGTCTGGGCAAACATTGGAAGAACTGTGCTAACTCTTACCTTTCTAATCACCCACCAGGTTCCAGGGGAACGGGTTTAGGACTATGAATTTTCAGATGAGTGGGATAAAGCCCCAAGCACCCCTGTATATTATCCTCTATGCTTTTTAGATCCAGAGTGTACACAGGTATATCAGCTAAATGGAAAGACAAACAGGCATTAACAAATAGGGATATTCTCTAATTGACACAATAATATATTTGCCACGGGAGACAGTTCAGAAAGGGAATGCTCAAAGAGTTACTTAAACAATAAAGCATTATGGGTATTTGTCTGGCTTTATTATATGTATTTCAAATAACAAAGTATGTACCTGCTAACCACGACACTCCATGTAGGAGAATCTGCAAGCATTGTACCTTTAATAAAATTCCTTATTGCATGTTGTATGTTATGGGATTCTCTGTATATGGTACAATATTTAAACAGGAATGGAATAAAAGGAAAGGGTAAATGCATTAACCAAGATTGACAGTTTTCAGTATGAGACTAATTTATGTATTCAAAGTTGTTTACTTCAGAATAAACTTATCAACATAGGCTCAAATCCAACAAAGCATTTAAGCCCGTGCTTATTTTTAAGCACCCATCAAATGTGAAATCCACAAATCACTTCTGACATTGTACAAAGAATTCAATCTTGATGTGCTTTAATATGAAAAGGAAGGAAGTTTAAATGTTATCTCAGGGAAGAACAACAAAGACAATACCACATATAACATGCGAAAAAGCTTCACCAAAAATAGGAACCAAGGATGAATCACCAAAAACATGTATATCATTTTCATTCAGTCTGAATAATATAACACTAACATCTTAAACACCACCAGAGATAATATCCAAGAAGCATAATGAAGCAGAAAGCGATATGAAAGTGACTCATCAGAAACAATATCTCCATTCAGTGGTTTGGGTGTTTTGGTTTTTGGTAGCAATTGGGTAACTAAAATGCACATAATCTGAAAGTTAAACTAGATATAATTTGGCTTGTCAAAGGAGATTTTGCAGCACTGGGAAAATATGCATTTTATCACAAAATTTAAATCTTCTATCTCCAAGTTTCTCTTATGACATTTTCTTTATCAAACAGAGATGCAAAGGTAATGATAAAAGTTGAAGAGCGCTGATAAAAGTTATATGAACCTGTGAAGAAACAAAATGAAGGGCCTGAGAAAAGATTGAAAAAAATGCTGAAATATAAAATATGTAAAGATGGTTCAAATTTCTGACCTGCTTTTTCCTAAGACTTAAGAAAAGGCATTAAAGGGCCAGTTTCTACCACCATTGCTCAAATTGATTAGCACTGTACGATCATCCCACTTCTTTAAATGACCCCACATGATCTGGCCTTTGTGCTTGTACTGCCTCCCATCAAAGCCCTTAGGCCTTTGCCCAGCTACAGGGCTCTCTGCAGATCTGAAGGCTCAGTGACTTATCCCTTCCATGGCAGTACTCATATGGTGACATACTGCTGAATATGAGCAAGGTCAGCAGAACCAGGGCCTAAGTGAATCAGGGCCATCAACATTTTCTGGCAGGCCTAATGTCCCAACGTTGCATGACTGAATAATGTTTCTCCAGGCTTTCTATTTTAGGGTGACTTCAAACAGTCTCTTTGCAAGAACCCTAAGAGATTTTTTCATTTTCACCATCATATAGCAAATATTTATGTTACTATTCAGTCTTCCAAAACACCAATTTGAACAGTTATTAAAGCTTGCTTTTCCTCATAGAAGTCTCTGTGCCTCAGTTCCCATTAGTAAAATGGGATAATACTTCCCTATTTCACAGGGGCATTGTGTTGATAAATACATTAAAGCTTGTGAACAACTAATATAAAGAGCTATATAGGAGCTAGGTGCTGTTATAAGAGAGTATGACTCAAGGGCCGGATATGGAGGCAGTATTGCCTCAGGTAGGTTGTGAGAAATCTTTAGCAAGGATGAAGCAGATAGGGGTATTTTTTTTTCACCAAAACAGTAGCACTGCAAATAGTAAAAGCAAATGGGGGATTAAAAAGAGGTAGGAGACAGACCAATGAGATCCATTTAGTGCTCTCCTCCTTTAGAAATCTTAGAAGTAAAATTTTGACTGTATCTGACTGTTTTTATATATTGATGAGTACTTTGAAAATAGTAGAAAAAGAATAAGGCACAAAAGCATCATCCTGCAGAAATTCACGACGAGTGCTCCAAACTCTCACAATAGTGGTGGTGTTTTGAAATCCCCAGCTCCTACAGTCATGTGATTACTTGAGAATCTCAACTTACATTTAAATCAAAGTATGTTTCTGGCCCTCATGGTTGTACAGAGAAGCTTGAAAATTTGACCCCCCTAATGGTTCAAAACGAAGAAGGCAAATAAAAAGGTACTTATTTTTTTAAAAAAACTCATGGTTTTTTTAGCCAGTATTATAGGCTTTTTGGTGGTGGAATGCGGGGGATTTTTGAATATGTGGGGTTAGCAATACTGAATGTCTAAAGAATACTTTGCTATACATCAGCAGCATTTAACCATTTATAATCACACAGCTAACTGGGTGTCCCAGTCATTGCTGACAAAATGAAAATGAAAATAATTGTGACACCAAAGATCTAAACACAGAGCTTTGAGCAGAGGAAGGTCAAACTCCTTCACTCTCTTTTGTGCTTAATTTGTGTCAGGGTTTGCCAGGATTGAGACCCGGCACCTCAAGGCTTGGCAATTCATTGAGCTCTGAGCTTGCTGTGTCAGTTATGAAAGCAAAAAAAGAAGTTGATTGTGCCATGGCATCTAAGTGTTTGAGCCTCAGCACCTCTTTCATTACAAATTAAGCACTGAAGGGCAGGGCAATGGCAAGTCATTGCTAGAGCAGTCACTTAAGGATTACAGAAGGTTCATTTCAAGACCCAGCCAGGCAAATTCCTCATGCTACTGATCTGTCAGGTGCACCTGATAGCTAGGCTTTGGTGGAGATAAATGATAGTGTGCTATGCTGGGAACTGTCTTGCAGAAGGATACAAATCCATTTCACTTACAGCACGTGTAGAATTAATACAATTATCCCCTCTGGTGTTTTACCTCTAAAAGTGACATATAACATTCAAAGTGACAAAGTGACATTAAAAAGTCATCTTCTCAATTCCTTGCACCCTCCTGCCCACTTAGCTGATGCCTAATCTTGCAGCTACTTAAATTCACAAGGTACCTAAATTTCTCCCTGTGGACATGCCCAAACAAGCCTAAATTCTGATACCACCAAAGTGCTCTGAACCTAAATCACCTTGGCATCCCATTCTTGGGCCTCTAGCTTTCAGCATGCATTGTATAAGGAATCTGTGTGCCTAACTCAGGTCTGAGGGTTGGATTGGTCATCGAGATGCCTAAAGTTAGGCATTGCAATGCTGAGCCTCATTCCCTTTGTGAATCTAGCCCCGCGTAATTTGAGTTAAAGGAAGGAATAGAAATTACAGCAGCTAAAACATCCCTGGGTCTGGGGAAGGGCTGGCAACAGATGGTGCTGCCAGGCTGGATCCAAGCTGTAGGTGGAGTTAATTGGCAGGAGACAAGTTCCTCTGCTCCCAGTGCTCTTTTCTTAGTTAACCATAGTGGAACAGCTTCAGCTGTAGAGACTGGGGAAACCCCACAGTACATTAGGTGGCTAAATACCATTTTTGGATTGGGTGTAAAATTGAAGCTCCCGGACTTGAGAAGATGTACTGATTTGATAGGCTTGCTCTGGTAAGGGGATATAACAAAGCAGCTTTTGTTTGGGTCTTTAGTCCCAGTTGGTGCATGCTATTTTAATGAATGAAGTTCTGCAAAATCATTATCAGCATCTTGGATAAATTACAAGTGAAATCCATGCCCTGCTTTGCAGCTGAAAAATATCATGCAATCAACATGTGGAAATTGGGTAAGGTAGTGATTTCCAAGCCTTTGCATGCTAGGCTCACTTCTGTTAATGCAAACTATGGAGGTTTGAAAATTAAAAGCATGAAAAAACATTTTTAGGCCACCTTGCTACACCAAACATGGCAATAACATGAGCTTAAATTTATATTAAAAGTTATAAAGTCCAGTGGTGGCTGGTGAACTCTGGAGCATGGTTATGGTGTTCCCACCCTACAACCTCTTCCTGCAAATAGTTCTCTTTATCTTAGCTTATTACATAGTAGAATGAGGATCCACAAAGAGTGCTGGTTTTAAATGAATGTGTCCCTGCCTACAGAAAAGCTTAAACATTGTAAGTCAGAAACAGAACCAAGTATCTCAGACTATTAAAAAGAATAGGTATAGTTAGTGCTTTCCTTATTTATATCCAGGTCATGCTAATGAGGGAATTGCACTTTAAGTGATCCCAATGGCTTTTCTCATTGCTGGGCTATCTCCATCATCCAATCTCCAACCTCCTGATCTAGAGTCAGCTGCCTCTGCTGCTGCTGGAGGTTGAGACAATAGCTCAGTCTGGGAGCAGAACATTCTCTTACTGCGGGGGGGAAATGTTAATTTCTCTACACACACACACCCTTGCTGGGTTTCAGAACCCATACTCCCACCTGCACAGGAACTTCTACAGTGCTATTTTTAGCTTTTAGCTTGAGCCCCATGAGCCTCAGTTATGGACTTGGGATGTGAGACTCTGCAGCAGGCTTCTTTTTTTTGCTGTGTAGACATACCCTTTCTGTCTTCATTCATGATATAGGGATCCTATCTGCCTAGTTCAGGGTTTTGTGGAGTGCAATTTCAATTAAAATGCAATTTATAACAATGTAAAAATGTCAAATTATGTGGCATTATAGATTTGGGGACAGAACCATTCAGAGGCTGGCCAAAATTCAAGCCCTGGTTGTGCAAAGGCTTAGAGACAGGTTTAATGTTAACCAGCTGAATAGTCCATTTGAAGTTTCATTCTGAAGGAACCTTAAGTATAAGTTTTGCCATGTTAAATTTCATTTGCTTGGTAGACTGATATGACCTGGTATAATTAAAGTTGAATGGACTTATAAATAGCAAGAGATCTTGTTGGGCACCCAAAAAAACAGAGGCACCCAGAATTAATGGGCTCTTTTGAAAATTGAGGCCTATATCTTCATAGGTCATCCAATTATCTTTGTCAACAGGAATCTCCTACCCTGTTCAAAGGCTACTGATACTACATTCCATTTTAGGTGCCTTCTGCCCTGTGAGAAGGCTGCCATCCAGCTCCCTGTACTCCACTGGCCTGTTGACAATAGCAGGATGACCTAAGGTACGTTAGCCAATTCATATCCCAAGGACAACAGTGAGGAAGGGCTATTGGCTTCATGTTCTAGTGTTCCAAGGGGGCTGGGTTTTAAAGAGACTCAGGTTTTGGTTTTGCCCATTGAGATGCTAAGGTCTTCCTATAGCTGTGCCCAAGGCTCTTTCTCATCTGTTGAAGTAAGAATGTAGAAATGGTCCTTAAATCTGACTTCAGTGAAAGGTAAAAGAAACTTTAAAAATGTCTGATGCCAAAATATTAACATAGTCTGTATGGTCATAGGTGACAAAAAAGCAATATCTTCTGCAAACCAGCTGATGGTAAAGGAGGAATATTCTTGGCACTTGTATGTTGTTTTCTATTTTGAAGAGCCACACCAATGTTAATGAGCTAATCCTCACAATAGCCCTTTGAGGTAAGTAAGTACAAACTATTGGGCAAAATTTTGCCCTCAGTTACACCTGAACAAACCCACTGCAGTACTGCAGAGGTGTAATTGAAGGCAGAGTTGGGTTCATTTTCTACATTTTATGGACGGGGAAACTGAGGTGGAGACAAAGCCACAGAGCAAGTTAATGACAGGGCCAGGATTGGAACTCTGGTTTTCCTCATCCATGAAATCATGTTGCCTATAAATCTATCAACAGAGATGCCATCTCTTCTGATAGTTATTAAATTTCATTGTTTTAGGTGTGCCTTCGTTCAAACCATTCACGAAAGCAGGGAAAGTTGGGATCGCTCATAATTTTTTCCCTTACTAGAAAATGGACAGTTTCTCCTATTGTTTTCAAAGGGACTTTCTTTGCCTGGGAATTAAAGAAGACTACTGGAAAATGAAATTAAATTTTCTTTGGTTAAGCCTTCCTCTGCAGCACAGGGCACGATTCACTTGCTGGAGGATTCTTTGAAAGACTTCCTTGAAGTCTTTAAACCATGATTTGAGGACTTCAATAGTTCAGACATAGGGTAGAGGTTTACTACAGGGGTGGGTGGGTGAGATTCTGTGGCCTGCATTGTGCAGGAAGTCAGACTAGATGATCATAATGGTTCCTTCTGACCTTAAAGTCTATGAGTCTAAGCATGAAGTGGTGGAAATATATCCTGATAATAATAAATCTTATCTATCTCAACATGCTCTTCCAGAAATGTAGCACCAGACTTTACTGCTTTCCAGTTGCAATTCAACAGTTACCAGTGGAAAATGACAGAAAATGTAGAGCTGCTAATAAATAAAAAAACTTGATTACAGTTTTCGTTTGCAGTACTACAGCATAATCCCAGGCGATCTTCCAAGAAGCACAATAGCAGAGCTGCTAAACCAATGTAATATAGTGTAAATATTGCAGTGTCCATTAATTGATTCTAAAACACATCCACGTTGCAGTATGAGCTGCAAAATATGGGCCTAATCTCATTGAACTGATGTTTCCTTAATTGTATAGCCTCATCAGTCCTTTATGGGAGACTGTCTAAACTGTGTTTCTAAGCATTATATATATAGTTATTGTACTAAACAGAGACACTATAACCATATTTGGGTTTTAATTTGTTCCCATATTTTAAAGACTTATGGTAAAATCCTGCCCCCATTGACTTCTGCAGGGCCAGGATTTCACCTTTAGTTTCAACATTTACAGTGAAGTAAAACTAGAGGGCTTCTTTCAAAATCATATGCTAGTTACCCTTTAAAAAAATCTGCCCTATTTTGACTTGCAGCATTGCAGATGGAGTAGCAAGCTGAATGCTGCAGGAATGAGCTGTTAGTAAATAGGGCTGTGATCCTGCAATCAGATCTGCTAGAGTGGACCCCTCATACCATGCACCGTCCTAATGACTTCAGGGGGGCTCTTCAGAAGGACAGAGCTGTGAACTGGCAGATTCAATTGTAAGATTTGGGCTTTAGGAAATAAGAGAAATCATAGGTCAGATCTTGTGTGATGGAAACACAATGCCCATGCACTTTTTTGTGACTGGTGGCTTAAACCAGAACCAGTCCGTTCTGGTCAATGTCCTCTGCAAGATCCATTAGGGCAGCAGGTTCCCTATCTGTGCTTTGAGCATTCAGCATTGCCGTCTCTGACTGTATCACAAGTCTCACAGTTCTTGATGCTTTGCCCCTAAAGCCCAGATTCTGGAATCAGGTGAGAATCTCAGGGGTTTTTTTAAAGTGAATTTCTAACCCTCACATTTGCAGAGAAGCAACATGACCCTGCAGGCTCAGAAACCAGAAGACAAACAAAAAAGAGCCACCACTGTATTATGTTTAAAATCCCATGATTTTTGGAGGCCTGACTCATGATTTTTGAATTCTTGGACTTGGCTATACTGATTCTTCCACTTTAGGGGCTGCTGGAAGGCTTACTTAATTGTCTTTGGTGAGGTGCTCAGATATTATGCTGATGGGGCTGACAGAGCCCCTTTAAGGAAGAGGGTCTCAAAGCTCCTGTAACTGAATAGGTGCACTCTGATTAGGGATGGAGTAGCATCTAGGTTCAGGAGATAATGAAGCTTGGGAATCAGAAAGGAGGAATGTTACTCAGCCCAAACTAAGATACCTGGAACTGGAGGTAGGCTTCCAAGGGGGGGCTTAAAAGGAAGAGCACTGCTCAGTTAGAGCAAAACTGTGTAGAGTGGTAAGTTCTGTAGCTCCTTCCTAGGAGAGGGGGAAGATAGGCCTGACTAGCAGGAAGTGGAAATGCAGGATCCAGAGGAAGGCCTGTAGGAGTCCCCTTATGATCCCTGTCTTAAGTAGCAGGGAGTTGGCAGGAACCCAGGAGGTCTCTGAGACTCTTACTAAGCTTAGGGTAGGTGACTGGCCACTGTTTATGGTGTTACCTCTCTTGAGTTTTTAAGTCTAGTAGGAGACTGTGGAGGGAAGTTTGAGAGTGCTCCAATCTGAAGGAAGATTGAGACTGATGGAGAAGCTATGCTCACAGAAGGTGGTGGAGCTAGAACCTTTGAATTATGGTATTTAACTCTTGTGATTTGAAGTATCTTTATAAATAAGTATTTCTGTGCTATGGATGCTGTTAGCCTATGAGAGTGTTGGAGAAATATTCATGAGGAATCCTCAGAAGGGAACTTGAGATGGGCAGCATTACAGGGCCACTCTATACATGAGAGGGTCTTTCAAGATAGTGATGGTAGGCCTGAGACCATGTAAATACTTAACTTTACAAATGAAAAAACCCTACCTCACTGAGTCATATGCTATATTTCTTTATGATAGTTTAGGAAACAGGCCAAAGCCTCTGCATATGGTTCTAGCCTGACATCCCGAAGAAAAGAGACTACTGTGAGCTCTCTGGACCAGGGGTCAGATACTCAAGAGCTCAGCACCCACTTCCTGTTTTAGGCACTCAAATTACACATCTGTCCCCAACCTGATTACTGTGAGGCATGAGAAGAGTTTTCTATAGGCCCTCTATTATGTAAATCACAGAGGAGCATTATTGGGACTGACCAATGAGTTAGGAGTACGGTATTATGTCAATATACCCTCTCCATGAGCTGGCACTGGATAAATGATTCCTAATATTAACAAGAGCAGGATGTACAGGGGATGGGGAAGAGGTGACAGCCAGGCACGGTTACAGGATCATGCTGCTTTTGCAGTGTATATAGGTTTCCTTATGGAGGTGCTTACACCACTTCCTCCTCCTGTGCTCTTGCAAAAAAAACCCCAAACAATTTATGGTACAGTGGTAGCACTTAGAAGCTTATGTCAGGGATCCATTCTGCTAAGCACACTATAGACAAATAATAGAAAGACAACACCCGCTGCCCTCCCCCATCTTACAGTATTGTAATTATTTTATGTAATAGTTTAAGCCCTTCAATTTCAGCAGTGGGACAAATTGTTCTAGTAAGCACTCATTTTAACACATGGCTATTAATAAAAATAAAGGGGACATCTTGGCTCATTTAAAGTCAATGAGAAAACTCCCGAAGATTTCAGTGAGGATAGGATTTTATTCTTAAGTTTCTGTGTTTTCAGGTAACCTTCAAAAAGAGAGAGAGTCAGACATTGGCATTGGGGTGTGGGGGAGAGAAAGAGAAGAAAAAATGTTCAATGATAAACTAGTTTCTGTAGTCCCTATACAAGATTTACTTGCTTTAAAATGTTTCAGTACAATACCATTGATGAAACTCAAAGTTCAAAATAGGACAGGTTGATAAGTGAAACTTGTGTAAACCGGAGAAGGGCTTGAATAAATAACATATTCACAAATATTTTTTCCAATCACTGAGCTGAAAAACCTGAGGTGACAGCCCAAATAGCAAACAGTTGAGACAATAATAATCTACAAGCTGAAATTTGATTACATAAAAACATGTTGAATAATTCTGACTACTGAACAAATGTGTAAATCACGAAGTACTTACTGATAATTCTCTAGCAGAAAAGGATTCTCTTTGTTGAATAAATTAATTAGTGAAATACTGATAACTGAAATAAATTGATTACTGAAAATAGCTTGTCGAGCTCCAGAGAGGCTGAAGTAACAGGGATTGTTTAGTCTGCAGAAGAGAAGAATAAGGGGAGATTTGATAGCTGCTTTCAACTATCTGAAAGGGCGTTCCAAAGAGGATGTATCTAGATTGTTCTCAGTGGTAGCAGATAACAGAACAAGGAGTAATGGTCTCAAGTTGCTATGGCTGAGGTCTAGGTTGGATATTAGGAAAAATATTTTTAGTAAGAGGGTGGTGAAGTACTGAAATGGGTTACCTAGGGAGGTGGTGGAATCTCCTTCCTTAGAGGTTTCTAAGGTCAGGCTTGACAAAGCCCTGGGTGGGATGATTTAATTGGGGATTGGTCCTGCTTTGAGAAAGAGGTTAGACTAGATGACCTCCTGAGGCCTCTTCCAACCCTGATATTCTATGATCTTGAAAGTCCCAGGTCCAGCTCCTCAGAGGTATTTAGGCATCTAACTCTTATTGAGGAAGTCCCTTCCTCTGAATATTTTGGGATTTAAAGAAAATGTTTACATTTGACTCCTACAGTAAATGATACGACAGGTAATTGGGCCATGAGTGGGGCTCATGATGATGTGCAGAGAACCAGTGTGCACTGTGCTGCACATCACAAAGATTCAATGACATCTGTGAGAACAAGGAAGAATTTTGTAAAATACATTAAATATAGCCCAGGTCAGCTCCCAGACAGAAGCTAACTCACACAGTTGGGGCATCTTAGCAGGTGGCCAGGAAGATGGAAGGAGGGATGTTAATCACCTGTTAATAAATTGAGTAGGTTGGCTTGTTATCTGAACCAGATGCCTGGAGAGAATTCATGCTTTAGAAGGCTTACAGAATGGGCTGCTCTAGAAAACTAGCAGTAGATCTCTGCACTGCCTTGCAGGAAGCCTGAATTTGCTGCCTCATCATTTACATTTGCTACCTGGATGGCTGTTTTCTGTCCCTTGCCTCCTCTCTCTTCCCCATTCAATTTTCTACCCTACAGATCAATCCATTTCTCCCTTCTACTCTTACTTTTCCTTTCTGACCTCTCTCCCTTGCCTTTCTTTCTCTGACTTCTCCTTCCCCAACACATACACACCATATACCTACTAAGAAGCCTTTCCTGAACTTCACTATGCATGCACAACACTCTGATCCGCCCCTGAGTCTGATGTGGGAGTGTGCTGAGGAAAAAGGAGCAGCCTGGCCTGCATGCCTGCTTCATAAGAAGAGGGAAAACTGCCATGGGCATGAATGAGTGAAGCAACAGAGATGGCTCAGGAGTAAGCCACTCTCCAATTTAATCTTCTTACAAAGATCAAAGGGATACTTTATCCCAGGAGCTCTGCAGTGTTGTTAGTAGCTGAGGAGAAGGTCCAGCCTGCATTTTCCAAGCCTGTTGAATCTTAGAACTGCCCAGCTTTTGTTAAGCATCCTTTATGCCATTTGGTCTCCTGTTTGCTTAACTTATTAGTGGATTCCCTCTGTGATGTTGCACTCCATATGCTTTCTGAAAATATGCTTATGAATGGGAGTGTGCTTTATGCAAAAGGCCTCTTGTAGGATATCATTACAAAGCTTATAATCTACTGAGTGCCTTCATCCTATTTGTATGCATGTGTCCTCGTATCTGAAACTAGAAATATGAAATATAACTCTGAGGTCCAATTGTAATTATGCCAAGTGTGGGCCATTAATAGTGGTTTGGAATCTTGATGGCTTTCATTGGCTAGGACAACTGGTTGTAAATGATTTATTTACCTGCAAGCCTTCCTGTGTATGTGTGGGCTAGTCTGTGGGTAAGGAAGATTGAGGTCTCACAGGGACATGTGACCATGTCACCTGATACTGAAATCCATCTTAAATCTGGTCCTTTACCATTTAGATGAGGGCTGGGGACCCAGAGAGGCAAAAGATTCCTGCCTTCTACCAAAGCTATAAAAAAGGGTGGAGCAGGACAGGCAGGGCTTCCAGTCATGAGAGAGCCCCTGTTTACCCCCTAAGATGACTGCTGCCACTCACAAGGACTGTACCAGGGAATAGGATTGGACCCAGACTGGGAAGGATTCTTGTCTGTGAAAGAGGCTTATTGGAACATCTCTGAGGAAGAAAGATTATTTGTAATCAATTTCTTAATATATTAAGCTTAGTCGTGCATGTTTTTGCTTTATTTTGCTTTGTGACCTACTTTGTTCTGTCTATTATTACTTGAAACCACTTAAATCCTGCTTTTTATACTTAATAAAATCATTTTGTTTATTAATTAACCCAGAGAAAGTGATGATTACCTGGGGGAGCAAACAGCTGTGCACATCTCTCTATCAGTGTTACAGAGGGCGGACAAACCTGTATAAGCTTTATACAGAGTAAAACCGATTTCTTTAGGGTTTGGATCCCATTAGGAACTGGGTGTCTGGGTGCTGGAGAGGTAACCTGCTAACCTGTTTTCAGTTAGACCTGTAGGTTTGGAGGTATGGACCAGGCCTGGGTCTGTGCTGAAGCAGGCTACCACAACTGACTCAACAAGGCAGGGTTCTGGAGTCCCAAGCTGGCAGGGAAAGTGGACTCAGAGGAAATTCCAGCATATCAGGTGACAGTCCCAAGGGAATCTCTGTGTCTGAACCCGTCACATCCTCCACCTCTATCTCAAGGCTGGTCTCAACAGCTTAGTCTATAGTAGAATTCTTCTCACCATTCTGTTGGTGCCAGACAAACACAGTGGGGGAAAGTGCCGGTGTAGGTGCCCTTGGAGTATGAGTATGTCTTTTGTGTTACTTCGGCTGAAACGCTTACCTGGAATCCCATAGTCAGCGCTAGCAGCAACAAAAGCAACAGTTCACCTAAGTGAGCCAAGGTAACAAAGTTGTGCTAAACTTATCTTTGCTGGAAGTTGCTCTTTTCACATCAATCAATATATGAAGAGAGGCCATTGCAAGGGAGTGTTTTCTTTCAGTATCCCTTGGATGTTTGAGGAACCTCACTTCCTCTTGGAGTTCTTAGTGCCTGGATTACTCAAGTCCTGTTTTTGTTCACTTCTCAGCCAGGTACCATTTTCCTCCCGCTAAAGATATTTTTTATTAACATGAGTCACGAACAAATATAAATAGGTACAAAGTTATAACTACAGGCTCAACTGTGATTATTTTGAACTTAGTTTCCACTGACAACAGGAAAATAATAATTTTTGGAGAGACTTAACAGAAACTTCATCCAGGAATAAACAAGGACATGGGAGAAACACAATCAGATCTAAAGCTAGTGAAACTGGCAGTCGCACTAAAAACTGATGTCATTGAGGAAATGATTGTGTCTTGTGAAAGTGTTCCTGCATTTATCTTACATGTAGATAAGAGTTTGATTAAAACATCTCTACCCAAAGGTTATGGAATCGGAAAATGAGGAAAAATAACATTTGCCATATAAAATTACATGTAAAGTTAACTTAAAACACATTTCTTCCCTTCTGATTTAAGTGTATGTTATGGGTCAGACTTTCAACTGAGCTCAGCAACCAACAGCTCCCATTTAGGAATGTAAATAATGGGCTAGATTTTCAGAAGAGCTCAGCTCCCAGGCAGGCACTGAAACAAAGTATCCTGAGTTTCAAGAATGTTCTGCTTCCAGCATTGACTCAGTGGAAGCTGCTAATTTTGGACACTCTTGAAAATCTGGTCACTTATTTTGTTGCTGAAATGGGAGATGAGCACTTTTGACAAGCTGGCCCCATGGTTTTCCAAGATTTCGAGTAAAAGTAATGAAGTCTGCAAGTTAGTCCATTAGTTTATTCATGGCTGAGTAATACACTATCTGCATCGTGAGAGAGAGCATTGGGCTGGATTCCGAACTGCCCTCAGCCCTACCCCAACATATTCCCACAGCAGGGTGTGGCATAAGGCTGTTACAGTCAACCATGGGAACTGCTTTGTACCATAGGAATTCCCTGCTGGGGAGAGCTGCCTGGTGTTTGGACCATTTATACCACTTGAATTGCATAAAGGGCCTGGACTGAATTTCACAATCAGAACCACTGTCTCAGTTTTAACTTGCTATGATTGTTTTGGCTTTACTAATGCAGTGGAATCATACCCCAAGGATCAGTGTGTAGAACCCCCATTTTGATCATTCTTGTCAGATGATCATTCTATGCAGAGCCACAAAACAATGGAACTCTTTCTAAGTATAAGGGTAGTTAAGTACTGGATTAGGCTTTCAAGAGAGGTTGTGGAATCCCATCATTTGAGCTTTTTAAGGACAGGTTGGACAAATCTGTCAGGAGTGGTTTAGGTTGACTTGGTCCTGCCTCATCTGGACTATGTAACCTCTTGAGGTCCCTTCCAGTCCTACATTTCTATGATTCTATAAATTTCTTAAGAAAAGGAGCAAAATTTCTATCTTGCCAGGATAAAATGAGATAATTGAGAAATTGTAGTGTCGTAACCAATAAGTCAAATTATAATAGACAGTAACTAGCATTCATCCATATAATTTATTCTTTAAAACCACATGGGATTCTGAAAGATTGAATATGCACTTCTGATTTAGAAAGAAAAACCAAGATCCCAATGCTGCAATATACTTATGCATATATTGTCCTTTAAGAACGTGAGTAGTCCTGTTGAGTTAGATGGGATTTCTTATGTGTTGAAAGTTATTCATGATGTAAATCTTTGCTAGATGGGGCCCAAATCCTCGCTGTGAATGAGTGGGCAAATACATCAGCACCAAAAAGAAAATGGCTTTAAGAAAGTCAGACCTCAGCCCTGGATTGAGAAATCTTCTGGGCTCCATAGAGGTACAGTGATCTGATCAGGTGATTTGCAATGCAAGATTGGAGCCTAATACTTGGTCCATATAGAGAGAGGAAAAAAGATGATCACTGATAATGAATTCCACTGTGTTTATACTCCAAAGAACTGGAATAGAATTAGATTAAACTATGAATGTTTCTCAGATCTGACCCATTTTCTGAATGACTTCACTAGACAATAGTGAAAAATTCTAGTGAACTTTTAAAAAGAGAAATAATTTCAGTCTAAAAGTGTGTTTAACCCTCCCCCACCCCCCAAAAAAACCCAAAACAAACTGAGAATTGACAGTTTTACAACAAAGATTTAAATGTAAGACAGTGCCTATTATAGACATAAAAAGGCAACCATAGATCTGGTCATTGACACTATCTTATTCATAACTGCAATTATTTTATAATTGTTCTGGGTTGTGTTAACCACAAGGATTTTGCCTAGTGCATTGTGTAAACCCACAGAAGATTGTGGTCCTGGCTTCTGCTCCCTATCAAGCTGAGCAGCTGCCAGTTTGTCTCTATGTTTTAGGACCACTTTCACTCAGTTCTACAAGTAAAATATGTGGACAACCATGAGTGGGCTGGAGAATTAATTGGGAGTGGGGTGGGCAAATACATCAGCCAACCCCACTCCCAGTTAATAAGAGAAGAATTGGATCTATGTTCCAGTATAACAAGGCTGAACCAAAGACTCCCCAGCTGAGCATATGTCCTTGTATCGATGACTACAAAACACTCCGTAAAAATAAACAAACAAAATCCTTGGCATTATCCAAGTGCGGGACAATGGAACCTCTTCTCTGTTTTAATTCAACAGTCCTTGGTTGCAGTTTGCTTTTGTAACAATCGGTGTTGTTTTAACTTTCTGCCTGACCAACAGATCAGAGACTTTGAAGTGTTCTCCCACGCTTTGGTGAAAGTCCTAATTTTTGTTTTTCACCATTTTTTACCTGTGTGTGAAGTCACACATGACCCAGAAAGTGCGATTTTCCCCCCATCCCCAACACACATACTGTTTCCATAGCAGGGAACAACTTCTTTCTTCTGTTTGTATAAAACCTAGGACAATGGTGTTCTGATCCCTGACTGATGCTCTTAGGCACAATGGTAATAAAAATAACAATTAATTGCATGGTAAAAATGTTGACATTCCAGCCATAACTCCATTCCATTTGTCAGCTAGAAAATCAAAAACTACACTGAGATGAGGATTAATTGTTCAGGCCTAGGAGCACAAAACCTAAGTTGGAAAAGCCTTTTTTGGATTCTACCTTGTCTATGAATCTCTGGCCTAGTAGAGTGAAAGCCAATATTTTTTGTGGAATAAGATCCAAGATGGCAGTACAACTGTAATATGTTTGGTATATATGTGAAAATCCTGTTCCCAGGATGTAGAGATCTTGGATACGAAGGAATCAGTGCAGGAATTTTCATAAAGGAAAATAGATTGGGGAATCAGGACAGGAGATGCCTTCCATGTATGGAATTCTGTTTTGTAAAGGTTTCTTGTTTAGCTACCCATGGTGAGGCAGACATGGGGAGAGACCGGGCAGGAAGAGCTTCTCTTCTGAGGATCATCTGGTCCCTCCCTGACTCAGGAAGCTACACTAACCTTAGCCTGGAGTAATAGACATTGAATGGCCTTCTGCCAGTCCAGCACCTGCAGGGACAGTTCAGAATTTCCCAAAGTTCAGTGGAGTTACTTGTGCTGGAAGCTAGAATCAGGATTTGTGCTTTAGTAAATGTGGTGAAAGGTTGGGTTTTAAAAATCTCCTCTTTCCCCCTCCCCCAACCAATTTTTATATGCAGTAGGCGTTTGTTTGCACAGCTTAATTCTCCTGAGATGATTGGTGCAGGAAGAAGCAGAGGATCAGTCGAAGAAGCAATAAAGGAGGAGGAGGAATAGCCTAGAGATGATATTCTGTAGACGTAGTATAGCCAACGGGCAATTCTGACTTTGGACTCAGGAGTTGGCTCAGTGAGAGCCAAACTTTGGGAGAGAAGAGATTTTCCAACACCACTTGCTGAAAGTTTTATCTGGGGTGGATTAAGCCCTAAAACTTAATATTCTAAATTAGCCAATCTGAATGTGTCATATTTGTCTCTCACTTATACCTTAGTGATCCTACTGGAACTTGCCAATAGGGCTGCACTCAGAGTCCTCAAAATGCAGGAATTCATTGTCTTCTCAATGCTTTGCTCATCAGCGTTTCTTAAATGAATTAAGCCAAGTGTAACATCATGTCAGAATCATGTTCAGTGTTAGACAAAAAAACTTGGGTCATGGTTTGGACAATAAGGATCATTCTGACCTGACACATGATACTTGTATTGTTTTATCCACTGCTGAAAGGCATTGCGATAGTACATTGGTGTGAGCAGTATAAAAACTGTAGAAGAGTACAGAAAAGATGTACACCCACTGAAACCACATTAATGGTACTAGATGTTTTTAATGGAAACTTTGTAGAGCTTTCTGCTGCAGTGCTCACAAACTGCACACTTGACATCAGCCAGAAAGAGAGAGAAGTCAGAGTATCATGAAAGGGAAGCAGAGCATGCTTTCAAAAAGGGTTGAATTGGTATTAAAAAAAAGTGATATTCTTCCAAGTCCCCACCCTAAAATGAACTCTGCCCATGTGAGCTGCCAAAGTGAAAAGCTGCTGCCCGGAGCTTAGCTTCCCTGGGTGGGACTCAAATACATCCAGGGTTCCCCTAGGCTTCTGGAAGTAGGATCTCCTTAGTATCAGTATCCTCTGAATCTAGAGGTAGGCAAGAAACAGTTCTCTTATTCCAGGAAATGTTTTGAGAATTTTGAAAACTTTTTTCCCATTCTGAAATTGGTCAAAAACTGAAAATGTTCATGAACCGACAGTCCTAAAAGAGATTCCAGTTCAGACAAACAAAATGTTTCATTTCAATGTTTTGAAACTTTTTTTTCATTTTGACCTTTTTATTATTTTTTATTATCATTTGCTTAAATTTTAAAGCAAAATCATTTCCATGGGGGAGGGAGGGAACACCGAGAATTTTTCATTTAGAAAATGTCAAAACAGGATCTGTCAACAATTTTTAAAAAAATTCCAAACCAAATATCTTGTGGAAACTGATCCTTTCTTGTGAACAGTTTCAGTTTTGACAAATTAGTATCTTCCAGTAAAAATTTTTTTCTACAGTATCTAATAACTGCTACCGACAAGTGACAGCAAAATGAGACATCACTCACTGAAAACTACAGATTTGCTACCCTCCTGCTGCTTTTGTACATGAAGAATGAAATAATGAATAATGTTGACATTTAAATGATCATCACTGAGCATTTAAGTTAACCCTCAGCTGTGCTGTGTCTATATAGGGCAGTTTACATTTCTGAGTTATTGTTCAAGACTCAGGCAGTCACTTTGTTAACCTCAAAAAATGTGACAAGTGTTTCTTCTCTAGAGACTTAATTAAAAAAAAATGAAAGTTGAGATTCGGGTAAAGAAGACAGCAGTTTTGAAGACATACTGGCTCAATCTGAGCCAGGTTTTAAAATAAAAACAGTTGCTAAAATTTCATTTGCAATGAGAGAGAGAGGCTAGGGAGATCTAAAAATGACACACAGTTACATTCAGAGCCAATTCACAGCACTGGGTGTGGATAATGGGGCAGATTCTGTGCTTTGCTTTACTTTACTCACTTTGCTATAAATGTCTCGACTCAGCACGATGTTTAGTTTCAGTATATTGGCATCCTACATTTACTGTGAATGGCCCAAGGAACAGCAGGAAAATTATATATATTGTAGAATCTCTTTAATTTTTTATTTTTAAAAGAAAACATACAGAATCTCTAATAGAAAGTACATAGACATGTGCATATAAATCAAGGGAAGTTTTTCAGATCTGACAATGTCAGAATGATTTTTTTCAGTGATTGATGAAAAGTCACAATCCTTGCAGAGCCAGAGCCCATATGATTTTGATGTTCAGAGAATGATGCATCTTCTGGGGTACTTAATCAGAGAGGTACCAATCGTTAAGCTAATGTGTAGACATATTTTTTCAGAGGTCATTGGAGACCCAAAGGACTGTCTTTTCATGGAATCTTTAACCCTGAATAATAGGAATGGGTCCAAAGTCCTCAGATCTAGACATCTTCAAACTTTTAGGAAGTTAGATCCGGATACAAACTTTCTGGCATGAGCACTTACTGTCTTGAAGACAGTGTTTTACTAAAATAGCTACCAACTACATTTCTGGCTTAGTGTTTTTATTGGGTGTTCCAGGTTACCTTTAAATTAGTTATTAAATAATGGAACGACTGCACAATCCGGTGTACCACTACTGAGTACTAGCTATGGCTGAGCAAAACTCAAGTGACTTTTGAGATTTGTGTTGATCGTTCCTTCTGGGCTCAGCTGAAACCCAGACCACACTCACTGAAAACAAACCACCATTTATATAATCCATTTGACTTTGCATTCTGCAGAAAAGGTTTTTTTCACCTCAGGAAAGTATTCTGATATCTTCAAAAGGCACATCATCTGCATGTAAAACCTTTGTGTTACTTTATCATGTCTTTTTGATATGAACCATTACCTGCTATGAAAAAGAGAGCCTGGAAAACCCTTGGATGTGCGCTCTGGTTAGCACAAAATATAGGAGTTCAGGATTGTTTATTGCCTAACCCTTTATGTTCAAATCATATTGTATATTTTGCTTTTTTGTACCAACATGATCATTTTGAAGTGTTTGTTGTGTCTCATTAACTGTAGAGCTGTGCAAAAGTTTCAAGGATCTGCTTATTTACTTATACAATCTTTGGAAGACACATAGGGACAGATTTTTGAACATATTTAGGTGCCTAACGATACAGATAAGAGCCAAGTGGCTTTTTTCAAAAGCACACAGGTATGGGAGTTAGACAACTAGACACATTTGAAAATTCCATAAGGCACCTATCTGCATGTTTTGATGCCTAAATACCTTTAAAAATCTAGCTCTTAGAGTGATGCATGAGGTTGAAATACCTAGGCAGATAAGGAAACCTGGAATCCTGGTGAGTGTGGTTTTTCCCTGGTAGCCCATTGACAGCTTTGCAGTCATACTGTTTTATAGGTAGCAGGGGAGGAGCAGGACTGGAAAAGCTTTTTTGGCTGTCTCCTCAGGTGGATTTAAGGAGGGAGGCAGGCCAGCTTACTTTCTCCATGTGAGGAAGAAGGCCGAGGGAAGTGAGGCAAATGGCTGCTTTGGCATTGAAGAGTTGTGGAGAGGAAGTAGGGGGCCAGGCTGCTAACCTTAAAGATCCTGCGGGGGCAGAAGGTGTAAAGTGCAAACAAGTGCAATGTCTTGCAGAAGGCAACTGAAGGTTAGTGGGGAGCCTGGCCTGGGTTTTATTCGGTTACGTTTAGAAGAGAAGGCCTGGTCGGAAGGAGAGCAGCAGCAAAAATTGATTTCTCAGTGAAACCATCCAGTCAACTGGATTTGCTTTACGTCATTTCTGTGCTCCTGGTTTAGAGCAAATCCAGATTTAGCGTGAACTTCCTATGAGTGAAAAGGGAATATGCTGAAAAGGTTTGCAGAAATTTGGGTGAATTTAAACCAGCAGATTTTTCAGGGGCTCTTCCCCTTCCTCCTCCTATTTTGGGGGCCCAAGGGAACCGGCTCCCACAGATCCTTGGAAGCAGCAGCTGTAATAAATGGCCAACAGACATGTTTGTTTGGCAGCACTTATTGGGGAGTCTTCTTGAACAAGAAGGAGGTTCCTGGAATGAGAAGAACCCTTATGAACGCTGGTCTAACCTGAGTGCTGTGAGCCTCTGGGGGCCAGTAGTAGTAGTTACTACGTCAGGAACCCGGTTAACATAGTTATCCATGCAGGCCCAGGATAGCTTGCCTGTGGCCAGGACTGCCCACTCATGTACACAGACATAGACGGGCACAGTGTCTGCGGGGAGTGACTCAGCTGCAGGGGCCTTGCTCCAGCCGCAGGAGAAGTGGCCCCTTTATTGCTGCAGATGGAAGGACGGCCAGGACCCACTCGTCCTTTGGAGGGCCACTGAATCATTTGGGAGGGAAGAATGTACCATGCACGGAGACCAGAGGTGCCCCAGATTGGCTACATGTAATTGTCAGGGGCATTTTTAAAAATTTGGATAAACCAAACACACAGAATGAGCATCGTCAATGTAAACAGCCCCTAAAGCTGGCGTAACTGGCCTAGGGCAGATAATCCTGGCACTGGGATGATCTTCTGGTGCTGCTGTGGCGGCAGAGGGACACTCATGCTTTTGCTGGTGGGGTGAGGCCAGGTACTTCTCCCCAGAACCGATCCCCGCATATGTACCTCAAACTGTTGTAACCCGGTGCCACAAGAACTGGGAAGTGCATAGGTGAGCATTACACATCTGTCAAATACACCCCAACTTGCACTATGTGCAGACAAGTCAGAACCATGATCTGGCCCTTAGTTCATAACACTGCTCTGATTTTAACAGACTGGTCCTATCCTTAAGAATCAGAGGGGTAGCCGTATTAGTCTGGAATAGCAGAAGTGACAAAGAGTCCTGTGGCACCTTAAAGACTAACTAAAGTTTTAGAGCATAAGCTTTCGTGGGCTAATACCCACTTTGTCGGATCCATGCAGTGGAAGTGGGCCCGTCGAAGTGAGTATTAGCTTACAAAAGCTTATGCTTCAATACTTTAGTTAGTCTTTAAGGTGCCACAGGACTCTTTGTCACTTGTCCTATCCTTTACATTCACATTATTTTCTCTTCTGCTTTTCAGATATACTTAGAATGGCCATCGTAAGTACATTTAGAAGCCACAGAGTGTATGTGTGAAACATTGCAACAGAGTACATGGAAGCCGTAGCTGATGTTTAAGGTGAGTCTGACGTATACATTAGATAGTTATGACTGTATAGCTACAATTCCGCAACAAAAATATTTTTAATAAATTACCCTCTGGCTTCTATGAGTATAAAGTTTGGATACTTGTCCAACCTTATCTAAATTTCAATTGTCTGGAAATCTGGGCCCTCATGTAAGATTTTCATCCCTTCCTGGTTTTATCTGGACCAAAACCAACAAGAACGGTCCCTCTCACGGGGGCACCAGGAAATGCAGAGGCAAAAATAGCTGAGAGTTCCAGGTTTGGGGTTTGACTGGAATTTTGGGAAAAGGCTTAAATCATTTTTAATTTGATCTCAACCTCTTTTCACATTGCCAAGGATTTTATTATTTTCTTCTGTGGGATTTCTTCAATGCAGCCCCCAATGCTTGGAACCCCTCCTTGAACCAATATGCTATGACTCTACCCTTTCTTCTTTCAAGTTCCTCCTTAAAACACAACTTTTCCAAACGCCTATTAACTCTAACTCCTTCTCCTAGTTAAGTGTTGTGCTTGGTTCTCTGCTGCTTTGCATCATGGGTGGCTTAGATGTGTGCAAAGTAGGTGCAAAAGTGAGTAAAGAATCCTCATGAGGTAGCATTCTCAACTCATGGGTAAAAAAACTACACATTGTGGAAGTTAGTGAGTGGAAAAACAAGCCCTTTTGTTCATAACTGATATAATATTTTACAACTAATCTATAAAAATAATTATAATAAACTACCTTGGGGTCAAAGAGTGGGAAGTGCTATTTTCACTTTATAGTAATCACTATTAACAAGATATAAAATCTGTGTCTCAGTTCAATGTTCTAATCTAAACTAAATGTAAGTAAGTATCGGGCCAAGTCATTAGAATTTTTAATTCCTGATGTACTCTAAGAATTATGGCAGCTGGCCATACCACTTTGACCTTTCAGTATCTGCAAACTGGCTCGCTATTCTGTCCCTCCCCCTCAGGCTGGCACAGCTGTAAACACACACATAATAATAGAACAATTGTAATATTCTATTTGTTTTCCAGTGAGAACCCCAGATCAGCACTGGGTTTAGGTGGCATGAGGATCTGACTTTACGTGTCATGACTCCCACAGATAGCATGAATTCTGGATTTTGGAAGCATGTCCCTTTCTTTTTACTGTAAAGTTTCCTTTATGTGCCTTATACATATCCAAGAAATATGGCCTACCACATATGGAAACGATTATTTACAAACTATCAATGTGACCTTCAGAGCCCTAGTTCCCTTGTGTGTGTAAGAGAAATATGCTGTTAGAGCAGCATAAAGGAGAGCAGGGAATCAGTGCTGTGTGTGGCTCTTAGACTAGACCTAGGTTTGAGCCTAATAAAAAAAACCCCCAAATATTAGTGTATAGTGAAAGAAGCATTTCTATATTTAATGTTACTGCAGCTTCAATTTCTCTCAGCTTCAAGCAATTTTTGATATCAAAGACTAAAGTCTGTTAATGTAGCAAGCAACAGTGGCTTTTATATGATAGGATGGGAATCAGTGGCTTATACTCTATTCACTTGTTCTTTAAAATGATGTTCTCTTCTATGCCTTGTGTGTTTCAGGATATAATTAGATTATACACAGAATAATCAAAAGCCATTGTAATGAGCCAAAACGGCTCTTCTCCCAAATATACTGTACCTAATTTCACTGTTCCTAAATAAGGATAAGATACTAAAAGAGTTTCATCTGTTTCCCAGGTGGAATTGTTGCCCTTCTAGGTTTGGCAGGCTCATTGCACCAGGGAACCAAACCACTGATGCTATAATGTGTAGTGGGCTGAGTTAATCCCATAAAGTTTTTTAAACTGTTCCTGATGTTTATGCTGTAGAAGCAGAACTAACCAGTGCCAGAGGACAAAGTCTGCTCTGTTACATTGATGTGAATCTGGAACAAAGTCTGCTCCGTTACATTGGTGTGAATCTGGAAAAACTTCATTGACTGCTATGTAGATACTGAAGTTAGTTAGACCCAGGTGTAATGAGAGCAGAAGATAGCCCATAATGTGCAAATCAGAAGAATATAAAAATCCTCAGTGCAAAATTCTGCTACTGCAAAGAAGTGTCTCGCTTCCATCCTCAAGTCTTTCAGGATAAACAGAACTGAATTGTCCAGTCTGTTTACTTTATCAAAAAGAAGTTTGAGAGATAACTCAATTATAGTGTATATTTTCCTTCTTGGGGAGAAAATAGTGCATCAGCTAGCAGAGAAAGCTGTAATAAGAACCAATGGATGGAAGCTGAAGCCAGACAAATTCCCTGGCTCACGTTAAGGTGAAAAGGCGATCATCTCATCAAAAGTGATTATACAATACACACAGAAATGTACTTTTGCTGCATATTTTTAAATGTAAAAACTGCCATTTTACCAATATTTCACAAAACAGAAAATTTGCGGAGTAGGGTTTGGAGTTGGAAGATCAAATCATGTCAAATAGAATGGTAAAAGTTTGAGTTAAATTATGTGAAACACTAACTTTGAATTTCATCCAGCTGAGAGATTAACAGCTGCACAGCTACAGAGGTGTTGTTTGCAATGACTCTGTGACTTCCCAGTTTCTCTTGAAGATGCTCATATAATTTGAGCACAGTTTAGCTAGCTCACAACACAAAACCCCCACTGCTCATTGATGCCTTTGAAAGACAGTCTAAGGGTCAGAGATATAATGCTGTGAGATACAAGCAAGCTGCTGATCCTGTCTGTCCATGAGAATCATGTGAGTGAACAAGTACAGAGAAGACAGCCAAGAAAAAGGAAAAATGTCATTCCCACACAGCACTCCTCAACTGCCAGCTGGTAAGGGCATGATCAGAGACCATCAAACCACATAGGAGAATTTGTGTTGACTTTAGTGGGCTTTGGATCAGGCTCCTAATGAAAAAGCTGCACAGGGCTATTGAACCTAAACCCTGTAACTAGCGTGACCAGACAGCAAATGTGAAAAATCAGAATAGGGGTTGGGATAATAGGAGCTTATAAAAGAAAAAGACCCAAAAGTCAGGACTTTCCCTATAAAATCAGGACATGTGGCAGGGGCGGCTCTAGGGTTTTTGCTGGCCCAAGTGTGGCAGTTAGGTGGCTTTTGGTGGCAAGCGTGAAGGAAATCCGCTGGCCCCACTGATTCCGCGGTGTTTCGGTGGGAGGTCTGTGGGTCCAGTGGCTTCGGTTTATCTGCTGCCGAAATGCCGTCAAATCCATGGCACCCATGGACCTCCCACAGCCATGCCACCAAATCCCGCCTGACTGCCGCCCTAAGAGCAATTGTCAGGCCGCCTCCTGCGACTTGCTGCCCCAGGCACGCACTTGCTGCTTTGGTGCCTGGAGCCGGCCCTGACATCTGGTCACCCTACCTGTAACTGCCTGAAGAGCATGAGAGTCTGGGTGGGAGGAATGGAGAATGTAGACCAAAAGCTCTTGACTACTATGGCAACACATTTGTCGTTGCTGCACATATGCCACAGGCCCTGTGTGGGTTGGAGAAAAGGATTCCGTCTCTCCATGTTAGTGATGTATCTCCTCCCAAAATCCCTTTACTTGGGCATTACCCAGAGGACATGATTGAAACCTAATGGCACAAATAGCCTTATATAAATAATATGAGCAATGTATATTTATGGTACATACAATCAGAAAACTAGCTCTTGACATACTGATAACCAATACAGGTAGAAAAAAATCTTTAAGATTGCAAAGACAATGGATTTTTGGTGTATAATTTAAAATCATCCCTCTCCCTGGCTACACACACTGTCTCTGGACACTGGATACCCTACCCCCCACTCCTCCCAATCTGGATAGCATACTGGTATGCTATTGTATAATCTTACTCCTGACTGCTGAGATGTTGGCATTTAATTTTCCAGGGGGTAAGGAGAAACACAGTAGCTATTTACAGAATAAAGAATTGTATGGCTACAGCAAATAGATACTAAAAAAAGAAACAATACATCAAATATGGGTCCTAGTTCCCTTCATTCGTCTCAGTACACAAACATCCAGTACATGTAATACATACATTCCCTATGCATGTTACAGATAATATACATGCCCCCACTGATATGGAAACCCTTTGGTATCCTGGCCAAAATTAATAAGATATGTATAGTGTTTACAAATGAAATATCCAAAATCACCTTACAGCTGAAAAATGTCTTAGTATCTAGTCAGGAATGAGGATAATTTAATGACATTTCTTAGAGTAAATGAGTACCACCACTGGCTTTCACAGCTGGGTCCTATTTCCTCATCTTACCTTGTAGGCCTCAGAAACATTCATGACTGAACAATTTTTAAACTTCTAGGACTTCTGAGTTGAGAGAAGTAGCTTACAAAAACAGCCAAAAATAACCCTCTGTAGCTGCTTAAAAAGATCCTGCAATTGCTTTAAAAATGCTTTGCAAAGCCACAGGCGACCCATAGACCTAGCTGCACAGCAATCAGAGTGTCCGCTCCCATTAGGAGTTTCATGGCTTTGGGTAGGTTTTGTTGCTCCCATTTGTAATCAAATATGGTTTTGTGTATGTTAATTTCCTTTGTTTTTTAACCACAGCACATACTTAGCAAAATGTGTAGCATCTGAAGACTCAGTAGTGTCTAAGAGGTGGTCATCAGCATAACAACACTGCTGACGTGGTTTTGTTATAGCAGTCTGTGTAACTGTCTGTCATCATACTGCTACTTGAGGGGTAGTATATAAATTGCTGTAATAAAATCTCTTTAAAATAATAGAAGAGGCCTCTTCTTCCGTATACTAAGGTACATTTTCTGTGCCCAATCTGGAGAGCTCTTGGGTCTCTCTGAGATACTTCATCTGCTTGCAGTGCCAAGTGTTCTGCTTCCATTGTCATAGCAAATACTGGGTTTAGTCTAAGTAATATACATTACTCAGCCATCTAGTGCCTTTTCAGTTTATATTGCTGGCTATGACCAAAAGAGCACTCACTTCTGTTGTGTAAATAACTATTGTATTAGTACAGGAACTCACTTAAACTCATCCAGGTTAATGTTGTTTCATTGTTACGTTGCTGATCAGTTAGGGAACATGCTCATTTAAAGTTGTGCAATGCTCCTTTCTAATGTTGTTTGGCATCCGCCTGCTTTGTCCACTGCTTGCAGGATGAGCAGCCCATTGTAGCTAGCTGGTGGGTGGTTGGAATCACGGTGGACTGGCAGCCTCCCTATCAGTTCCCCGCTCCTCTAAGTTCACTGTGCAGCAGCTGCCCAGAAGGCTATCAGTTGCTGGCAGTTCACTGTCCCTCCCCACACTGCCATGTGCTGCTCCTGCCCTCTGCCTTGGAGCTGCTCCCTGAGACTCCCGCTTGCTGTGGGGGAGAAGGGGAAGAATGGGGGGACTAATGTCAGGCTGTCCCCCTCCCCCTGCACCCCACTTACCCCATCTTCCATAGAGCAGGGACACACAACAGGGTGAAGAAGGGAGGGAGCTTGCCCTGGCAGCAGATGCAGCTCAGTTTGCTGATCTAATTAACAAGGCAGTGTATTTAAAGGGAAATGCCCATCTCTCTCACTCTCACACACATGGTGTGGGTGTGTGTTTGTCTCTGTCTGCCCTCCCTCCTTTTCTGCTGCCTTGTAGAGTGTGAGAGTTAACCCTTGAGGGCTCAGCCAATTGCTAGTTCATCATTTAGCAGTAAGGCATTCCCTGGGAAATATCCTACCCTCTGACTCCTCCACCTCAATCAAGCTTCACATCATCGTCACTGTGTACTATGTATTAAATTGTTTGATTAAAACTTATACTGTGTGTATATACATATAATCTTTTGTCTGGTGAAAAAAATTTCCTTGGAACCTAACCCCCTCATTTACATTAATTGTTATGGGGAAATTGGATTCACTTAACATCATTTTGCTTGAAGTTTCATTTTTCAGGAACATAACTACAATGTTAAGTGAGGAGTTCCTGTACCACTGCATAGTAATACTATGGTAATTTAATTTCATAACAATTTTTTTCAATTATGTGAACCACCAAAAGGTTTTAAAGTAACAAAGGTCAATATTCCTGACTTTATGCTGTGATAAACAATGTTCAAATGTTTCTGAAAATATCAAATACATTTCATTATGGGCAAACATTGAAAAAAGTCTAATTTATCTAACACATATCTCACTACAACTAGATATATATTCATTGCCTTTACCTTCTATAGGCACTTATCCTGAAATCCTTACAAAATTAGTGCCATTGAATTTCTGGGACTGTTTGCATAATTAAATACTAGCCACGGGAGTAAGCGTTGCAGGGATCAGAAAAACCCTTAATGTCTACTCTGTGACATGTACCAACTCCTGTAGGTACTCTTAGACCTACAAAGTGTTTTGCTGTGGGTGCTATTTGTTAATTTCATTCAGCAGTGGAATGAAGTTATAGCTGGTAGATGAACATGCTCTGAATCTGCTTACTCCCATCCCACTCAATCACTGGCTCCAAGAATTTGGGGACTTAGAAGAGCTAATAAGGAATATATCAGCAACCTTAAACCTTATCATGAGCTTAAATCTATACATGGGATTGTAACTCATAGTGTCAGAAGACAAAGGTCAATGTGATAAAAGCAGGGAGTAATATTTATTTAAAATATTTTACCGGGCAGTCCGCTAAGGCAAACATCTTGCTTACAAAGACAACCTAATGAGCAGAGGCATTTTTGCTGCTGGTTAGAAGAGGTTTTACAGAACCCATCAAATATGAATTTTACCTCTGATCTTTTGAACACAGGCCATGGAATCAGTTTTTCTATAAATCACTTGAAATCAGCTCAGAGTATGTGTAAATGAGTTTGAGAGCGAGAGAAGTGTTGTTTGCAGATAAGCAGCACTATCTCATTCAAACTCTTGCACTTAACCCTCTCTTCTCTCTCTCCATCATTTTATTTAATCAAAGTTCAACATTTGAAAGAAGCCAGAAAAATCAGCGCTCAGAAGGGAAAAGTTATTCCCTAAAGATGGATTGTTATCAATAATTTTCAGCAATCACTTCACCCAGACCTTTCATGTTAATTCATACAGAGAAGAAAAATGGCCTGAGGAAATTCACAGTTCAGTCTCATTTACACTTATATGGTTGTGTGTTAGGAGTTAATGTTAAAAAACAAAAAGAGGATTATGCAGTTAATATGCTATATATTAGCCCAATATTCACCACCTTTTGCAACATAGAGCTTCTGCTTTCATTTACTAAATGGAAATAATAAAACTTGAGGGTCCATTTTAATGAGGTGTATAAATAGTAACTACCAATCTATTATGCCTGTAAGGCTGAAGTATATCTAATAAAAATATGCTAAAGCATGGATAAACCCTGCATCTTCTTCTAGTAATGGCCAACTGGGAATACGAGTTACTTCTCTGTAGCAGATGAGTAGCTCAAAGTTCACCATAAGTGCATTCACATAGAGAGCACAGCATGTATTGTTCTGTAAGAAGACTGAGTTTGGCCATTCATGAAACTATGGAACAACTAATTTCATTATTCTAAAAAAGAAAAAAGGGGGGTGGGGAATAAAATTAACCCTCTCTAAGCATTCCTTGCGGGGATTTCTTTTTGTCCTCTTGATATTTAAATGTGTACTATTTTCATCAGAAGAAACCATGTTGTATGCATATGGCCATGCAAGACAGCTGTGTGGGTGAAATACACAGTATTGCTCTCCAGCTTTGTGATCAGTATAAAAATTCATTTTAAACAGATGTCCCTTTCTAGAATTACTAGTTTTACCAGGCACAATCTTGGCTGGCTAAAATGGAGAACTTTGAGTTGACAATAAATCAATGAATGCCACTTTGGATTTTTGTCTGCAAACAATTAACACCAAAGAAATCCAGCTCTCCAGAACATACAATATGCAACAGAATTAAAAAAGTTCATTTTTTTTCTTACTCTGTAGACTAAGAGGGAACCATCAATTGCAGAAGAACAAGGGAAGAATGGATGGATAAGTCCCATAAGAAAGCTCCTGCCTCCAGTTGCTTTTAGATGATATTGAGTAGATGCCTCAGAGAAAACTTAGGGTTTGAATTTATATGTAGTCCAAGTTTGTGACTATAAAGAAGCTTTGGTTGGTGGACATTTGCATACAGTGCTTACTCATTCAACTCCATGGTGTCTGAGCTTCATTTATAGGCCTGAAACACGAGGATAGACCAAAAGAGTGCTGAACATAACAGTATTCAAAAGTCAAAGCCTATGGTTCTGGAAAATCTACTCCTTATCTTTTCAACCTCTTCTCCCTTCAACAATCTCTGTTACTTTGTGCACTTTATCAATCATTTAGAGCCATGCAAAATATATGCTCCACACCTAGCATTCTTATAGAGAATAAAACATCACCCACCCTCAATGAACTATGCTTTTTTTTCTGTTACAGGAAAAAATATAAAATATTCTGGGTGAAATGCCTGCTCTGTTGAAGTTAATGACAAAACTCCTGTTGATATCAATGAGGCCAAGACTTTACCCTTTGAGTGTTGCTAATGTTTCTTTTTCACATGCCCTACAATATTGCTTAAGTCAAAGTTTCTATAAGGTTTATTTTCAATATTAAGAACAAAACTTTAGTGAAATTGTTTTTACAAACTTCAATCTCAAAGACCTGCATAATGAATAAGTCATAGCAACAGAGATTTAGGCCCACACCCTCAAAGATATTTTTAATCACTAAGTCACCTGGTTTTCAGAGGGGGTTAAACACCTAAATACCTTAGAGCCTGACAGGACTATATTGTCATCCTATATTAGGAGGATAATACAGCAGTTGAGAGTAGAGTAAAGTAGAGGATATATAGGAAAGGTGACAAAAGAGCTCCAAGGGGGATTAGAAATGCTCCCCAAGACGAGTCAAGGTTCTTGGCTTAGGGATAGTTTGTGTTTGGCCTTCCATGGGTGCTTGAGATGGTGCAAGATGGACTACTGCCCTTTTCCTACTATGGGCAGTGGCTAGAAACCACCCCACTGGGGAATGCAAGCTCTGCTCTTGATTAGGCCTGTGGGCCGTGTTAAAATAACCTTTGGGAAGAAGGAAAGAGAGATGGAGCCACAGTTGGACTATGATCTCATTCTTCCTGACTGAGTTTGCCTGGTATGGTAGGGAGTGCACATGGGACTATTTCCAAAAACAAATAAAATCACGAAAGGGTGGTATGCTCCCTCGAGAGGAATTCTAACTGAGTCAGCAGCAGGAATCCTTTCTGGGGCTCCTGTTGCAGCGTGCCTCCAGCTTCCTTCAGATGCCAGCTGTGGCTAAACAGATACGAGCTGGTCTTTAATGCCTCCCAGATTTCTAACAGTATGAATTGGGACTACATTCCCTTTGCTTGATTTTACATTGTGGGTGAACTGGCTCAGAGTTTGTCAAAATATCCTAACTTTATATTTTAAAACTTGTGCCCAGTGCAATTCGGAAGGTTGGCTTAGCTCTAAATAAGGACATCTTAGTAGGCAGAAGCACTTTCATGAGTTGTCTAAGCATGAGAAAAAAAAGAAAAGATGAGTGGTCCCAGTATCCAAAGGAGAGCAGGCTATGACCCCCTCCACAGAAAAGGACACATTTTTCTATTATTTGTATTACTGTAGCTCGTAGGAGCCTCAGTCACGAACCAAGGTCCCATTGTACTAAATGCTGTAGAAACAGAACAAAAAGACAGTCACTGAGAGCTCACATTCTTGAATGTGTGCACCAGTCCCATGGAGATGTCCAGCCAAGAATAGTATTTGGCTCTAGAATTTCATTGCTCAGTGATTTTTATTTAAAGTCTTCAAGACAGGAAGGAGCAGTATGGGGGGCTGGGACTGCCATTTATTATGTGTGCGCATAGCCTAGTGTGATGGGGCCCTAACCTAGTTGCACCCCTTAGATGCTACAACAATACACATAGTTACTACTACTACTACTACAAAATGGGTGATTAAAGCAGAGATTAGGGAGTCAGGAGCTCTGAGCTATACTCCTGGGTCTGTCATAGCTTGTTGTGTAATTTCGTTAATATCTCTGCTTCCATTTCTCCACCTGCCAAAAGAGAATAATAGTATCTACCTCACAGGGATGCTGTGAGCTTTAATGTATTAGTGCTTGGGGCATTTGCAGTTAGAAGGCCTGGTTGGAGCATTATTATTTAATTATTAAAAGAGGTACATATTTAACTTTATTCATAGTGTTAGCAGATGAACCTAAAATAGTAACTCCTGAAATGAGGATATTCCCAGAGCTATCCAGTGGGTACAGAACAGTTTGAGTCAAGAGGGTGACAGCAGTAATAGTAAACAGGAGCGCTTCAGAACACTGGAGAATGTAGGTTTAGGCTAATACAGGTTTGCCGGATGTATAAAAGGTTTAACAAAATGTAAAATAGATGTAGACATTTCTTAATGCCTTATCGATAATATTGTGAGATTCTCTTTGTTGACCTTCTACCTGTAAGAAAAGAGCCAGTTTGCTGCCATGTACTTGTAATAAGCCAAGGAGAGCCTCTTTCCAGTTGGCTTAGCTAAGGAGCTCCTTCTCCTTAGAGTATGGCTCTGCTCTGTAAAAGGTCTGGAAATGGTCTCATGAGTATCTTTATTTCTCTCAGTGACTTCCAAAGTGAATTTCAGGATGCTGGGCCCAAGTCTCCATTTCTCCATTATCCTGCTTCAGTAATGCAGGAGGGGCTGAAACAAGACCTCTAATGTAGGCATGTTCTTGGAGCATGTGAAGCTAGCGTCCTTGGCTCTATGCTAACCACCTTGTAACCACCAAAATAGGAGGCATTTCAAGGCATGGCTATGGGGAAAGGGGCATTTTAGGGGTGGCTACTGCAACAGCCCCTACAGACTAGTGCCAGTCCTTATGCTGGATTAATTTATGCCGGGGCGAGGCAGGACCCAGAATGGACCCACAATATGAGGAGGGGCAAAGTAAATCCAGCTTGTACTTGCATTACATTCCTTTGCTGACTGTAGCTTGGCTGGAAGAGAGAATAAGGACTCATTATGGGGTGTGATAGTCTATGGGGTATGCTCATGCATCATCATAAAGGTGTCATAACAAATCTAGATGTCCAACTCTGGTCTCAGTTATACTCGTGAAAAATCCTTGTTTGTAGGTAGAAGCTGGCCCTGGAACTTAACACAGAAGTTTGTCAACAGTGTGAAAACCAGAATGGACTCCAGCTCACTCTCCCACAGTTAGTTGGGTCTGTAGTGCTAACTGGAGTAAAAAGAAGCAACAACTTACTTTTATCACTAAAGTAAGCAAATATGATCCTGAATACACCACAAAGAGCAGATCTATTGAGTAAAAAGGTGCCATTTTTATATAGCCCTTTTTCAGCATAGAGTTGCTTTCTAAGGATCTTACAAATCAACTAGCTAAATTAATACTTTGACATAAAGCTTTTAAAATCAAATCAGTGAGACATAATGGCTCTCCAAGCTCATTAATATTTATTTTAAAATACTTTTGCCATGTAGAAAACAAAAAAGGGGGGAGAAAAGAATTGCCAAATTAGTGTCAGAAGGTTAGTTTTTTAAGTCTCTGTGGCCTCCTGAAATCTTTTATGTGTTCATTATGAATCTGTTCCTCAAGTGGCCAGCACATGTTGAATCTTGCTGTCCTCTGAGCTACAGGAAGAGGCCTCTGATGGGTTAACCACAGTAGAGCTAAAATCTTTTCAAGTCACTTGAGAAAAATTTTCTGCCCTACAATGGATACTGTCATTGTCACTGAAGCAGCAGGGAATCTCTTCTGAATAATAAAGGGAGCTAGTCTCGTCTTTCTTTTCCCTGGCTGTTTTCATAACTCTGTACTTCTGTTCTAAACTGAATGAAATGTAGACTTTAGTGTAAACACTGCAGCAGAATCACATAACACAGATCTGAAGCAGCTCCTAAAATTACAGCTGTAGAGCAGACATCTCGGCAGTACACTCTGCTCCTGCGTGCATTGCTCCAACTGCAGCTGAGTGATGTCATCCTCTCTCTTAGCCCTCTCAATTATTGCTATTCTGGTTGTTTTCATAATGTCTGGAAAGTTGTCTCTTATTCTTGTTAGAGCATTAGTTTTCTGTGAATTCCCACCACTTTCTGAGCGATTCATTGTACCGATGATGCACTCCAGATTTGCTCCCTCTTCTTTAGATAGAGATTGTACTACTTCTTCCGTTGCAGGGACAATGAAGGCAAAGCTTTCACTGGAGAGAAATGAATATTCCCCCTTCTCCTCTGCAGAAGGAAAAACAGCTCTTCTACTCTCCAGCCACGCTGAAGAATACCCAGAGCACATTATAAACTCAGAGTCTAAACCGTGTGGGAAAAAGACTCCAGTTTGCTTCACTGCAAAAGCACAATTTGTTCATACACCTGCATTTTTATCTGATCTTTCATGTGCGGAAAATAATTTACTTATATGCTGTTCAAAGAAGGCATGTTTCATGTAATTAATCTGCACACCCAGGGCAAACTTCAGAGGCGATGTATATGGCAATATGTGTTACACTCCCTGACATCTACCTGCACCCACTTACTAAAGTGCAAGTCATGCCAACTTGTAAGTAACATGTCAGTAAATGGGTGCAACTAGATGTCAGTGGGATACTGTTTGAGCAAAATACATGTGCTCAACTGGCTACAGGGGGAGCCCTGTGGCATAGGAGAATTCTTGGCTGGCATATAGGTATAGTCAGCCTGAAGGCAACTGGTCCCAGTGTAGGAGGTGTGGTAGGGGGAATGGCCATGGAGAAGGGGCATGACTGGAACACCCCCACATCTGCCTCTTTCTTGCAGTGGACTGTTGCCTTTGGGGCCATATCAGCAAAATCCAGTTTAGAACAGCCCCATGGCTGCTCTCCAGGGAGTGGGTGGGCTCTCAACAGGCGAGAGGCAAGTGGACAATACCTCTCTTCTCTGTGTGTGGTGAATGGGGGAATTAATTTCATAGAGGCAGGCAGGTGGGTATTTGCACTGCTCCCATCCTCGAGTGTTCCACCATGGGAGAGTAGCTTTGAAGGGTAACAAGGTACAGGTGCCTTTCCAATGGCTGTTGTCTAGAGGTGTGCAGATAATAAATAAATAATCACTGAGATGCTCAGGCTATGCCTTCTCCCCAGCTAGCACCTGGCATTCATAACCAACTCTCCAAAGGAGACATTAAGCTACTGAAAATCATTTCCATGTGTAATTTCTGCTACCAGGGTCCTCAGGTATGGGTTACACTAGTGGTATTTGTGATATTACAGGGCTGCATGAAGCCCAGTTTGGGACAAATGTAGTTGTTGCTCAAGAGAAAGGACCATAGAAGTGCCCTAAAAGGCATGGAATGAAATAGTGTGTATTTGGCTCCTCCCACTGAGTAAAGAAGACAGAGCTGGGCAAATGCAAGGAAACTTGTACATGGTGTGACGGAGTCAGACCAGAAGGATATAGGAGAGTGCTGGAAGGCAGGTATATTAGTCTCAGGATGTGCAGGTCCCTGTTCCCTGGATAGCCAAACAAAGGCTACTCCAGGCCAATCAAGACACCTGGGGCCAATTAAGAAGCTTCTAGAAAGGAGTAGAAACAGCTAGCCTGATTGGGACACCTGAAGCCAATCAGGGACTGGCTGAAACCAGATAAAAACTTCCCAGTTAGGTGGGCTGTGGGTGTCAGGAGCTGTGGAAGGAGGTTATGCTGTTGGTGAGACTGAGTGGTGGACAACATATCATACAGAAGGAAGGAGGCCCTGAGGTAAGGGTGAAGTGGTGTTTGAAGAAGTGGGGACAGCTGTGGGGAAGTAGCCCAGGGAATTGTATTGTGTTTTGTGCCTAAAAGATCAGCCATCTTAGCTGATACTATTAGGGTCCCTGGGCTGGAGTCCGGAGTAGAGGGTGGGCCTGGGCTCCCCCCTTTTCCATCTTCCATACTGGCCTGTGATGAAGGTAACTCACTAGGTGGTGACTCTTGCCAATTATACTGAGAAAGGGAGGTCACTCTGGGGCCTAGATGAGTTTCTGAGGCCCCTAAATCTGCCAAGAAGCGCAGGACCCACAAGTACAGACTTGGAGCTTGTCACAATGGTTATCCAGGTAATCCACAGCAGGGGTCCAAAGCACAGTAGTTAGTCTTCTCCTTTTCAATTTAAACTTAAAAACAAAACACAATTTATAGTGTGTCCTATAACAACAAACTATTGAACTACAGTGCTAAAGGAACACAAAGCAGTCTGGTCAGTTTCATTTTCTGTTTCACTTTCTGGTTCCAACTCACCACCCAAGCCCTGTCAGGGTGGGGTTGGAAACATCATAGGGGACTATTTAAAGAAAACACATGATTTTGACTGATAAAATATCCTGAAAATATTTCTATCCCTATTATGATTTGTAAAAAATATTTTTTTTTGGATCAGGCTTACTTAACTTTTGCAAAACCCGGTACTGCCAACAGCAAATATTAAAAAATCCTGACTCAGGCCTCCCAAAGCTGAGAGAGTGGCTTAAAAATCAAGAGATTAAAAATGAAATACATTTGGAGTCCTTTTTATTTGCCTTCTGGTTTTTGAGCCTTTTGGATGCATGTTTTCAAGACTTTCTCCCAACTCATGAGGACTGAGAAATTCCTTTAAAAAAAAAAAAAGCTTAGTTTTGCACATAACAGCAGGACTCCAAAACTGGGACTTTAAAGAAGGCACTAAATAGAAAATGGCAAAAGTTGGCCATACTGAAAACCTGGGTTTTGGACACAGTGTCTCAATAAAGAGGTGGTAATTTTACAAGGCCAGTGACACATCACGGATCTGCTGGAAAAAGAACATCTGCAGGTCCATCTCTTTGTATCTGAACTGTTCAGTAACTGAAAGTCATTTGTTTTCTCTAGCGATCTGAGACAGCCACACACATTGTCCGCTCTCTTCAGTAGTGGAATCAAGGGTTAAGGAAAAGTCATTGCCTGCAGCAAAAATAATTGGCAGCTGTGTTCTGCCTCGCATGCTGACCTTCAGCCTGCTGGCCAGGCTACAGGACTGAGACATTTTATTTAGCTTGGTGACTGAGGAAAAAGGTCAAGAAAGTTTGGGAATTTAAATGAAAAGTGCTAGACAGAAAATGACGAAGAATGATCCTCTCTCTTTCTTCTTTCTATCTTCCCTTCCTAATCTGTTCCTTTCCCCCTTTTATTTGTGTCTCTCTTGTAGCTAAATAAAAGTGCTGGGAATAGGCTATGACCCTAGTGGCCCATGCTTGCTTGGAGTAGATACCAGTAAAAGCTGACCCATATTCCAGTGACTAGAGTTGAGCAGTGTGTTATTAGCCAGAGCCCTTTGCAGCCAGACTGGAAATTGAGGAGTACAGCCAGCTCTGTGCACTGGGCCCCTAGGTGTTCACCATTTCAGCACTCTGGAGCAGGGTATGAGAAGCACTACCAGGGCAATGCTGTAAGGCAGCTCACAAAGGAGCTAGAATCCCATTGCTAAAACTCAGCCACAGTGTATACAGATGTCCTAAAAGAAGGAAGCTAAGAAACAAGATGGCCCTAGTTTACAGAAGAAACGCAGAGTTACAAAGATCTCGGGAATGGAGGTTGTTCGTAACTCTGAACAAGACATTATGGTTCTTTCAAAAGTTAACAAGTGAACATTTACTTAAAAACATTTACTGGACATTACGCAGAAGAAAAAATGCTGTTTTAACTTTATTTTTTTAGTAGTTTACATTTAACGCAGTACTGTACTGTATTTTCTCTCCCCTCCTCCCACCCCTGTGCTTCTGCCTGATTGCACACTTTTGGTTCCAAATGAGGTGTGTGGTTGACCGGTGAATTTGTAACTCTGGTGTTTCTAACTCTGAGGTTCCACTGTATTTACAATGATTTCCTCCCAGATTTTCACTTTTCGTACATTTGTCTGCCCTTACTTAGGCATAAAGTAAGATGCCATAACTGTCAAAGGGTGTTACAACAGCAGGAATATTATATATACACAAACTTGCTTGATCTCTGTTCTGGGGGAACATTCAAAAGATGTGTTTGTTTTGGCTTGCGAGTTCCTTAATGCTTCCATACATCACATTTTAAAATCAAGCTCAAATTGCAAAATGGGCGCCGTGTCTACTTTCTTTTAACATTGTTTAAATGTCTTTTGCCTGTTTGGGGCAAAATTCTGGCACCCTTACTCATGCTGAATTGCATTGAATCACACAGGTTGTTCCAGTGGGCTGCAGAATTTGGCCCTTAAAGATTAATGCATTTTGCTTTTAAAGATTTTGGAATACACAATCGATATCTATACAGATTTGAGCAAAAGATAAGGAAGGAAGGGCTTTTCAGCTGAAGAGAAGGTGATGCAGGAGATGCCATCCAACTCAACAGGAACTGTGTGCTAAAAAGATAATTTCAAGTTGAGCTGTGGTTTACCACAATGTCCTCGTGATCAGCTGAGTGGTCAGATGTCAGGGGTGACTGAAAAAAAGTTCATTTTCCCACAGTAGAGACACTCACACAAACCCCGTGCATATAAGAGGAAATCACTTTTACATTTCAGATCTTGGCTGCAGCAAAGCTTAGATTTTTTTTCTTACCCTTGTGACATACACCTCAACAGACCTGTTGAAAAACGCTGTTTTTAGTTTCATTGGCAAAACCCTTTCTCTCACTCTATTATTTTATAACCATATAAAACCACAGCCTTTTAGTACTTTCCTTTTATGCCCACTCCCATAGAGCAGTAAGGCATGAGCTCTAAATGTTCTCCTTGCTGTCACAAAGCTGGGCTCAGAGAAAAAGAAAGATCCTACTGAACTCGGGGATACTAACTTTCTTTTCCACTTAATGCCCTGTTCTCCATAGACATTTAACACTGTTTATCTGGTCAGTCATTTGGCTTTTGACTGACTTATGTTGTATCTCAGTGGAAACAACAGGGCAGCATTAAAAGGCTTAGCATGAGGTGTGGAACTCAAAGGGTTAAAGCATCATCTGTGATGGCAGAAATAGCTTTTACCACTAATTCTTCCTGTGCTGGGGTGGATGAGTAGTTTTAATACACTTCAGTTCTCTTTTATGATTAAGTAGACTTCATTTCTAATTTAGTGAGATCACTGAACAGTGTATCAAATGGGATTATTGTTAACTCTCTCTATTTATGTTTTTAGATGGTAAATCTAGTTAAAAAAATCAGAAAGGAAGTCAAAACTAAAAAAAAGCACATCATTTGAAGGGCTCACTGAAATATTATACACGAGGCATAAGACAGACTGTACCACTCCTCCTATAAAAAGCCATGCCGAGAGCTCCACTTTACTGATCCATTTTCCTGAAAACGGACCCTGACGTCTTGTTTTTAGGGCTGTGCATTTTTCATAACACTCCAGTCTCAGGAAGCTCCAGGCATGTTTCAAAATGGTACAGTTGTATCATCTCTGATCCATGTTGTTTTGGCTGAAACTGTAACCCAAATGAGAGAATTAACAAAATTATAACAGAGCTGATACTGAGTCTGTGCAGTAGCATATACAGAACAGCAGCAGAAGGTGACATCATTGATATTTCAGGATTTCAACTCTGCAGTGCAAAGCAGCTTACAAGCTGCAGATCAGAGTCAGAACCTGGATTAAAGACAAAAACAGCCCTCACTTTTCATAAATATCTTCTCAGTGGCTCAAGATATTCAGAGGGCAACAGCTCAGAAATATCCCTTCTTTCCGTAGAGATCATTTGAATTGCCAAACCCTATCACAATTGCCAAACCCAATCTCAAACTCTTAATACCATGTTATGAGCCTTACAGCTCATTATTTCACTTCAAAGTCATTTAGTATAAGTTAAATCCTGAAAAAAAATGTTGCTAGTGATGTGATGCTTAAAAATAATTGCACAGTTCATGCTATGTCGATTCAGCTACTATTTCTGCATTTTTCAAACAGGAACTTGTCAGTCACAATGATTTGCAATTTTGGTGCAACTGTTCAGAAATGTGTGTGTATCTTCAAACTGTTGCTCTATCAATGTATAGCAGAAGCATAGAGGTATAATCTCTCTCTCTCTCTCTCTCTTTCTCTCTCTCTCTGCCTGCTGATGCAGCAGATCCACACACTGGAAAAAGACAGACTTAACAGTCTGGCCCACTGAACTGACATTTGTGGTTTTCATCACAGAATTGTCTTTTACAGGGAGTCAAACTCATAGAATCACAGAAGTGCAGCTCTAAAACTGATCTTGTGCAATTAGGAATAATGAGGGCAGAGAATTTTTGCTTTTTAATGAGGAAAGGCATTAGTGAAGAAAGATGGGGGAGGAAAATCAAGGGGTTGAATGCACTCCAGGATGTTTTAGGTCTTCACCACAAGGCTTCTTGTAATATATATGATATATAACTAGCACTATTAGAATAAATAGGAAAGGACAAGTATGGGGAGATTTTGTAAAGCAACTAGAATACATATGGAAACAGTTAATGGGAAAGGCAACTAGACAAAGAGTAGAGACGTTCTTTAATAAAATGCAAAGTTATTCTATTCTAGGGAATACAGAGGCTGATATGATTGACATAGGGACTGGTCCTAAAAGGTGCTGACCTCCCTTTTCTCCTAATATTGGGCCCCAGATGTTTTATCCAAGCAATATTTAATTTCAATCCAACTCTAGGAAGCTAAAGGAACAGAGACTAGGAAGCAAGCATGTTTAGCCAGAGATTGTTCTTCCTTTGTAGGGTTTTTGTGTTGTTTCTTTTTTAAGGTAGCTTAGATTCAATCTGGCTAAAAGAGACAAGAATCTGATTGGTGGGGTGGAGCAGGTAAAGGAATGCCTGAAGGCTGTGTCTGCCCCTCAGCTGAAATATATGTCCAGCTTTTATTGTAATGATTCACAACCTCTGAGTCCCATTGGATCTACTGCTATTCCTTGATTCAAATAGCAGTAGAGGCCCATAGTACCTGTCACCATTCTTGTCTAATGCAGATATTGTAAAAGTCACCCTCACCTTTGTCACCTTTCACTTGTCTGCTGGAAGGTGAGTTAGAAGCTCTAACAGGCACAGAGTGTGGCTACGTGCGTCCTGAGGGGGTGAGCTGCTGTGACCCAAAACCAGCAATGTTCAAGTATCCCAGTCGAGAGCAATTAGAAATACCTACCAGTTATGCTAGAGACAAACAGACAAGGCCAGGTCACAGCAATCCAGATCTCTAGGCATATCTCACATGGAATCCTGTGTGGTAGTGCTCCAGTACGGTGTTCTCACACTTCACCATGGCCCTGCCTCTGCCTGGGTTTGAGGTGAAAGGGCCCCTTTGTGACGTTTCACTCCTTATTCAGTATGAAAATATGCATCTGAGATGGATATGACATCATGGAGATATGCTTTATGTAAGATGGCTCAGATGAGATATCACTGGATTTACTGAATGTGATTATCCAATCAGTCCTGTATCTGAAGCTAGGAATATTGAGTTTGTGTCTGTATTTCAAATGTGTTACTTTGGGTGTCACCTCCAAGTAGGCCTTCAGGTACAACAGTGGAAAAGCCGGACAGGGCTAATGGTTCATTAGCAATGACAACGGAAAGAGGTCAGTCTTCCCGTGGATGTTCAAGACAGTCTACAAGTAATTGCTGCCCCAGCCCTTCAGAGACATGGGTTTGAGTCACCTGGTAGTGGACTCTTCCCTTGGAATGCCAATGTTCTTCCACTGGGACACAAAGGTTCCTGCCTTAAGCAAGAGCTATATAAGATAGGGGAGTGACATCGTTGTGGTTCTCCTCTGCCTGCCCACCCAAAGAGACACTGGGAAACACCTGGGAGCAAGAACTGAACTGAGGGGAGAAGGGTTGAACTCAGGCTGGGAGGGCATCCAGTCTAAGAGTGGAAATACCTGGAGTCTCAAGCTGCAGGCCAGTGTCACTGCCTTTCAGGATGTTCTGTAATCTACCCGAGACAATATTTAGGGGGAGAAATTACTATTTGTAACCAATTTCTCTAGTGAAACAAGCTTAGTTTGTGAGTTTTATCTGTTTAGTTGCTTAGTATCTGTTTTGTTCTGTTTGCTACCCCTTTGACCACTTAAAAATTCACCTTTTGTAGTTAATAAACTTATTTCTTGTTTATAATATAACTCCATTTGTGCAATTCATAATTGGGAGGATATGAGGGGGAGGGGAGTAAAGAGGCTGTGCCTACCTTCCACCTCATTGAGGGAGGAGGTGTATTTCATAATATACCTTTGGGTCTGTACTCCAAGGGAGGTGGACACATGAGTGCTGGGGCAAGTCCTTTAAACTGAGGCTTCCCAGAGCTAATCTCAGTGTCTGTGTTGTTCTGCAGTTGCATGTGACCCTGCCTGTGTGTGTGCTGGAGGAGGCTTAATAGCATGGCTCAGCAAGACAGGTAAAGAGCGTGCCTAGGCTGACAGAACAGGCAAGCTCAGTGGTATCTCAGCACATCAGGTGGCACCTTAAGGGGTCCAACCCATCACGCTCGCCACAAGAGCTGCCTGCTGAAACACAAAACTAGACAGACTGGATCAGGCTAGTTGTTGGTCTAGTCCAGTATACTATCTCTGACAGCAGTCAGTAGGAAATTCTTCAGAGAAAGGTGCAAAAAGATCAGCAGAAGGCATTTATAGAATAATTTGCTCTCAAAAAAGTTTTTTTCTACCCGTCATTTTTTGGAGTCTTAAAACCTGAAGCCCGAATGTTTATATCTCCTCCAAAACTCTTGTATTTTCAGTTCTTACTGTTGTAACTCAGGATGTTATTGTTATCCATATAAATGTCTGATGCTGTGCTCATGGGAGCTGCCCTGCCACTCCTGTTTGGGCAGGCTCAGGACTCCCCTTTCGCCGCAACATTGCTCCCGGCCTTCCTTTTGGGGCAGGGCCCAGCTTAGAAAACCTCACCCACCTGACACAGGGTTCTGTGTTTGGAAGACTTCTGCTGATGCTACCCCATGATGAAGTGGCATCCTCAAGGATCTTTCCCACAGAGTCCTGTTGGTGCTGTTGGTTGGGGTCTCAGAGTTAACAGCCCGATAAGCACTGGTGTGCGCTTCATTTTTGCACCAATATAACTGTATTGGTTCTAAACCAATATTACTGAATTGGTGCAACCCCTTAGTGTGGACACATTTCGACAGAAAAGTGATTAGATGAGTGTACCTTGTTTAGCTCAGTAAATGGGTTTTGAAATATCGTTCAGTTGTAGGAAATACTGTATGTAGACACATCCTGAAGTGGACGGAGCAGTTCGTGTCACTCTGATTGTCTAAGCTGTCCTCAGATGCAGGCAGGCACCACTGACTCAGTCACTTGGCTAGGCCTGGGGACACTGGAAAGAAGATCTGAGGAAGAAGTAAAAGAAATGAGTGGGCCCTGAGAGGGATAGATAAGACAGCTGGAGAGAAGAGCAGGTCCTTTTGATCTGTGATCTTCTCTGGGATTCAACTAAAGTGAGATGTTTGTGTAATAAGGCATGTTTAGGTTTTGCCACCTCACTGTGCTGATAGCAGAATGGTCAGAGTTTTCCTTTGCATAAACTGAGTACTATTGTAGCAAATTTAGCATTGGCCAAATTCCTATGTCTTTGTCTGATTGATGCGTTAGTTTATGGATCCATAGCCCTCCAGGGAGCATCACAAATCCACATAATGTTTCTGAGTGCTATGCTTTGCACTTGGGTCACTGACTCAGCTGAAGGATGTGTAAATACACTTGTTACCAAGCAGTCCCCTAGTGACTACACAGATGTAGATGCCGAAGAGTGCAAGTTATTTCAGAGAAGGTTGACATTAAGTTGAACTGAACATTTTGTCCCCAGATCTGCCTCTTTTTGACTGTGATTAGTATTTAGTGCTGTCTGCTCAAACCACATCCCCTTCTTGGGGGAGTAGAGAGGATCTGCCAGCTCACACTAACTAGACATTCAAATGTGCCCTTTTGGAGCAGCAGGTCTTCAAGTGGGTGTAGAAGAAGCTGTAAGCTCTTCAAACACATAATTAAAGCCACATTTTGGAGACAGGCATTGTGGCTCTGATGAAATCCTATTGGCCCAAATTATTTAGCTTCATTTTAAACTTAAAAAAAAAAACACATGTAAGTTCTTTGTTTATTTGATGAGATTTGGGATCAGCACAGCAATCGGTTAACAATGCCCACATCAAATGCCAGGGACAGGGACAGCACAAGTGGCACTACTGCATTCATCCCTCACACACAACCAGTGTGGCACAGCCCAAAGCTGGAGAGGCACCTCCTAGGGGAAAAAGTGCTGCACAGTGTCCCAGGAGCTCAAGCCCATAAAAGAACTAGTTGTGATGGTGGAAAGTTCCTTATTAGGAATGGGTATAAGTATGAAAGGCCTTTCATGCTTACATGGGATACAGCAATTTCCAACAAAACCCCCATCAGATGGGAACAATTTCTGGTTGCTTTTGACCTGAGCTGGAATCAAACAGTTGATTTGCCATGCAGGTGACTGACCTCCGATTATGTGAGGGTGGAGCTAGGCACATACAGAAGGCCGTCTCTGTATGTGTATCCTGGTGGGGAGCTGCTTGGCCAATTAATTTACCTTTGTACTGTCCCTTTAAGAAGTGGTCTATTTATTGTACATCACTTTTATTCAAACTGTCTCTCAGTTCACCCTTTAACCCCTTTGATGCTGGGCAGTGGCCACTATGCTCCCTTTTGCCCAGAATGAGATGAGCATCAGCGTGCCCTAACTTGCTATCAAGGAGATGCCAGTGATTTGGGCCTTCTGAGGGAATGGTGGTGGTGGTGGGGGCGCTCTACAATGTGATTAAAAAGACCCAGGTTAATCAGTTGCCACTCCCCTCTGAATTGGTGGGAACCTCCTTGGTGTGGTGCTTTTAGCTCACGCAGCAAAGGCTCGTGCATTTAGCTCCAGGAGTTCCATGATCAATCATGCCAGCCAGCGACTGGGGTCTGTCAGTGTTACACTGGCACATTCTCAACAGCAAGCAATTGACTTTTCAGCTCTACAGGTGGGCCATAGAGAGGTGTTGACATGGATTTTGTGTCTAATTCTGAGATCACTGGTGGAACTTGACTGATTTCAGCAGCGCTATACCAGATTTGCACTGGTGTAAATGAGATCAGAATAAGGTTCCTTATTTTGACAAGGCCATATGTCCTGCCTGCTGAAAGTAAATGCTCTCATAGCAGCTGACCAGTATGGAACGGGGTTGTGGGAGAAGACATTAGGGGAAAACTAAGTATGAACGACTGAGGCTAAAGGAAGGAGCACACTTTCCAGTGTGTGGGCCATTAACTGCTCTGTCTCCAAAAATACCTCTTCTGCTTTCCTGGCAAAACTAAGGGTTTTCCCCACTCCTGATTAGCACAGCATGATGGATGCACATAGAAGTCCCTGGATACTTTGTGTACAAGTTTCTCTCTCTAATTTTGTTTCTTTTTAAAGTGGTGAAATTATTTTCTTTCAACCAGGCTTGCAGAACAGGCGTTAGAGTCCTCCCCAAGAAAAATATGATTTATCTCCTTTTTGCTTTTATCATCAATGCCATCCATACTTGAGATCTGTAGTTTAAAGTCTGGTCTTTTTTCCCCTGGTCACCTCCTTGCCAGTTTTTGCTTCTTCCTCTTCCACAGTCCTTTCCCCTGCAACCCTCTAATCCTTGAACATTTCTTGTAGAGGAGCAGATTTATGGTGACATGTTGATGCAACTCTGATACACAATTTATCATTGTGTGTATTTATCAAAGTATTACTCTAAAGACCTAAGGTGTGTTTTTAAACCCATCTGAAAACATGATTTGTTTAGCCTTTAATAGAAAAATTGTGTGGTGTATAAATTTCAGAAATGTCACCTGTCCACTGAACAGCGACTCAGCTCAGTCTGGGATTTGGTCTTAGTTATTTTTTTTTTTATTAAAGTGAAAAAGCATGCACAAGGCCATGTTGCTGAAATTTTACAAGCAGACAATGAGTGTGGTGAGTGGGGCTTGTAAGATGGAGGAATTAACCTCTAAGATCTACCAGATGATATGAGTGTCAGCAAATTTACAAGGTGTATATGGTCTAGGAGCAGACTGGTTGAGTTCATGCCATGGTGCTAGATTACAATCACGTGCTACTCCCCACTGAAAACTCCTAACCACTCTCCTCTCCAAATTTTCCCCCATATCATGGCCTCAAACCATTCACTTCTACAAGGAAGATGTCTGTCCCCACTCCTGGCAGGCAACCAATCTTCTTTCCTTCTACTCTAGTCAGTGCAGGCAGACATGGACACCCACCCCATTGTCCCCATCTGTCTACGTACAGTACTTACATGGCACCATTACCTAGTATCTGAGCAACTCACAAACACTAGAATGTATGCAGAGGTAGGGGAGTAGTATTATTCCCAATTAAGCAGTAGGTGCTGAGGTACAGATAGATTAAGTGACTTATCTTGGGTCACACAGCTAGTCTGATTTCCTAGCCAGTGCCCTGATGCCGAGACATCTTTCTCACACTCAGTGTGAGTGTTGGTTGTGCTGCTCTTCCTATGTGCAGAGACTGTTGTTGTTGGGTTGGGGTTGCTTCCTCAAAGAGGAAGTGGCTATTCACAGTCAAAGGAGGTGGCTGTAGCTGAGAGGAGGAAGGAAGGAACAGAAGCCTCTGTTATGTAGCCTGTATTTTTGGCTGTCTTATCAGCTGGTCACAACTTTCAGCATCCACAGAATCCTGAGCAGGATTCTCTGACACTGGTGCACACAGTGATCAGAAAGAAAGAAGTAGAGCATAACCCTGCAGCAGACAGGAAGGGGTTAAAGAGTTGCTATGGGCTTGAGTGGCCCTGCCCCACCACACCTGCAAGCATGTCAGGACTGGAGGAAGAGTTCAAAGCGGGGAGATGTCCAACCCACCAGTGGGTAGCTTTGCAAGGACAGTAAATTTCTGATCATTCCAGCTCGTGAGAGAGGTTATGGAGAGAGGGTAGAGTCTGAGGCCATGCGTATGGACTGTCTGAACTCCCTCAGAGGAGGGTGAGCTGCTCCATAAACAACTATCATCAGATAGATACTCCCTGATGATTGATGAGAGAATGTTAAGCTCAACTCTGGAGGAGGTAAACCCCCAACAAACTCAGCTGGAGAGCTGAATTTCTGATCCTGGGCTGATAATGCTAACTGTCCGAACCTAAATCGCTGTAGTCTGAGTAAGTACATGCCCTGCCATGACTTGAGGGGGTGCTACAGAGGGACTAGGCCCTTGACATACCTACCCATGCTCTATCTGTAATGCCAAAAGAGACACTGCTCAGAGTAGATTGTGAAAATGTTCATAATATGATCCTCCTCCTCCTAACAACGTTAATATTTAAATCAGCATCATTGGGTTCCAGAATCAACATGGTGTGAGATTAAAAGAGTCAGTACACTCCTTTCTGAGCTATCATTTCAGGGTGTCAGCAGACATCACTTCTTCTGAATGTTTTATTCTGGAGCACAAAATGGCAGACTCCAGGAAAAAGTGACTGCCCAACAGGCAAGTGTGACCTCACCCAACCCAGTTCCTGAGCTCACACAGCTATCTAACCAAATGGTATATGACGTCCACTCTGAATGCCATGATCTTGTGCTAACAATACTGAGTAATATCTGTTTCTTAAATTTCTAAGCCCTCGGGAGTTTCTGCATTCGAGGTATATTTTCAGGGGGGGAAAATTGCAGAGGCATTAACTGCTGCATTTAGTGAGGAAGGGTAGGCTTGAGGTACCGTACTGGGAGCCAGGAGATACAGGTTATACCTGATTTACCTGTCTCATAAACTGAAAGAAAAAACAACCCTTTAGATAGTTTTCCAACATCCCCTAAACTTAATGGTTAAAATGATCGAAGGAGACTGAGTCTTTATATTTGGTTTGTTTGAGAGACAAGATGGGTGAGGTAATAACTTTTATGCGACCAACTTCTGCTGGTGAAAGAGAGAAGCTTTCGAGTCTCACATAGCTGGTCTTCAAGTCTGGGAAAGGAACTCCCAGTGTCCGAGCAAAATGCAGGATGAAACAAATTGTTTAGCATAAGTAGTTAGCACATTTTGTAAGGGGCCTTTCAAGGTAGAGTGGCCTGTTAACACCTCTGCAGTTATAGGACAAAAAGAAGGAGTTAGTGGGCTACAGATTGTTGTAATAAACCATAAATCCAATATCTCTGCTCAGTCCATGATTTTTGGTGTCTAGTAGAGTAATGAATTTAAACTCCCTGGCTCCACTTTTGAACGTGTTGGGTAGGTTTGATTTGAAAGGACTGGTAGATCAGGGAGAAACGGAACTGAAGCTAGGATATCATTTCCATAAGCTACTGAAAAACTAATATGGAATAAATTTGACCAGATGACAATATTTTAGCGTAAATTTATTCTTGAATAGTTGATTGCCGATATGATTTTTTTCTCACAAGGAATAATGAGTTAAAATATTAAAAATATATTAAACATTTTGTCCATATTTCCATTCCTGTGACTTTACTTTTCGTAAAAAAAAGATGAATTTATTCTAGTTCTAGAGTGGGCATTTGTCAATTTTTAAGATAACTGGTGAACAGTCATGAGATTGCAGGTCAGAACATGGGACCAGTCATAACAGAAGGTCAGACTAAATGATCAGAATAATCCCTTCTGGCCTTAAAAAATCTGTATTTTATATTATCAGCTATTTTGAAGTCTAACAATGACCATAGTAGCTGGATAGCTGGAAAGATGGGGTCATAATCATTTTCCCTTATCTGTCTTTGACTTGCGGTATTCTAGTCTGTCTTTGATAGAAGGCTCTTCTACCACAATTAGCAATCTTAATCTTAATTATTTGATGTGGGAGAGATTTTTTGATTTACTCTTTATAGCTGAGATTTTCAAAATACTAGGTCTCACTCTCATAAAGGAAAAAACACAGTAATTGCAGTCAGAGCTGTATTATCTTCTTAGTTTCTGTTTTCCAGGATTTTGTACAAAATGTTCCGTATTTAACAGTTTCAGATTTGGCTTTAGTTGCAGTTTCAATAAGATGGCTCTTTTCCATTCAGAAATAAGTGAAAAAGCAAATGTCCAGTATCAGAGGGGTAGCCGTGCTAGTCTGGAGCTGCAAAAGCGACAAAGAGTCTTGTAGCACCTTATAGACTAACAGATATTTTGGAGCAAAAGCTTTCGTGGGTGAAGACCCACTTCATCAGATGTGATCACATTCATATGTTGAAGTGGGTCTTCACCCAGGAATGCTTATGCTCTAAAATATCTGTTAGTCTATAAGATGCTACAAGACTCTTCGTCGCTTTTGAAAAAGCAAATGTTAGCCTGTCTCTTCAAATGCATCCTCACTTGGACAAAGGGTCCAATTTGTACCAGGAAACACTTCCATTTTTTGCTAAGAAATGTGCCTATCATAGTGAAATTTTCCAGAAAAATGAGCCTGTTTTACAGTTCTTAACAACATGCAAAAAAGTTGAATTTCAGAATTTTCAATTTTATTGAAAATATTTTGCACCCTGCAACTATACCTTTGAGTCACTGAAGTCAACAGGAATTGTGAATGGTTGTATATAATCAAAATTTGGTTTTTAGCTTCTTTAAAATGTATTTACTGAAAGATACCCATTGGTTCCTCTTCATTGCACAGTGCGGATGGAAGCAGACATCATCAGAAAGGGGCTAAGGGTTACAAAGAGGGGAAAGACAACTATATGGTAGTATTCTTCCCCTATAGTGTAGCCACACTTACTCTTTGTGGTCTCTACACAATAGCTGCATTGTTGTGGGTACATTGCAAGAGGCAAGTTAGAGGTGTCTAAGCAACATGTGACTTTACATGGTATTTTCCCTACATGCAGCAGCATAACTTAGCATGTAAGAGGCATGGTCAACCAAGAAGCAAAGACAAGAAATGAGATGCCAGTGCAGTCAGTGTAGGCTCTGGAGAGGAGGGAAGTGCAGACAGGTCCAGCTGTTTGAATTGCCCCTGATGTTCCTGCCAATCTCAGCGTTCTGTTAGAAGTACCTCTCATGATGCCTTGCTGTTCTGCTTTGGCACTGGCCCTGTCTCCCAAAGAGGTCAAAGCAATGATTCAGAAAGGGTCTGTGCTCCGTGCTTCCTCAGTTTTACATGTGCAGAGGAGTACAAGATTCAAAGATGTACTGCATATTCAAAATTCATGTTCAGGATCATTTTCAGGTTGTGATTGTTTTCAATATGCTTTTATAAGTACATGTTGGTGGCTCTTGGTCAGTGCTACCATCTTAGTGCTACGTAGAATGGTCATGTAATTTGAGACACGACTGATGCTGCAACACAGCCTACTTGAACAACCTGAATGGTAACATAGGTCACAGTCCTGCGAAGACCTGTACGTGTGAGTAGATTCACTGACGTCTACACACATGTAAAGTTAAGCATGGGAGTAAGTCTCTGCATGATTGAGGTCTTACTTTGATTTACACGTTGTGATGAAAGGTACCGTGAGCTTTAGGATCTTAGATGGGCCAAAGACTTTAAATTTCTTTAACTAAACTGAATAGAATGAACACTACCATTAATAACAATTATCTATAGATAGAACCACTTCGTTTCTCTTTGTTTATATATAATAATAAAAAAAAACGTTCCCCACCAAAATAGACTTTACCCCCTTTTCCAAACTATGACAACTACACTTTATCAAGTCCTGGAAGTATGTGGCCTTGTAAAACAACACACCAGAGGTATGCAGTTATCAGATTTCAACCCAACCCTCGTCATGCACATTGCTTACCTGGCAATTCCACACAATACTATTGTCTGAGGATATTCCTGTTCCCAGCACTTTCTCTGTAGCTTAATTTCTAAGAACAGCTTTATACAGCAACAATCTTTCTTCAACGGTGCAAAAATTTTTGCTTGCCAGCTACATGTAACTGATACATGTCCCGCTGATCCTAGTCAGAAATGACTTCTGACTCTCACAAGAATTCTAGGGCAAACAATTTTTTAAAGGAAGGGAAAATATCCTAAATTTTATATGGTGATACAATGTAAATATAGCTCTCTTTCTTTTTCTTCCAAGCAGCAGGGCCTGGATTTTAGTATTTTAATTTCCTTATTGGTGATTTACAGGAACATGGGGCATCCTGCATTCTTTGCTCACCCGAGCTCCTTATAAATTCAACTGGAGATCTGGGTACTCAAGGAATACAGTGTGGGGCGCTTACTTTTCCTGCATTTCTTTTAATGCTGTGAAAGATGTGCTTTCTAATTAGGGCATTTCCCCTTGCAGCCCAGTTTCTCTTTCTGCTTGAATCTGCCGTGAAGTCATTATCTTGTGTTTATGACTCCATGGTCTGTTGCAGAGGAAACTATTGACAGGTCACAAATTCAGCATTATGTGCCTTCAATACAGGATGAAAAAGATGGGCTGTGAGGGAGAAAAGCCCTCGTTAAAACAAATGGCTTTGGTAATTAAAGTTGATATGGCAAATTATGTTTAAAAAAAGTGAAGGGTGAATGGATTTATATTCTTCCTTGAGATAGTGATTTCCTTCCCAGTTAAAACCATCCAATTCAAAATCTCTTAGCTTTTAAAGAAATTGGATTTCAAATAAGCCATTTGTATATTTCAATCAAAGTCAATTTTAGCAACCAGGTTATATTGCTCTGGATTTCTGGTGATATCATAGTCTAATGGAGAAAATAAATTCTAAGGAATTCCTGTTCTAAAGAGAGAATGTACCTTGACTGAGTCACAGAACAGTATTTCCAGGCTGGTTTCATTGCCCTGCAGGGCTTAGTTGCCTGTCACAGTATTTGCCCCATGAGAAAGACAAAAGAACTGGAAGGGTGTAAATTACAGAAATCTGAATCAGAGCTCTGACAGACTTTGCTCCAGGCAAGTCTGCAGAAAGACACCCCATTAAGTTTGTGAATTCTCAGAAGTCAATGTGAGGAGCATGAATGAATGAAGTTAGAATACTGATTTTCGTGCGTGTCTTTTTCTGATTCACTGAATCCAGGGCTGTTGAACTGCAGCTTTTACTTTGACAAGAGGCAGCTTGTTTAAGTTGAAAGTCTACCACTAACTCCAACAGATAGAATGTGAAGCCTGGCTGCACGGTCAGTAAGAGACAGTAGGACAGATTCTGATATGAGTAACAGGAGTGTAAATCTTGAGTAATTCAATTGATTTTGGTATTCACTGTATTTAGTGAAGTTAATTGGGATTTCCACTGAGGTATCAGAATCAGGATCATTATCTCAATGGTGTACTATTTTTCAGTAAATACAATACATTGACAAAACTCTTCCTATTTTTTCCAATACCTCTTTCTCCCTTCAGAAATATTACAGGTAAAAAATACTGCTCAATTACTATAATTTGTCATCCTCTCCCCCTGAGCAGGACCTGTGAGCAGACAGTTTATTAATAAAGCTCCTTCAACACTGCATCACAAAGCTTCATTTCAACTAAGACTGTGCTTACTAGCCAGTAGGTACTAAATCAAGCAACAACTAAATCCATTTCTCACTTGAATACATTTATTTCAAAAGTGATCAGTGTTTTGCAGCTGCTCTGATTTTTTTTTTTTTAAAGTTCTTCTTTGGAATTGGAAGTATTGTGTGTCCATGTATTGCTCCTCCAAGAGTGACCTGGGCACATGTACAACACTTTCCACTATTCCTGGCAATGGGTTTCATGAGACAGTTCCACAGCTTGGTCTCAGTGGTCTTTTAAACAACATGGACCATTTGAAGTCTGGCTTCCTTTGTGATTTGTACAGTGCTGCACATGTACAGGTTTTTGTTTAAATAGATATACCTAATAGAAATAATTTGACATTAAAAGCAGAAGTGCTATGAAGCCTACTTAGATACTTCATAAAAGCTAAAGTTTAAGAAAATATTTATGTTCAGTGCAGGGATCGGCAACCTTTGGCATGCAGCCCGCCAGGGTAAGTCCCCTGGTGGGCCAGGATGGTTTGTTTATCTGCCTCGTCTGCAGGTTCAGCTGACTGCAGGTCCCACTGGCCACAGTTCATCTCTCCAGGCCAAGGGAGCCAGTGGAAAGTGGTGCGAGCCAACGGATTTGCTGGCCACCACTTCCTGCAGCCCCCATTGGTCTGGGATGGTGAACTGCAACCAGTGGGCGCCACAATTGGCCAAACATGCAGATGTGGCAGGTAAACAAACTGGCCCGGCTTGCCAGGGGGCTTACCCTGGCATGCTGTGTGCCAAAGGTTGCCAATTCCTGGTTTAGTGTAACTTAAAATGTAAAGTTAGTAATGGACACTATTAAAGAAATAAATCAGAGTGATTTCATTGTTGTATTAGATTTTGGCTTCTTGTCAGAGCTTTCAGACAAAAATGCAAAGATGCAGGGTTTTATGAAGAAAAAGCAGACTGAGTGCTAGTAAGTTCTTGGACACCTGGGCTAATCTGTGCTCTGAGGGCAGGTCTACACTTAAAACACTGCAGTGGTGCAGCTTTGCCAGTCCATGTAGTTAATGCACCTCCCTGAGTGGCAGTAGCTAGGTCAATGGGAGAATAACTCCTTTCAACATAGCGGGCTTAGGTTGATATAACTGTGTCACTCAGAGATGTGGAGTTTTCACACCCCTAAGCAACGTCGTTATACCGATGTCAGTTTATAGTATAGGCCTGCTTGAGAGTATGCAATGCAGCTGTAGTGCTGTCGGGCCAAGGAATTTTGAGAGACAAGGTGAGTGAGGTAATAACAGTAGGAAGAGTGGCCTCTTAGAATATATACTAACTACTTATATATGTGCAGTCTCCACCCACCAACTGTCTTATGCCTGCAGAGATATTAACCAGCCACTCTACCTTGAATGGTCCCTTACAATATGCTAAACAATCTATTCCACTTGCACCTTGCTATGACACTGGGAGTGCCTTTCTCAGACTTGAAAAAGGGCTCTGTGTGGCTCAAAAACTTGTCTGTATCACCAACAAAAGTTGGTGCAATAAAAGATATTACCTCCTGTCTGCTCTGAGAGTGACATTTTCTTCCTTGCTGCAAACCAGAATACCTAATACTTCCAAATTGCTAAATATGACTTAGGCTATGTCTACACTGCACAGCGACACAGCTGTGCCACTACAGCAATGCCGCTGTAAGGTACACAGTGTAGCTGCTCTTTGTTGATAGCAGAGACCACTCCCAACAAGGGAGGCAGTAGCTTTGTCAGCAGGAGAGTGTCTCCCGCTGACAGAGTGCGCTGTCTGCACCAGTGTTTTTCATCGGTAAAAATTTTGTCTGTCAGGGGTGTGGTTTTTTTACACCCCTGACCAATAAAAGTTTTACTGACGAAAGTGAAGTGTAGACATAGCCTTAGTGGAGGGGCTAATTTAAGCAAAATTTCAAAATACGTGTCTAACTTCAGCAGGGAATATTTGTTGTATTAATGTAGATTTAATATGTGTCAAAGGTTTTAACATGACTCAATCATTGTCCAACATTAAACAATGCTAAACAAGGTGTGGGGTTTGGCATACAGAGACCCCAGCCTGCTTATTACCTTGGCAAATGCATCATCAAAATTATTTTAATCTTTTAAGATAAAGAAAAGAAGGAAAAATATTTGAAATGTAAAACATTGAATAAGACTTTCATTTTAACAGCATTCCTAGTTCCCTTTCCATTTAGCTTGAGAGTTTTGGAAGGAAAAACACCCTTGTTTGACAGTCTCTTAGATGCTAATAAACTATCTTGAGAAAATGTTAGTTGCTGCTGCTATTGTAAAGCCCAATCACATTTCATCCCAGCTCGTGGTTGGAAGTTGGCTGTAGCTGATAGAGGTGGAATGTCATCTGGGTCCATTTCTCTGGCTCAGTCTAGTCACCTTTTAAAGGCTTTCATTATCTTGATCCTGGTCCCAGGAGATGGTGAGGATAGCAGCCATGACAGCGAAGTTTCTGTAGTTGTCTCCAATTGTAATTTGATATTCCCGCCACACCCCCACCCTTGGTCTCTTTTTTTTCTTCTTCTTTTTTTTTTTTTTCTTTAAGGACACTCCCAAAAGGGAGTGGTGGGTGGAATCTCCCATCTCCTGGGACCCACCAGTTAGGCCTAATATCTGACACATCAATTTTGGTTCATTAATTTTCGGAGCCACATTTTCTTGTTTATGAAGCATGAGCTTAACACAGCCCTGAGTTTATATCAGTGAGCCTTTTTGTTTGGACTAATTCAGGCTTTCTTTCTCCCTTTAGTATCTTTTCCTATCCTCATTTGTTGTTGTGACCGTATGAACATTCACGAACTTTTTAAAGTTGAGCTCACAATTTGGGCATAAAAGTTTATCCTGTCATCACAAAATGTCTGACCAATTACATCATAACTTCACAGAACAAAAGTGGCTTAAAATATTTGACATTTTGACAGTTGATATTTCTCAAAGTAATTATACAATTTTTTATTCATTTATTTCAGGTCTGGTCACATTGAATTCATTGTATATTTAAATGTATATATAGAAATATCACTGCCATTGTATGCCAATAAATCTTCTATCAAAACAAAGTATCTAAGTCTAGAGTTTAGTATAGTTTAATTGTGGCTACTTAAATTAAATGTGTTTTAATTAGGGCTGTTGATAAATAACAGCTAATTCATGAAATTAAAAATAATTAATGGTGACTAAAAAATTAATCATGACTAATCACAGTTTTAATCACACTGTTAAACAATAGAATACCAATTGTAATGTAGTAAATATTTTGGATGTTTTTCTATATATTCATATATACTGTATTCTGTATTGTAACTGAAATCAAAGTGCATATTATTTTTTATTATAAATATTTGCACTGTAAAAATTAAAAATATTTTTCAGTTCACCTCATATAAGTACTATAGTGCAATCTCTTTGTGATAAAAGTGCAACTTTCAAATGTAGATTTTTTTTGTTTCATAACTGCACTCAGAGCCAAAACAATGTAAAACTTTGGAGCTTACTAGTCCACTCAGTCCTACTTCTTGTTCAGCCAATTGCGCAAACAAGTTTGTTTATATTTTTAGGAGATGCAGTTGCCCTTTGCTTATTTACAATGTCATCAAAAAGCGAGAACAGGCATTTTCATGACATTTTGTAGCCAGCATTGCAAGGTGTTTACGTACCAGATATGCTAAATATTCATATGCCCCTTCATGCTTCAGCCATCATTCCAAAGGACAGGCTTCCAAGCTGATGATGCTTGTTAAAAAAATAAAGTGTTAATTAAATTTGTCACTGAACTCCTTGGGCGGTGGGGGAGGGGGAAGGAGGAGGAGAATTGTATGTCCCCATCTCTGTTTTACCTGAATTCCTCCATATATTTCATGTTATAACAGTCTTGGGTGATGACCCAGCACATTTTGTTCATTTTAATAACACTTTCACTGGAAATTTGACAAAATGCAAAGAAGGTATCAATGTGAGATTTCTAATGATAGCTACAGCTCTCAACCCAAGGTTTAAGAGTCTGAAGTGCCTTCCAAAACCTAACTGGGACAAGCTGTGGAGTGGCGGTTCTCAAACTTGCTGCCACCGTGACCCCTTTTTCTTTTTTTACGGAGCTCCGTGGACCCTTGTATGTCTGCTGAAAAGCCGCCGAATGAATTACTTCCACATTTGGCGGCTTTTTGGCGGACATGCCGAGTGCTCTCTAGTGTGTGCTGAAAGTGAAAGTAATCACTTTGGGAGCACTCACCATGTCCACCGAAAAGCTGCCGAATGAGGAAGTAATTCATTTGGCAGCTTTTCAGCGGCGCCAGCAGCTCTCGACCACCCGAGAAGTGGACGGCGACCCCCAGTTTGAGAACCGCTGGTGTGGAGCATGCTTTCAGAAGTCTTAAAAAAGAAACTACAGAACCCAAACCACCAAAAGAGAAAAATCAACCTTCTGTTGGTGGCATCTGACTCAAATAATGAAAATGAACATGCATCGGTCTGCACTGCTTTGGATTGTTATCGAGCAGAATCCATAATCATCATGGACACGTCCCCTGGAATGGTGGTTGAAGCATGAAGAGACATATAAATCTGTAACACATCTCACACATAAATATCTTAAATACCGGCTACAGCAGTGCTATGAGAATGCCCTTTTCTCACTTTCAGGTGACACTGTAAACAAGAAGCGGGCAGCATTAGCGCCTGAAAATGTAAACAAACTTGTTTGAGTGATTGGCTGAACAAGAAGTAGGACTGAGTGGACTTGCGGGCTCTAAAATTTTACATTGTTTTATTTTTGAATGTAGGTTTTTTGGTACATAATTCTAAATTTGTAAATTCAACAACTATCATGATAAAGAGATTACACTACAGAACTTGTATTAGGTGAACTGAAAAATACAATTTCTTTTATTTTTTTTTTTACAGTGAAAATACTTGTAAACAAAAAGACATATAAAGTGAGCACTGGATACTTTATATTCTGTGTAATTGAAATCAATATATTTGAAAATGTAGAAAACATCCAAAATATTTAAATAAATGGTATTCTATTATTAACAATGCAATTAAGTGCACAATTAATTGTGATTAATTATTTAATCAAGCATTTAATCATGGTTAATTTTTTAAATCACTTGGCAGCCCTAGTTTTAATGTTTTTAGTGTAGGTACTGTAACTCTGAACCTGGACAGCCATCAGTTTTATTAGTTATCACACTGTTATGTAATTATGCTCACGTGAAGTCCTTTATGCACTTTTTCTTTGCATTTGTTATCCACTAAAGCAATGACAATTTTTTCTATAGTTGCTGCTTCTGTACCTTTTCTATAGTCGCTACAGTGCACCCTGTTGAAGAGGCAAAGGATCAAGTTCTCTTCAGGCAGCAAAGGGTCAAAGAACTGAGGCATGATGCATTATTTGCTGAACCACTAATCTGGCAAATATTGAACTACTTTAAGTGCATGTATTTTCTGGTTCAGTAATTAGGTGTGTGTTAGTTAAATTCACTGATGTTAACTTAATGTTACAACTTAGTGTTACAGCCCAGATGCGTAAGTATATACTGTATTAGAAAATACTATGAGGTAACAAATCTAGTGACAGGAGATATGTACATTTGTATTCTGTATTCTTTCTAGCACTCTCTTCTTTCTTCCTTTCACATATACAGGCTGTTTATTTTGGTTGCACTACTTTTAGGATAGGCAACACATTTTATTGGTACTTCATCTCTATAGGCAAAGAAATAAATGCTTCTCCAAGTTTGCAGAAAGCTGTCAGTAACATCTTCTGAATTTAAAGCCAGTGTTTCTTGACTAGTAATAAAGATAAATATTCCACCTAAGAAATGCAAAATGCAGATTACCCCAGAGCACAGATTATAATCTAATTAGGTAAATAACATTACCAGTCATCTTGCACTGGATGTTGGATTTTCTATTACATTTGTGCCCAACTCTGTGCTGCACAAATGTGGCAGTGAAGGGAGATGGAGCCATTGTTTGCTTGCATGGTAGGACTTCAATGTAACAGTGTGGGGGGCAGGGATGAGGACAGTGATGGGAGCAACTACACTGGCTGGCACACTATACCCCACAAATGTGATCTTTTGCCTTGGAGACACAGTCAGACCCTTGATTAGCCCAGTGGGTAATGCAGCTGACTCTAGACAGTGAGTATATTCTGCTTCTTTTTAAACACCAGTGAGATGTGTCCCACCTCATGTTCTCCAGAACCCCAATGATCAACCTTACCCATTCCACTCTATATCAGGAGGACCTACAAATGCATGTTGGATGGTTGGGGGCAGTACCGGGTGAGAGAACTTTGGGGCTCTATGGAGTATGGCAACTGGAGCTTTGTGTGTTCCCCCAGTGGGGTGTGGGATGTCAAGTCCTGCCCCTGGCGGGTGTTAGAGAGTGAGCCTCTTCCATGTTCACCCCACAGCAGATCCTGTCCTGGAAGGCTGTCCTGGGTCCCAATCTAATGTGTTGGGTCTTGCCGCATTATGCAGGCAGGGCCAATCCCCTGTGATGCCCCATCCCCTTCCTGGTGCTGGATAGTTTGTAGTTGTTGTGGGGTGTGTGTGTTCCCTCCCTCCCCTGGTGATAGTAGGGTCCCTCTGAGATGTGTGTGTATGCGGGGGGGCTGGTTCACATTGGTTAATCTGGGGGACATAGTAGGCGGTGATATTACTCTACTCTGTCACCTCCAGGACTTCAGATAGTAAGGACAGGATTTCATTCTTAGTATGTATTATATAGCTCCTGAACGACTTGATGTAGACCAAAGTTTTCAAACATGGGTGCCTAAAGTTAGGCTCCCAAATCAGGTTAGGCACCTAAATAAATGGCCTGATTTTTCAAAAATACTGAGCACCCAGGAGTCTTGCTGACTTCACTGGGGGCTGCTGGGTACTCAGTACCTCTGGTGAAAAAAGGACACTTATTTAGGTACCTAACTATGGATTTAGCAGCCCAAGTTTTGGCAACCACATCTGAAAAGTGTGCTTGTAACTGTTACAGCCACTTGTTATACAGGTTCTGTGTGCTGGGTTTCTAGTCAGAGGGATTCTGGAACAATTTGTATGGTGGGGGTGCTGAGAGCCATTGAACCAAACTGTAAACCCTGTTTATAATGGAAACCATGTCATACCAGGGGTTGCTGCAACACCCCAGTTCCAGCACCTATGCCCATGGGTCTCATTGAGAGTTTTGGGCAAAGATCAAGAGCTGACAATACTGTGTATTCCTAGCGTAAAATTTGCAGACATGCCTAGGTGCCTTTTTAAAGGTACTGCATTGTCCAGTATGACATTTCAAAAGCATCTTTTATCCTTTCAACTCGTAATACCAGATGAAACCAATGGGCAAAAAGATAGTGGAATCAGGTCATCAGACAGTTTCCTTTATAGTAGAACAGCAAAATAAGTACCAAGGTCCAAAATTTATTTCCATTCAAACAGATATAAGCAATTTCTGATGTTTTTTCTAATGTAAAATGTAGGCCAATCAGGTAAACAATACACTAAAATTTAACATCATGGTAAAATTCACCATAGATCTAAAACTCTATGTAAACAGCTTTATAAATTAGTCTTTAAAGCATCCACAATACATATGGCAGAATCTATGCACCCGTCAAAGTTGGAATGAGTAAATCCATCGCCCCCACACACCAGGAGAGGTTTGATATGAAGAGTCATTTGTCCTGGACAACCGGGAATGGCTTTTGTAACCTGCAAAAGAAAAATATATGGGAAGAAAGATAAGCAAATATTTATTACTCAGCATGCTATATCAGATTCTGGCAATAAGGGCCAAAATATCACACAAAATGTTGACATTTTGGTTTTGCTCATGAAAATATATTATAGCCAAACTATAAAATCACTTTACTCTCATAAGTAGTACCACAGACTGTTTGGCCCTTAGGAGCACTTAGCTATGACCTTAGATCATTCACACACATCTCCCCACATTATTATAATATTAATTATTTATGGTTTGCTTATTATGTGCTATGCGCTTTCCAAATAATCATGAGGGATGGTCCCGGCTCAGAGGCGCACAAAGGACAGAGACAGTAGTCACAAGTTAGAGGAATGACAGTGAGCAATTTACACAGATGTCAACTTGATTCACTGTTAGGAAGTGCAGCTGATGTGGGTCTACAAGAGGGATTTCAATATGGACAGGCTAGAAGCCTTGTGAATGATCCAGGGACATTGTATCATGCATGAAAAAGACAAATAATTGATTGTGAGAAACAAACTACATTTTCTCCTCAACTATGAAAAGTGACCACTCCTTTGTAAAGCGCTTTGAGATCTACAAGTGAAACACAAGAGCTAAGGATTGTTATGATTTGTAGACTAATGGGTAAATATGCTAAAGATTATTCTGTAATACGACTCCCAAATGCATGGAATTCCCCAGGTACTTATTTTAGCATCTATAGGCCTGTTTACAGAAACACAGAGTAATATAAACAAATGGAGCAGAGACCGGCACAAACGCTGATGTAAACAGCAATAACTGTTTACATGTTTATAGATATGGAATTTGTCCAGTCTCTTTAAAAGGCTAGAGCCACAGATCAATGTCAACAGTTCAAACTTTCTGTCTAGCATTTAACAAACTTCCAGCACAGCTAAAAGAAACAACACTGAATTATTAAAAGGGCATCTTCATCTCACTTTCTCATGTCCAACTAGTTTACTTTTTCTGCCTCAGAAACCTTAAATATGCTTATGTACAATCTTTCTTCATCTGCATCATAACGTGTTGTGCATTTTTATGGTACTGAGCAATAAATAATAATATACGTGAGGATCTCCATGGCACTTTCAACTTTTTTACTTCCCTCATCTGCATTGGACTAATCTTTTTTCTAACTGAGGAGAGCTGGATGCAAACTCACTCTGGAGTATACAAAACCATCCCTGGGGTAAGCAGAGGTGTCACTTATAAGTGATAGCAGCTTCAAACAACCATGTAGTTGTACTGTACATAACGTAAACCACAGAATGCTATTCTGGCAACAGGTGAAAAATAGGATTCCAGACAAGGATGCTGTTGGGAAAACACTCAGACCTCATAGGACACATTTTTCTTAACATCAGTTACCGAAGAAAATACTACTTATCACTAGTGATGCTGCAATATTTTATATTTTCTTATCACAAAAACTGGCAAACATAAAAGTTATACTTTTTATTTTTGTAAAAATGTATATGATATGACAGATTCGCAAAGAATTAATACCAGCATTTGTATCATAAATGTAAAAATGATGCACAACTGAAGTATCCCACATTGGAAAATACTGGCGATGAAGTAGTGGGGGAGGGGAATGCCATGCATACAGATAGATTCCATCCTCCCCCTATTTTCTGACTATGAAAATTTTTATTTCAGTTTTTCACTGAAATTTATTTTCATCACAATTTTCTGATCAATGCTATCCATGAGAGAGATGGCATATTCCTTCATAATGATCCACGTGATATTTGCTTGTCTGAAACAGCAATGTAATTCTTATTTAAGAAAGACACTTCTATATACACTTTCTGGCAAGATTAGAAAGCAATAGTTTTGCATATTAAATGGAATACATCAATAGCAAAAAACTGAATAAGTAGTTATCCTTTGTATTTCTATCACATGGTGTATATTTTACTACAATTTATAATACTTCAAAATAATGTTAACATATGGCATTGTTTTTACCTGTTTTATAGAATTTGCTCTACATTCCCATCACCCATGTTCCCTCTCTTTTTGTTTGCTCTCTCTTCAATCATCACTAGTTGTAAGATTGTCATATTACAATCCTGCACAGGTATCTGCCTAGATTCTAAATTTTCAATGTCTTGTGATAGTCAGTGAATGTTGTTCTTTTTTGTCTATACAGTGCTCTCTCTCTAGTGTTTCATTACCTTTAAATATTTTTTATTATAAAATAGATATGGGGGCGGGTGGGGGAAGGGAGATGATCATTACAGTATATGCACATGGAGACAAAGTATTGGTAATAGTTATTTGCTTTGAAAAGGACCGTAAAGTCTGTAGGCCTGATCCAAAGCCCACTGAAATCTATGAGAATCTTTTAATGGGATTTGAATCAAGCCCTATAATAATATTTGTCTCCTACATGTGCAGGACAGTGAAATACTTGCAGAGAAGTGATTGGTTGGATGGACCAGAGATAATAGAGGGTGGCTGTAGGGGAAGCTGGGTTGGGGTGTTAATGGGTGCTGCGTACAGGAGTACTAATCTCACTCCCTTTCCTCCCTCTCCCTATATTCTGGTTGAAGAGGTGACGCTATTTAAGGACAGTGTGGCGCCAACTGATGCGTGTGTCAGCTTCTTTGGAGCCCAGGCAGTCTGTGCTATCCTTAAACGGTACCGGAAGCCTGCTTTTCTCCTGGAGCTCCTCATGGCGTGGGCTGGGAGAAGTGATGAGAGCAGCAGTAGGAGGAGGGAGTGATTTTTCACATTCCCTGTCTCTCAGCCTGGGTCCTTGCAGCTGCATAATCTGAAGTAGTCTGACATTCATTTTAAATGTGAGCATTCTGACTGAAATCCCTTGCCAGACTCTAGTAATCCATCTTGTAATGTGACCCACAGCTGAGAACTGGTGATGTGGTAAACTGGTGAATTCTTAGTAGGGCTTTCCTCTGCATTAGTATGGGTTATTTTCCTTTCATGGACTATGGTTCAAACACTACAAATCACTTATAGAATATAGGCCATGCAACAGCTTTGGCTTTATAATAATGGAAGGAATCTGCTTTTATTAAACTGTTTTAAGCCACAACATCCTGTAGTCAGTTGATTTCACTCCATTCCATCTCTTAACAACCCCCCCTCCCCCAGCCCCCAAACCTACGAAACACAAGGCCATATAAAAGCAGCCTGGATGGCAAAGAATACAGTAGATAAGAATCATGCACTGCATTATAGTGACATCTGCTACTGCCAGTGAAGTTAGGGATCTGTAAGACTATTAAAAACCCCCATATTGATGGGCTAAGTTGGCTGAAAAAATTTGCTTTGCCCTGAACTGTAATGTAGGGCCAGATTGTAGCTTTTCAAGCCACAGCTGCTCAAGGGGGATGCAGCGGGGCACTGCACTAATGGCAGTGTCTGCAGGAAATGTGCCTGCAGAGAACAGAGGCGCAGAATGTTCCGAGGGATGTGGTGCGCAGTGTTGCACCCCCATAATAATTATCACCAAGCTAAGTTATTCCCTCCTCTGGTCTGCACAGTGCATCTTTCCTCCCAGTATTTGTATTTCAGATGTACAACATATTAGGAGAGCAACAGGCTTTAGCTTTGTGCCTTGTTCAATGCTGAGCATATTGCCAGTATTAAGTAAATAAAAAGTGTGTCCCCAGACCACCAGCCAGTGCAGAAAGCCTGCCTCACCTGTACCTTTTTGGGTTGCCTCCACCAATCAATGCACCAAAATTTTCTCCCTTTGTTCAGGCTCTGGCAATGCAAGGTATGGGATTTAAGGTAGGTGGGCTCACCCACTCTCTTCTTGACAGTCCCTATTTTATGTATCCCATGACTGGCTAGAATCTCTCACCATCTTGAGAAAGAAAATTATGATTTTGTGTTCATATATGTAATACTATCAATTCAGAACTGTGGCCTGGGGCCCTATCTGGGAGGTATTATAAAATCCTTATTGCCATTATCAATAGACTGGAATCTATCCTAATGGGCTGAGTGAGGTTTGTTTGCTGTCCCCGAAGGCAAAGATGGAAGCTGGACTCCTAGGAACCACTCTTGTTCCCACAGAATCTCTCCTTTCTCTGTTCAGTCCTTCTTCACTCTTTGCCCCTCCTTCAGAAACTGTGCGTTACAATAACCAATCCTCTTGTAGAAGAGGGCTAGGCATGGCTTCTTACGTTAGCAAGAAGGGACACTTACACACAGCTGGTGTTGTGATAGGCATATTATTCAGGAAAAATGACTCGCTTGCAATCTCTTTAATACATAGCCCCGTAGAGCAGATTATTGACAGAGTGGCAGCCTTAATTCTTCATTAGAAGGCAGATCCTTAATAAATGTCCAGTGTATGTTTTTGTTATGTGCTTCAGAATATAGCTAAATTGCCCTTCTCATTCCCCATCTCTGCTGTTTACAGTCTAGGAGCCCAAACATGTTTTTAAGCCTAGGTTTCCTAAATTGCAGCTCACCATATCATCCCACACAAATAGGGGGCTCCATGCTTGTCATTCTATTGGAGCATTTCTACATATAGTAGTTTCTGTTGGTATTATAGTACTGTTTCTAAAGCTTTCTGTACTCCTGTCAATATCTTCTTATAGAAAGTAGATTAATGAACCTACTCAGTCTTCCGCTAGCTAAATATTAAACTAAAATAAGCTGAACTTATTTTCACTGAGCATGTTCAGTTATCTGTCATTGAGGAAAGAGGAGCAAGAAAGAGATGTAATTAATTATATATTTATAACCCACACGATGGGCTATCTGTTGGAAGTCCACTCTAGGTAGAGATATTAGATGCAGATTTTCCACTATCCCTACAAAGGGCCTGCAACAATATTCGCCATTTGTCACTATACTCTATTCATCACATCGGGAGTCATGACTGACAGTCCTGGTACTATATATTGTTTTTACTTAAAAATTAATAAAAATGTAAACTTCAATAAATACCATAAGGGAAAACAAACCACACACTACTGCAGCACACTGAAATGCTTTAAGACAAGAATTACATCAGGTTATGCAAACAAACAAGGATAAAATCTCACCTACGTCCTAATAACCTGTCTCCTCTCACAAAGCAGAAGTCCAAAATAGAATATAAATACCAGAATATATTATATATTATTATATATATATGGTAACCATCTATCACTGGTAACTTTTTATAATATAAAAGTAAAATATCTAAACAATTAAAAAAGTACAGAATATCTTACTATTGGGTAACTTTTCTCCCCCACTGCAACCAAGGCTGCATCACTTTTACCCTTTTTACCAATTAGGAGGCATTTAAAAAAGGACTAATGAGCTCAATTATTCATAGACACTGAAAAGACTATAATGATGGGTATGGGCTGCATTTATAATCCATCCAGCCAACATTGTGTTATGTAAACACCTTATGGCATAGAATACCTCCAGGATTTTCCAGTGTGGACCAACTACAGAAGAAAACCCCATCCTTTTGTGTAGGTTAGAAATGCAGCTTCCTTTCAGGAGGCAACTCTTTGAGGGGAATTTGCAGCAAATTATAATCCATCAACTAATATTAAACACAAGAAATAATTTAGTCTGTCTGTGTACTGTATATTTGGCCAGAAATCACGTTTCTATTCACGTCAGAAGACAATTTATTTCTAAGATTTTCTAATAGGTCAATGTTATCAAGCATAAACAATGGAGGAAGGGCTAGCAGGGGAACAGGCTTTGTATGTTGCTCATTCAATCTTTCATTTTCCCCTTCTGAATTTTTTTTAATTGTTTCCAATTTGTAAATGAGAGAACAGTGATCATTCAACCTGAAATATGACTTTGCATTTATCAAATGAGACAAGGTGATCATGTTTGAATCTGTATATTTTAATCAAAACAGTGTATTGGAGGTCCATATATGTAAGCCACCCTCCCCATTCTGCATGTAACAATGGGGAGTCCATGCTTGACATTTCTGGCCTTTTTGAAAAGATACTTCCCTGAAAGCAGTCATCAAAGCCATTCTTTAGCTATACTGCGTAGGCTATTCTCCCCACCCCCACACTCTTCATATAGAGCATGGGTAGGCAAACTATGGCCCACGGGCCATATGTGGCATGCTGGCCATTTTTATCCGGCCCACGAGCTTGGGCCAGGGGAGCGGTGCCAGTGGCCCTGTGCTCCTGGCCTGGGGCACCTGGGCTGGGGGCTGGGCCGAATGCGGTGAGCTGAGAGGCCCCGCCTGGGCCGAGCCACGGTGGCCCTGCACTCAGGCTGGAGTGCCTGGCTGAGCACGGTAAGCAAGGGGGATGGGAGGGTGCTTAGGTGGTGGGATCCTGGTGGGTGGTGGTTAGGATGGGTGCGTCTCGGGAGTGGGCAGTCAGGGAACAAAGAGCAGGGGGGATTAGATAGGGGGTGGGGTCCCGGGAGTCAGAAGGAGCGCGGGTGGGGTTGGATGGGTCTGGGGTTCTGAGGGGGACAGTCAGGGGGTGGGAAGTGGGTGGGGTTCGGATAGGGGGTGGGGCCAGGCTGTTTGGGGTGGCACAGCCTTCCCTACCCAGCCCTCCACACAATTTTGAACGCCAATGTGGCCCTCAGGCCAAAAAGTTTGTCCACCCCTGATATAAAGTGACTCTATCAAAGAGACATCCTGGGTAGGGAAGTCTTTGATTCTAGATGATAATATAGTCTTATCATAATTAAACCATGGGATACAGAAGTGCAGCTGTGCTGCTAAGTAGTATCAGTCAAAGTCTGGAAGCACTAATCCCTCATCCTCTATGGGTAATTGTAATGCCTTCATTTTAATCTTGGATTCTGTTTGGCCCATATGAAAGACATAACTGCTGTATTTAATTAACAAGCAGGACAAATCTGCCTAAAAGTCAGGGGAAGACCCAAATGTCTTTCTATTTCCTTTTGCTTCAGTGCCAACAGCTTATCATAATTTAAAATAAAGATAATTTTAAGGGAATTAGTGAGTTCTGTACTCAGGTATTTAATTTGAATTGTGATTATATGTATGGGGCCCTCCTTCTGATACAGGGATAGAGTTTTATCACGATAATAGCTCAGTTTTATGCTAACATTATTTTCAAATCTGAAAGTTCTCTACATTCTCCTAGAATGCTAAAGTCTCATGATAATTCTTCCTGTGGAATGGCCATATAAACTAAAAAGTTGTTGAAATAAATGTGTGTGTTTGGTACTGGTATGGTTGATATCTTCTCTGAAATTTATCTTGAGTATTTCAATTGCCAAGATCAAGAGCATGCCTGAAAATGGGTTTGCTTGATATAGCCCTTTAGTTTTAATGACATACCTTTTGTTTTATAGAAGATTAGAACCCTGGTCTCATCTAGAAAATCCAAACCGGTGAGCCTTTTTGCATTTTTTAAAAAAATTTCGGTCACTCTGCAACATTTACATGAACAAAATATGTATTTTAAATTATTTTTTTGATACCAGAAACATTAGACCCCAATTTCAGCCTGAGAATGAAAACTTAACTATTCTAGAAAGCTAAAAGAGAAGTCATGAGAATATCAGAGTTCTTGCTATATCTATTACATTTACAGAGAAACAATACAAAAAGTATTGAACCGTATAAAATGAGAAAGGGAACGGGTGAAATCATTGATGACTGGAGAGAAGGCTCTGGCTAGTGACTGACACCATCTGTCACTGGATGTTGAGAGGGGAGTGGGTAGAGTTGTAAATTGTTTAGGGACTTGGTATCTTAGAATCTAGCAACTTCTAAAAAATGGGTGGAGCATCCAATAGCATTTATGTTGAGGTTTAATTTTGTAATGACTGAAAAATGGACAAATTCCAGGACATAGTAAAGACAATGGCAAAATACAGTAAAGACGAAAAAAAGAATCTATTATGCAAAATAAGGTCCATTATTATAAAGTAATTGTTATTGTTTCATTGTGTTTAAAATATTTTAGCAATGTGTATGGATTTCCCGCTCCCGCTCCTCCCCAAAAAATCTGACCATCAGGGAAAACTTATTTTGTAAGGGCTTACAAAGTATACATTATTTTGGAAAATGTACTTGTTAATTCTATTCAATACCATGAAATTAACTGCCTTTTTAAAATCCTTTATTTAATACACATTCTCATGGTGAAATAAACCAGAATTATACCATACACGATATATATGGATTTATACCACCAATACCCCGATAAAACTCCATCACATAGCAGTTAAACGGAATATTACAATTAAGAGCATTGTCATGTATGAACACAATTAAATGAAGTTTGCAAAATATGCTACAATAGCATTCTATTGTAATAATGCAATGGAAAATAGATTTATTTTGTTTAGCTCAATAGCTGGTTTTGTTTTGTGAGCTCTTCCTTGATCCAATCACCATGTCTCCACCTGCCTATCTTTAAAGCACACCTAATCTAAATAGCCCCCCAAACCACACCTCTTGACTCGAAATGTGAACTAGCTAGACAGATAATGGAGAAGAGAAGAATCTAAATAAAATTAGATTATTAATGCATTATCTCATTTATTATACTTATCTAAAATAAATTATTAATTATATTAAGGAGTATAGTGGACAAGCAACTGAGCATGAGTTCCCAGTGTGATGCTGTGGGGAAAAGGCTAATGAGGATGTATAAACAGGAGAGAAGGACATAGCAGTATGGAGATGATTTTACCTCTGTATACAACATTTGTGAGACCAATACTGGATTACTGTATCTAGTTCCTGTGTCTGCATTTTAAAAAAGATGTTGAAAAACTGGAAAGAATGAAGAAAAGAGCCACAAAAAATGATTCAAGGGCTGGAGAAAATGTCTTACAGTGAGAGACTTAAAGAGCTTAATCTTTATCAAAACGAGACTGAAAGGGAACAGTTAAAACCTGTAAGTATCTTCTTGGGGAGAAAATACCAGGCAGTAGAAAGCTATTTAATCTAGCAAAGAAAGGGTGAACCAGAACCAATGACTGGACATTAAAACCATAAAAATTCAAAAGGAGAAATAAGGCATAACTGTGAGGGTGACTAACCATTGGACAAAACTACCAAGAAAAGTGGTAGATTCTCCATGTCTTGATGCTTTCAAATCAAGACTGGACAGACACCTTTCTGGAGTTAGTCAAACAGAAGTTTCCGGGCTCAATGCAAGGGCAAAAGGGTGACACTGAATGGTCCGTGTTATACAACAGGTCAGACTAGATCAGGGGTCGGCAACCTTTCAGAAGTGGTGTGCCGAGTCTTCATTTATTCATTCTAAATTAAGGTTCTGCGTTTCAGTAATACATTTTAACATTTTTAGAAGGTCGCTTTCTATAAGTCTGTAATATATAACTAAACTATTGTTGTATGTAAAGTAAATAAGGTTTTAAAAATGTTTAAGAAGCTTCATTTAAAATTAAATTAAAACACAGAGCTCCTCCAGACCAGTGGCCAGGACCTGGGCACTGTGAGTGCCACTGAAAATCAGCTTGTGTGCTGCCTTTAGCATGCATGCCATAGATCGCCTACCCCTAGAGTAGATGATCTAATAGTCCCTTCTGGCTTAAAAAATCTATGAATCTATTAACAACATGTCTGCTAAAGTCAGTCCTCAACCTCTGTTTTTAGTGCCTTTGTCCAGGCACTATCTCTTCTGGTCTTGATTCTGTAGTGGGATTCATATGGGCAGGATCCAGAAGCCTGCACAGCACTTACTGTACAATCAAGGTCTCTCTGCACTCTCTGGGATAGGGATCCTGCTTCTGACTTAAAACATATAGCATGCTTTTAGCATGTTGGGTGCTATTGAAAAAGAAATTATCAACTATAATAATAAACATGGTGTTACCTTGTAATTAAATTACCTAGCTGCCATAATGATAGGCACTAAGGGAATTAATAAAATAATATTAAATTATTACTAATCAAAGAACTACATGAGTATTTCCAGTGTAAATGGTTTTTCAGGAATTTTAATCCATATAACAAAAATTTGTCCTAGGGTTTGGATATCCTGAATGTTTGTATTTTAAAAATATTGAGAGATTTTTATTAAAACAAAAAAGCAAATAAAATGTATAAAACACATGTTTCTAAATAAAAGTAACAGATGGTTTTCAAGTAAAATATGAAACTATGTTAAGTTCCTAGTTTCACAATATTTTTTAAACTATTGTGAACTGGGAGCTGACTTGGCAAATACATGTATATATTTGTAGCTTATAGCAAATGAAAAGACTTTACCAACTAGGCCAGATTCTTAAATTTGGTTGCAAGCCAGTGTAACGTGAACAGAACTTACAACCAGTCTTCTACAGTCACTTTTCCAGATTTCATAAAAAGTAAAAACCTTTCAAGTGACTAACTACTTTAAGTAAACATTCTGAATGAATGTCCATGTTTAATTTTGCCAATGTAATTTAACTTAAGAGGTTCTGGGTAAACGTCAACATGCTGTATATTTCAGTGTTTTCAGAAATTACTAACCATTTCCTTGGATTTTTTTTGACATATAAAATATCCAATTTTTTTTGTTATTTCTCCTAAAATAACTTATTTTAAGTTTAATTTTCATGTACTGGCAAACAGAATTGGGTGAAAAACACTGATAACAATTAGTGTTTCTGACCCTGGGAGTATTTGCTTCTAGCAGTAGTTTGGAATTTTGCTATACTATCAGCTATTCACCAACACCTGGAAAAGGCAGGTTGAGGTACTATATTAAATAATACAGCAAAAAGCTTGTTGAAATGCATGGGTCCATGAGAAAAAGGCTGCAAAATTATTTCCTTACTGTACCCCTTACAACACACACTATTTTCACGTATAGTGAACTCTGGGTAACTTTATTCTTTGTACAAAAGAGATAAAAAATGCTGAAAATATTCAGTAGTTCAAGCCACCCAGCTAGTGAACACACAGCTAGTGAAAATTATTTTTCTGTATTCTTTATGTAGAAGTTTAACTATGAATGAATGCATTATGGATATTGATTATCTTCATAATCAGATCTTCACCTACTTATTCTCTGTGGATAGTTGATAATGTACTTAGCTTTAAGTGTCCTGTATGCATTGGATACACTACAGTATACCTGTAAAATGGCAGGCCCTACATATTCATATAGTAGCTTTCATCCAGACTGACTGATTGTAAAGCATTCTACAAATTGATTGTATAGCTATAGAAGATCTCAATATTATTACACCATTTTCTTCAGAGAAAGCTGTAATATGATGGCCTCTATATTACTCACAGATCATTCTTTATGATAGATAATTACCTGAGAGTATCTCCACTTCTGGCATTTGATGATAGTTGGTTTAGGCAGACCTGGCATAATATTTTCCAGATGATCCAGGATTATTGGCTGCACCTTTTCCTTATCCCATTCTAGATGTGCAATTCCAAATGGTACAGTGGTGTGCACAACAATAGATGTTCCAAATTCGGAAGACTCTGCATGGGTGACATAGAAGGAAAGACCAAAATGCTTTCAAAAATAACAGCAAAACTTTCACAGAATCAACTGAACTAAGGATTTGTTACATTGCTCCTAAATTTAAAAACTTAGCTGTGGACATTGATAGTCACGGATGTCAGTTTGCCTAAAATGAAATTAAATAGAATACCTTACAGGTACCAGCCGCCATCCTTACCACTAAAAGTTACTCAATATATCTTTAGGAGAGACTTAGAGACATAGTGTAGACACTTAAGGCTACATTTTCAAAGTGGCTTCAGTTGTTCCCTCAAGTTATTGGATGCACACTCTTGTTCATCCAAGGTTTTTTGTGACCCTCCCCCACCAAAGATTTTGTTCCTGTATTGAGCAAATATATGTTGGTAAGGTACCATTTATGATGTAGACATCCAATTACTACAGAGGGAATTGAAACAGAGGTCTTTAAGTTAAGCAGACCAAATACTAAATCAAGACAGCAATACTAACAACTTGACTAGTTAGTGCAGAATGTTCTTCTTAGTGTTTAATACCATGACTTAGTTTGATAGATATACAGTTTGAGCCTGGGTTCTCATCTCTACACAGATGTCAAGTTATTTTCTGCTCATTCTGAATTATGTACAGTTGTGTATCAGAAAATGAAAAAGAAAAATGGATGTCAATAAATAGGAAGCTGGATGTTTTGTTCTATAGGAGAATGTGAAGCTCATGGGGAACCTATCACATTCCCTGGTGGATGTTATTTGGGACTGGCTAATTTCCAGGGATTTGATCAGGCCCCTTAGGGATTGCTGTTGTGGGAAGGAAGGAGGACATGAGCCCACTGGAAGAGAGGAGTGGGTCAGTAATCCTACATGCAGTCTATTTTGACTGAGTCCAACACCCCTGCCCAGTAACACACCTCTCCCTTGCAAGACTCCTAATTACGATCAGCTTTCCCCGATGATGGGTCTTATTCTATTTCAGCCTAAAATATAACAGGAGGGAGGCAGAACACTGATATATTCCCTAGTTGTCACAGGGACTTCCTTGTATGGGGGATATTTGTGGGAGGACAGCCCTTTTCATAAGACTTGAAAAGCAGAAGCTGGGAAGCTAGAGATGGATTTATAGTAAAGAGGGAATGAAAAAGGATGGAACTGCACTGTAAAGGAGAGCATGACACATTTTGGGGACATGGGAAGCAAGCTGCCTGAGAAGCATATGCACCCTTAGCACAGCATAGTAAATACACTCACCTGAGGTGCTAAGAGTTAAGTGGCATAGACTTTGAGGCAGCCTACTGTCAGCGATCTATGTGTTTACAATGGCCACCAAATGCAAAGAATAATGTAAAATCATGACGCTTCCCAGGCAGAAAAGAACAATAAAAAGGGAAAGACTCCTATTAGCTAAAGTGAGAAGACTCAGTATAACACTGTATCACACAAAAATGAGGAACAGCAAACAGGAGATGTGTTATTTTTGGGAACAGCAGAAGAGAACTTCCTGTAATTTCGGGTGAAACCTAAACAGCTATGAACTTAAAACAATGGTTATTGGATGAAGGGCATTTTTTAAAATTAAGGGTTATTCTTGGATGCTAAAGTTCAAAAACACAAACAGAGCAAATCAGAGTCTTTAAAAATGGCCAAGATCTTGGCCAACTTCATTGTATTTCTGTAAACACAGTAGTGTGGTAGAGCATGTTAGCTCCCAAAAGTAAAATTATACAATGAGATAAGTTTGTCTGTTACAGTTTTCCAGTGTGCATTGGATTTGGTGCTCCTTTTTTGCCCAAGTTAACTTTAGCTGATTGCAATCACACAATTCATTTTTCACTATGAAATTTCAAATTTGCTTACATTTTAGCTCCACTCTGCTGCCAAAATATAAACAAGTTCCAACCATTTGGCACAACCCCACTTTTCTTCTGTATGACTATTATAATGTTCTGGAGGGCAGGTCATAGTAAAATGTAAAACACACTAGCTTACTGTAGCTCAAGGGGATTGTGGTTATCTGTCAACAACCAGGACTCCTCTTGCCACTTTCATCCTTTTAAAACTCTCTGAAACACAGCAGCAAATGCCAAGTGTAATTTAAACAAATAACACCCAAAACTCTAACACAGACAAGCAGCCACACCCATAACAGCTAGAGTATGAAAGTATGAGTCAAGAGAAGAAGCACTTCCTCTTTCAGATCTGAACTGTTGAAGAACTTCATGGTGTACAACCACAAGTGATGTGATGTACTACCAAGTGTTCCAAATGCCTGAGGATCATAACTGATTTGCTTACATATTTATATAAATATATATGAATTCTGTCAATTTATATTCACCCCCTGGTGCATTTAAAAATAGCCTACAAATCTTAAAATTGACTTTTTTTCTTTTTTGTCCATCTTTTTCATTCTCTCATAACATGGTACTTTCCTTTTCTCATGCAACTTTCTTTCACTCCCTTTCATGATGTTCTTTTTCCTCTTCCTATTTTCTTCTCTGCTTTGTCTTTCTCTCCCTTCATTTCACCCATTGCCCTTTTCCCCGTCCATACCCAACAGTAGGTAGTGAGTCCGAGAAAGGGGGGTGGGGAAGGAGCTGCTGTTACTTGGCAAGGGATGGAGAGGTATAGGAGATCCTGGCATGTGGAAGGGAAAGGGAAGTGCTGCTTGTGGCTAGGTGGGAGAAAAGTGCTATGGCCTTGCAGGGAAGCACAGAGCCTGCACCTGCTGTTCAATGTGCACAGAGGCTGGGGGAGATGTCACTCATCTGGGCTGCATGTGTGACTGTGCATAATCCCTTTCTGTCAGCGGGCATTTCATTTCATTTCAGCAGCAGCAGATTCTTTAGTGTTATGAACTGTTAGCCAAGGGTGAGAAACTCCATCTTGCGATGGGATGTGTCAGCTGCAGGTTTGGTTTTATTGTAACCTGTCTTTCCTTTTATACATTTTGCAATGCAAATTAATATATATCATGTCCCGAGACATAAAGAGAAAACAGAGAAATTGCAAACATGTATGTCAAAGAAATCAGCACCAATGTAAAAGTTCCAGGAGTGGCACAGGGTTTTCTATAAAAATTAATCATAGACACATGTAAGTTTAAGTACACACAAGAAATAATCCTTCAGAAACAACAGAAAATTGTTCATGGGCCGCACACAACAATCATATTTCAGGTTGCTCCAAAAGGACAACCTCTTGAGCAATATGAGACTTGAATTATCACGATAAGCTAGTAAGAATCAGAAAATTAATTTTAAGGTAAATATAAATGTCAGACCAAAAACTCTTCTTTTGTTTTTTGTTAAATTATCATTGGAATAATCCGATTGTTCTTCATAGTTTTGATTGGCCATATACTTGGCATCCAAAAATTAGTTGCATAGTTGAAGTGCTCGAATAGAGCAAATACTTACATTCTCTTTGCTTTACTAATAATAATGATACAAAAAGCAGACGTAGTTAGTGGGTTGTTTATGCCAACCGCCTTTTGGTAAATCACATGCTTGATTGCCTCAGAAAGTTCTGCTATGACAGCCCCCACAGTTGACTTTCCAACACCAATCTGCTCAGCAATGGACCTGTAGCAGGTTGAGGTATCCAGCTTCCAGACTGTTATCGTAACCCGCTTCTTGGCAAGGATGGCAGACCTCATGCATATGCATTGACGGTAGAGGGCTGGAGCAAGCTGCTCGCAAATCTCCAGAAATGCAGCTTTCTTCATGCAAAAGTTCTGGATCCATTGCTGGTCTTCCCAGCTTTGCATGACTATGTGATCCCACCAGCCTGTGCTTGTAGTCCTAGAAACACCTGTCTACACTGCATAGCATCAGCAACTACACTGGGCACTGTGAGCAGCATCAGCCAGCTTGAGTCTGCCATGTGTGTATTGCTGTCATCATCCTCCTCCAAAAGTGCCATCCTTCGATCAGAAAATGCCACTGAATTGTCCACCAGCTGCTCAGCCCTTTTCCTAACACAGGAGTGGATGTGCGAGCAGAGCAAGTCCTTCAAATGGTAACTCCTCCATGTTCCAGACTGCTGTTGCCCTGAGCATGTAGCCCCAAAAGATTGCTTGGCAGGAAGTGTTGGCAGGCTGCGACAAGTTCCTGTAAAGTCGCATTGGATGAACAGTCAAGTTTTCCCATAGTGCACCACACACTAAGGACTAGAACTGCTACAGCTGGAGAGGATGCTAGGAAGCCTGGGATAGTCTGGTTTGGCTCAACTCTGCATAGTGCAGTATAGATGCATGAGCATGGGTGTGAGACGTGGGTCCAGAAATTCTAAACCCAGGGTCAATATTCAGTGTGGATGCTCAAACCTATGCTTTTAAACATCATGAGTGTGGGCTCGAGTCCCACAGAGCTGGATTTACACTGCTGTGTAGACATACCTAGTGCAAAGGAAGTAACTTCTTCCTGCTTTTTTTCCCCCTTGATGTTTCAGCCTCCTTTGACTTCAGGATCTGCAGCAAATATACTTTTTTAAAGGTGGAGTCTGTCTTTTAGCCTCTGGGCATCTTTATCAAGCTCCTGACACTGGTAATTCGTCTCAACCCCACTGGCTCAATGCCAATAATTCAGTTTAACATCTGGCTCTTCAGATCATAAGGGACAAGTGAGAAATGATCCTTGAAAAATACTGGACCTATTGACAGACATTAGTGTTAACAAGAATTCACTAAAAGTCATATCCAAAACAGGTGTTTTTCTCCAGCTGATCAACGTCTTTATTCTCAATAACACCACCATAAACTGCAACGGTGGAAAACTAACTTAATATAAGTTCATACACTAAGTTTATTATGAATTATGAAGGATATAGTCATAAATGGATTAATTTTTGTTTTGCCATGTCATAAAATATTGACAAAAGGCAATACTTGATTAAAGGTGAAAAAATCAGAGATTCAGAGATTAAATCCATCCTTTGAGGAGTCATTTTATTTTCAGGTATACAGAAAAAAATAATATATTATGTTGTGTTTGAAGTATTATCTCAATGAATTGTTTTCCAAAACCTGTAGAGAAGCAGAAAAGGAAAGTGGTCTTTTCATGCATTTATATCTTGCAAAACACACACTTTGGCAGGGAAGAGAATCAGGAAAGGAGATTATGAGATTCTGAATGGGAGAGCTTCATGAAATGTGCTTATTTGTATTTGACTTGGACAGCATTCACTTTCATTAATTTTGTGGTTTAAAGCACTTAGGCAAATTATTATTGTTCACTCCTGTTAAATGCCCTTCAGAAATTGCTGACTTTTCTATAAGCCTTTTTTCTAAGAAACTCAGTTTTACTCACTCAAGTTTGACAGTATGTTTTAAACTTTTAACTCAAAAGAATCTTAATTAAAGATACAATATCATATCTATGCTGAAATAATTCATCAAGTCCTTAGCACCAGAGTCTTAGCTGAAAAATGACTTCTGTGTTTAAATAGTGAATACAATTTGAAAAATATTTTGGGCTCTTTGCGTCAATTCTGTTCTCTTTGCTTTGCACTACTGAACAGGCACAAAGTGAACATATTCTGGCTGGAGCTGGTCAGCAGAGAATTCCCTTTGTGCAGGGGAAACCTCTGCAGGGGCGTGGATGGCAAAGGCAGATGCTGTGGCAGCCACCCCCTAACCTTTGGTGAAGGGGAAGGAATGAGGCACACTAAGATCAGGAAGCGGTTGTGTCAGAGCAGAGCTCCACTACACCTATCTTCCACTGGCATAAGTTAGAGCAGGCCTTTAACTGCTCCAACTTCTGTAAGGGCTAATTGGCACATGATCTGGGAGCTGCAGCTGGCTTGATACTGTCTCCACCCTGCATCCTAGCAGAGCTTGGACACAGTGGAGAATTAAGTCCTTTAATTTTTCAATTTGTTTTAGTGCTGTATTCTGACAACTGTTTTCATGTTGAGTAATACTTTACTCTTTAAGTACTGTTACTGATTTCAGTGAGCCTACTTACAGAATAAGATACTACTCAAACCAAGGAAAAGGTGTCAGAATATGGCCCTTAAAGTGTTAAAGAAACTTTGGTATAATATAGCACACAATATTAACAGCTTAAAAACTAGATCACTTCTGTTAGTCAAGTATATAGATGTGCAAGACTCATTAGTGGCTCTGCATATAAAATAATGAAATCTCAGATAAATGTAGACACTTCTAAAGAGGGGGCAAAAAGGGAGGTTTTGTTTGCTTAGTCATCTCCACTAGTTTGAAAGGGGGAGGGAGGGGCAGGAGACTTTGAATGGATCAAACTGAACCATGCAGACTCTCATGCAGAGCACAGAGTGGCTCATTTGTTCATAAGTATTTTCTCTCTTGTAGATTGTAAAAGCTTCTGTTATCTTTAAAAATAACACAAAGAATGTTGGTCCAGAAATTCTATCAAGTCAGGCTGTGTAATCATTCAATTTAGAAGAAAATTTAGAGCTTTCATCATAGCAGCAATCTGTGATCAGTGTGGTGATGTTTGTTACCAGATGTGCTCGAAAACTTCTGAGTAATTGATGTAACAATATCAAACTATCTTTAGCTCAGCTAAAAAGCTGAGTTCAGAATATTTGAAGTTTGGTGCTCTATTGGCAGATGGTAAATAATCTTACAATGTTACAACGTTGCCTGGCACAGGGTCGGTCTCTACATATTTGGTGACTTGAGAACTTACCTCTGATTCTGGGATGCCTGGCATCCCTCAGTCTTGGGATCAGTGAAGCCAAAACCTATACCTTTTATGAACAGAAGGAAGAAATGGAAAATGGTAGATTTAAAAAACAGCAGCAGGTTCAGAAGACAAAGGCCTAAAAACAGTGAGTTATTCTAGCTTCTGAACTATTTTAATTATACAAGAGAATATTGGGTGAATATCTTGCATCCCTTTCCTCTCTGTTCTGAATCTTGATCAGGTTAGTGCTAAGTTCCCATGCAAAAGAATAAGAAACATCTATACTCTTTAGTCCTGTGTAAGATAAGGTCAGGATTTGGGCCTGTGTGAAGGCACTACAGTTGTTTCAAATAGCTGTTGAAGTGAGGATTGGGCAGTCCTCACAGAGAAGAGGTCAATGTTTCTGAAAAAATAAAATAAAAGCCAGCTGTATTTGTCCAAAGATAATTATACACCCTGAGAGAATGTTATGTGCTTGGCCTGAACTGGTGATCACTATTCAGTTCCTATGCTAAAAAAATCTGACACCGACAAAACATTACCACATTAACACCCTTATTCTGCCTCTACAGAGGTGCCAAGGACGGAATGTACAGAGAATGAACATCCTTACTCTTAGAAGTGGTCGCGCTGGCTCCTGACTGAAGCACGTTTGTGGGGAGTGTGAGAAAACTTGTAAAACAGCCTGTGTTTCCTGTATCTGCTTGTGGTTTAGACAGAAGACTTAGTAACTTTCAACAAAACAAAAGTGACTGTGAACTCTGAAATAACTAATAGCTACACCCTAACTTCTGGTGTTAGCAAAACAGGAGAAATTACTTCCATGTAATCACTGATGGTGTCCAACAATAGGGAAGTCCAGAAAAATAATCCCACTGGTTCTAACACTGGTTCAGATGAACAATTCTACAACTAGACAGAACATCACTGCAACCTGGAGAGAGAGGCCCATTTTCGCCACTTGTTTGGTTATACCTGCTTCCCAGCAGATTTATAAATCAGTGGCAAAAACTGTTCTGGTCACCAGAATACTATTTATATTAGGAATCACACCATTATTAACAGGGGTTGCTGGGAATTTTTTGGTAAGTTTCTCCCTCATATCAGTAGCCAAAATGACTCATAAACTTCAGCTTGCAACTCAATTTGCAAATGGAACATCTTTATTTATAAGGATGCCATAAGCACAGTGTCATCTTTTATAGAGGAAAATCTACCAGGGTTTTCTCCCCTCATATTCTGGGGAAGTGGAGGATACCAGCGTTGCAAAACCTGAAATTGGAAGAGAGATTTAAAAAGGAAAGATATTGCTTCCTGGTGGGTAGATTTTGATAGCCATTAATGTGAGGCATGGGATACTTTCTTACATTATCCAAAAAATCCAATTTGACTGAGAAGAGTTGGGGCAGGATTTTGCTTTCTGTTAGGCAAAATAAGCTATTAAAGCTAGGCAGGCCACTGACAAAGGAGAGAATAAATGCCACTCTTTGCCAATAACAGCAAAGAATCTGATGCTAAAGGGGAATGGCCTCACTTGTTCCTGAAACCTTGTGAATAAGGCTGAACTGCCTCACTATTTGCAGGAAGGGAAGAAGAGTCCAATTTCTCAGACTAGAAGAGAGGCCAGGATCTAGATTTAATAAAATTACATCTAAACTAAAAATAACCCATGAAATTCTAGACCCTAGAAAGAAACAGGAAACATACAAAGAATTTCCTCCAAAATGTCCGTATTAATGGAATCTATTTTATTGATTAGTAAAAGAAGAGATTGATCTTGAATGTCCCCTAAAAATTCCCATGGTTTGAGGTTCTTTTATTCTGTATCGTATCACTGTAATGTATGTACTATGTCTTAGAAGAACTCATGTAAGGGGAGTATGAGCAGTATTAGATTTTTGATCTAATATTTGTTTATCCTCATGATTGTTTCTGATTAGCTTCATATTAAGCAGGCAGATGAGGCATGGGATTATCAAGGAAATCCACATGTAATAAGATGTAGACTCTTCCATGAGACAAAGCTTTAGCTGTTGCCTATTCCTAAAACTGCTCCATCAGTTCTGAGGGCTAAAGGAGTCTTGCCTTTACAAAGTAAAAAGGATATTTAAGAATTATGCTGAGCCTGAAAACACGAAAATTTGTCATCTCTTTCTTTTAAATTATATAATGACATAGCCAATTAAATAAGAGAAGGGAACTTGCTACCTTTTTATATGTCATCTGGCTTTATTCCTATAGAATGTAAAGATTCTGCAGTCTTACAAATATGATTTTTGGAATAATTTTGCTGAAGAATTCCCACTGTCCCTAATAAATATTGATGGAATTTTAAAAACAGCCTATTGTCTAATTATTTAATATACCATACGTACTATGTAGAGAAGTTAATACACATTAGAAGTAGGATCTTTTCATGGTGCAATGTTCAAGAACACTACATCTGCAGATACAAGCCCTATTAAAAAACAGTGAGTCAGCGTTCTCAGCTGGTGTATGTAGATGTGACTCCACTGAAGTTACTGGCTGAGCATATTCCATATAAATACTGGGAATGGTGCAATCAATGAAAATAATCTTTACTATTGATTTTTCTGTTTTATAATACAAATCAGGAATGTGAGACAGCTGAATACTGTGGTTATTAAGGAGCTAGAATCCTCAAATGAGAGTGAGGATATGTAACAGTTGCATTTTAAAACCCTGCACAGATTTTACAAATGCAGGGGTTGGTACATCCCTGCAGGCGCCACAGAATTTAGTTTGCAATCTCTGAGTCCCCAGGGCCTTTATGTTGGAGGCTGCCCATGGAAACCACAGAATCAGTGCACCACCTGGATGCCATGGCCTACCCACTCCCTGTCTGACTCAGCCCATTGTGGATTGTGTTTGCTATCTTCTGACCCACCAGAGTAAGAGTTGGAGTCAGCTTGTGTTGACGTATCCCACATCGGAGCAGACTTGCTATTAGTAGGCCACAGGCTTCCTCTGGTAGAGTAAATTAGGCCAACACTGAACACTGTACAGAATAATTTACCATCAAAGAAATCCAGAGCTTTTTGTTTTGCTTCTGAATCAGAGTATTCAAACTGTATCAGTTAGTCTCTATTTACAGAGCCAAGTTCTGCCCTCAACTATGCACCTGCGCAACCAACTGATGCCAACAAGGTTGCATGGCTGTGAGATCAAGTTTGGTCTATAGTGGCTGTGTAGTAGATTCACAGAGAATGTTTTCCTTGAGGGCAGTGGTTGGAATTTCTCACCCAAGTGTGATGGGACAGACTCTGCTCACTCCTCTTTGTTAGCAGAGCCCCCTTCCCTATAGGAATAGGGATTTGGGGAATCAAAGCATGAGCAGCTCTCCTTTGCAGAGAGGGAATACTCTTTAGCCATTGAGTGTATTATAACTCTGGGCCACTACAGCAGCTTCAGAGCTGTTCCGGTGGTGTATTCCTTCCCCACCTATCCCCGGTGAAGATCCCCAGCATACAGTGAAGTCAAGGGTTAGCTATGCAGATCCCTTTGCAGGATCAAGTCTCATAATGTAACTCAGGGTATGTCTTCAGAACCTGCCTGATCGGCAGGTAGTGATTGATCTATTGGCGATCAATTTATCGCGTCTTGTCAAGATGCGATAAATCAATCGCCAAAGGCACTCCTGTCGACTCCGGAACTCCAGCTCGCCAAAAGGCGCAAACTGGAGTCAATGGGGGAGCCTGCTGCTGACCGCTACCACCGTGAGGACGGTAGGTAAGATGGCCTAAGATGTGCCGACTTCAGCTACGTTATTCACATAGCTGAAACTGCGTATCTTAGGCCAACCCCTCCCCCTAGTATAGACCAAGCTTCAGAGTGGGGACTCTTGAGCAGCACCTCTCAGGATATCAAGGTGCAGTTTTAAGGATATTGTACATTATCTTATACAGCTAGCATGTCTCCTGGCAATGATGCACTTTAATGGCCTGCATCTTCTGTACAGTAAATACAACATAAAAGATTTGTTTACCTGATCAACAGAGTGGTAAGCAATGCTTATGTGAAAGCACAGTAATGCCATAAGTGATCATACTCCTTAAAATGAACAAAATTACTATTCCTGTATTATTTCTTGTCTTACATCTCATCTGCCAAACTGAGACAGACAACTGATTAGTTTTGATAACAAACTGCACCCTATCGTGTTACTGTTTAGTAACAGTAAATAGTTTGCTTATTATTTGGAAATCTCACCAGTAAAATGTCAAACCACCACCACCACTATAAAGTGCTATTTATTTCTTGTTCCTTATCTTCTGTCATTTTGCTAAATGAGTGAAAGTGATAATTACCAAGTCTTGTGTAAACAACAACAACAACAAAAGTTGGTACTTCTGTAAAGAGCAATAGACTGTAACAGCTATAAATAATCTTGCCTTTGTGAAGACAGTCTAGGCATATATCTATTTTAGCAACATCTATTACTTTGAAAAATAACTGAGATTCCCATAACAGAAGGCTGTAGTGCTCTGCAAGGCTGCAGTTCTATGTTGCTTGCTAATACGTTTTCATCGGCAATGTAAAACCCAGGTAATATAAAATCTTTGCTTAACTTATTGTGTATACATTATTGTACATAAAAATAGCAGGGCACTGTTTCCTCCCCCATCATGTTTTATTTGTATCTTAATATTTGCTACCTTTTGTGTGCGTGTGTGTGTGTGTGTGTGTGTGCATAAGCAACTATTTCTTACTTAAACACAATGTATACCTATTAAGGGTGCAATAAGAGAAAAATGAAAGTGTAAACTATTTTTATATACACATACACACACACACATACTAAAAAAAATCAAAGAAAACTTTGTAAAACGATGTTCCCATTACTATATGCTAATATAAATAAACTACACATTGAATGCTACTTGTGTGTGTGTATGTGTAATTATACATATTCCCATAATAGGAGTTGTGCATAAAGAAACAAAACTCTCTACTTAGTTTAATTGTTTTATTCAGATGCTTACATTTTTATTTATTAAAATATTCTTAATAAACAGAGCAAGAGCATGTCTTTCAAACCACCCATGCTATGCAGGAGTGCCCACCATCAGAAATATTTCTCTTTCCTCGCTAACATGCATTATTCTCCCATTCCACTACTAGTTTTCTTGGAACAAAGTTGAAATTTCTAAAATTCAAGTTAACAAGGAACAGAGTACAAAAGAGAGAGCTTGCTGGCTGTTTATATGTTGTAATGAGGACTTGTGGGAGGCAGTTCATCTGCAATTGCTGGTCCTCAGCTTGCTCAAACTCTGCAACTGTTAGGCAGTTCATTCTTCTTGAGAAATTGCACTTTCCTAGAGAATTTATCATCCTACAGGAGACTAGATTATCCAGGATGATAGGGAAAAAATTAATCCTGGTTAATAAAATCCTGGATAATCACCATCTATAAGAAATATGGGGAGGGGGAAGGTTGGTTCACCTGCCACCCTGCGCCGGGGGGAGGAGGTATTGATTCACTGGCTGCCCTGCTCCCTGGTGGGGTTTTTTTTTTGTGCTTGAGGCGGCAACAAAGCCAGAGCTGGCTCTGCGAGTTAGGCGTATTTTTTTTTTGACATCCTGGTTAATCCACATCCTTTTTAACCCCATTCTGCATAATCAAGAGTCTACTGTATTTTGGAGCCTACGCTACTAGGTGGAAAGAGCGTGTCATCTTGAATATATATGTTTTGATAATCTTTAGTAACATATTAATATGTCCAAAATACTTGCTACACAGCTGGTTAATTGTGCCATCAATAAACAGTACCATCAGTCAGTGTGCCTGGGCCATTATGAGTCACTGGCTAAAACAAAACCTGAAAGAGACACCAGGTGATTTTGTTGGGAAAAGGGAAATCCTTAGAAATGAGGCCCAAACTACATCAGCACCCTCAGACTGGGGACACACATCTTCTGATCATCAAGGTAATGCTACAGTAACAAGAAATGCTTGTGATCAGCCCCAGTGGCCAAGTGGGGCCATCAATACGGAAGTTTCTTACCTCCAAAGCTTGACTACTACAATTAGCTACTGTAAATGTGAGGATGGAAGAGAAAACCAGGACGTCTGAGCATGCAACAGCAGCACAGCAAGACTTAAGCATATCACTTTGTAACTTGTTATATTACACTGGCTCCTTGTTCATTACTGGATTCCGGTCAAGGTCCAGATGGTGATCTTTAATGACCTCACATGAGTTGCCCCTGGGATATCTCAGGAATGGCCCCTCTCTCTCTCTGAGACTTACTTGACAGCTGTATTATTTGGGGATGCTGGAGTTAGAAAACAGGGTGAAAACTATATAAGCAAGAGGCAGGCCTTTCCAAACAGCTGGCCCAAAGCTGTACCCTTACACCAGTAAGTAGAACAACCTCAGGTTTTCTTGCTGCCCGAGGGAAATATGAGATCATCTCATTGCCACGGCTTTCCCACAATAATAGTGCTAAAGAATGGCTTGCCTTACTTCCTAAAGATGGTAACTAATACAGTAATAGTTTTAAAATTCCATGTATTTGGCATAATACAAACAAAAATGAATTCAGTCTTTCCAATATGACTGTTTTATATAATTTTGTTGGCGTTTGGAAACCCTAGTGATGGGCACACCTGAGTACTTTCATAGATAGATAGATGCTGATCAGAGTATATGTGAAATATGAATTTAAACTCAATCAGTCCAGACTGAACAAAACAGATTAAAAAGAAATATTTCTAGGTTTATCTGTTTGCATATAAAACCATGCTTCAGTTCCGTTAATTAATACTTCCTTGTATTTATATAGAACCTGATTCTCAAATCCTTACTAGCTCATGTTGTTCAGCACTTTTTAGCACAAATCTCCATGTATTTTGCAAAAATGGATAGATTATTAAGGTCACAGTGAGTCAGTGGCAGGGCTGGGAGGAGAAATTCAGATCTCCTTATTCCTAGTACCATGCTCAATCCATTAAACTATGGATGTCCCAGTTAGATTTTTGAAAGAGTTGTGTAGTTGGGATGTTTTAAGAAATGCCACCAAATATAAGTGCAAGAGATTCAACCAAGGTAGTTAGAACCTCATTTCACTACAATTTAGTGCTAACAAATTTATGCCAATTTTTATTTTTCAAAGAATTTCAGTAATATAAGGTTCAATTCTGCCCTTCCCCCAATAAAACAAAACAAAAAACCCACCCAACACTCCCCTGCCCCCGCAAAAAAGATTAATAGTTCACAAAAATTCATATTAGAAAGTTGCCCATAGTTACTTTTAACATGATCCAAGAGTTGTAGTTTTCCCATGGGATTCTTGCTAACGATGGTTCATGAGTGCAGTATAATATCTGTTTTTATGACCATCCTCAACAAAGAGATGAAAAGTGTAAGCCTCACAGAATGCCTGCTAAGCTCTTAAGCAGCACTCCGCAAAGTAGACTTGTGAAGTAATACTGTATAAACTGTAATCTCAAAGATTTTCCATGAAGAAAAATAAACTAGCTAACACTGAATTAGATTGATCAGGCTTGACTATATAATTCATTAACAGTTCCAAGCATGCCCAATGGAAAGATCAAGAGTTGTAAAATAATTGATGATGGTAGATAAACTGGCATGTGCATGAATTAATGTTTAAATAATGGAATGTAGACTATTTCTTGGAATAGTAACATTTTGACATTTTAAATCCTCTGACACTATTTTCATAAACTCAGTAATACAAACCATATGCTGGGTGATGATTTTCTGAAAATGTCCCTGGTTTCATAGTGCATTTTTATTACAGGCCAAATGTGACATTAAATTTTATCCCCTGTGGCTTGGAGTTAAATACTTGCTCTGTTCAGAATAGCAACACTCAATTAAACAGCATTTTTCACGATCTACACCCTCTATTGTTACTGTGTTTAAGGGAAATAATAGGAGCACTGACCTATATTGCGCTTCTTATTATCGATGGAGATGAAGCGTATGCAGGGATTATTGGTGATGTACTGTGCAGCCCAGGGGACATCAATCCGTGTGCCAGCTTCATAAAAGAGTCCCAGAGCGTAGCGAGAGGAGTAGCTCACAGATTCCAGTTGCTGGCTTTGACTTTCCTTAATTACTGTGGAAAAAAAATTAGACAATCACTTTTCTCTCAGAGCATTAAACTTGTGAATATGATAGCTAAGCTGATTAATTTTTCCTAAAACAGAACTAGGATACTCAGTCTGTTTATCATTTAATATTAAAAGCTAAAAGCTTCTTATTACTTTCTAGGTGATTTATCCAAACATTTTACAGGTATGGTATTAAGTGCATCCTAGATCAGAGGAGGGGTTGGATGGGATGGCAGGGGGTAGTCAGGGGCAGAGAGTGGGGGGGCCATCAGGGGGTGAGAAGCAGAGGGGGTCGGATGGGGTGGGGGCCAGGCCATGCCTGGCTCTTTGAGGAGGCACAGCCTCCCCTAACTGGCCCTCCATACAATTTTGGAAACTTAATGTGGCCCTCAGACCAAAAAGTTTGCCCGCCCCTGTCCTAGATATCCTCACTTTTTGTTAGTGGTTTATATCCTATTTATCCAGTAGTAGACACTGACTTAAAGCTTTTATGAGAGGAGCCTGATTGTGAAGCCCTCAGTTCTAGTCTACTCAGTGGGACTGCTCATGTGAGAAAATTAAAGTAGCCAATACACTAATGACTATGTGACTGCCAAAACAAAATGTTTGTGCATATTAACAAATGTTTTATGTAGGAACCCTTGAAAATTTGGAAAAAATAGTGATTTAGGTCCTGGTTCTGCAGTTTATCCCATTTCAACAAAGCAATTAAGTTTAGGCTTAATTTAAGGGATTGGCTTACATCCTACTGATATCAGTGTTAATTATTACTGACTTCAATGGGATTTAAAGCATACACTTAAAATTAAGCATGTGCTTAAGCACTTTAGTGAATTAGGCCTTAGGGCTCAGTCTTATAAGGGGGTAGATGAAAAGTGCACTGAACCACTGATAAGGCTACTGCATGGTGCTTTTTTATTTATGATCTGTAGGGTGAAATGAACTGAGAAGAATGACTACTGCCAGGTGATGGGCCAGCAAGAACACTGGGTCCAGCACACAGCATGAAGCACTGATCTTCACTGGCTGAGGAAGATTATGTTTCAAGGAAACAGTGGGAAGCATTTTTGTCAGTGCTTGGTTCTCATAGCTGCCAATGCTTTATCTCTTCCAAGTGCAGCTCCAAAGCACACTCAAGCCCCACAATTCATGGTGAGCAACAGGAAGAACTGCAAACCCTAAAACAAAGGAATTGCTCTTAATTCATCTAGTTCAGTGTTTCTGTCCTCGTCCTATTTTAACTCTTTGTTCAAGCATACAAATGATAAGCAACTTGATGAGCAAGGGAGAATAAAGAGAAATAACTGAAATAGTTTTTAACTATTTAGCAATAAGTGTACTTTGTGCAAAAGTCAAGATTTAAGTTACCACTACCATAGAAAGGATAGAGAAAAATACGCCAAATAATTTAAAATACAATGTGATTCTTTTAGCTGGGTGTATTTTAAGTTTATTTAGAAGCTTTTAGTTCAATTCTAAATCAAAATTTTCTGTTACCAACTCTTCTCTTTTTCTATCTTTATGAATGTTGATTAATTTTCATAATTTTACGATCTTCATAAAATGGAGAAAAATTTTGTAGCAGCAGATGACAAACTTCAAAAATTGTTTCATCTGAGCAAACAGCAATAGTTACATTATTTAGTGAGACAAAGGCAGGGTATATATCTTTGTATCACTAAAGTACATAGTCAAAAAGGTCTTTGAGACCTGAAGTTAGTAGATAGTAAAGATGAAGTACAATTATAGGATATCAGAGTTCTCCTGTCATATGTGAAGTTTCTCCTTACATTATTATGTTTTACAGATTCAATATAATTTAATAAAACAGACAAGAAACCAGTCTAGGAGAGACAAAAGACTAACTCTCAAAACACCTAGCTTTACACTGAATTACATCAAAAGCAAAATGATTAGCAATTTTTATTAAGGAATTATTAGGCATATTGAATACTTGTATACAACTATAGTTCTTATAATATAACACAGGGGTTCCCAAATTTGTTCCGCGGCTTGCGCACGCTTGCACAGCTTGCTTCCTGCAGCTCCCATTGGCCAGGAATGGTGAACTGCGGCCACTGGTAGCTTGGGAGCGGCCGAACCTATGGCCACTAGAGTAAACAGAGCATCTTGCGGCCAGCCAGGGGCTTACCCTGCACAAGCCACGGACCAAGTTTGGGAACCCCTGGTATAACACATACCTAAGCAGCAGAGCAACTGGATAATTAGTGACATTTCAGCAAGAGGGAATAGATTGATTTTATTCTGTTCTTGTTAGTGTCATAGTCTTAACACAGGAATCTTCCTCCTGTAGTAATTAACATACATCAAATGGAAAAATGATGATGTGGCTGGCCTTGCCACTTGTGAGTAATGCTGCTGTCCCAAAACCCAGCAATAAAAAATTTATAACACACCAGACCATCACATATTCTCTCTCTATGAACTGACACTTTATTGGGCTGAGACAACAACTGTAGAATCCAGGATTATAAATCAGGACTTGTGAATCTGGTGATTTCATTCAGGAACTCCTGAATCAGGCAATGTCTGTCAGGAACTGGAATCCAATAATGTTGGGACAGAATGTCAGAAGCTGATGCACATTCTAAACTTGCTCAGCATGGTTGATCACTTCTCCCTTCTATGTGCAACAACTCCCAGTGGGTACAATTCTTACTAAATAAACCCCATAAACCTGCAAAATTATGCACACTACCAGTCCATGTACCGGGTGTTTCCATTACTGTTACCCTCATCTTCTGCCTCCCTTCTATCCACTCTTATGTCCATTCTGTAATTAAGTTATAACTCTTTGGGGGCAAGGGCTATCTTTTTAGAACTTTATATGTTTGTATAGCACTCAACCCATTGGGACCCTGTATACTGACTGGAGCCTTGTGGTGCTACCATTATACTACTACTACTACTAATAATAAATAAATAATTTATAATTAATAATAAAATAGTAGTAGTAAGTCTGGGACTTTTAAAGACAGTTTTGTCAAGTAACTTTTCAAAAGATGAAGGTAGTCAAAGCAGACATCAATATAAAATATCTTCTCTCTATAGAGACGGCTGGGAATTATCCCAACAAACCACTATGTTTAAAACCACTGCAGTTTGTGAGGTGTCTGTTATAGGGTAAGCAGCTTGTACCAACCTGTTTGCAGTAAGTGTCAGGGTTTTCGGAAACCCTTGTTACCAGAACCATTTCTAGCAGCTGTTCATGCAGCACGTGGTTGCAACAAAGACAGAGCACGCTTTGCTAAATGCTCACTCCAGAACAAAAAGAGATTACACTTGTCCAGCACTACTATCATTGTTAGCCTTCACAATGAAAGAGATACCCTACTCAAGCACCCTCAGGACTCAGAGCTGTTCAGGGGCGACCTCCTGTTTGGAGGGACTAGGACGCAGTCAGTGTCTCCCCTCCCAATACCACCATGTGGCCCTGGGGAAAAAAACAGCGAGGAGGAGCCAGTCCGAGACCAATGGTGTCAGGAGCAGCTGCAGAAGCAGCTTGAACACGGACCAACAGATGCTGCTGATGTCCTGAGAGTATTTTCTACATTTTTTTACTGGACATTTTCTGACCTGTGTAGATTTGCTGTTAGTCCAACCCTGTTCCTCCCCCCTCCCTTCCAATCTGTTCACCTCAGATGCATTTCACAGCTTCACTTTTTATTCCCCCTTCTTCTTCTCACCTGCTTTGGCCCCCTCATCTCTCTGCCTTCCTTTAACTTTCCAGGTAGCTAATGCTCTCCTAACAAAAATAAACTCACGGAACTAACATCACATTTTCTGCCATCACACCGTTCACTCTGTTTGTGTTTTCTATCACTCTTCAGGGCAGTGACTGTTTACCACTCTGGAAGTAGTCTACACTTGCAATCAGGAGTGTTATTCCCAGCTTGCACTGACATACCTATGATAGCTCCTGTTGAATTAGCATATGAAAAATTGTAGTGGAGCCAGACAAAGGCGAGCAGCAGAATGGGCTCGCTGTCCTGAGTACATACCCATGAGCTTGACCTTAGCACAGCTAACTTACACCACCATTGTCTGTGCTACCCTGGCTACGCTACTATTTGCAGTGTGTTAGCTCAATGAAGCTAGCACGAGTATGTCTACAAGAGCTGGGAATCTCACTCCCGGCCCCCCCCCCCCAGCTGCATATGAAGCCATTTTGTTTGTACTCAGCTTAACACAGTAGGGCTCCATTCTTGGCTGGTTCCTAGGCAGTAATATAAAAAAACCCTTATGAACAATAATGCTATAAGCCCTGTGGCCTGACGCCCTAGACCAGGGGTTGGCAAACTTTTTGGCCCAAGGACCGCATCGGGGTTCAAAATTGTATGGAGGCCAGGTAGGGAAGGCTGTGCCTCCCCAAACAGCCTGGCCCCATCCCCTATCTGACCCCCACCCACTTCCCGCCCCTTGACTGCCCCTCTCAGAACTCCCGACCCAGCCAACCCCCCTGGCTCCTTGTTCCCTGACTACTTCCTCTTGAGACTCCCGGCCCCTAACCATCGCCCCAAAGCCCCACCCCTTATCCAATCCCCTGACTGCCCTGCCCCCCTAGCCACTCCCCGCCCCCTGACAGGCCCCTGGGACTCCCACGTCCTATCCAACCCCAGTTCCCCATCCCCTGACTGCCCCCAAGACCCTCTGCCCCTTATCCAACCCCTTGGCCTCCTTACCATGCCACTAGACACGCCGATCGCTGGAGCGCACAGCCCCGCCCCACAGAGTGGGGCTTGTGCAGCGCACTGAGGCTGTGGGGGAGGAGAATGGGGGAGGGGGGGAGAAGCTAGCCTCCCCAACTGGGAGCTCAGGGGCTGGACAGGATGGGCCCAAGGGCCAGATGTGGTTTGTGAGCCATAGTTTGCCCATCCCTGTCCAAGACTGTACAGCACTTAATACTGACAGCTGGTGGTGAAATAGGACTTCGGCTTACAGCTGCTTGTGAACTCCAGATGTGAGCTCTCTCCTGGCATCTGCTGGTGAACCAGGGAAAATGACTGAATGGGCTGGGCCTCATTTGCATATTGGTTAAGCAACAGTTTGAGGGATTCTGGTTAAAATATGTTAAGTTTTGAGTCTGGGGGCAATAAAATGCTATTGATTGTTGAGAAATGAAATTAAACCTTGACTGACACTAACTGTGCCTGTGGCCACCATGACCAACACTACAGTCAGGCACACTTGGGTATGGGACCCTGAACTCTTGTAAACAGTGATTATGAGAGGAAAGTTACTCTGATTTTTTATGGGGAGTTTTTCCTCTGGTAAGAAGAATTTTGTAGCAGATTCTGGATACTACTGAGCACTCTTTAAAGAACTGAGCTGGAACAGCTACAAAACAGTGAAGGGTACAGATATGAGATGGCTTTAAGATGATATGAAATCTGCACCTGTAGAAGTATAGGCAGTCTATCCAATGGACTCTGGTGTAGGCCTCCCTAGCCAGCAACTGAAGCTGAAATCACTTCATCTAGGTGAGTTGATAAGAGACCCCATAGCAGTCCAGGCAGCACTGACCTGCCAGAATCCTGGGGTATCTCTGGCCCAAAACAACAAATTGTGAGTGGGGAAACTGAGGAGGACGAAAGCAGCTAGAATGTATTAGCTGCTCAGAAATGCAGGTGGAAGACTGAGATTGGAACTACTGTGAAGAAACCCTAAGCCTGGGAGTCTTAACTCACAGAATTTATTATTTTATGAATTGTTGGTTTCCCCATGACTATTCTTTGTGTTCCCTCCACACCCAGGTTGCCTCACTGTATAAAGCTCTCTTTGTTTTAAACCCCCAGGTTCAATTCTTGCTAGGGGAGAAGAATTGTGAGTGGGGAAGTATTGCTCCTTAGGGCACCTCGGGTGATATACATCATTTTCCATGTTTCTGGGTGGGGAGCTCAAGCTGCTGCTGTTTAAGTTTTTAGAGGGAAAACCTGCAACACCGAACCTGTCTCTGACAACCCCTGGCAGAAGTGTTGCATTTATTCTGGCTGTGATCTGAACAATATATAAAACTGTAACAGAACCATATAAATAAATATGAAACTGCATTTTTTTGTCTAAAATATCACAGGAATATTGAGGCTAGTTTGACAGATGTTATAGGTTCATTTTCTCCTTGGAAAAGATAGGTCTTCTAAACTTCCTGGTAAATACTACTTAGTGTGGGGGCAACTGCCTTAGCACAAATAGAAAAAAATCTGCAAAGTACTGCAGGTAGAACAGCAAACCTCTATCTTAAGAGCAAAGGAATTGCTACACTGGAACAAACCAGTGGACCTCTGAATATCTTGTCTTCTGTTTCAGAGAAAGGTCTAGAAACTCACTAGGGGTCAATTATAGGATAATCTGCCCATGGTGGACATGGAGCTGCTAAGAATGTGGCTATGCAATAATTTAATGACTGTTGTATGTGACCTGGTCATTGAGATAGAGGTCCTGTATGAATGTATTGGTTTAGCTTAATAGGGGTCTGTTGGAAAACAAGTAGGGAAACAACACAAAAAATCTAGATAAGCACCTCCCAACAAATACTTGGGGTACATAGTAGAACAATGGCCTATTTCCAGGCTCCAGTTCAAAGTTGCACAGCTATTTTGCCAGTGCTGGGAGGTAAAAGGACTATAAATAGTTAAAAAAGTGATTTCTTCCCCAAAGCAGGGGGAGAAATGGTTTGTGAGTTAAGGGAACAGACTACACCACCTAGACCCTACAAGTACCAGGAGGTTTATAGGAAGCTTAGAACTGTCAGAATCTCTGTGTAGAAAATGGGATAGACACCTGATAAGCAAGATGTGTGTATAGACTATTTCATTGTTTTAAGATTTGTTTTCTCTGAAATGTTTTTGTGCTAAACAAATAAGACTTCACTTTTAAGAAGGCTGCCTGGTCACTGTATTAACCAGCTCCTCGTGGGACCAGAACAGCAGGCACTGAACATAAGTCATATCTGCTGAGTTAATCATGGTTTGCATCTGGGGACGGCAGCTCAAGGCCCAGTCTGAGAGTGGGAAAATCATATGATTCTATTGCACGGGAGAGGTGATGGCAAAGGCCAGGAGGGATCAGCGATGTAGTTAGCCTGATAACTGTGATTCTTCCATAAGGAAAGTTTCTTCCTTAGCCCTAGATGTGAGAGGTTGGTAAATGTCCTGAAGCATAAGAGTGTAGGTCCCTCCCAACTGTTTTAATTCTATGTAACATAACTGTGGATGTCCTCAATATCCATATAAATGTTCACTCCTATTTTGAATCCTACTGATGTAGTGGCAATGTGTGCCAAAGGCTAACTGTGCATTGTTGAAAAATATTTCCTTTTATCATTTTTAAATTTGTTGCCTCTCAGTTTAATTGAATGTCTTTTTTTCTTGTATTATGATAGAGGGTGAATAAGTCCAATTCACCTTCTTCCTGCCATTCATTATTTGTATCTCTGTTATCCTCAGTCTAATTTTTAAATTCTTAAATTCTTAAATTGCCATCAGAGGTACTAAACTATAAACCTTCCGCATAAGGGATTGTGGCAAGCAAAGAAAAAAAATCCACAAATTAGATACTTTCCTTGTAAAACAAACTTTGTATAGCAGGCAGGAATCTATACTGCAGCAGAGTTACTTTGCAAAATTTTTCATAGCTTACAATATGCAAGTGCAGTCACATTAAGTGATACATTTTTGTCTTGAAACACCCGAAGACAAACCTACCTACTATATGTGAAGGTAATCGTATGGTTCAAAATACATAGAAAAAGAACATTAATTGTTAAGGCTTTTATTCTGTATTTAACTTGTCCAATTTAACATAGCTATTACAAGGAACTCATAAGAGTTTCTGTTTTTAGTTCTCATAGAGTATGTTCTTTTATATTGAGGACAACAGGTTGAATTAAGGACAGGGTAAGAGCCTTAGCTTTGAATTTCCCTACTTATATTGGTTTAAATCCGAACCGGATTGTTGTTTTAACGTTATTTCTGAAACCATAACATAATTAATAATTTTTTCATTCTAACAATAATGGTTAAGATGATTTTAATAACATTTTGAAAAAAAACAACCCCTTGTTTTCAGACGGTGAACTTGTATAGGGTACAAGATTCAGCTTCTAGAGATTTTTTTGAAAGCAACTTCTATTAAGTCCTGGAAATCAAGGTTTACAATGGAAAATACTACAAGACCGTGACTACAGCAACCCTAGTAGATGCCATTATAATCAATATACTCCAGTAATTAAATTACATCAAAGCAAGGAAGTCTGTGTACTCCATTTGTTTTTTCACCAGACCCTGACAGAGGATTGGTTTATTACTTATTTATAACATTCAATAAATATAATGTGTATTTTATTTGCTGTCCAATGCTGTAATGTTCATCTCACTCCCTCTGTGGGTGTGGTGGTGGGGGAAATTAATCTAGGGATCACACTATGGCCAAATGCAAAGCAGGAAAGCCAAGTATCCAGCTGCCAGTTCAGGATCTTAGGAGTGAGCACAGTTTGTTACCAGCTTAGAAATCAGGGAAGCAAAAAGGGAGGCAAAGAGTCAGTCTGGAAGGTTAGCTTCTGTCCAAAGGGACAGGGAGACCAGAATCCTAGCCAGAGGCTATAGAGATTACCTGGAACCTCAGCTGCCCATAAATGGGAGCCGAGAAGCTTTGGAGCTCAGCCATCATCCTGGCACAGAGTTCAGGGGCTGTGGTACGATTAGGAGTTGCAATTTTGAGTGTGTGAAGAAGTAAAGAGGTCTCTGAAATTGTATGTGGAGCCCATCTGCTGTACTGTTTTGTAGCACATTTTAAAAGACACGCAGAGAAGGGATACGCTCTGCCTCTCTGAGGGGCCAGCAACAGAAATATTATTTGAACACAGGAGATTCAAGGGATCTTAGCTGTTCTTCAGTCTGACTAGGACTAAGAACATTGCTGAGAACAAGTTCACCTTCTAGAAAGGACTGAGCAAACAGCACCTCTGTGGTGGATACTGAAGTGCTGCATGAGAGTATTCAGTTAAGTAGTACATGAAATAAAATAAATGCTACTGGTATACTAGACAGTTAGAAGAAAGGAGTGGAATGGTTCAAAGGCTAGACTAGAAATCTCCAAAATGACAGATTGGGTAAAAGACACAAGACCCCACACAGACCATCCTGCTATCATAAATTTCTGCCACAGTGTAATATGAGCCTCCTTATACACCTTTTGTAAATCTACAAGTATTGGTCAGGGATAGGGAAATAAGAGACGACCATGTTTAGAAAGCAAGGAAAAAAGGTCCTGAGATAAAATAGTACTTTTTGTGGAAAGTTTTGTGGGCCCTCATTTTGCGCTTGTAAAAATTGTGTGAATTCCTGTCTGCATATCAAATCTGCATACCATCTACCCAGTCTGTGTGTGCAAATACAGTTCTTGCATATGCAGAAAAATATATGGGCAAATTTGTGTGTAGATGTTTATCTGAGCTCAGCTGAAAATTGGTCCCTTTCCGGAGATGAATGGGAAAGTATTAGTTTTGTTTGACTGTCATGTGTGAGAGTCAAATGTTTTTCAAGTTGTTGGGCATCCATCTCTCTAGGGCTGACTTTAATGAAATTGAAAATATAAGAATAAACTGGATAATAGCTTTATGGAAATATATCAGATATGTAAATATTACAGCTTGTGTTATAATTACAGTGACAATTGCTGTACAATCTTAAAATCTTTTCTATAATTCAAGATAATTTAGAATCTAAAAGCTATTTACTATTTACCTTCTATTTATCTCCTAAAAGAACAAATAAATTGCAGCACTGTTTTAAGATGAGTCTCAACTGACAAGAAATGTTAGAGATAACAAGAAGGGGTTCTTCAAATACATCAGCAAAACAAGAAAGATCAAGTACAGTGTGGGCTCACTGCTCAAGGGAGAAGGTGAACTGGTAAAGGAAGATGATAGGAAAGCAGAGCTGCTCAATGCCAACTTTGCTTCAGTCTTCTCATAAAAAATAACGTGTGATCGGACGACTAGCAAAGTTACCACAGACAATAAAGGGGAAGGGATGTAGATTGGGATAAGTAAAGAACACATGAGAGATCTTTTGACCAATTCAAATCAGCGGGACTGGATACTATTCAGCTGAGGGAACTGATGGAATTAGCTGAAGAAATCTCAGAGGTTTCAGACGACTGAAGAAGGCTAATGTAGTGCCTAGCTTTAAATGGGGGAAAAAAGGAGGAGAAGGGAGGAGTGCCTGCAGACGGTCAACGTAAATAAAATGTCTTGCGGCCCGCCAGCGGATTGCCCTGATGGGCCAAGTGCTGAAGACTGTCGACCTATGCTTTAGACACAACAAATCCTGCATCTTGGCAGAGGATTAGACTAGATCAGAGGTTCTCAGCCTTTCTTCTTTCTGAGACCCCCCACCCCAATGCTATAACAACTCCATGGTCCACTTGTGCTACAACTGTTTTTCTGCATATCCAGTAGATTAAAAGATGTATTAATGGATGTTAATACATGGAAGTATTAATAGATTATTGGATGGATTAATGGATAGTTACACAGTTAAACACACACACACACACACATATATAAAAGGACAATATAGATACAAATAAAACAATTTTTTTCTTTTTTTTTTTACTCAGTGTGAAACATTGCTGGTGCTGATCAACAATTCTGTCAAGACGTGGGGGTATGTTTGACAAGCACATGTGCATGTCATGGTCAGTGTTCATCCTGGTTCAGTACTTTGTTTTCAGTGGTGTCATGGCTGCAAATCCAGCTTTGCATAAGTAGGTGGTACTAAAGGGGATCAAAACTTTCAGTGCTGCAGAAAAAGCAGTGATATATTCATTGGAACACTCACACCAAAATATCTCCAGCTGAACTTGATTCCATGGGATCTGTCTGATGAATGTCAATGAGCAATTCTAACAGTTTTGATGGGACGCGGGGTGAATAATTAGCTTCAATTTTCCCACTAAAGGGATTTGTAGTCCCCATGTGTGTAGCCGCTTGTTCTGTTGTGAGTTTGGGAAAATAACCATTAAATTTGTTAAGCAGACCAGACAGATGCACTGCTGGCTGAGGATTAATTATGTCAAAGTCCATGTCTCATTCTTGAATGAAAGAATGTAAGAGCTCAAATATATCAGTAATACCCCTACAGAACTTTCCAGACCTGTAGTTTTCTTTTGAATGCCACAATTTTCATGCTGGGCAATAAATTAGTGTTCCCACCTTGCACAGTTTTATTCACCTTATTCATTTACCTGAATATGTCTGTGAGGTAACCCAGTTTTGTCAACCACACATCATCTTTCAGCACTTCGGCAAGTTCAGGTTTCTTATCAGCTAAGGAAGTACATAACTCTTCATTGAAATGAAATGTACGGGAAAGCATTCTGCCTCAAGATAGCCATCTCACCTTTGTATGCATGAGCAAGAAATGGGGTTCTGTACCTATTTCCTCACAAGGTGCAGCAAAACTCCTGGAGTTTGTTGCTCTGGATTTAATAAAATTAATGAGTGTTATCCCTGTGTTCGGAACACTATAAAGACCTGGTTCAATATATTTTGCAGCAAGCGCTTCTTGGTGTAAAAAGCAGTGTATCTAAATAGTGCGAGGTGCAAAAGCTTTTATTTTTTGCATAACACCAGAATGCTTTCCAGGCATTGCTGCAGCTCCAGCAATGCTGACTCCAATGCAACTAGTCCAGCTGACTTCTGCTGAAATCATAATATCATCTAACAGTTTGAAAATGTCATGACTATGATGTTGTCTTGAGCTCTCTGGAAAACAAAAACTTTTTATTTTCTTATTCCACACATACCAAACTTAGGCAAGTAAATGGGACATTTTCAAAATGTCTGTGGATTCCTCTAGTTGTATAGCAAAATCATTGTCATGCAGCCAGTCAATAACTGTGAAACTGTCTTCTGACATAGAAGTGATCCATTGTTTGACAGTGTCATTTGATATCAGTAGTTTTATTAATATCTTGGCCTCCTCCTCTCCAAACACTTCTGTTGTTTCAATAGCACACAGCATTATCAAAGTCTCAGCAATGGTATGCAATGTTTTTGTTTTAGCAATTTTCTGTGGAACTATGTAGGATGAACTCAAAAACTTTTTACTGGCAGTAGTCGTGGATTTCATTACTGCTTTAGTACCAACCAGTTCCCTGGTCTTTCACTTTTTTTAAAAAAGGGGGCTTATCCTTATAGATTTCATGCTTCTAATTGAATGTAATTTGGAGGGTGTCAAACATTTATTGGACAAATTACACACTACAATTGAGGTATATCTCCACTTCCAGAACAAATAAAGCCAAAATTCAAATAGCTGTCTTCATATTTCTGAAATTTTGCCAGATTAATAAGGGCTTTGTTTCTTACTCACGTCACCTCCTCGGTGTTCTTCAGCCCTTATGGTGATTGAACTTGTTGAAGGAAGTTTGGTATCATCGCTCTGTGGGCTTTGTTGTTTTGAAGCTGATAGTTGAATTAAAAAGTTATTCATCTCTGATATTTATTGTCTAGGCTTACAACAATTTTCCCTGTGCTGTGTAACTTGTTCTACTCCCGCCGAAGGAGCTCTTTACATCCAGTAAACAGAGCTATGTAACCTGCAAGGCTGGTGTTCGACTCACTGGGACCAGGGCAGAAACCAAGGAGTGAGCCCTCGCGTGCCAGGTTTCGGGGCGGGGGGAAGGGCAGAGCCAGGGCTGGGCTGGAAAGCATTGAGACTGATTCACATGCTTGGTGGCTCCCATCCTAGGGGATCATCTGTAAGCCTGAGTCCCATATCCTGGCGATGAAACCAGGGCATGCGCTTGGGCTTCAGCCCTGTTGGGAGGTGGGGCTGCCGCTCATGGGGGGCGCAAGGGCTTCAGCCCCCTGCGCCCAGCGTCAGCATTGCAGCTCCCTGCTTTAACCCCATGAGGGCACCAGGGCTCATGTTTTTAGTCCCACAGCAGCACTGGGGCTCATGGCTCCAGACTTCAGACCCTCCAGGGTTGCAAGGGCTACAAGATTCCTGCAGGTCTCGGCTTCAGCCCCATGCGGGAACTGGGGCTCACAGTTTCAGTGTCGTGGCGCCTGGCTTTACTTCTGAGGAGGTGCCGGGGTTCAGGCTTCAGCTACAGAACACTGCAGATCCCTGAAAGGGCTGCTGGCCCCACAGAGGGCTGTTGACCCCCTCAGTTGAGAACTGCTGGACTAGATCACCCTTGTGATCCCGTCTAACCCTACGAGTCTAAGTTATAGTTCAAAACAACCATTTTGGGTAGTGATATGGTGTTAGGATACTGGGATTTTTTATACTGCGGAGGGGTTGTTATAAAAATATCACTCTTCTCAATTTGTATCTATTTCTACTGGTCGCTTTGCACTCAGTGACTATCAGATTTAATTCTGGTGGGAGTTAGATACTGTTAGATAGTGGCCTTGCTTGGGACCTTGGTGCTGCTTTGGCAGTGCCAAAACTACCCCCAACAGAGCAGCTGGGGATTCTCTTAGCATTGAGTGAAAGCCTAGATCGGGGTAGGCAACCTCTGGCACATGTGCTGAAGGCGGCATGCAAGCTGATTTTCAATGGCACTCACACTGCCCGGGTCTTGGCCACCAGTCCAGGGGGCTCTGCATTTTAATTTAATTTTAAATGAAGTTTCTTAAACATTTTAAAAAACCTTATTTACTTTATATACAACAATAGTTTAGTTATATATTAAAGACTATAGAAAGAGACCACCTAAAAACGTTCAAATGTATTACTGGTACATGGAACCTTAAATTAGAGTGAATACATGAAGACTCCGCACACCACTTCTGAAAGGTTGCCGACCCCGATGGTACTATGCCAGTGCTAAGCCACCCTTTCCTTGCAGATGTTGCACAAATATGTTGGAGACATGGCCAGAGTGTGCTCTGGTGATCCCTGGTCAGCACAGCAGCCCCTGGGGCTGTGGTAAGTAGATGAAAGTTAGAACATCCCAAGGGCTACTCTATCTTATATCTGGGGATGATCCAATCCCCGACATCCCCAATGATCTCCCAAACTGCATTGAGTAGAATTCTGATGCAGCTGAGGATTTGCCCGTGATTTCTAATGTGGCTTCTTTGGCATGTCTGTATTAATTCCTACCTCAAACTGTTCAGAAAAGAAATTGAAACTGTTATCTTTTAGAAGCCTCAGTTGGAAACTGAGCAAAGCTGTCTGGAAATGAATTTATTCTGAAGGAGGAAATGGGATAGCATGGGCCACCCCAAGACAGAGAGCAATCTGATGTCCTTTGTCACACACCAGAGCAGCATTTCCTAATTTTCTGACTCCTCCATTTCTCCTTCAGGAAAATGAAACCAATCATGCTCATCTTTAATCCCATCATATTAGCAGGGCAGTGGGAGAAAACTTGCACTGCCACTGTTCTGTGATGCCCTCCCTGAGCTACTCCTTCACAACTAACCCCTGAGGGGCATTGGGAAATACTGTTATAGACCTGCATTTGGGAAAATGTGTCCAGTTTTTAAACGATTTTAATGTGATGTTGCATGTCCTTCACTTGGATGGGCTAATCAGGAATGTAAAAAAGTAACTGATGAGCCTTGGTGCTCATTAGCGTTCCCAAACGCTGGATTGGGACATCCCATTAAGGAGCATAGAACGAGAGTTCATATGTAACATTTTATTTCTGAAGCTGTATCCTTTCCTGATGCTTATTCAGCCAACAAAACACGCAGATTTTCTGTTCAACAGATTGGTTTAAGAATATTTTATTTGCAGTGTCTGACTTACTTCATAGTGGCAATGAATCTAAACTAGTCAATTAGATTAAAAATTGCCTGGCCTAGCTGCATAATTGTTTAAACTGCTGCTGATTGCTATTTTAATTTCAAAAGGAAACTGTGGTTAAACTGTAACATAGGTATTTTTAGCATGAGGATCATGTTAACAGATTTGAACAAAACAGAACTAGTGGTATCTGCAGCTCTGCTTAGCCCTTGGACGTGCCATATATAGTCTTACATTTCCTCATCAAATGCTACTGTACCTTTATTTGGGACATCAGTTATTCAAAATGGCACATTATTGCGACATCCATACAATGAAGTCAGCTTGCATGACAACGACTTCTTCCTTTGTGAGTTTTTAGAGGCATTTTATGTTTCTCTACAGAACTATTAGAAGCTACTTTTTAAGAGGCCACCGGTTTGGTGGTCATAAAGGACGGACTCTTCAGGCAACAACCCATTTGTTAATCATTAAGGTTTTTTAAGCTGACGCTGCGAAATGATGCTGGCCTCCTGCCACTGCACTGACCATTTCAAGCTGCAGACTGTTTTACTGTTTCTCTACTTGCGTAGGTGGTAGCAAAGGTTATGAGAAAGACATCATTTGCTAGTTATGTTTCCTTATCAAATGTCTTCAGGGTTTGAAAGGCAGCACTGCACTTAAATGCAGTTGCATTAATGTTTGCAAAGTAATGGCAATGAAAAATACTATAAACCCCAATATAGGCATATTTTTAATATGCAGAGTTTCCATTTGGGAAATATATTTAGGACTGCAACATAATATTTAGATCCAGGATGACAATTTACTGTTAGTGAGTGTCATTTCTAAATCACCGCAGCCCAGAATGGTTTGCTATAAACTTTATTACCTAAAGTTTGTGATATGTGAAAGATTTGAAAAAAGGCATATTTATTAAGTTATATACTCAAATTAGGGGGGAAATATTAAAAAAGAATGACAATACAATGAGTTTTATGATGTTTCTAATGGTTTTTGACAGGTACTAGGTTTGTATACACATTCCATACATCCTATTGACAAATTTAATATATGTTCACTCTGTTGTTATAAGACACTCCAGTACTTTTTCATAAAAGAATTTACATTATCTGGCTACACCATAACATGATCTACTATAGTTAATCTTTACCGTAAAGGGGATGGAAACTGCTACACTTTTAAAACTGTATTGTTTTTGTTTGGGAGGAAGGGAAACCTTATACTGAAAATTCTGCAGACTGAAAATATGTCATACTGCCTCCTCCTGGAGAAAGGGCAGGTGATAGCGTGGAAGAGTTGCATTGTGTATGATGCAAAGTTGAAAGACACCATTCCAGTCTTTTCACTCTGGGTATATAGCCAATATTTAACCCTTGTAAGGCTATTGTCTACACTTAAATTAGATACAGAAATCGGAACAATCGTGTTCTTGGCTAACTTTAAAGTGTTTTTAGCAGCTATGCAATATAACGTTACACTCTGATTTCAAATTTGGTTAATGTCTCATTTAAAAAAAAGCCTTTAAGAGTTTCGTTTTTAAAGATTTCCATAAAAAGTCTGCTCATTCACATAACTGTACTCTTCCCCCTTACCATGTGTATACTCTAAATCCTTTAATCCGTTCTACAATGTTTAAATGTCTAACAACAATTTTTCCTTTAATAAAAACTGAATATACTTTACAATATTTGGCTTTAATATATGCTGCATTAATCAGTCCAACGCTGTTCAGTGGAAATTATTTTAATTCTTGGCATGTTATTGAGGAAGTAGAACAAGGACTTTAGGTATTAGATTTCATTTTTAAAGGCAGGCTTTTATTTAAAGACTTAACTCGCTTTTGTTAAATCTTAATAAAAATATGGCCAGGTGATATTTGAATTAACATTGTAACATTTAGTCCGGTTAATTGGTATCTGTATATTTTAAACGAATCTAAACCAGATTGGTCATTGTGTTGGAGAGCCATATTGTGTTCTATAAGTGCTGAAAACCCAAAAGGAATAGAACCATGCTCTCACTGGCACACTCATGGTGGATTACTGCTTTGTGGGTAAAATTCACTCTAGTGCAAAGGTCTCACACACAAAAGCAGGAGTCAGCACCATCATGTTGCACAACAAACACTTGACAAAATTACTGTACTTAGTGACGAACATGGTGGGGGGGGGGAGGTTATGTCATTCAGTCATTTAATGTTTCTGGAAAAATTACCACAGACCTCAAAATTTTTACTATGGACACGTTGCTGACTCCTGCACAAAGGAGCACATCCTTGGGTCATGTCAACTGTCCATCATTCCATTAGTCAATGGAATTATAATAGTTAAGAGCTGAGGATCTGTGGCAGAGCCCTCTGCACCATTGTAGGTACACTATATTTTGTGTGTGTTAGATACACTGCGATGTACTGTACTCTGAATGAGAATTTTCCTGTAGTTGAGCACATCTGCAGATTTATGCTCTTTTTGGAGATCATTATTGTTCAAAATTAAGTAAATCTTAATTGAAAATGGGAGTTTACAGAGAAGCAGGCCCATTGGGTCAATGGAATCTGAAATTTATAAATCTGAAGAAGCAGTCTATATGATCAATTTTGCAAGGGCCACTGCAAACATGTCCTTATGATTGTATCACCATCTACACAGGAGAGGAAAAAAAACATGGAGGAGTGATTTAACATGGGAGTTCCCATCAGATTTTCTGGGTAGTGGGAGGCTTGTTTCCTTGCAGAGCAGACAGGGGTAGGACTCACCAATCCTGCTGATTCCTCAGATCTAAAGGGGTTTTCAGTAGCTCTCAGACCATCCTTGGAGGTTAGGGAGATACACAGAGCTGAAAGAAACTGGCTAACTAATAAATACTAGGTAAAAGGCCAACTGAAGATACTTCGTATATAATTTTGTAAATGACAGGAAATATACAAGACTTGCTTTTCATAACTCTGATTACTTTGTACGGTTATTACCTTACTGTAGGCACAGCTTGTAATGATACCTTGTAGTCAAGGTTGCCTTACACTTTCCATCATAAAATCCTGTTTTCACTTGTTTATAATTTATAACCTTAGTTCCCATTTAAATCTACGGGAGCTGCAAGTGCTCAGCACCTTTGAAAACCAGGTCACTTCTCTTCAGGTGCCTATGTAGACTTAAGAGCCTAACTGTCAGCATTTAGGTTTGTAAACGTTGATTGATAATAATAATAGTCACCTTTTCCCTCTATGGACATATTAATTACTCATGATTCATACTATGCTTGCATACCATACTGTTCCTACCACTCTGAGGTAGGAAATAAAAGTGGCCCAAGTATGGGGAAGGGTATTACTGAGTCAAGAAAAAGTCTGGATGGAGTTATGGACAACTTTTATTTCCTAAAGAGTAGACAGCTCTAGATCGGAGTCCTTTCACTGTTCATGATAAGATGTGAAAGCACATTACTTATTTAATCATAATTATAAAACACTTAGCAAATCACTTTTTTACATCTACTGTAGCATGAACAACAAGCTCAAGTTGAACAACAAAAGTAGTTTTTTTCAGGCATGACGTGACGCCAGCAGAAATGGCCCTGAGTGCCTTTCAAAGGCATAAATAGAAAAATGTAGGCTTATCGGGCAATTTTTTCTCTAATAAGCTATTCTTAGTGATGCTCCTGAGTTATGAGTTGCAAATCCTCACTGGTTGTTGTGACTGAGGCACCTGAAAGTACGATGCAGAAGATGGGCCACTTGGAGGCCTGCCCATAGGTTCTCTCTTCATAATAAGATTTTCCAAAGCATTTTTTATTGTTAATAACAACTTGGTATGTTGTATGTCATTCTACAGCGCTAGTAATGTATGCCTGTCTCATGGGGAACCTTGCCTAGAATTCCATCCTGAGGCAGAACAGGTGCACCTGCCTCAGTTTCCCTTGCTTCTGGTCCCCAGTAACTCCAACCAGACTTTCTGTTGACTCAGTAATATCCCTGCCCCCCCCCCCCCACCCGCTTTGGGGACAGTTTGTTACAAAAACAATTCAGACAAGCCATAACAAAAGTACCCAAACATAGTCCATTTCTCACCACCAGTGTATCTAGTCCTTAAAATCCCACATGCTTTAATCTGTTGACATAGCACATACATGCTCCAGAGCCTCCTGCCACACATGGGCTTTTCTTCAGCCTGCACCTGTCCTTTTACCAACACAACCACCCCAGTTCTCTCAGCTGGAGTGCAATCTCATTCCTGCCAGCAGGCACCCTCCCCACCCCCACAGCTTCTCTGCTGGGAGTTCATCCTCACTCTCCCTGGCTCTCAGACCTCTGGATCCAGCTATTCAGCATGGAGATGTCAGAGGGCAAATCCCTCCGCTGCACCCCTGCTTTCAGCCCTCTCTGGCCCTTGGCTCTCTTGTCTTTGAAGGCAGCAGGCAATTCCCTTTGGTGCTCTTTGGCCTTCAGCCCCTCTGGCCCTGATTCTCTGGCTTGCAATGATCAGCCAGTAAACCTCTCTAGCTGCTCTTGCCTTCAGCCTTCACCCAGGAATCTCCTACCGCTTCCTTCATGGACCTCCTCTAGTCTGCTTGCCTCTAGCACCTCTGACGTGCCACTCTCTCATTCCCTGGTAGCGCTCATCTGCCCTTTCCCTGACTAATCTAGGGAGCTCTCACTTCCCTTTTTTCTGACTGACTCCAACTCACCAAGAATGTCATTTATATGGTTCAATTAGGAAGTAGCTGAGTCGTCACAGGTTCACCGGCTTCTTCCCTCTTAACGGGCCAGTGCTACACTGTGACACCATGGAATTATAACCTTCAGATTGAGCTGTAACTACCACTATAATAATGTCAGATTAAACAAATAACTACTGTAGAGAGTACATATGCAAATCAGGAGGAGATGGATGGATCGATCACGGAAATGCCTTTTTGATACAAGACAAATGGACTCATTTTCTCTCTTTTATAGGACTCACAGGATATAGACAGAAAAGAAGAAAATAAGGGTTATGGGTGGCACTATAAATAGCACAAAGGTACAAAGAACTTATTTTTCACCTCTTTAGTGTTTTTTATGTTTCTCAGTATTTTCTGTTCAGTCAGCCATGCTACTAAATAAGACTCACTGGATTATGTTCCTAGCACAGTTCCTTGGCCAGCAGAGCCACCTAAATAGCTAGTCAAATGGGGTAAAGCAGCGATATATGAAATTACTTATATAACTATGGCCTCCTAGGCTGTAGAGGCATGAATGATCTTGGACAACAATTGTACTGTGTGAGGGAGGCCTTGAAAGATTTAGTTATGAAGTAATGCATTATTTGCAGCTTCTTAGAATTGCTTCTCTGGCTTTCTCAAGTATAATATTGGAATCCTCTGGCTTTCTGGCATCATGAAGGCATCTATTTTTGGATGTCCAAACCTCTATGTTTACTCCTTGAAGAACTGATAGATTCCAAGGCCAGAAGGGATCATTGTGATCATGTAGTCCGACCTCTTGCATAACACATATGATAGATCTTGCTCCTCCATACTAGCCCTCATAACTCATCCATTGTCATTTCAGTTCTTCACCACCCCTCACAGTTATATCTTCATTCCATCAATATTTATTTTCTAAAGAATCAGGAAAGCACAGCACACAATAGAAGATGCTGTATCCTGCACTAAAGAACAGTGGATGGTAATGTGAAATGTATAAAGAGCTTTGTGTTTATCTAGAAGGTATTCTTTTTATTTTATTTTCATCAGCCCAGATCCCAATTTGTCATGTTCATCTGCTAGCACTGATTTTCAAACCTATACCAGATTCTTCCTGATCATTTTATTTTGTTTCGCTTGGTATTGTATGCTTATGGAATCACTCAAATGGTTTAGATGCATCAGATTTCCTTTCTCTTCCAAAAACTATATTTTCCACTGAAGAATTCTCTTAATTTTAACAATGGAGCTCATATTACACAAAATACCCATTTATGATTAAACAACATTCAATAGCCATTGACTTGTAGCCCTAAAAAAAATGGGGAACAGAACAAATTATCATGCATTATAAAGAGAAATGGGATACACTAGGGCAGAACATGAAGGGCCTCTCTTATTCTCGATCTATTTCTTTTAAACAATATATTGAATAGGTTGCTTTGGACCACAAAACATTTCTTCAGATTAGGGTTAATGAATCATGGCAAAAGCAGGAAGTTTAGGTAGCAGCACACTAATCTGCCACCCATTCTGTTCTCCTGACATCCATTATGAAGTGACTGGAATAATATATACAAAAGTCTTTCCAACCGACATACAGCCCTCCTCTAGTCCATTTTCCCTGCACCAGCTGGGTTAACTGAATCACTGAACCTATTAGTTACAGAATATAGTTCTCACTAGTTATTTTAGGATGTGTCTGCAAGGGGGATTAATGCATAGATTGCTGATGTCTGTTAGGTAACTCACGAGTTATGCTGATAGCATGCACAGAGACACCCATTCCATTTTCAATGCACATCACATGAACATACAGCAGCAGTTTGCTGTCAGCTGAGGGCACAGAGTTCTCAGAAGGTATCCCCTGGTCCTTTGTGTCACTGTTCAGCAGCATGCATTCTGGGATTGTTTTAGCAGTGAATTGTGGAAAGCCAAGACGGTTCAAATATTTTTTAAAAAAATCCCGTGTTTCCACTCTCTCCAGCCTATACTTTGTTTCTGGGAGGTCTTGTGCCAGTTCAAATTGCTGTCAGTCAGCAATGGATCCAACAATGCTCCATGCCACTATGGTGGCAAGTGCAAATATACATGGGCTGCTCAGGCTGTACCACAGCACTCAAATCCAGATGAATTCGACACTGGACTTTTGCCATTGCACCACTGAACAGGAGATGTGGGAGCAAGAGAATATTCTATGGCAGAAGCAACAGCTTCTCTGGCAGCAGGAAGATACTCTACAGTGGTGGCAGCAGGATGAGGTGGAAGAAACATAGGACACTGAGCCGTTCCTGGATTAACTACATGACATTCGGTGTCACTTCTGGGCCCACAAACCCAGCAGGGATTAATAGGAGTGGATCATTTTGCAGAGCTGAAGTGACCAGCAGCGGTGAGAGAATTTCAGAATGATGAAGGGTATCTCTTCTGAGATCTGTTCAGAACTGACTGCAGAGCTTCAGCAAAAGCCTTCCAACATGTGGAGCTCCATGGAGAAACAGCCTCCCATCGCCATCTGGAAGCTGGCCATTTCAGAATGTTGCTGGTCTGTAGCCAACCCCCACAGAGCACAGAATTTATCAACAGAAAGGGGCATTTCTCTATGGCGCTCCAAGGAATGACTGAACACCGCAGCAGTTTTACAGACGTAAGGGTCCCTGATGCTAGGATCTCTCCGAACTCAGTACTATTTAAATTAATGGAGAAAGAACTGTTTGCCCTCAGGACACATGTGGACAATGGTGTGGTGGCTGGTCCAGTTATTCAGGTAGAGGTAGACACGGCTTACCTGCTGATGTGCTGGCTAATGAATCTATACATGGGCAGAAGAAAGGATCAATTTAACTATCACCCAAGTAGCTGTAAAATGATAGCCAGTTTCAGATAGCCAATCTGAAAGGCAGATGGCTCTGCTTCTGAAATAGCAGAAAAAAAGTTCCAACCGTTATAGCTCTGTTCTGTGTTTTACACAACATTTGTGAGAACAAGCAGGAAAGCCCTACTGATGGGTGAGAGGCTGAGGTCCAGAGACTTGCTGAGAGGTTCAGCCAGCCAACAAGGCATCTTATAGAGAACATAAACACCCAGGGAAATGTTGTTGGGGTGTTTATTGTTCAAATTTTGAATCTTATGCCTGAACATGTTAGCTTGTGGAGCGTGTGTTGGGATGCAGTTATTGCAAGCACTGTCTAGTGCGTGTGGGTGGTTAACGTTCCTTATGTGCTTTTTGCAAAACTCTATCAATTATTATTTCAGCTTTGTTCAAGGAGTTTGTGCTACATCCATTATGAGTCATCACATTTATTGTAAATGGTTTTATTATGAAAGGACAAAAAAAACCAAAGTTTTAAATGAAACTACTGTAAAATAATATCTTTGTATCTGGAAATGCATATAACTAACCAATCTTCTTAAGTAACCAAATACACAAACCTTTTAATTTCTGCAGCAGAACAAACAAAAGTCTAAACTTAACAGTAAAATATTTCAAATAGAACAATTTAGGATAAGGCAGGTACATTAAATTAAAAGCAAATATCCACCTTGCCTCGGGATCTTCTGGCCTGCGTGGGTTCTTGCGTGTTGCAAGGCTCAGAAGAGCTAGACTCCCAGGTGCAAGTGTTCTTGCATCTCAGGCTGGATCTGAGAGATGAACAGGAACAGTCCCAGGCTTTTTAATCTCTCCTCGTATGAAAGCTGTTTCATATCCCTAATCATTTTGGTTGCCCTTCTCTGTACGTTTTCCAATTCTAATATATCTTTTCTGAGATGAGGTGACCAAAACTGCTTGCAGTAGTCCAGTTGTCGGCATAACATGGCTAGTGTAAGCACTGTCTCAATAAACCGTTGAATTTTTCACAGATGAATGCTTTTGTTTTTAGAATCTGCTGGTGATGGGTGGGCACAGACTGTGACTGCGACATGTTGGCAGTGCCATTTTGAAATAGCAAAAAGGGTGAGCGGGAGGGAGGTCTGAGCTCCTACCTCACATCCACCACCAATCATAACAGATAATAAATTATGAATATAGGTACTTGCATGTTGAATTTCTCTCCAGGGGATCTGACTCTTGGTTCTGGCCTGGGTTTCTGGCTAGGAGTCAGGCTCAGCCGATGCAGAGCAGGAATAGGGGTCCACTCTACCAGGGCAAGACTGGGACTAGCTTTGCAGCTTGGGGGTGGTCAGGTTCCTGAGTCCCCCAAAAATTCTGTCTCTCAGGGAGCAGCTCCTTTCCAGCATCCTCCTGATCATCCTCTGATGGGTCTAGCTGATCATCTTCAGTGGGCGAGAGACTATAGGCAGCAGGCTTCAACAATGTCTGAGATGGATTGTACTGTAATTGTGCAAAATCGTGTCCAGTTAATCAAAAAAATGGAAAGGTCCCATGTCCCCCTACCAGCTTGTTTCCTTTTATCCCTCATTTCAATGTACTTTCTCCTGAGCTGTTTGCTCTGTCTCACACAGCTCGGCATCCTGGTGATGATCCCTCAGGGGAATCTGCTTGGCAAAGTCCACTAAAGGGTCATTATTCCTGTGGCTCGCCACAAGGCCTTCTTGTGCCAGCACTTCTTCCCAGACGGCGATGAGATCCAGGGTTTTGGCATGGCTCCATGGCGCTTCTGGATTGCAATTATTGTTGTACCACCAGAATGACGACAGACTGGGATCCAGGAGCAAACGGGCAAAACCTAGCTCTGTGCCACCTTTTAAACAGGGAGAAGAGCTATCCTGGAAACTTGATACCAGAGCAAGGAGGGCACAAACTAAATGGACAGGTCAGTAACAGTCAACCTGCTGAGCACTGTGAGATAGCTGTCAGAAGTATGCAAATAGTGGGGCACAGCAATTGTGTGCACATGAGCCACAGACCAAACTAATTCAACTGAAAGGAAACCTAGTCAACTTTGCAACAAGATTCCAGAGTTCCTGATAAATGCAGTGTTAGTGCGCAGTAATGGGTGTATGCCAGGGGTCAGCGACCTTTCAGAAGCGGTGTGCCGAGTCTTCATTTATTCCCTCTGATTTAAGGTTTCGCATGCCAGTAATACATTAACGTTTTTAGAAGGTCTCTTTCTATAAGTCTTTAATATATAAATAAACTATCATTGTATGTAAAGTAAATACGGTTTTTAAAATGTTTAAGAAGCTTCATTTAAAATTAAACTACAGTGCAGAGCCTCTCAGACCAGTGGCCAGGACCCAGGCAGTGTGAGTGCCACTGAAAATCAGCTCGTGTGCCGCCTTCGGCACCCGTGCCGTAGGTTGCCTACCCCTGGTGCATGCAAATGTTATCAAACAGGATTAATTTGATTTGATCTGGTTTAAGACCCCTGTGTAAACAAGCCCCTAGTGGCCAAGAGGGAAGTCCTTGGGAAATCAGATCTGTCCCCTCACCCACCCACACACACTTTGACTGGTAAAACAAGCTATCCAGTATAGGTCCGCATGATGGGGTGTCTGCCCCCCCTAGAGAAAGGGTAAAAGCAGCCCTCAGGAGGCTGTGTAGCAGACAGCCAATCAGAGAGGGGCTGCAATGAGCAGCCAATCAAGGCAGAACAAGCCCATATATAAAGAGAGCTGCAGGGCAGAGGTGGCAGTTCCCTCTTGGGAGCCCAGGGACAAAGGGCTTGGTTCCTGAAAGACTGAAGGAACCCCCAGCACCCTGGACAGAGCAGTGCTGGGCTGGGCCAGCAGAGTGAGAGCGAGCTCCAGTCTGACTTGCTGGAAAACTGAAGCCCTGACATGGGCAAAGAAGGTGTTAGGGTCACAGGTAAGTGGCCTACAGAAACACACGGTGGGGTTTGAAGGAGACGAGGTGCATGGCTACCACCTAGAGGGTCCCTGGGTCAGGACCTGGAGTCCCCCCTTCCCTTTATCCCCACTTGCCACTGAAGGGAGTGGTCAGTGAAGGGCTGCAGTTGGCCATTGAGGCAAGTGGCTAGAACCTTCGGCTGCAGTTGGCCACAGAGTCGAGTGGCTGAACAGAAGACTGCTGTTCCCTAAGAAGTGGGGGAAACCAGAATAGGGCATGGCTGGAGTGATGCGTCTGCACTCCTTGAGGTGACGTGAGTCCGGAGCAGAAGGGAAAGTGGCGAGACACCACCCGAGGGGGGTGCCGTGCGAAAAGACTAAGTTAATTCCTAGAATAACCAGCAGGAGGCGACATGGTAGTGAGTTGGAACCATTACAGTCCGATGAAATAACTGGTATTAGGCAAGGGAATCATCTGGGATCAGATGGAAGTATTATATGGTATCTTATGTGACAAAGTTCCTCTTCTGCCTTCTGTGCTTTTTGGTGGATTTGCTCGTTTGAGGTTCATGGCAGCCCTCAGTTTGACTGCTTCTGCTAGAGGCTCAAACATGCCATTCCCTCAGCTAATCTTATCACTGGCCAGCATGGGGGGAACGGAGAACAATCTCTACAGTCTCTGTTGTTCCACTAGTGGGTTGGGGACAGGCCAGATCCTTTTCCAAATTAGACTTTCCCTTCTGGTGTTGCTTGCAGACCAGGCCAACTCCTCCTGTGTCCATTCAGGAGTTGGGGGGAACCAAGGCCCGCCCTCTACACCGGGTTCCAGCCCAGGGCCCTGTGGATAGCAGCCGTCTACAGTGTCTCCTGTATCATCTGCGTGACAGCTACAACTCACTGGGCTACTTCTCCATGGGCTCCCCCCAGCACCTTCTTTATCCTAACCGCAGGATCTTCCTCCTGAAGCCTGATCACGCTTGTACTCCTCTGTCCTCCAGCAGCACGCCTTCTCACTCCCCACTCCTTGTGAGCCCCTCCACTGATGGGAGATCCTTTTTAAACCAGGTATCTTGATTAGTCTGCCTGCTATAATTGATTCTAGTATGTTCCTAACTGGCTCCAGGTGTGTTAATTAGCTTGCCTGTCTTACTTGGCTCTAGCAGGTTCCTGATTGCTCAAGCGCAACCCCTGCTCTGGTCACTCAGGGAACAGAAAACCATTAATCCAGTGGCCAGTATATTTGCCTTCTACTAGACTCCTGTACCCCACTGATTTGGGTCTGTCACACTTATTTTGGAGCCTTTATCTGACTTTATTGCCTAAGTGATCATTTTTTTTTCTGTTTATAACTGGCACAAGCTAGTTCTTTCTGATGCCAACATTTGCTATGATGGTGTCCTTTATCATCAATGTGACATGCATCACTGCAATTTATTTAAAATCAGTAACTGTCGATACATTTTATTTAATCTGGATTTTGCATTACTTTTTATTGAGATTATTTGTATTTTTAATCATCCTTTGGCACAGGACATCTGACTCTCTGCTTATCTCTGGGGTCCCAAATGTGGATTTGTGCACTTCTCAGTTGCTACCATTGGTGCCTCATGTTAACAAAAGCCTGTCTTGTATGTCTGCTGGATGTGTAATGTACCCATCAGATACATTTTGGGTACATGGCCAAAAGGCTTAAAATGCATGCACATACAAAGCATTATGATTGAACACCAGGCTGCTATTAGTAATATTTTTGTTGTCAATATTTTCACACTGATGGTGTAGTGTTGCCTTCTATTTTTATAGATATTTATATGAAGAAACTGGAAGTACTATGTAGCAGAGGCATCCAAGTCTAATGGAATAAGAACAGGGCTCAAAGTGAGGAATGTCTGAAATCTAAGTCCAGCTGTGTCCCTTTATTTGCAAATGTGGCCTTGGACAAATCACTTAACCTTCCCAGGTCTCAGTTTTCTAATTGCTAAAATGGGGCTAATTAAACTTACCTTTCTCATGTATTGTTGTGAGAATTATTCAGTGTTCAATTGCCCTCTGAAGATGTAATATGCCACAAAAGCAACAGGTGTTTTTATTAAAGTAGTCAAAGGTACGGTCAACAACTCCTAGAACATTAAAGCAGAGAATCTAGTCAAGGAGAGGTTTCCACCTTCCTTTGTTCCTGTAGTAAAACAGCTGTAAATTATCTCTATTTTACTTATGAGGTGAAATCATGTTACATGGATGCTGGTTCACTGCATAATGATTCGAATATTAGTATGTTGCTTTAGCTATCTAAGCAGAATAGATCATTTGCTTCTCAAGCAATGCTTACTTCTGTAGGCAAATATTGTCTATTTAGTCATTCTATCAGCAATGTTCAGAAGAACTTAAAACCTCTGATTTTTTTCTTCTTTTTTAATGTTTTGGGTAGAATTCAATTCCATGGTACAATGATATAAATGTTTCACTTTATATTCCACTTTTATATTCCTTTTTAGTTTAGTTTTGACTGAGTCTGACTCTACATTGTCTCACTCTAGCTGTACTATTTATTAGAACCACCTTTCCTAAATCTCTTATGTTGTAGTAAACCTGGCTGTATTTATTAGCACCCAAAAGAAGATTAATATATTGCTTAGCATGACGAGCCCCCATATACTTCCCTGGATGCTAATTTTGTTGAACTGGGCTGAGAGAGAACACTGACACTGTTACAGTTAATCACTCAGCATGTGACAAGTCACAACTGAAGTCATAAAGGCTGTATGAACTATTTATTGAACAACGTGATCCATATTGAGTTTATGGTTTTTACAGTACCCCAAATAGATATGGCAACTTGTTACTACAAAATATTTAGGTCACATACTTACAGGGCTAGTTGTATAGCTATAACTACATAACTATGAATATTGTTTTAATGTGTAGTGTTAATATACAAAGAATAACTTGCTCTGCAGTGGGGAAGGAAGCCAGCATGACAAGCTTTCATTGCCTGTAGTAGGGAAGCTGGGACCAAGAGAGAAGAAGGAAGCAAAGTTGTGCCAATCCCAGCAGAGTCAAACAGGAGTGGTACTAACTCTAAGGTTGGACACTGGCTGCTAGCCCAGTCATAAAGATACAAGGGGCAAGAGAAGGAGCTGAACCTCAAGCAATTGGCTTCCCAGTTTGACAAATTTTGTCAGGCAAAATGGCCTTATGATCTGTCAGATTATCTGAGACCCCCATGAGATAGAGATTATATATCGTCACAATATACCATACTTTCCAACATATACAAAGAAGAATATACAACAAACCTCATTTTAAATGTGAAAATACAGTCAAATTTTGATAATAAGAAAACTACCTGTGATAAGTGAGGGAATGGCACTGACAACATGTAATTGCAATATTGATGTTAGCAAATATCTGTGGGAAGTCAGGGCAGAGAGAAGCAGTCATAAGACCAGATACTGTTAGCAGTTGTGACAGAAAAATAAAGATCACTATCCAAGACATTATCCTAGTGCTCACAGAATGAAGGTCCTGTGATCCGCATGTTCAGTATTTGCACTCAGTGGTAGGTAATAAGTTACTCACCTTGTGCAGTAATGATAGTTCTCGAGATGTGTCTCCTTGCGGGTGCTCCACTTGCTTGTATCCCTGCGCTGCTGATCGGAGAACTTTGGTAGCAGTGTCTGATAGTGTGTGTGTGCAAGTCCTGTCTCTCCTCATGCTGCGCCATGCGCCTAGCCAGCACAGGGATTCTAGTATGTCTGATGTATGGAGGTCCCTGGCGTGGTGGGATTCTGCCTGTACCAACTGCCCCAGTGTCAGTGCTGGGGAAAACTGGGATCTTGCCCGTATCAGTCACTCCGGTGCTGGATAAGGCATCGGTGACCATACCGATGCAGACTCGCAGACCGATGCAGACTTGTGTTTACTACTGTCTTCTGGTGGAGATGACTTGGTGCCCATGTCCATCAGGTCCATGGGCATGTCAGTGGTACTGGCTGCTCTGGGTCTCCATGAGTCATGGATGTCAGACCTGGATGGTCTCTGTTCCAAAGATACCAAGTGAGATGGATATTGCTTACAGCTATCTTGGGACTCACTATGAGGACTTCACGCTCTCTTCTTAGATTACTTGTGTGAGGAGTCAGCAATTGGTCTCTTCCTCATGGCCCTCTACATGTAAAGACTGTAGACTGAAGACTCACATCTGCCAGGTGACTGGTGGCGCAGGTCCTCAGAGGATCTGAGAGCTGCCTCTGTGAAGATGATCTTCTGTTGGAGCACTCTGTCCTTACAAGATCCATACTTTTGTTGTATGCGGCCTTCTCCAAGGCAGCAAATGCAGTGGGAGTGCTTGTCTGCAATCATGATTGCCTCTTTGCAAGTGAAGCACTCCTTAAAGCCCTGTGAACTGGGGATACCTCTTTGGAGGGTAGGGTCCCCAGTAAGGAAGAAGGAGCAGGAAAAAAAATGTGGGTTTTTGAGGAGAAAGAAAAAAGGGATAAGAGAAAACTACACCTACACTAAGTTAAGAGAACAACTAAATATCTAACTGTGAATAGAGTGATGAACCTAATGGACTGTGAGGAGCTCTGTCTCTTGCTAGGGGTAGTTGAGAAGGAACTGAGAGAGGCTAGCTATTGTGTGATGGCTAGCCTTGTGGCACAAAATGAGGAAAGAGAGTGCATGTATGAGCCTAATGGACACTGCTACCAAAGTTCTTAGATCAGCAGCATGGGGACGCAAGCACACCTAGAAAAGATCATCAATAGAGACACTACTCAAAGAATTATATTTCCTCACTCTAAATTTGCAAAAGTTCATTCCATCAGAAAAAAATACTTAAAATATTTACTTGAACTTTAGGCAATCTGCCTTATCTTTTACTGCACAGTATTGTTTTGGACTTCATTGCTCCTTATTGCAGGAGCAAAAATACTCATACACATTGCTCCACATGTCACAATACTGCTGTAGAAATGAGTAACAATAATTAATATTATGCTTCTGAAAATTTGGGATGGGAGAGAAGAGCAAGAACTGAATGAAACTGGCATGGTTTTTCATGCTTGATTTTTGAACTTTTATTTCATGGAAAAATTAACAGTTCATCAATATATTTTAACTTGTTAGTACATGTTGAGGCACTGAGAAAAGTTTCACATGCTTTTAATCCTGCCAATGCATAATGAAGAATGTCTCAATGTGTTTTTTTTAAAAAAGTTACAAAAGAGTCTATTGATAACATTCAACCAAACCCACAAAGATTGAGGTGAATGTCTACATGTTAAAAAGGTCAGAGAAGGAACAGAAATAAGGACAATGCAGACTGAATGCTGACACTCTACTCCACTCATACCTTCATGTTGAGAATTAGGCCTGGCAGCATACTGCATATGGTATGCAAAATTACCCACATCCTGAAGTTTTATCTTTAACTTCACTGCTTTTACGTCAAATCAGACCCTTAATGTTTATTTGAACCTATTTACCTAGTTTTGCTCTCACCACCAGGAAAAAGGACTATGGTGGGTTCTACCCACAGACCAAAATTTGGGTTTATAATCAAATGCAGCAGAACGTCAGTTACAAACACCTCAGGAATGGAGATTGTTCTTAACACTGAAATGTTCGTACCTCTGAACAAAATGTTACGGCTGTTCTTTTGAAAGTTTACAGCTGAACACTGACTTAATACAGTTTTGAAACTTTACTATGCAGAAGAACAATGCTGCTTTTAACTGTCTTAATTTAAGGAAATTGTTTTTGTTCTTGTTTCATTTACCGTGTGAACTCTTTTTTTAAACTTTCCCTTTATTTTTTAGTAGTTTACATTCAACATAGTATGGTATAGTATTTCATAGAAGATTAGCATTGGAAAAGACCTCAGGAGATCATCTAGTCCAACACCCTGCTCAAAGCAGGACCAACACTAACTAAATTATCCCAGCCAGAGCTTTGTGCCTTAAAAACCTCTAAGGATGGAGATTCTACCACCTCTCTAGGTAACCCATTCCAGTGCTCCACTACCCTCCCAGTGAAATAGTTCTTCCTAATATCCAGCCTAGACCTCCCCCACTGCAACTTGAGACCATCACTCCTTGTTCTGTCATCTGCTACTCATGAGAACAGCCTAGATCCATCCTCTTTGGAACCCCTCTTCAGGTAGTTGAATGTTACTATCAAATCTCCTCCTCATTCTTTTTTTCTGCAGACTAAATAAGCCCAGTTCCCTCAGCCTCTCCTTGTAAGTCAAGTGCCTCAGTCCCCTAATCATTTTTGTTGCCCTCCTCTGGACTCTCACCAATTTGTCTACGTCCTTTCTGTAGTGGGGGTCCCAAAACTGGACACAGTACTCCAGCTGCGGCCTCACCAGTACTGAACAGAGGGGAATAATCTCCTCCCTCTGTCTGCTGGCAATGCTCCTACTAATTCAACCCAACATGCCGTTGGCCTTTTTGACAACAACGGGCACACTATTGACTTGTATCCAGCTTCTCATCCACTGTAATGCCCAGGTCCTTTTCTGCAGAACTGCCACATAGCCAGCCGGTCTCCAGCGTGTAGCAATGTATGGGATTCTTCCATCCTAAGTGCAGGATTCTGCACTTGTCCTTGTTGAACCTCATCAGATTTCTTTTGGCCCAACCCTCCAATTTGTCTAGGTCTGGAACCTATCCCTATCCTCCAGCATCTCTATCTCTCTCCCCAGCACAGTCACCCTCAAACTTCCTGAGGGTGCAATCCATCCTATCATCTAGATCACTAATGAAGCCGTTGAACAAAATCGACTCTAGGACTGACCCCTGGAACACTTCACTTGATACCGACTGCCAACTAGACATCGAGCTTTTAAACACTACCCATAGAGCCTGACAATCTAGCCAGCTTTCTATTCACCTTATAGTCCATTCATCCAATCCATACTACTTTAACTTGCTGGCAAGAATATTGTGGGAGACCGTATCGAAAGCTTTACTGAAGTCAAGGTATATCATCACACCCACTGCTTTCCCCATATCAACAGAGCCAGTTATCTCACCATAGAAGGCAATTAGGTTGGTCAGGCATGACTTTCCCTTGGTGAATCCATGTTGACTATTCCTGATCACCTTCCTCTCCTCCAAGTGCCTCAAAATGGATTCCTTGAGGACCTGCTCCATGATTTTTCTGGAGATGAGACTGACCGGTCTGTAGTTCCCCGGATTTTTCTTCTTCCCCTCTTAAAAGATGGGCACTATAGTTGCCTTTTTTCAATCATCCAGAGAAAAATTTGCTTTTTTGAGTGTCTCTGATGCTGCCTGTTTGTGTATTTCCAATTCCAAATGAGGTGTGTGGTTGACCATCAGTTTGTAACTCTGGTGTTTGTAATTCTGAGGTTCTACTGTACTGACACCCTGGCTGTACCTACAACTGCCCAAACTGGCAAAACACAGCTTAACTGAACTTGGGTCAAATTAATCCAAGAATATTTATGTCCTCTGGATATAAGGAATAAAGATTAGGGAATGAGTAAACTATATTCAAAGAAAGATGATGTGAGGTCTCTTGGAGTTCATAGAAGTCCTCTTCTGACTACTCCAAACATTCAATTAACAATCAGTTGACAGCCAATACAGTTAATGTCTCTCAGAAGGACAAAAGAGATGTCATAGAGAACTGTTTCACTTATATCTCTGTCACAAGGCCCCTGGTTCCTGGGAGCAGAGTTGGGCCCAGCTCCCCTGAGTCAGTGAGCCCAATCCAATAAATTAAAGGGAACTGGGCTAAAACTGGGAAGCTGCCAGGAGTCGGAGGTCCAGATACCTCCTCTGATGCCTGAGACAAAGGAGTGAGTTAAAAAGCTGTTTTTCTATTTCTTTACTTGCCTGTTTTAAGAAAATACACAGTCTTAAACGAGACTGGGCCTGGTAGTGCATGCTTGGAAATTGTGGTGGGGGAGCCCTGCCCTGACCTATGACAATCCCCCGCCCCCCCCCGCAAAGAAAGAGCATCAGAAGCTGCACTTAAATTTGTAGATAAGACTATCAACACTGGATGTTTCAAAAGATAGACAGGAAGAGAGTAAGATAGAAAGTGTGAAATAACTACAGCCAGAAAAGTGCAAACAGTATAAAATAAAGAGGTTCACAATTTCTCACCTGATTCCAGGAGGAAACAACCAATCACCACAGTGTGAGTCAACAAGAGTCAGGCATTATCTTTATATGCACTATCATAGTATAGCAGAGAAAACTGCCCCAGAACTCAAAGGAGCTTTGCAAGCCTTTAATTCCCAAAGAAGCTAACCTGGAACCTGATGATATTTATAACCACACTTAAACAGGAGTCAACTTCCTCCCTCTGTCTCCAGGCCATTTATACAATTTTGGTATCCTGATGACTAATATACATAGATTGCCAGCTCTGAAGTGTAAGCACTATCTATACACTTCAGTAAAATGCCAGTTAGCCTCAAAACTTAGGTATCTTACCTAACTTCTAGCTAATAAGTAAATGCCTGCTTCTAACACACACAGACAAAATCTGGAACTTGATCTCACCTCTATAAATGGCTGCAGAGGGAGAGAGAGAGAGACACGCGAACATTCACACAGTTATTGTGGAGAGCAAATACTTAGGAATGGAAAGCAAGAAACAAAACCCCTAAGTTATCTGGATTTCCCAGATTTTATTTGATATTGGGATAGGATCTCTATTTTTGTACACTAACTAGACCGTGTCAAGAACATTGGGACTAAATAAATAACAATTAAAGACAGTAACTCCAAGCTTCTTAACTAATAAAACAGACTTTACCTACTTTATTTAAATCTCTGTGTTCTCTCTTCAAAAATTATAATCACTATTAGAATTGACTTAATACTGATTTCATTATACTGTATGATGTAAGCTATAAGATGCATTTTGGCTGACTTCTTGCATTTCAGTGCTTGTAACAACTTATCAGCCCTGACGTGTACTGTTTCACTCTTCTAAAAATTAACTTTCTTAATATTAAACGTGTACAGAAATTGAACATTCTAAATCCAATAATAAAATAGTATAATAATGTTATCTAATGAAAGCATACATTCCTTTACTTTCTGAAACTAGTATCTTTCCCTCAAATTATAATAAAAGAATAAATAATACATAATTTATATATCCACTATAATAAACAGAAGAAATGCCTCTCTTTGGGGCAATAAACAACTGTATTATAATGTTGTACTATAGTAAACTATTTGGTAGAAAGTGTACTTCAGTAGAAAATACATGATAAACCCAGTGATGGAGTACAAAGTAGAAGAAATAATAATGTGAGCAGATTGATACAGGTGGCGGCTGTAAGTAACAAAGTCCCTCCTACCTTTCCTCTGCACATTGACCGCCTATTCGCAGCCTTAACCTTGGATGCCAGGTGCGGATTTGCCATGGAGGAGGGTTTTGGTGGGAAAAGAGGGAGATTGTGAAAGGGATGCCCCCTCTTCTGTATCCATACTTTCAGACTGAAACTCTGGGACACGTTACAATAAAAGATTTGGCAGGAAGAGATAAAAGTGTATTTATTAGTCTGTGACCCTTTCACTGTTTTCCCTGTCTCTTCATTCTCAGCCACGTTCTCTCCCGACCTTCATTTTAGCTCTTATCCTTCTATCTTCCCCACCCATATCCCCACTCATGTACACCACCCTCACATTCATCAGTTCACACACTGCCCACTAACACTCTGCACTGCCAACAGAACATAACTTCTCTCAAGTAAGAACTCCTCAAGTTCCTTTCACCTCCTCCCGTCAGCAGTCCCATAAAGCTCAACCCTCTCCCCTCACCTAACCTTTCCAAGTTCAGACCCTGCTCCCTCCCTTGGCTCATAATATCTACTTTCACCCAGACAGACTCAAAACCCAGAGTTTCCTGCCCAATGTTCCCTCATTTCAGTATTGAGCATGTTCGTAAGTTAGGTATTGAGTCTCAGGAGGAGATTAGCATAGTGCACCAACAGCTAATTATTGCCACATTTTTGTAACACTCAGAAGTCTGTTTAGTTGAGCTTGTGTAGTGAGGCAGATTTCCAAATGTATAAAAGATGCCAGCAAAATTACATCTGGAATTATTTGCAGCTATCAGAAATGAGGCTGAGTTGAAGCTGTCCTAAAATTTGGGGTCTTAATGTTTAATTTAAAATAAAATGTTAAAATAATGATTTTTCCATCCATTTCAGACTGCTGCCTAAACAATACCTGGTGCAGGATCCACTATGGACATGTCAAACATAGAGTCAATAAGCCAAATTCAGACCTAGCATAAGCTTGTGCAACTACACTGAAGTCATCTGAGTTGCACCTGCTTATACCAGGCCTGAAGTAGGTATAGGGACATACCCCCGCCACCTCGCTGCTACTCAGTCTTCAACTAGTTTTTAGGATTGGGAAAGCAGCAGTTATAGGAGCGAAAGGGAAAAGGAGGAAGAAACACAGAGGCTTTACAGATAGGGGCAAGAAACCCTGAAGTGCTCAATTATGGAATAACCTGTGCATAGGAGAAGTTTCTGGTAATCCATTCACTTAGAAAGTGGCTTATGCCTGATGTATTTATCCTTCAAACTCTTGTTCCTTCCACCCTTGCTGTAACGTAATTATCCATGTCTTCAATCCTGCTATACTCTTATCCTTATTTTGTACTGCATTTTCCCCATGAAATGTTAACATAATTGGCATGGGAGAAAAGGTAATATTTTTTTTTAATAAAAAATGTTCACATATTTCTTGACATATCAAAACCCACCACCCCCAGAGAAAAAAATTAATGCCTTTTAAAAAAACTTATTAAGGGAAAGTTACAATAAAATATTAACATATTAGATTGTATATTACTTATTCAGGATCAGGTTTAAGCTTCTGGCTTGCTGACTGGGGAGCCCTCCTCTTCACTCTTGAACGGGTGTCCACATTTTTAAATATCTATGTTTTGGTGCTCTCTTGTGTATATACATACTTGGTATGAAAGCTTTTCTATTATAAAGACAATCCATATTTACTTTTCCACAGGAGGAGGGGGAATGTGCAAGGAAAAGCTGAGCTGCCAACAATAAAAAAAATTAATTTGTCAGTCTGTTTAAAAGTGTAGGTGCTTTACTGTAGCATTAAGTAAGGAGATAAAGGACCTCTAGGAAGCCCAGTATTTTGTCATAAGATTAATTTTTTTTATAATTTCCTCCCCAAACTATCTAATTCCTAGACACACAACCACATATGCAAGAATGTTTCCCTTTCCCCACAACCTCTTCAATGGAGCATTCCTACTAGCAAAAATATGATGAATCTTAACTGTAGTCAAATGCCATCTATATAGTAATTTATATTAAATCATTATGAGCTACAAAAACTGAAGATGTATATCCCATTTCCCACAGACAGACCCACTCAAGCAGAATATTTGACTTTGGGTTTCATAGCCTGGGTTTTATTCCCATCCAAACTTTACATTAGTAGTGATGGGATTTTTATTTATTCATTTAATTTATTTTTTGATGAAGCTAAGATTTTCCTCTCTCTATAGCTCATTAGTAAAGATAAAAGCAAAAGTGTGTTAGATAGTGAAAACAAGCTATCCAGCTCACTACAGTTTCCATATGAATGGCTTTGAATTCAGTAATACTATTAACATAGGCAATAGCAATAATTCTGGCCGAAAATAAGCAATATTAAAATGTTTCCATTAAAGCTTTTACATTTTATTAGAATTCAAATAATATTGAAAGTTGGTTATTTAAACTTTTTGATGTGTGATGTGGGTGTAGAAGCCCCACACTGGGTCTGAAGGGTTAATAAGTGACTATGCTCCATCAGCCCCTCCCATCCACACATGCAGTAGGCCTCAAGCTGTTAAAAGGTCTGATGGCGACTCAGTGAGAGGCTCACTGGAAAGGAGAGCTCTCTGGCTCTCAGTGAGCTGGAGGCAGATAATCTCCCTGAAGAGAGGTCAGAAAGAGGGAGCCCAAGGCAGTTGTGAAGGAAAGCTCCAGGAAGTGGATCTGCCAGGTTTCTTTGTGCTGGTGAGAGGCCTGGAGAAAGCAGGAAGACTCCTGCAAGGTCAGGGACTTCACTGCTAAGGCAGTAAAGAAATTCTCCTGCAGCTGAAGCAGTTGGGTGGCAGAAAATGGTAAGAGGCTTCTTACTGAACCTGTAGAAGAGGCTCAGGGAGCAAGATGCCAAAGGACAATGAGCCCAGGAGGAGACTGGAAAAACCCCAAGACTGGTGAAGGTAGGAAGTGGTCTGCACAGAGAGGCCTTGGCTGCTTATTAATGGGTCTCTGGACTGGAACCCAAAGGAGTTGGAGGTTTGGGGTTCCTCTACCAGACCACTGAGTAAGGTAGTGCTGAAATCCTACTGAAACGAGGGGTAAAGACTACTGATTCCAGAGTCGGGCTGAAGACCCAATATGAGGCACTGGAATATGGTTTGCTGGACTCTTGGTTTACCCTGGAAGTTATGGGACTGTGTGATCCTGTCAGAGGTCCAAGTCACAAGGACAAGTGGATCACAGCAGGACTAAACAGTTGTTTTAACAGAGATGACTGAAGGGAGGCCCTCCAATGCTTTGTGTAGTCATGAGAGGGTGGTTGGTGAGTCACTCTTACTATATACCCCAATTTATAGAAGTATTTCTTCATTGATTAGCCGCCTTCCTTTTCTGTGTATTGTCTAATTAATGCCCCAAAATTTCTGAGGCCTGGTTGTGTTTCACAAGGAACATATTTTCTTTCTCCTATTATTGTAATACTCTTTTTGTTATAGTCTTGTTTGAATATACACTACTGAAGAAAACTACTTACAAGGATGAAAAAAAAATGTGATCCAGACTTTGAATACAGGTTTGCATATCTATCTTTTGAACACTCTTATTCATATTCTTCCTCATCTGAATTTCTGAAGCATTCTTTTCACATATAATATCCCAAAATGCCTTTTTAAAAAACACATACAGTTCACCTATGTTCTGTTTAATTTGATTTCCAACTAAAGAGGAAACAAAATCATAAAAATTTTACTTATCCTTCTAAAAAGAAAAATGGAACTCTGTTATAATCTGTAGTGTCCAGTGATAAAATCTATTTGCAGAAGTTGACTACTTTGTAATATACAATTTAAGAGAGTTTAGGGTGTGTAGTTTCAAGAACACAAATACTGATACAAATTTGCATAATATTGAAATATTATAATTTATTGATAAGGCACACTATTAAATAATAGAGGTGATGCTCTCAGCAGTTAGAAAACTAATGTATAATTTACGAGTCCAGACTTGAGTGAAAATTGCTGTTTAGTCCCTACAATGAACTATACATACATACAGCTGTACACTGCTGTTTGCTGTACACTGCTGTTTGCTGTACATTTGCTGTTTAGTCCCCACAATGAACTGTACATACATACAGCTTTGTTTTTATTAGAGAAGTCTTTAAGGGCTTTGAAATCTGATTCAAATCTGTTTGATAGTTAGCTTTCTCTTACTCTATCTGGCTAAAATAGTCCTCTGTATTACATATTGTTGTTTATACTTACAAAAAGCTAGAAGTAAGAAGACTTCACAATTTAGTTCACTGGACAGACAATTTTTGGGCAGGGAGAAGTGAAAATGTCATTTGACAAACATTTTTTGTTCACATACAGAACTACACAGATTTTCAGAGCTATATTTTCAATGGGTGCAAGAAAAAATGCTGTAATCAATTAGAATATATCAAGATTTCCTTTTTGAAGTGGTCGAATTAGGCAAAGCCTCAGTGGTATTTTCCCTTAGCTGCCTCAAGAAGCACAGAGCTGAGAACAGTCTACAAAATATAAGAAAGCTAATATGCTTATTCTCCCACTGACCATCTTTGAATTATGTGCATGCAGATGCCACTCAAAGAGAAGAAAAATTACCCCTCCACTGACTTTACAGTTATTTCAGATTTACCCAAGATAACATCATCTGCTCATAACAACAGGTAACATAATCTGATCCAGAGCAGTGAGGGAAGACGGCCAGGACTGGGGGGGGGGGGGTGTCAATTTGGGACTGACAATGGATTGCAGAGAGAAGAACATGGGAGTTGGGGGTTAAATATGGACATATGAAAATGAAGAAACAAGGGGGCAGAGACAACAGTAGAGGAGCAAGACACATGAGGGAGTAAAGAGGATGGAAGAAATTAGGAACAGAATACAGAATGATCATTTTTAAAAGAAAGAGTGGAAGGAAAAGAGATGTTTTTCAGAGAGACAGACACTAAAGGATGAGACAAAAGACAGAGAATTCTTAGAGATACCCTAGACAGAAAAGAAAATGGAATACAAATGATAACAGATATGCGGCTAAAACGAGATGGTGAGGAAAAGGAAGAAAGAAACAGAATAATTTAGAGATGCCAAGAGAGAGAGTTATCTATCTTCCTATACTTCTGTGCATTTCCATGGCAGGAATCCTATTTCTCTGTAAGTCACGAGGAGATGATGGGACGAATCCTTTCGTCATGGCAGTATTGCTGGGTATCTAGATGCTGTGGTTAAATAATTAGGGTTAGCCTAGATCATATTTTAATATCTCCAGAGTGGCCATTGTTGCCTGTGTGACTGCAGCTCTGTGTGGGATTATTTTGTCTCCTCAAAATTTTGTCACCTTCTCTGTCCTTATTTTCTACATGTTTTAGGGCAAATGCCAAGTTGAAGGTCTGCTCATTTTCTTCAAGCCTAGACTTATTCCAGGCAGGGATACAGGCTTTTCATTCTACTCTGGCTTCATGCTATATTATAAAGCATTAAAATGGAAATGGGGGATGAAGGGGATTTTCTTGGGCGTTTGGTGTAGCAAATAGTCTTCTTTGGACACTGTTAACATATTCCCAGCTCTTAAAGATACTTCCAAAGAGCAATTGTTTTATAACTGGAATACATCAGATTACACTAAATAGGAGCAAGTATTTTAAAAAGATTCTCAGACAAGGATACAACAGCCCCCTTAGAAGATCATAGCTTCCACCCAACTTCTGCAAATGGCTCTGTTTAACAAACACCAAGCTCTGCTTTCAGTATACTCAGTATAACCCTAAGAAATGAAGTGCTGTATTAAGCACTCCATCAAGTGCACTTAACATAAACTTGCTTGGCAAACAGTTCTGCTCTCCTTCCTTTAAACAGTTATTTCTGACTGCAACTCTAATATGAGAAAATAAATTCATTTCCCAGCCCTTCATCTCTTGTGCATCTTTTCTATAAAAGGTTACTTGCTAAATACAACTGTTACTCGTTTCATATTGAAAATATTGGGAAGTCTGAAGCTTTCTATGCGCATATACATGTTGTTTGTTTTCCTTGTTACTCATCTTTAAATAGAGATTTGGCTTTTTTCCTGCATCTTGCTAGTTTGTTTCACATTGTGATGACTCAGACCCCAGTTGACTAGGGGGGAGAGGGAGACGGGGCTGAGAATCAAACCCATCTTTCACATGGTGAAATTCATGCCCATGCGTGGTGCCAGGACAAAGACTATGCAGCACTTCAGTCATAGGCCTTGTAATGAGCCTCAACAAAGAGGGGAGTTTCACCCACAGTGTGCTAACCACAAGACCACAACTCCAGCCTGAGTTTCTCAACTTATTGACAGTTTCTATGGTCTTTAAAATGCAGGGTTACAGTGATGGTAACTGTCTTACTTTCTGCAAAGTGCTGGCTTCCTGTGACAGGGCTGTGGGTATTCTAGAGAAACAAAAACTCTGAGTAACTGACATCTCACTTTAGTATCATGTTAAGATGTTAAAGGACTCTGCTTATATCCAAATATCTGGTATTAATACATTGAAGTGGCAGAGTAGGAAGTGTGAATGAAACTCTTGCAGAAATTCTGCAGGTTTTAGGAAATCCCCTAGCAGATTTTACCAAAATTCCCTGAAGATTTCCATTGTAACTGAACATGTGATAAGCTTGAGAATTACTTTTTTTTCTCCTGAGAGAGCATAAAATTAAGCAAACTTTTATTGGAAACTGCAGAACCAAGGCTAAGCAGCAGAATTCTCCACCACACAGAGCAATTTGTTGGTATTCACTATACTGAACAGTGACAGTAGTGGCATCCCCACCACAACTACTCTGTGCACAGGCCCACTACAGTTAGAGATGTTAAAACTTAATGATGATGCAGAAAAGGTACTAGTGTTTATTAAACATTTCTGTTCTTCATTTATGTGACAATTAGAGTACAGATACACAGCAGAGAACAGGGGCCCGAACTCCAAAGAATAATCAATTGAATTAACTGATTGTATACAATAATAATATTGTACCATAAAATGCCAACAATCCTAAAATAATTGACTGAGAAGGTATCTGGCCTGTTGATCATTTTTAATAAATCTTGGAATATTGGGGAAATTCCAGAAGACTGGAAGAGTGTTACTGTTGTGATAAAATTCTAAAAGAGCAAGCACGGTGACTCTGGTAACTACAGGCTGACTAGCCTGAGATCAATCCCAAGCAAAATAGTGCAAAAGCTGATAAAGGATTCAACTGATAAAGAATTAAGCATAGGAATATAATGTCAGTCAACATGTTTTATGGAAAATATGTCTTATCAAACAATTCTTTGATGAAAGTACGTTTGGTTGATAAAGATAACTGCAGATACAATAAAATTTCTTTTCTAAGGAGCACCACACAATATTTTGATTTAAAAAATGAACACTGTGCAATATCAACAAAGGACTAAGAAATAGCTAGATGACAAATCTCAAGAAGTAACTGCCTATAGGGAATCCTCATCAAATGTGGGTGCTTCTAGTAAGGTTCTGCAAGGATCAGTACTAGGGCCATACTATTCAACATTTTATCAATGATCTGTCAGTAAGTATAAAATCACTGCTGATTAAAAACTTGCTGATGACGTGAACATTGGAGTGGTAAATAATGATGAGGACAGAGCCAGTCACACAGACAAATCTGTCCATTTAATCAATGCACTTTTAATATAGCCAAATGCAAAATTATACATCTAGGAGCAAAGAATTCAGGTTGTACCTACAGAATAAGGGACTATACCCTGGAAAGCACTGACTCTGCAAAGAATTTAGGGATCATACAGGACAAGCAACTGAACATGAGAGCCCAGTGTGATGCTGTGGCAAAAAAGGCTAATGTGACCCTTTGATGAATAAATAAAGGAGAGTAGTGAGTAGAGGGGAGGTGATTTAACTCTGCATGCAGCAATGGTGAGACTGATGCTGGATACAGTTCTAGTGTTCGCATTTTAAAAAAGGACGTTGGAGACAGTGCATATAGAAGTTACAAAACTGATTTGAAAACTAGAGAAAATGCCTTACAGAGAAAAGAGACTTAGCTCTATGTATTTAGCTTATCCAAAAGAAGGGTTAGAGGTGACTCAAACCTATGGGGAGAACATGCTGGGTACTAAAGGGCTCTTCAACATTGCAGAGAAAGGCAACATTGCAGAGAAAGGCAAAAACCAACAGCTGGAAACTGAAGTCGGACAAATTCAAATGGGAAATAAGGCATACATGTTTAATAGTGAAGATAATTAACAGTTGGAAAAGACTATCAAAGGAAGTCTTCACACTAAAACTGGATGCCCTTCTGAAGTTATGCGTTAGCCAAACAGAAGCTATGCTGTCGTCAGACACAAGTTATCAGGCTCAATACGGGGTAACTACATGGAATTTAATGGCCTATGATATGTAGGAGGTCAGATTAGAATATTTTAGAGTTTGTCAACACGATCATTCAGTTTGGAGCAAGCTCCTGTTTCAAAAGCGGGGTAGTTCAAAGCATTCTAAAGAACTGTTAGCACGTTAGCAGGGTCTACATCGATACTTAGTGAATGGCAGGTTAGTGCAGGGTAGATTTATACACCAGTTTGCCATCAATATTAACGTGGACAAGCTCTTATGGTCCTGTCTTGAATTAAACTTCATGAATGCCTCACAATTTACTAACCAATTTTAGAATAAATAGACTCTGATACTACTGTGCAGTTTAAAGATTTCAGTGATAGCTGAAAGAAAATCTGTGGTCCCTGTTTATCTAGACGTTCCTTTTCTGCCTATCTAGGGAAGAAAGAAACACATGGGAGGTTTATTCATACCTTTTCCTCACTTCCATAAGGATTATCTTCTTAGGTTGGGTTTATGAGCACCCAGCTTAGGTACATGGACTAAAATATACCCTTTTTTTGGAAACAGCGGGGATACATGTCTAATGAATTTGGACCAGAGGAGATGCAGACGTGCCTTACTGTGCTGACTCTTGAGCACACTAAAGCTGCTTTAAAGGTGCACCAAGAGAAACAAGCTCCGTGGATCAGGAGTGGTTAGGCCAGTCTCTATAGTTCCTACTGCTTTAGTTGAGTGTGACTTACACAGAGAAAGTCTGACTTTTGTTTTTAACATGTGTTGAGTCATACAACCCTCTGTCCTCTGTTTTGCAGGCAAAACACAAATATATCTGAAAAAGTAATGTTTTCTTGCATCCTCGTGTTCTTGACTGAAGGAGGACACTGGCTGTTCATGCTGAGTGTGACTTGACATAAGAAAGACTAAACTGAATCCATGATTGGAGGCAAGCTCCCATAAATAAAACTCCTGCCTAGGACAGCTAACAAGCAGGCTCTCAGTTTGAAGATAGCAACTGTCTGCATGGTTTTATTGGATAATCCATTTTAAGGCACAGCTGTTTCAAGAAAGCCTCTCATTTTGGCAACAGAGTCATAGTGACAAAGGGGTCATAAAAACAAGAGAAAAACAGAGGAATTAGTATCAATTACAGACAAATTATTAAAGGAGTATCCCAAATTGATTTGCAGCTGGTAAGAAAAAAATGAAAATAAAACAGAATATGGAAGTTGTTTCTTGGTGTCAACACAGGCTGTGAAGAGACAAAGTAAACATAAACTGGCCTCCGTTTGCTGTGAGCTTCCCCCTGCACCTCAGTGCACTTTGCTGTGGCCAACTCAGCATGAAAGTAGATTTCCCTCCCCTCCAACCGAAACAATTTGCATGGTGGTTCTCCTAGCTTGTGGCCAAGTTTACTTGGATGATAGGCTCAAAGGACTATAAGAACACACAAAGATGGCATCATTTGCATTTGAAACCAGGATGTCTGGATTTGTTCAAAGGGACATGCCCATACATGAAATGATGATAGCATTGCCACCTGGTGCACCAGCATGGAACAGCGGTGAAAAGAATGAGAAAAGATTTCTATAGCTTCTATTACATTGTATGAATAGTGAGACAGAATCAGTCCCGGAAGACAAACAACTTTTAAGACTACTTTATATGAATGGTTGGATTTGGAAATACTATATTCAAAAATCACGAGTCAGGCCTCCAAAAATCATGACTTAAAATAATAATCTTTGGGTTCTTTTTATTTTCCTTCTCGTTTTTGAGCCTTCACGGTTTCATGTTTTAAAGCTTCTCTTTATAACCATCCACACTACAAACTTCATTTTTAAAATGAAAAGTAAGATTCTCAGATAATCATATCTTGAGGAACTAGCCAAATACTGTGAGACTTGCAGTAAACTGTGAAATGACTACACTATAGACACAACCCTATTACACATACTGTACACATGTATACAAAAACTGTATATATTTCATAGAGTAGCTACTTAAAGTGAACCACTGACATTTCAAAATCTTTTATAAGGTCCCAGACATGTTTCTTTTGATGCTCTCCATGGTTTTCATCAGTTAGTCTGTCTGACAAAGCTAAGACCCTTAGAAAAAGAATGTGAGGAAAAACTGATGCAGAACTTATGATACAGAATTAGAGCAAACATCTCTACAACAACAGAATTAAACATACTGTAGAGAGGGTAGAATTACATTTTCAATTAGGTGCATGGCTGAGCAGTAGCACTATAAAGTAGGGACTATCAATCATCTTTCATCGACAGTGGAAATCCCACTGATACAGCAGAAAGTTTGTTTGAAGTTGTGGAATAAAACATGGTCAGAGCAAACTTGTAGATAGTGCATTTATTGTTCCACTCAGCGTCCCACAGATGGAAAAGGTGATCGTAAAGATTTCTAGGATAACAGTTAATTCAGCCCTTTGATTACCTTCCCCTTTGTGCACATAGTTATCTGTACTGAACTGTATAACTACCAGTGTATGCCTGAATTATTTGAATACTTGGTTGTTTAAGATGGTAACTTTAGATTTCTTAGTTAACATTACTTTGAGGTGAATAGCTCAGTCACAGCGGGAAGGGTAACTTTGAACCATAATGACTAGACATTTAGTGCAGAATGAATGTTTCAAAAATTATCTACATCTGCACTGGGAGCTTGATACTTCTGCTATATTGCTAATTTATGTTAATAGGTCAGCTGTGCTTGTAACTAATACCAGAATCAGCAGCTAAAGGAGGTGTGGGAAATAGTATATAATACTCACAGCTGGGCTAGTAGTGAACTCTCAGTAACAGTAAAAACCCCTTAAGGAAATAAAAACCCAATACAGCCTGGTTGTAAGCTTGGACCACTCTGCCTTTTATACCCAAGACCCATAAAAACTACACAGATACCTTCCTTAAACAAACTTTCAAACAAAATGTCAAAAAGAAAAATGTAAGCTATGGGCATGCACCAAGTTTCCACTCATCTGCATTGGCTACTGAGAAGCAGTAGAGCTGTTTTACACCTGAGAAAAGGAAATACAAAGTAATTTTCATGAAAGCACACACAGAATTCTAATACTGAGTAATGCACTAGAGAACTCCCAAGGCCAGACACCCACACTGCAGTTTTTTGCCAAAAGGAGTTCCAGCTTTCTGTCAATCTTCCTCAAAAACATTGTTGAGAAAGGAAGCCATTCTTACTGAAGTTGCAACACTAGGCTTTAAATTGTGTCTCCTACAGCAGAGTAATTCATCAAATAGCATAGAAACTCATCTAGTTAACCAAGAGGTCAACCCCCCACCCCAAAAAAACCACCAAAGAAAAAAGGCCAATAAATGCAGCACAAACAGTGCAAAGCTTAAAAGATGTTCTACCTTCTACCAGCTCACACCATAAACCTGCTTCCACACTAAAATTTAATTTCTTATCTCTGCCACAACTGGAAAAACACCATCTGCACCATATGTAACCAACAGAGTTGTTTGCGTGTCACCATACATATTAGCTTACGGGTTACATTCCTATCTTTTCCCTTCTTCTGCTAGATTATAAAACCTCCAGCACATGGACTGTCTCTTTTTTATGTTTGTAGCACATAGAGTGCAATGGGATGTCAAACTCTACTGGGGTCTTTGGTGTTACCATAATGTAAATATTTAATAGTAATAATAATGATACTTTAAATATTGAAACTAAAATTGAAATTGTGTAACAATTTAAAATGCACATTTCACTATCAACTGTGTCCTAAGTTAAACATTTGATATTGGCCTTTTTAAATTCACCCCTCTTGTTTACAAAAGTGAGTAGAACACATTTTCTTTTCATAAATAAAAGCTGTTTTAGTTGCACAGCTGAAGAATAGTGTCTTTCAAACTGTACTTGTGTAACTTAAAGCTAATTTATTTTTTGAAATTTAAGAAAATGCTTTTATGCTGAGACTTTCTATGATCAAGTCTCAGCCTGGAGCACATTTTTACAGTTGAGTAATAAACCTCTTAAAACATAGTTTATAATGGAAATACTGTCAGAGCCTTAATTAAAGTAGGCGCCACTACAGTACAGCCATTACACAACAAATGGATTTTGCAGAGAACACTGGGCATCCTCTGAATTAAATGCTGCTTTTACCACTGGATTCCCATCAGTGCATCCCATCATTCCAAACAAAAATGGTCAATAAGGTTCCCTGAATCAGATCATTTGTTTATTCCACTATGTGACCCATGGCACAGCAGACAGAGATGAAGAAAAAAAGAAATTAAACAGTAGCTAACATCAATAAAAGCTATTTTAAACCATGAACACAAACTGCTACTTTTACAAAACTTGGGTATGGAATCTTTAATGTCTGCACAAAGCAAAAGGAACCTTAGAACTGAACCTGCAGCTCAAAGAGAGCTATCTAAGCAGCAACTTTGGATCATCTACAAAGTATTGATTATTTAAATATATATATTTTAAAAAATCAGACCAGTTCAAACATGTATAACTATCATCCTCTATCAGGCCCATAGAAGATACAAACTTTTAATACTGCTATAACTAAAAACTATTCTTCAGATCAATTGGGGGGGGGGTGGAGGGGGGGGAGGGAGGGCTTGGTGTTTTTGGAGCAGAGGGGGCCTGAGGTGTACCTTCAATGCCACATTAGCAGGCATGCTTTAGGAAGTGACCAAACTGTCATTTTCTGATTCTCAGTATATAATGTAGTTTTCCATGAACCAGAAGTAACCATTAGAGTTGATTCCCTTGTTGTCAACTTCAGCAAACGGGCCAAGGATTGAATGAGCCATGGAGATTACTGTAAGGACACAAAGCAAGCCCTTTCAGGACAGGGTTTCTGGACAGCATAGAGAATCTTGTATTCCTACTGTCTGAATTATACCTTTCTTTGGTGTCTGTAAAGCGTTTAATGCAAAATGGTTCACAATTCCTGATACCTGCTTAACTTAACACTTTGGAAGATCACCTTCAGTAGGAAAGAGTAGCCTACATGAAAGATGTCATTTCGTTTTTCCAGACACTCATGCTTAAGTGTGAACATCCTATTCTTGTAGGTTACTCAGCAACAGTTTCCACTCTGTTAGAGAGACAAGATGGTGAGGTAATATCTTTTCTAGGACCAACTTCTGTGGGTGAGAGAGACAAGTTTTCAAGCCACACAGAACGCTTAGTGTTGCTTACCTTAAATAATATTTTAAGCCCCAAGATGTTATCTGCTTAGGAGCCACAGAAGAGAAAAGTATTATTGCTGAATTCTACACTCTCTTTACTCCAGCAAACCAGAAATATGGAATGATGCACATCTTTTATTACTTTATGTAAGTAAGAGGTTAATGCAAAATTAAGTATTAGCAATTAAACAAATTAGAAGACCAAGCATTTAGGAGCTCAACAATTCCAAAATTTAAGGGTTTTCCATTAAAATTAACAGCCAGGCTACACACCTTATGTTTCCCGAGACACAGCAATATAAACAATACCTAAAAGTTTACATTTAATAAGAAAAACAGGAATAGAATGTAGCATATGCAGTGATCCCTATGTAGTATTGTGGGAGCAACCTGGAATTTCCTGGCTTTAGTGTTTGGTATTTCAAGTTTATCACTAGAGAACACTATTTTTTTCCCCATTTATTCATACATGAATACAATTTGCAATGCTCAAGCTGCTAAATATGAGATATAGTAAGCTCTCACTCTAAATCTAAAGGTTTTTTCCTGTTTGAGGGAGCCTATTCGAGGCATAGCATCTGTAAAGACTATTACTCAGCCAAAAGTATGATGTGTTCAGAACTTGATCTAAAAAGCTCAGATCTTTAGTAAACTAGATTATGATGGCTTAGTTCTTGTTCCATTTTCCTTGCCCACTGACAGATTCATGAATCACTCTATTAAAAGTTTAAATCTTGTTTTGTGAAATGGTGTTAGGTGCCGTAGGTGAAATCCTGGGTCTATTGAAATCAACGGCAAAACTCCCACTGGCTTCAAGGGGGGGTGGGGAGGTTGAGGGGATTCAGAATTTCATTCAGTAGTTCAAAGTGTTAGTTATAATCTAAAAGGTTTAGGACTTGTCTACTTTAGGAGAAACTTCTTTTGTTATCCATGATTGATTTGTCCAAACCTAGAGACTAAGGTGATAAGTCACAAGAACAAATAATCTCTATTTCTAATCTAGTCTATTCTATCTATGTTCTTATACAGTGCTCCTCACTGTAGTATTTGAGTGCCTTTCTGTAGTGCATTAAGCAATGTGACTATACATCTATCAGGTTATTGTTTTGTTTCTGCATCCTCTTCCCAGGGACGGGAGCATATGCAGTGGAGAGGTGTGTTTTGGTGTGTGGGGGGGGTTGGTTTGGTTTTTAAATAAATATACATGTTGCCTTTACTAACAAACACATAGCAAGGTGAAAGAACTGTCTTGCAATTAGAGAGGAAAGTGGTGTGGTATGTGATGACTCTTAGCTCTTGCTTGAGTTCATTCCACAGTCTGATAGCCCCACCCACAGGAAGTTCTATCTCTCACCCAGATGAGCTTTCCTCTTATTGTTGTGAGTTCCACTGTGCCAGAGAAGTGTGGGTTGAGATCAGTTGACAGCTAAATCTAATTTCCTTCTTTGACAGGGTAACTAGCTGAGTGGATAAGAGGGGAAGAAGTAGATATGATATATCTGGACTTTAGTAAGGCTTTTGACACAGTGCCACATGGTATTCTTATAAGCAAATTAGGGCAATAGAGTCTAGTAATTTCATCTATAAAGGTAGATGTATAACTTGTTGAAAGACCATTTTAAAAGCGTAGGTATCAAGGATTTGGTATCAAACTGGAAGGACTTATCAAGTGGGGCTCTCAAGAGGCCTGTTCTAAGTCTGGTACTATTATTTTCATTAACTACACGGATGGTGTGGAGAGTACGTTTACAAAATCTGCAGTTGATACCAAACTTAGAAGGGCTGCAAGCACTTTGGGAGGATAGGATTAGAATTCAAAATGATCTTGATAAATTGGAGAATTGGCCTGAAATCAACAAGATTAAATTCAATTAAAAAGAATCAAACGCACAAATACAAATTGGGGAGTAACTAGGTAGGCAGTACTACTGCTGAAAAGGATCTGGGGATTATAGTGGATCACAAATGGAATATGAACCAACACTGTTCAATACCGAAAAATGCTAATATCATTCTGTGGTGCGTTAACAGGAGTGTTGTATGTAAGATACTGGAAGTAATTGTCCTGCTTCACTCAGCACTGGTGAGGCCTCAACTGGAGTACTGTGTCCAGTTCTGGGTGCCATGCTTTAGAAAAGATGTGGACAAATTAGAGTGCAGAAGAGAGCAACAAGAATGATATGGGTTTTGGAAAACATGACCCGTGAGGAAAGACTGAAAGAATTTGTCATGTTTAACATACAGAAGGGCTGAAGGGGGACATAAGCTTTCATTGTCTTCCTTATAACAACCTTTACATATTTGATCAATTGTTCTCCACATCCACCAAGGACAGGACAAGAAGTTAGTGTCCAGCAAGAGGCAATTCAGATTAGATGTTAGGAAAAACTTTCCAACCATAGGGATAGTTAAGCATTGCAACAGTTTACCTAGGGAGGTTGTGGAATCCCTATAATTTTAAGAACAGGTTAAACAAACACCTGTAGGGGATGATCTGGATATACTTAATCCTGCCTCAGTATTAAGAGGGATACAGGTGTATGAACTACAGGATCTCCTGACGTCTAGCCCTACAGTTCTATGGTTAGCTGATTTCTGGCATCATAGAACACTTATTTATTGGCATTCCAGGATATACACACAAAGGATTGGAAATAAAGTAAAAATCCATGCAGCTAATGTTCTATTAAAATCTGTTTGCTTACTTTCTACCCACAATGTGAAAGACATGGCAACAGACCTTCATTCTTATATATTAAGTTTGACTGCGATGGTACAGGGAGACTGTGCCACCTGTTTGGGGCAGGCTAATTTAATGTATTTTATTTAAATAATTTTTAAATACAAAATATGTGTAATATGCATTGTAATATATTTAATGTAGTTAATTCATGCTTATTAACACAGGTGACATGGTAACAGGCATGCAAAGGAGTCAAAGATAGATTTTTTTGAAAGATTTATCATAAAATGTTTAAATCTGTTAAAAAAGTTATTGTCATGTTCGACATTTTAAAAAGCGCTCATTCTTCTTCCACACACTATATAGTATTTTGTTCCATTTTCATAGGCCCCCTATTATAAAAAGAAACATATTAGCATTTTTCATAACAAGGGCTGCAAATCCCCTAAATGCACACCTGATGATCTGGGATAAAACACAAATCCAAAGAGCTGAGTTTACTGACATAGATAAGAGCATACATGACATAAAAACTACAGGCTTCGCTTTCTCTCTGACAGCTCCATTTTTGTGATTTCGTAAAATGAAATGGGGATTGAAACTGATGAGAAACATGCATTTAAAGTTACATTTTAACTCGTAGCTTCACTAGAATGGAAATAGTTGGGGAGCATTTACACTACTCCAGTTTTACAACCTGTTTGTGACACTGGGTTTGGTACAGGCGAGGTGATTTTAGATTTTTTGCACCTTCATTTTGGAAAATTAAAAAATCCCTCCCATACAGACACACACAAAAATATTGGATAATTAGCTATGACAGTATCTATCGAACTCTCCAAGATTTCCTGATAAATTATTTCTTTGTGTATGGCTGCACAAAAAGAATGTCTTCAATGAGAGGAAAAGTTTAACTGAACTAAAAAATGGTCAGTTCAACAGAAAACTATATAAAAAGAGAAATGGGCAAATTCATTAGTAAAACAATTAATTTTTTTAAGAAAAAGAATGGAGGGTGTGAATATTTGGCTGTGTTTTCCCAGACTCCTTCTGCAGAAAAATAAAGTTGTAAAATGTTTTTAGTTGTCTATTTCAATGTCCTTAAAATATATTGTTTTAAGATGAGTAATACCATTTTTTAGCAATTTATAATAAAACTTCAATTTTTCATTTTCTGAAAGTAAATTAAACGTTTTGTAATGTTGCAAAATCAGCATTCTCCCACTTATTTTTTTTAAAATGGTGATGGGGAGATCTCTTTGTTAAATATCGAACAGCCAATTCTCAGACTACAAGAGTTGCTCATATAATTACATTAAGTTCTGTATTGCAGCATTTTGGACAGGAAGACATTCTTTTAATTTGGTGATATAGGAACTTTATAAGAATGAGTGAGAGAAAACAGTACCTACACAAAGAGCACATTAGCGGCCAAACAAACAATAAATAACTGAATGAGGTTACATTGATAGTACAGCAAATGCTTGTTTAATATTCCTTAAAGTTCAAAGGTCCCATTTATTTTTTAACATATAGAAAACATACATCCTCTGCCAGTCATACTGTTAAGCTTTCAGAGGAATAGCCCAACAGAGTGCAACTGCAATAAATGCCTCCCTCTAAGATGTCTCTTGCATATTTCTGCATCTGGGCTTTAAGACCCACACAGCTCTTAGATTATATGATAATTCCCACTCTTTGCTCATTCATTCTGGGATTCCCATAAGCTACAAACTTCCTTTTAACATAACAACTACTGAGGTTAAACAGCTGAACTAAAACCAAAACATGCAAGTCATTTCTCCCGCAAGATATCTTTGAATCTCAAAGTAAAATCAAAAACATTAATTCACTGCAATGTCCTCTTTTACACAGTAATTTCTCCTCATTTGGGTAAGCACAATAGGAACTGAGAAAAATTCTGACTTTTCTGTGGAGGGATCACATTGCAGCTGGTAAGTTTCCACATCTCTTGTAATACAGTTATGGTTTAAGAGCTTTGATAGTACCAAATCTCAGCTACACTAGTTCTCAGTAAATTAGAAGTCAAGTCGAGTAATTCCCCACTGAGGGTGGGGGTGGGGGGAGGAGAGGGAAGGATGATTCATAACATTATTCAGAGATTCCCAGGCAAGTAGGGACTGCCGTGATCATCTAGCCTGACCTCCTGTAATACACAGGCCGTAAAACTCCCCCAAAATAATTCCCAGAGCAGTTCTTGTAGAAAAACACCCAAACTTGATTTCAATATTGTCAGTGATGGAGAATCCACCACGACCCTAGGTAAATTGTTCCAATGGTTAATTACTCTCACTGTTAAAATTTATGCTTTATCCACTCTGAATTTGTACAGCTTTAACCTCAAGCCATTGGATTGTGTTATATCATTCACTGCTCGATGGAAGAGGCCATTATCAAATATGTGTTCCCCATATAGGTTCTTACAGACTGTAATCCAATTACCCCTTCACCTTCTCTTTGTTAAGCTAAATAAATTCAGCTCCATTAGTGTACCGCTATAAGGCAGTGATACCCAAACTTTTCCTGTGGTACCCACCCTTACCAGCAATAGAATCCATCTGCACCCCACTCCATTACTGCGCAGGCTTCCTTAGCAGAAGTGCTTGAAGGCAGAGCTGGGGGTGGAACTGTGGTTGCGGGAGGAGCTGGGGCTGGGGGTGGAGAGGGAATGAGGGCAGATCTGGGGCTGGGGCTGACTGAGGCCTGGGTGTCGCTCCCTCCCCATCCCCCGTTGGGCTTTCCTGGGCCCTGTTGAGTGCCCTACCTCCCCACAACATTCCTCTACAAAACAGTTTGAAGATCACTGCTATAAGGCATGTTTTTCTAATCTTTTAATCATTCTTCTCTGAATCTTCTCCAATTTATCAAGATCCTTCTTGAATTCAGGACACCAGAACTGGACACAAGATACCAGCAGTGGTCACATTACTGCCAAATATAGAGGTTATTTAACCTTTTTACACCTACTCATGGGTTCCATATTTATGCATCGCAGGACTGCATTAGTCCTTTTGGCCACAGCATCACCCTGGGAAGTTGTGTCCAGAGTCGTTAGAAGTCTGTGCCTACAAACCAGCTCTGGGACCCCCCACCATCCTGTTTCTGGCAGCCTGGCTGCAAAGGAACTCCTCTGCCAGGAAAAGGTGCCCTGGAAATATCCCCAGAAGGAAGAGTTCAACAGTTAGCATAGCCTAAACTGAAAAGTTGATGATGAACTTTTAAGAGGATTCCCTGCTGGTTGCCAGAGGAAAATTCCTCTGAGTAGGCACTTTTTCTACACTCACATTTGTAGTATCTAAGAATGATGTACAAAGCATCATTCTTCTCATGGTCCCATCTCACCCCATTTGACTCCTCATTTCTGTGTAATTGCTGGTCCTGTAAATCTCTCTTTTTGAGGGATAAGGTGCCTTTAGAAGTGGGGGAATGCTAAACAGGCTGCTTCCCCCAAACTTGCCATGAAAGAAAAAGGTCCATGCACAGTGTCCCCTTCATTTGCAGAACCCAAGGGGATGGGAGAGAAAAGGGATGAAGCAAAAGCTAATGTACGATCCAATCCTGCAACTTTTATTCACGCCTTGCATAGGATGACTCACATGAGAATTGTATGTGTGGGAATCTCTTCTTGCAATATTAGAGAATGGACTGTAAAAGTAGTGTCTACACTTTTTTATTCAGGTAAGTCAGTACTAATCTTGCCCCAAACTCCTCTAGGATGCATTAGCTTCTGCAGCAAGAGTCCTAGTCTGGTAGACCTGCTAAAGCTCATGTGAACGGGTCTTCCCTATGACAGGCCCCAGGCTCACCAGAGGGGGAAGCTGCCTACATAGCAGAGCTGCTAGCTTCAATGATGTCTTGTGGTAATGAGTTCCACAGCTTATTTAGGTTCTATGTTAAAATATTTTTATCAGTTATGTTCCTGTCTTTCAATACAACTGAATGCCCAATTTTTCTTTTACTATGAGAAATGGTAACGAGGAGCAGCTGATTGACTCTGTCTCTACCAAATCCCCTTGTTTGACCGCTTTCAAAGCAAAGCAGTTTGATTTTTTTCTTCAGTTTCTCATAGAGGGGAATATTTAAGTTAGCCTGTAAGAAACATGAGTGACTGAAAAATCTGTGAGTTTAATTAAATATTCAGTTTTGAGGGTCTGTTTTAAATTGTACTGGCTATAAATTTGGCCGAACAGTTGACAGTCTGGACACAATTTTAATAATTTTGTCATTTTTACATTTAGGAGGTTAGAGAAATGTTTTGTTTCCTACATGCTTATGTTAACTTATAGCCAAAGGAAGACTTATTGCTGGCAAATGAACAGGCAGTTAGCTCTTAAAGCAGACTAATTCTTTGTGATTTCTGAAACAAGGGTTTTGTAATGACTCAATTTAAGACACTTATTTTGTGGTTTCCGACATTGAACAGGACTGTACAAGTTTAAAAAACTGACTACGAGCTAGGAAGATGATTCAGATTACTTGAAATACCCTCACAGGCTTCTTCATACAGTGCTTTGCTTACAGTTGATGCTATTTTAACTAACAGAAAATGAAGTTTAAGGTTCTGTTCCCATGTGTCATGGCTGTACCTCAACTTCTGGTACAGTTTAAACAAAAATACATTCATCTGAATCCTGTGAAACTGGCAGTGTTTTATATGAAAAATCATATGCATCACAGGCAGCTTTTGAGTTGGTAAGGAGGGGCACACTTATAACCCAGGGGATGGTAAAAAGTGTATTTTACTTGCCCAAACAAGTAAAATGCATTTGAAGCCTAGATGAACAAATCTGATCCTAATCTATATAGTGTGGTTTATTATTTCTAAACACCGATTATCCCCTCTCTGTCCTGATGAGAGCTGATCGTTGAATTGTTCACCCAGTTCCAATGGATTCTCTCCAAAATCTCAGGCTCTCTACTGAAAATTAGCCATGTTAGAACTTGCTGCAATCAAATTTAATTTCCATTCTAACTTGGATTCATACTCACCAACTCAAGTAAAATAACAATAAAACTAAAAACCCAACCCCAAACTGAAATCACCAGCTAATATTACCCATACAGTGCTGAGTCAAATTCTTCCCGTCCCAACTGGGGTCACCAGGGTTGCTCCAGTGTAATGGAAGGTAGATTTAAGATAAGATTTTACCTAGGTTTTTTTATCTGGGTTGCAATATACAATATTTAATTTACTTGCATTACAGAAAATCAACTAAAAAGCATTTTAGCAAACACAGCTCGTTTTATTTAAAGGAAAAAAAAATGTAAAGCCAGTCACAAAAAAGTATGTAAACAGGCCACATAGTAAACATGGGAAGAAATCACCTCAAATGAGTTCTGGGATTTGGGATCAGCAAGGTCCAACTCGTCATTATAAAATGTTCCACACAATCCTACTTCATTAAAAAAAATGAGAAAAACAAACTGTATTCCAACTGATCTTGATTCCTGCTGTGACTAGAGCCTAGGTTGCTTTAATTCTGCCTCCACCAGGTTAAACTCTTCCTGATAACTCTCTATTTTATATCCAGGAGACATTTCCCATTATGTCCTGCTCTTAATGGTCTCCTTTAATCCTTCCTGGACAATGTTCACCTGTTTTTTTCCTCTCAGCAGGATCACTGAGAAGGCAAAAGATAGAATAGAACAGATTGAAGCAGACTAGAATTACAGTGGCTAATATTTTCATAGATAAGGAAAAGGGAGAAGAAATGATGGTTGTATAAGATGGACAGTCAGAAACCTATGAGAAGTAATGAACTATTATGAGCTCTTAGGATAGGATTCCAATTAAAAAATGTAGTTATGGATCCAAAATTCAAACGCTGTGTAATAAGTGGATAAACCCCAAATATGACAAACAAGTAGGCAAGTGTTGGGAAATCCACCATCAACCGGATCATTCTGGACATAGATTTTTAAACATAATTTTTAGTTAATTTTTCCAAATACATCAAAATACAAGATTCATCATAATGCACTAAGTAAAGAAAGAAGGTTAGGACAAGGGGAGGGGAAGTGACATATCTGTCTATCTACTGGGTCTAGGGTAATCATAGACCTCTAAACATCAGCCCAAATTGCTTTGAATTTTTCAGGCATTCCCTTTCTGTGGAATGCCGGTCATTCATTAGCTGCAAGATCAGCCATGTTGCTGAGCCAAGCACCAATATTTCGTGGTATTAATGGATGGCTCAAGATAACAAATATTTTGTACTCTAGAAGAGGCCTTTAGAGTCTCCTGAAGCCTGGACAGAGTAACTGGGTTCAACCGTATTCATTCAGTACACTCTCCGCTCAGTTTTTGGGGTTCCAGCCTGCACTTGAGAAACAGCACAGTCTACTCTGCTAATCAGCTGACTCACAGTACTTCCTGAAGAAGGCAGAGCTATAGGAGAAACACGGGAGCCCACTTAAAAACCAGTTTTTACTATATTGCAATCATTACTACTAATGCTCTGTTTGCCTGGCTACAAACAGCATAAATAGCAAACCTCAGGAGGCAAAAGCTTCATGGAGCACCTTTTTACCTAAACAGTGGGGGAGTTTAGCATTCCTATTAAGGGGGCTCAAGGAATATCAAAAATGGCTAGGATGATACTAGCAAAGTGCTTTTGTGTGCTGATACGAGGTATCACAATAGCCTTCCTCTATTTCTCTGTAGTTTCAGTCATCTGATCTAAACATTATGCTTTGATGACACAAAAGTACCACACTATAAACAACCTTAAAAATGAGCATATAGCTGAGAAACTGCAAATGAGAAATTTAATTTTGCACTTGTTTCCAGCCTCTTGCTGAAAGCCATACAGTGTGTGTTTCTTAATTCTTAACATACTTAAAGAGTTAATAATATCATCAACCACAAGATTTTAAAGTCTTGGGTAAGGTTCACAGTCCTAATAAAACTGATGAATCATGACTTGCAGTCTCAGCAGGGAAAATTACTGCCATCAAAATCACTGCCAATGGCTAAGTTGCATGAAAGAATAATTACGCATGTTTAGTGTTAGCCATCAGTCAAAATCCTGAAGGTATGAGAGATTAAATCAAACTGAAAGTATATGGATTGGCAGTATTTCCTACCTTAGAAAATACAAACATATCCACATCTAAAAATTTGTTTCTGTCAGTAGTTTGCTAATAAGAATCCAAGGGGAGGTGTCTACTTTTCTGCACAAAGAATCAATAAAAGAAACACTGGAATAATAATAACCTGAGAATTAGAACTATTGTTTTATAATGATTTGGTCTTCAGAAATCCCTGCTACCTGCAGGAAGATACAGGCTCCTTTATTTCGAGCATATGATTTACTTTCTTATCGGCTTTTATGAAAAGACATTTTTAGCTGTCCCATGTGAGTTGCTAACATCTGCACTGATGAACGAATTGTAAGAAGTGCATCTCAAATGACCACAACGATCAGATATTTTTTTAAAAGAGAAGTTGTATATTTTAAGTTGATGTGCTGATAGTTTCTGAAGTACCGTCCAGTGTAAACTTCTAAAGATGATATTTAATTTCTGGGCAACTGTTAAAAAAAAAGTTCAAAATTAAGGACCGTTAGACTATATACAGCCACTTAATAGTAAGCTGCCTGTATTGTACGTATGGAGTATCATTTTGCTTTGTTACAAAATGTCTTATTCTGTTCTTGAATACAGACAGGTTGTGAAACCTGCATACACAAGATCCACCTTGGAGGACACTGGAAGACCTCTGTGGTGGTGGGATTAGTTGGAGAAGCTTGGCACAGTTGCAGTTGTGATATGAGGCAACCTGGAGGGTCCCGCCCCTCTCCCTGCCCTGTCCCCATGTATAATCATGTGTACTTCGAGAGATCCAATTTGCCTCATTTCTTGTACTGAGTTCTGTAGATTGTCAGTAGTGGTACATGGCAGGGTCTTGTCATGTGGATTGTCAGGTGGGAGAGGAGAAGTTTGTGGGTTTAATGAAGGGTAAATGAAAATATAGTATTACATGGAATCTTGTGGGGTAATGTGATGGAGTTGTAAATTTTAGCAAGCAATGGATTGTTTCTGTGGAGTAGGCTCAGTGTTTGAGTGTACCACAGGACCATTACATTTCTCCCCACAAAAGTTATTGGCGTTATCAATGGCTTATTTTGTAGTGGAGGTTTTCTATTTTTATGGCTTATAGTACTTTTAAACTTAATTACATTAGACTAAATGTCTAACATGATAAAAGATCCCAAATCCTTAGACTATAGCTTTATAGTGATGTGTTTTAACCCCAGCACTACATCAGCTGGCCCTCGATGAAATGCAGAAGAATCCACAGCAAAACACAATATAAATGATGTCCATTGTGCATAATCCTGCCCATTTCTCCCTCCTTTTTCCAGATCTTTCTGACAAGCAACATGAATGTTAGATCCATCACTAGACCAAATAATGCCTGGACCTTATTTCAAATGAGGACGGCAACAGTACCTTCTCTACCTTCTTCTGTATCTAAAGTTCCAAAGAACCGAGCTGGGGGCTACATGGTTAATTTTCCTGATAGACTATAAAATCACTAAGCTGAGAACAGTGAAAGCTGTTGATTAGAGAGATAACCTTTGAAAGCATTACTCCTTTCAGGAATATGGTTGTTAGTTAAACATGAACGTCTGGGAAACTATTCTGAATGCACTGTGCATAAACCTGCTGACCTGTACACAGAGCTCCATTTTATTACAAACAGACTAAACATAGTATGGAAAAAAACAAAACATTTTTTACTTATTTGCTATACTATTCATGACAAAATTCAGCAAAATCCTTGGATATCTGTACCAATTCTGTTTAAGGCTTGCGTGAGCCTCTCTGCTGTTTTAGTCTCAAAAACAATTTTGATAAAAGCAAGTTTTTATAGAAAATATGTTTATTCCACTAGATCTCCTATTTATGCTGCCCCCAGAAATAGAATTTTAAGTTCAGACGTTAAGGCCTCATGGGCTTCTGTGTTCCCACACAGACATAAAGAGAACTCTCATTCTTTAACTTTTGCCAACTGTGGCAAGAGAACAAAGCTTTTAGATAATATGGGAACCTCAAGAATTGGTATAACAAACATGGAAAAGTGTTAATCCGTAACAGAGCTCTTGTACCTCCCATTGCTATGAGAAAGTTTGTTTTTCTGCCCATGTCATCATCTTTTTTTAAAAAAATCTTTTTCTCCTTGTGATGGTGAAAGTGTAATGGAGATGTGTAGCCCTACCATGTCCTTGAAGCTAGTGGTACCTTCACACACCTATTTCACTGATCCAGAAGATACTGTAAAGGCAAACTGTACCACGATGTTAGGGTCTTCATTTTGGTAAGATTTAGTTTGTAGCCTAATTGGCCAAAGTTGTCAGTAGTAGTTAAATGTTTGAAAACTGCCTGTTTAACTTATGTAACAGAAACCACAGAGCAAAAAGTGCCATTTTGGCCTACTTGGAGACTTTTAAACATTGGCTATTTCCTAATTGCCTCTGCCAAGAATCTACTCTAATGTCAAATAACACTGCTCTACAGCCAAAATGCTTCTGAAATAAATGTAGTCAAACTTTACTAATTCTGGGTCACTGAGAACGAAAATGAGGCTTAAAATTGTTGATTGGCTCTAGTTTTCAAGATATGCTATTGGGTCAGTATATACGACCCTTGACATGGGAATGGCGGAGGATAAGTGAGTTATAAAGGGAA
>ML677335.1:17392678-17473289 GCA_007922305.1 Dermatemys mawii | reverse complement strand
AGTAGACACTGAATAGGACTAAACTATGTACATAATAGTTTTTTGCCTTTTGTTTCATAATACATTTTATTTATATAACCCTTTTGCTGATTTTTAAAGTGTTACATAAACAGGATAGGTGAAATATTATCATGTAAAGCAACCATAAACACATGACAAGACCTAGGTTTACAATTTATGATTAAAACTCTACTATCTACATAATATACATAGACATAAAATGTAAAAACTTAAATATCTTAGAAACAGTAGCCAATCAGTTGTTTTAATTGTCATATTTGAATTCAGCACATCAAAATACATAATAAATATCACATTTTATCTCTGAAGCAGACGACTTCTAAAAAATTGTAGACCAGTGTAATAACTAGGTCGAAGAGCAGTCTGCTCTTGGATTTCATGGGACTTGAAAAGGTGAGGGGAAACCTCAGCATGGTTTGTGGGATCACTGGCTTCTCTTTGTCCAGATATCAAAATGTTCATCTGACCCAAATACAGCTATGATCGAGACTTAAACAGGCCACTCTACACAAAGGACTTCTCAAAATACACAGAAGTGATCTGTAGGGAGGTGGTCAGCATATTCAAAATGTTTTGCAAATTACCAATGACTTGTAGTCTAGGATAAAGTTGGTTTGGTTTGAGTTAATGAGTTTTAGAAGGAATTAATTTAGTATGGAGATGAAGATGTGTGTCAGAATTTTTGTGTCATTTGGTCAGGGAAACTCCCCTGTACGAAGCAAAGGTTTGTAAATCTTTCCATGGTCTTGAAATGACTATATTTTCCTTCATCCTTGGTTGTTTTAAAAATATCAAATGTCTCGATAAAAATTTTAGAGAAATTAAGGTCCTAGGTTCCACACTTTCCAAGTGATTTCTCAATTTCCTCTTCTGTAATAAATTCCTCAATCTTCAGTGAATCCACAACTATCAGCAGTTTGATATTTGCTAAACATTCTTTAATTAAATATTTATAATTTATCGGGATTCTGATCAAGTATGGATCATTTGTATGGGTCAATGCAGAATTTCTTTAATTCACTTATTCTTTTAGTCTAAGAACCTGAGACTCCATGGGAGTATTTGATTATAATAAGAGATTTATTTTTGAAAAGTTGCTGCACATTCTTATTTTTATAATTTTTTTGTAATATGTCACTTTCATATATACAGTAAATTATTTGGGATTTTATTGTGACTAAGGTATTAAAAGATTCCCTGATTTAGCAAGTAGTCTGAAATTTGGTGGATTTGTTTTGGTTTTGGTAGAGGTTATGGCAATCAATTTACAGTTGTGCTTCATTTTTGCTCTTTCATCCTGGTTGCTAAAATGGCTTTTTTCTTATTCTCTGCAGAGGAGTTTGTCCTTTCAGAACAGGCCTGTGCCAGTAGATACCTCTGTCTAGATCCTCTTAACAGTGCAGGTATTTTTTAGTTAGAAGTGGGAGGTGATTATCAAATCTCTAAGATGATTATCTTAGCAAGTGATTATTAAATATCTAAGGTTAGTTGCGGATGGGACAGCATAGAATCATAGCGTTTAAGGCCAGAAGAGACCAGCAGTCTGATCTTCTGTACATTACAGGCCTTTAAACAACACCCAGCCATCCTCATTCCATGTCAAAAACCAGAATTAGACCCATGTATTACAGCTCTTGGAAAACTAAACTAGTAAATATGTGAAAGTCTGAGAACAGGAGTGACCAAGGTGCACCATTTCTTGAGGCCCCTGAAACAACAAGAACTGATTAAGTGAAAGATACACATGGTCCTAGCAATTGACCTCCACCCCATGCTGCAGAGGAAGGTAAAAATCCACACAGTCACTACCAGTCTGACCTGAGGGAAAATTCTTTCCTGACCCCAAACGTGGAGATCAGTTAGTATGTGAGCAAGATGCACTTGAAAGAGAATTCCCACGACTATCAGCACAATCCAACAAGGCAATAACGCTTATTAGGGTGCAGGAAGAACTAGGTAGGGCAATTATCAAGAAGCAGTCAATTCAGCATTTGATTTAATTTACAGCTTTTGTAAGACGTGAAGTCAAAATACCTGTCATAGGAGTGGATGTATGTATGATTCGTCAGATCAACCTTTCTCTAAAATTGCTTTGGTTTAGGGCTCTTGTTTACTTGTGTCAAGGGAATGTAATCTTTCATACTACTAAAAGTGACTGAAATACCCGACCCCATGTTTTACTCTGTATGAGATTTCCAATTGCATATGCCATATCAGAGTGTTTTACACTGCCTTCTTTTGTGAAGTGCAGTGTGTAAACGTTAGCCAAGGTAATGAAGGCTTCATTTGTATATAGTTCTCCCTGCATAGCAACCCATCTTTCTGTAAGGCAGGAATGAATTTCTTAATGTTTCTAATCAAAGAGTCTGATTCAAATGCATGTCATAGATCACAGCTCCATTCTTGGGAAATGAGGCATCATATCCAGTCTCATTTTTAATTTTGTTTGTTCTGCTACAAAATGCAGCAGAGTTTTTCAAAACTACGTAGGGAAGTTAGACACAAACTTGCATAATGAACAAGGTGTTTAAATCCCCCACATCACTTTGAAAATCTCAGCCACATTTGTTCAGTAAGATCACAAATAAAACCAAAAGCAGTCTTTAAACTTTAATTTATTAACTTTTTTACCTCTCCCCTCCAAAGAAAACCATATTTTTATTTCCCCCTCTACAAAAGATTTGTTTATACTCTTCACATTCTCAAGCAGAGAGGAGTGGAATTATTTCCTTACTTAGAAATTTCATGTCTTCACTTTTAGCCTCTCATCAACTTGTCCAGGAAAAAGAACTGGCAACTGTGTTCTTCAACATCTCTGGTGGCTCTTGATGCTTCCAAAGGGCACTATTTGGGTGATATTTTGGCCCCAGTAAAAGGAATGAGAGTTTTGCCATTAACTTAGAATAGGTCAGGATTTCGCTCTTAGTCCTTACAATGGTGGAGCCCAATATAAATGCCCTTGTTGTTGCTGAATCTGTGGCTGTTCTATTTTAACTGTAAATTTCAACTTCCATTTGCACCTTTTCAAGGACCCATTTTTTGAAAAAAAACATGACTAAATACTTGCTTTTCCAGATCTGCAACCTTTTTCAGTTAGTTTTATAACTGGAGTTTCTTCTGCTGCCCACTTCCCATTTCTTCTGTTCATTTTTGAGGTCACAGATTATGTGCTGCAATTCCTCTTTTTTCTGCAGACAGTTCCTCAATCTTGTCACTCATTTTCTGAACCCACTCTTCAATCACCTCAAACCACAAACTCATGGTTATTCCAGCAATGACCTTTCTCATCAATGTGATCTTTACAGCCTCTCTTGCCAATGATGTAGCACATAATCTTTCTTTTTTAACAAAAAAATGTTTTGGCCAAAACCAATGGCATCTACCCACATTTCAGATAAAGGAGTAAATTTCATAATTTAGTGGTGCATTTCTTCAGTAAAGTATGTACTGTAAAGGGTATGGAAGTGGTAAATTGGAAGCAGAAGCTTAAAATCCCTTCTCACAGGCACGCACACACACCTTATTCCTGCATTGGTTTTAATTCTCAGGGTTTAGATGAGCAGTAACATAGCAGTTTGTGTTACTATTCCAAAGCAAATATTTCTTATTAAAGAAATTTTTTAATGAACCCAAAGAAACAACTCTTGAGACAACAGTATTAACATTTTCTTAGATTTGACCAATTTATGGCATATATCAGCCATTAACAATCTTAACTGTAAAAAAAAATCCAAAGATTCCAAATAGTAGTGAGTATAACATTCAAGATTTCCTATGGGAATAAGGGAATTGGACTAACTTGCAGTTTTGATCAATTTCACGCAAACTGGATTATATTCAGACAAGACCCAATTTGAATTTTTCCTTCACTACATGCTTCTTCATTTTCCTCTACATTCAAGCTATTAAACAGAAGCGCCTTCTCCTGACACTTGTTTAAAAATTCAAGGATGTAAGGAATAATTCTTACCTCTGGAATAATATTCTAACCGTATAGCAGCAGCAAAACAGTATGTCTTTCAAAGATGTTGCCATGAGATGTCAACTGCACTTTAAAATGAGTTGAATGAACAGCTATTCTGTATTTAGGCACCTCACCTCTAATTATAAGTACAAACTACTATTACTGTTCCTCTTCGAACATGTTATGTTCTGAAACTATGAATACTGACATTAGCAGATTTTGATTACTGTCCATTTTCTCAGAACATTCTTAAGAAATGTAGAGAAACCCTGCAAGCTGCAGACAGTTAACAATATTACTGCAAAAGAAAAGGGAGAACTGAGATAGTAGGGCTCAGAGAAAATGTGCAAGGCTGTACATGCTAAATCATATGGCTACTTTTTTTAAGAAAAAAGAGAAGCACATATAAGGAAGAACTTCAGTTCAAAGTCTAAATTGGAGCTGGACACAAAATTCTAACTTTCTGCTAGCTATCTGTTCAAGGACCTTACTCAGTGAAAGAAAGGCTTTTTCTTTGCTTAGAAATTCTACAAAATAACTATTATGTATGGTTCAAAGTCCATATTGCACAGAAAGTAGCAAATTCTACTCTGAGTATAAGGCCAAAATTCCATGGATTGTAGATGGGAGCCATGGAAAACTTGGTTCATATTGACTAATCATATACATGGAAAAAAATCACACAATGTAAGCATGACCTGTCATGATAAATCGTAAAAGATAAGAAATTGAGTAAATGACATGCATTTACTCAAGTGAGTAAGAATCTACACATAGTCCCTCAAGTAAACGGAATTTATTTTTTCCTCTCAGTTTTCCTACTGTGAGTTTTGTGATTGATTTCAGTGGGAAGAGATCGATCAAGCCATAAATCTCACCATGTCTACTGAGATGCTGCAAGTATTAAATCCAATCTACAGAGGAGTACATACAGAGATGTTAAGTGACTTGCCCAGTGGCAGACATGTTGGAATTTTCATGATATATAGGAGGTTTCGTTAGTATTGCTATGTAAGTAGAAAACAGATATTTTTTCTGACACACAGCGTGTATGCCTTCACTATTTATTACTAACATAACTGATAGTGTACAATTTCCACCGCAGCAGCACGGACAATGTTCGCAAAATGCATGTATTGATCTCAGAGAAGACTTTGCAACAATATTTGAAATGTTTGTATTAAACAATTCCTTCTTTTGGCCATACGTGCCATACACGTAAATTCTGGAGATGGCTCGGGGTGGGAGTTGTGGGACCCTAGAATCAGAACAGAATTTAAAAGTAGTTTTAGAAGTACAATGGGATTAGATGAATTGCTTGGATACAGTCAGGTCAGGAGACTACAGGAAATTCTTAGATGCTTATGAAAGATCAGAGCTAAATCTGAGGTTGAGCAGAAAACCGCACATTTTATTTCAGTATCTCATGCTAGATTAGAATAAGAGAGGTAGCCGTGTTAGTCTGGATCTGTAGAAGTGGATACTTCCACTGCATGCATCCAACGGAGTGGGTATTAGCCCACGAAAACTTATGCTTCAATGCTTATGCTAGATTAGTATCTCACTCTAGACCAGATTCAGATACCTACTATTAGAAAGGGTAGCACCTTATTTCCCGAGTCACCCCAATAAGGCTACTGATAGAGTACAATACTATTCTGCATCAGGGAAGCCATGAGTAATTATTTCCTAGCACAAAGACACAGTGAAAAAATAGTTTTAAAATATCTTATTTAAAATTGTTTGTCTTCTGAGTGAACATGCAGAAAGTGAATCCACGTCTGCTTTCATTCTTATGAGTGGATATGTGCAAGTGAGCTTTTCTGCTTGTGCCTATACTGACACCTATACAATCACATGCACACATAAACTGGAGACTTGTGTGTGTGTGCACGAGAGAACCCAATGGGACATTACTCCAAGTGTTGGGTTTAAGTCAGGTCTGAAAATAACCCGACCCTCTTGGCCTTGGGTTGGGTCAGATCATCTCTGATCACCACCTCCTGCTTGTGGGCTTTGAGCAGCAGTGGTTGCATGTCAGTTTTCTGCTGGCTGCTGCCACCTTGCTGCACTCTGGCTGTGGTGCAGAGTGAATATGCTGAGTCACAGCGCCTCTCACTCACTCAACAGCATGCACAGCTCAGTGAAGCAAGAACAGCTGGCAGGAGCAGGAAATGCAGCTGCCACCACATGGGCAAAAAAGTGGCCAGAGGTGGATTGCAGGCACAGAAAGCAGGAAACCCCAACCAGGCCTAGTGCCAAGCATGAGATGGGGCAATGATTTCAGGGGGAAACGTTAGGTCTGTACTGGGCCTGAAAAAAATTTGGGTGCAGATTGGATGTCCCCAGGCCAGGTTCGGGTTGGGCCTTTAAAATTAGGCCCGAGTAGACCTCTACAGCCAAGTAGTTGGTTTGTGTGGAAGCTTAGGTACACTAGTCAGCACCTAATTATAAAATTATGTAATTTATAAATTACAGACATTTTATTGTGAGAAGTTTTACATAAAGCTTTATGCTGCTAGAAGAAATGCTTGCCTCTCCCATTTTTGGTATATTTCATGAGAGTATGTACTGAGAGGCATGAGGCTGGGGGAATGAGCATCTAAAGGCATGAGTAGATTGAGTTGTGGAAAAAAATGGTTTATATTGCTAAATAATAAAATAATTTATCTAGCAATGTCCAGAATAACTGCACAGCACTGTCATGCTAACATTTATTATACAAACCATTTTTCTCTCCAATTTCCTGAGTTTAACAGTGGTGAATTGCTGTAAATTGCTCGTTTGGGATCGGTCCTTCTGTTGTTGGGGTTTTTCTTTTCTAAGCTCGCTGGCCCTTTTAGGGTCTTATGAGGTGCCCATTCCTTGGCACTGTATACCAGATGTTGAGTCCTTTGTATGTTAAAAACAGTCCATGTGAGTTAATACCATTTCATTTAACTTGGATGGATAAATTCCACAACTTTACATTTAAATTAAAAATTTAACTTATATGGAGCATAAATCTTCCTCAGAATTACTACTAAACTTTTTTATAAAATAGTTTTGTAAATAGTTTGTAAAACACGCTGCTGACATGTGACAATAGTCGTTACTTTAATGCCAATGAGTAACAAACCAGCTTTCCTTTAAATGAAACCATATTTTCTTTCCTTATTTTCTACTTTAAAAAAATACTTTGATAACGAGGGAAAGAGACTAATGTGGAGGATGTAAAAGAAAGCTAAAATGTCTTAGTTCTCTGTCATGACTTTATTTGGTGGTCTGGAATGCACCAGCTGAGAAGTGCTGGTAATTTTTTCAATAAGGATGTGTAATTTCCAGTACTGAGCATGTGGTAATCTCTTCTCTGAGCAAACACTGGAGATTTCCCTGGCCTCGGGTGGATTTTTGTGTGTGTGCAGGCTATATATCACCCTTATATATCACCGCTACAATTCCTTGTATTTCACAACTCTACCTTCTGTTAGATCTGGCTCTGCAATGCCCTCTGACACAAATATAAAGGGAAGGGTAACATAGCAGTTACATAAAATCGCTCCTGGCCAGAGGTACAGAATCACTTACCTGTAAGGGGTTAATCAGTTCAATTAACCTAGTTGGCACCTGACTAGAAGGACCAATGGGGAAAGAAGATACTTTCAAATCTGGGGGAGGCGAGGAAAGGTTTTGTTTGTGCTCTTTTTGTTTGTTCTCTCTCTGGACAGAGAGAGAGACCAAGCAGGTAAACCAGCTCCTAAAAAGATATCTGAAATGATACATCTAAAATTACAGAAATTGTAAGTAAAGGCAAATAAATGCATTAGATTATCTTTTGTTTTAAATTTATGAATTTTCCCTATGCTAAGAAATAGTTTTATTCCTGGGCTCTTTTGTATAACTTTGAAGCTGAGCCTAGTGGGGAATCCTCTGTGTTTTAAATCTTTCTATCATCCTGTAAAGTTACCTTCCATCCTGATTTTACAGAGGTGGTGCTTTTAATTTTTTCTTTATTATAAAGTTCTTATTTTAAGAACACGATTGATTTTAGTGTCCTAAAGAAAAAGGGTCTGGTCTGTACTTATATAAAAGGCAATTGGTTGGTATATTATCCTCAAGCCTCCCCAGGAAAGGGGGTGAAAAGGCTTGGGGGATATTTTGGGGAAATAGGGACTTCAAATGGTCCTTTTACTGAATCTTTGTCTAAATCACTTGGTGGTGGCAGCAATACCATCCAAGGACAACGAAAGGATTTGTGTCTTGGGGAAGTTTTTAACCTAAGTTAGTGCTTATAAGCTTAGGGGGTCTTTCATACGAGTCCCCGCATCTGTACCCCAGAGTTCAGAATGGGGAGAGAACCATGACACCCCCATAAACAGGGCTTTGAAGCGGTGCTCCGCACCAACTCCAAGCAAAAACCTGCAGCTCCACTGCTCCACGCTCCAGGCTTCACACCAAAGCCCTGCCCATAAATCAAAGCCCTTATACAATAAAATCTAATTTTGTCATGCATTCTTTGAACAGAGCAGCTACCACAACAAAGGTAAAGTTATATTAAGAAAGTGAGTTAGTTATTGTCGGTGAGAGAAGCTGAGGAGTGAACAAGACTGAAGTGGAATGATGACCTGGTTCACTGTGTACTGTAAGCAATACTGAAAGGGGTGTATTGCTGTAGTATTTCAATTCACATTATAAGTCTAAAATAAAACAAATTATATATAGCCTCAGAGATTTCGTAAGGACAAATATATTTATGATTGTGCAGTACTTTTGCGATTTACTGATGAAAAGCACTATATCAAAGTTAGGCATTCTTCACAGTCACAGTATACTACTCAATACTTCTCAGATACCTACCACTGTACAAACAGAGAGGTGGACGTGATTCTGAGAGGTGAAGAATATTCAAATAAAAAATTTCAGTCTATTCATAATCAAGTCCTACCCAATTTACCCTGTGTCGTAGGTATGATCCCCATTTTTAACAACTGAGAAACTGAGGCAGAAAAGTTAAGTGGTTTCCCTAAAGACACAGAGGATTATGTGAGAACCACAATTACACCTCAGGAGTTTCTTGCTCCCAGTTCTATGCTCAGATGACACCACTTGCTGTTAACATAAAAGACAGATAAAACTAAAAATCCTTTCCCCAGAGTATTTCTTTATTCTTTAACTGATAGCATGCAAAAAGTTTTGTACTGAATGATGAGCCAATGAGCAGTACTTCTTGTAGTGTGGGTTCCCAAGATCCATATCCCCACAGATCAGTAGCACTCTAGAGTTAACCCAGAGATGTAAACAGCAATGTGAAATGAGGATACCAGCAGAGGATTCACTGTTGTGTGCCCCCATCTCAAATATCTATATGTCCTAGGTAAAATATAGTCATTAACAGAAAGCACAGATTGAGATCTATTTTAAGGAGAAAAAATATACTTCACTCATGAAATTAGTGAATGATTTCATATTCCTGCATCAATGTCACATATTGGGGAGCTCTCTCCTATCATTCTTTTATTTTTTCTTCATTTTGTAATGCCCCTCTCTGTCTGTGACCTCTCTCCAACCAGATTTTTCCAAAGAGATTAGGTATGCTACTGTTTATGCACACTGCATATACAAGTGTCACTGGGCATATTAATCACATAATCGCACGCAAGTAGCCATCTGTGTACAAAATTATCCAATTTTCATAGACAATTTGAATAACAGTGTGTGCAAATTAGGCCTGAAACTGTACACACACTTTGAGCATTTCATTATGGGCTTAAACTGAAAATCTGGTTCTCAGTGTCTCTCTATACTTGGAATTAGGAGAGCCACAAATACTCCACTGAAACAGAGGTCTGGGAGGTGTCAAAGCATTACAGAAATAGGAATTCTTAAAAATTATACTTTGCTGCTGACCTACCAATAGCACGAGTATAAGGAACCAGACAGAATAGAAACAAACATCACCTCCTGTCAATACGCTGTAACAAATGCTGCTGCTCAAAAGACAAAAGTTACTCTTTGATATTTTTTTCCTGAGGGTACACGTGGTAGCTGCTTACTACAGTAGAACTTCAGAGTTTCGAACACCTCAGGAATGAGGGTTGTTCATAACTCTGAACATTATGGTTGTTCTTTCAAAAGTTTATAACTGCACACTCATTAACTTAATACAGCTTTGAAACTTTACTATGCAGAAGAAAAATGCTGCTTTTAACCATCTTAATTTAAATGAAACAAATACAGAAACAGTTTCCTTAGCTTGTCATATCTTTTTTTAAACTTTCCCCTTTTTTAAAAATAGTTTCTTTGACACAGTACTGTACTGTACTAGCTCTTTTAATTTTTTTTGTCATATCTGCTCCCTGACTGCATACTTCCTGTTCCAAATGAGGTGTGTGGTTGACTGGTCAGTTCGTAACTTTGGTGTTTGTAACTCTAGGGTTCTACTGTACATAAAATGAAATCATAAGCAGCAGAAACCTGACCTCATGAAATAATGAATCAGCAGCTTGCTTACCTGCTTTAAAAAGCCCCATATGATTCCACGTGTGTATGCTGCAAAGCGTAAAGGAAAGCATAGGCACCTGCTACAACTCAGACCCACAAATCTTAAAGCTAATCCACATACTGCAATATCTGGTACACGGCATGGCATGACGCCACACTAAATTACAACAAAATATTGGTATCATCCCAATGACCCTCAAATGCAAAACAACAGCACTTATGATCTGCTGAAGCATGAAGGTAAATAAGAGAAAACCCCAAATTACTGTGTATCTTGTAGTTTGCAGCCATGTGCACCTCACTGATATATGTTTAACCTGAGAGAGGATTCGGGGGAAATTTCAAAATGGTTTTGAAATGTGGCTAGGGTAAGTTGCCTGGAAATGCTTGTTACACAGTTTCCAATGTCCTAATGTGCTACAACATTTGCAGGCACATGCATAAAAGCAGAGTGCTATTCATCATCCCCAACAAGATAGCCATAAATTGTGGATCTTTCAAATGAGTTTTCTCAACCATGCTCTCTGTAGTTTGCTACAAAGTGGTTTCCACACAAAACGGGTGGTCTGCATAGTATCAATTTACTATGCTTCCATTTTATGAACCTTATGGCACATTTCTGCTCCTCCCAAGCTACCTTCTGTGAAAGAGAAATACATAGCCAAAAGGAAGGGTCTGAGATCATCCATCTCAAAAGGAGAGAGTCAAGAAAAAACTGGTTCAACAAAATAAAGGGGTGAAAATCCATAGGAGCCCCAGTGTTTAAAGCGATTTATGTAAAATAATGTCTCTATCATTGTCCAAAGATAGCAGAATCATAGAAACATAGGGCTGGAAGGGACCTCAAGATGCCATCTAATCCAGGACCAAATAAACCTAGACTATCCCTGACAGATGTTTGTCGAACCTGTTCTTAATACTCTCCAATGATAAGAATTCCACAACCTCCCTTGGAAGCCTATTCCGGCCTATTAGCTATCCTTACAGTTAGAAAGATTTCCTAATATCTAACCTAAATCTCCCTTGCGGATTAAGCCAATTAGTTCTTGTCCTACCTCCAGTGACCTGGAAAACGATTGATCATCATCCTCTTTATAACAGCCCTTAAGATATTAAAAGGCTGTTATCAGGTTCCTCCCCACTCCAAGTCTTATTTACTCAAGAATAAACATGTCCAGTTTTTTTAACCTTTCCTCCCAGGTCAAGTTGTCTAAACCTTTTATCATTTTTGTTGCTCTCCACTGGACTCTCTAATTTGTCCACATCTTTCCTAATGTATGGCATCCAGAACTGGACATATTACTCAAAATACTCTGAGTTTTTAAATGCAGAAATGGCTCCTGCTGTTTCTCATCTTGGAAGTGATTTAAATGTTCATTTTTATCCTTGAGCACCATTAAGAATGTTTCTAACGTTAGTAAAGCTTTATATCACTCTGTAAAGGCCTAGGTATATCAACATGTACAATATTAAAGTGAACAGGAAAGCATTTATTTTCTGAATTTAAACTTTTACTTTTTTCATATTGTTTTCAACTGAAAATTAACAATGGTGACAAATCACTAGACCCTGGAAATATTCATGTAATCGATATTTCTCTTTTGTGTTAATTCTTTGTGAATAAGGATAATTAATCTTTTTTCTTGTCAGCAAAGATTCCCTGGCGCTTTTTTCCCCCCCAGATTAGAGTTACAATCATGCCATCTTCCATCCAAATTCCATCTTGGGTCCTTTTATCCGATCTAAAAATTACCAACTAGGTAAGTTTGAGTTCAGAAATAACTACAACTCAGCTTTTGAAAATATATGTTGCAAACAATAAAACATTTCAAACTGCAAAGTTCAGCCACTTTTAAGTTATATGTGAACGAAACAGTGACTTACAAAATGGGATTTTGCTTTTATATTTAAATAACCATTCCTTAATTTGAAGTAGCTGAATGGATTTTGATAAAATTTTCCAAAAACGCTCCCCTCTCTGCCAAGATTAAAGGATAGCAAATTTGAGACTAAAGTTGCTAAATTCCTGAAAATATCTATTTTCTCTCCTGTGCTTTATGGAAATACTCACCATGCATTAGTTTTGTGATAAAATAGCCAGACACTTTTATTTAATGAAAACCTGGAGAGTTTTTAAGATTTTGCTTTGCTTTTTTTCTATGAGCAGGAGAATATACTACAATATGCAGTAAAGCTTGATTGAGCCACATGCTTGAGAACTGATGGACAAATCTTTAACTAAAGCATCACAAACAGAACTGCGAGTAGTAATAACACAACTGTTGAGACCAAATTGCTGTCATTTGTGTAATTAGGTTGATCCAATTTGCTAATCAGACCAGGCAGTCATCTGCTATAACATGGAAAGTGACTTTCTGGGGGGGAGAACTCAGGGAATGGTATTGACTCATCTTTCCATACTGAGATCCTCTAGCCTCTCTTGCACAAAAAGATTTACTATATTGTATTCCAATTACAAATCCTTTTACCTAATATTAACTATTTTTTAAAAATTCAGAAAAATCTTAGCTGTTTTAGGGATGGTATTCACTATAAAATTTACTATTGTACAAAACCTAATTTTCTCTAGTTTGATCTAATAATAGCAACTCCATTTGCAATTCCCTTATCAGTCACAGGATGAAGCACTGATAATGGATATTTAAATTACAGTTAAAGAACATGAGACCAATAATGCTCTGAGAAGTCTTACATGCCTTTAATATTGAATCTCATAAACAATGTTTACATTTTTTAATGAAACTGTGTATTAAGGTACATTATGAATGTGAGATCTTAACTCCAAGTGTACTGCTGTAGAAATGTACACTTTTATTACACACACAAAAATCCCAATCCCCCAAAACCTCTTGAACACTAGCAGTTATTGCCTGTTTTAGCTGGTCTGATGGTTAGTAGCCCTGGATCAGAGTTCGTGCGGATAGATGTTCTATGGGCATTACCAAGAGATTTTTAAAGGAGATTCACCATATTAGCAGGCTATTGGGAGTATGATTGGGGGCACTGACTTTCTCACTTCGCATGGAGAACTGAAAATCTTCAAAACACAAATCTGTTTGGGGCTAGAAAAACTCATTACCTGGATACTCTCCTAACTGAGCTCTTGGTGCAGTGCCAGGCAATCAAGGAATCAATATAAATAATTTTTCCCACAAGGCTTAGCTTTGAGTAGCTGATGTGTACCTCTCACAGACTCAAGTCCTGGTTTTGGCATTTTATTGAAGTCCTTGAAGGAATATGGTAGCTGCAAGATACTAGGTCAATATTGGTAAATCTGAGACGACAGAGATGGAGCAATAACATTATGACAACACTCTGTGCAGACCATCTAAGTTAGAGAGGAACAACCAGCTAGGTCACCCAGTCCATTCCTCTGCCAATGCAAACCAGCTGCATATTTCTCCCCAAATGGAAGTGTTGTATAGCTTTGACCATGAATGTAGCTGATTGGTTTGGTGCTGCTGCAGCTTTCTTGGAGAAATCTTGGAGAAGAGGAGAGTTAGAAAGAGTCAGGTTAGGTTCTTGAAATATTGAGAGAGAGACCTAATTCTTATAGTATTTCATCTCCTGCTATACACACCTGTGAATCCCTTGCTCCTAGAAGGAACTTATTTTCTTCTGCATGACCTGATCATGTTCCTATTGATTTCTATGGGAATTTGACCATTCATTTCAGTCAGAACAGGATCAGGTCATTGATGCTTATACCTTTCAATACTTCTGTTTTTTAAAGTCTTTCCTTAAGTATAAATTCTTCTGATCCCTTAATTCTGCTCCTTGAATATCTTCCTGTTTGTTAATCTTTACTAATTTGGTTTTAGTTCTCACTCAGAGTATAAGTATGTTAAAAGTTAGGAATAAAACATTGTTCAAAAATATGAACAAGTAATTTAGCTTCTTATACATTAAACCAATCTCACTCTGGCATCTTTACAATAACTATAGGTATTTCTTCTAGAGCTAAAGTTCCCCAATTACATGCAAGTTATTGAGGCAGAGTCAACTACTTTGTAAAATATTAATAATTGTAACCAAGGGTGTCACTCTTCTTCGTATAATGAAGCATCCAAAATGGAAAGCAATATGCCTGGTGAATTCTGATTCACATATGACCACCTTGCTCTGGGATGTGACATCTCTGTAAATTGCAGCGACCTTTTATGCTGCCATATCCCCATGCAAACTCATGTCAAATTTGCTTTCCATTTTATTCATTAATTTTAAACATTTTAATATAAAAAGCCATGGATATTGCAGAATGTTTGCAAATGCCAAAGGTCTCTAGCTTCCTGTTTTAGCATCACAGTGTCTGTCTAGCTATGTAATTTCTTATGTGCTCATGTATCACCATACCATCGGGTAGCACTGGAACAGGTGTTGCAGCGCATATCCTCAGACCCATTCTTTATGAGGAGTTATTCCTGTATTTTAATAAGATTAACATCCCACATACTCTGAAAAGTTATGATACTGAGTGAAACCCTAACTCTACTGAAGTCAATGGGAGTTTTGCATTTGACATCAACAGATCCAGGATTTCACTGTAAGTCTAAAGGAAATTTTGCCTTCTTTCTTTACACCAAATTCCCTTTCTTAGTTTACACAATTATTCTCGGGAAGTGATGGAAGATGAGCTTTACAAGGACAAACTTCAGTTACACCAGTGAGTCTAGTTAACCCCTTTTTAAGGATAGCTATAAAATCTTAACCAAGAACTGTTTGAGTTACATGTCCAGTTTAACATATACATGCCTTGTCTGATATTGCTAGTAAAATCTTCAGAAGTAATTGGTTAGTGTTAATAGTTTGTGAATCTGAATCAGCACTTTAAAAGCAGGTTTTCTAATATATCCTTTTTAAGGCAATAGAATCAATGTGATTACACCACAGGAATGTAGTTAAGCTTACATTTTATTTCAGCCTAAGTGTTTAAAAAAAAAAATTGAAAAAAATCCCACAACTAATCCTAGGATCAACTGCACATACTTTAGTTGTGTGGGGAAAAACATCTTTTTCAAGGAAGTTTTCAATTCTTCAGCAAAAAGGTATAATATAAAATAAATAAAGACAGATTTTATCAGTGGAGGACGGAGTATAGGGAGGAGGCTAAAATGTAGATTGTTGCTATTTCTGAGGTTAGACATTAAGGTATTTCTGCCTCCCGAGGCTGAAAGGTCAAGTTTAGCACCAATACATAATCTAGAAGTTACTGAAAAACAAACACCCATCACTGCTTCCCAGCCTATATGAAAAGCATACTGCTCACTAAACATTTGTCTCAAGAGGGAGCCAATTTCAGAATTATTCAGCTTTTTTACATTTTTTGGAAAGGTACACCATGTTAATTCAATGTTAAGCCTCTCTAAAGGCCCATCTCCATCAATCAAAACCTGATGTACAGAAAAAAAGATTGTTTGCTTTTGGAAGGGAAAGGAGGAACAGACTGCTGGGATAATGGAAATGTATATGTTAGTAGTGAGACAAGCAATATTGAAAGCATTTATTTGGCATTCTTTGCTCTATTGAGGCTAATATTTCTATGTTTAAATACTATATTTGATATTGTCTGCCAACAAATCATCTTCAACATCATCTGAAAAAATGGGACCCAATTTAGCAAGCCTGAACACAGTTCTCTTTTCTGAGATGGTTCCTCTTTGCTACTCCAACAGCACAAAGGGGCTTTAAATCAGATGGATCTGGTCAGCTGGGAGTTATCCTGCATAGAGGGCATCCCCAGGTCATGGAGAAACTCTGTCCCTCCAACTCTCACAGCACTTAGTGTAGGGAGTGTGGCTGGAATATGTCTATGCTCCACCCATTCCTGGTTGCAAAAATGGCCCCAAGCAAGATGTATGTGTCTTCACAGAAAAGGTGTACCATGTTAATGCCAGGTGTGATATTTTAAAAAACTGATTTAGTTAAACTGGTACAAAAATCTGTGTGGACTTGTTTTGGTAGTTTATTTATTATTATTAAATAAATATATTGTTGTATATTTCTATTAGAAAAAGCAAGGAGAAAGAAATGTGTCTTGCACTTGGAGCAGAAAGTGGTGAGCTTCATGATGATCCATAGTTCCCGGGGGAGTTCATTCCACAGTCTCAGACCACACCTGGAGAAGGGTCTGTCTCCTGCACTGATGAAGTTCACCCCTATCATTGAGAGTTCCTTCATGGAACTCTCAGTGATAGAATTTGTCAAAAGGTACTTAGTTGTTGATCACGGCCTTTGTCCAGGAGCTTTAGATGGTCATTTAGGTATCCTGGACCCAAATGGGTCATTTAGGTCCTGGAGTGCTTTGAAGATAATCTTATCTTGAGCTTAGTTCAAAATTGTATTGGAGGCCAGTATAGATGGCAGAGGATAGGTCTGATGTGCTCATTGCAGCCTGTGGAGATGTGCTGCTGCAGCATATTACACTAGGTGGAGTTACCTGAATGCAGAACATGTCTTGCTCAGGTATATCGCATTGCAACAATCCGGATGAGAGGTGATGAAGGCACGAATAACTGAGGACGGGTCTTTGTCCAAGAGGATAGGATGAAGTCCTGTAGCCAACTGGAGATGGCAGAAAACATTACTTGTGGCCATTACAACGTGAGAGCTCAGTATCAGTGAGGAATCCAAAAATACTCCTAGAGTAAGGCATGCAAGAGTATGGACTGTGCAGGCATGTCGCGTCTTAGGTGCATTTAACATGCGGGATTTCCGCTTTATGCGGTCAGCAAAAAAAAAAAAAAAAAAAAAACGGAAAAAAAGGGGAAAAATAAAAATGTAAAAACTTTGTACAGGGCGGGCGATTTTGCCCACCCTTGAACTCAGTGGGTTTCAGCTATACCCGGTTTCCACTTTACGCAGTAACTGCAGAACGGAACCCTCTCGCAAGACGTGACGTGCCTATATTGGCTAATTCAAGCAAAAGAGATTGCACCATGGCTGCAAACAACTCAAAATACTTTCCTCTGCTGACCAGCATCACCTTGGGTTTACTCAGATTCAGTTCAGCCATCTGTACTTCATTCATGATCTGATCTCATCCAAAACGCTGGGCCATCTTGGTGGTAGTGGTGTGCTCTGTAGGTAATGAAGGACAGGTAGAGCTCTGGCATTTGAATCCATCTTGGCTGACCAGTTCACCTAGTGGTTGCATGTAGATGTTGAAAAGGACCAGAGAGAGAATAGATCCCTTTGAAACCCCCACAAATAAGCCTCTAATCTTGTACTTCTCCATATAGCCAAATATGTACATGTGAGACACTATTATATTTCCCATCTTCGTGTTTTACACAAACTATCAAGACAGGGACTCTGTTTTTCAGCTGAGAAGGGAAGGCAGTATTTGGAATTAGGTCCGAATACAAACTGGACCCAAATTCCTGCATGTATCCTATTTTATTTTCCTGATATGTTGTATACACATCCGTTCACATAGCTGGCTTACTCCTCTAGCCCTTATTCATATGAAAAGTCCCACTGAAGTCAATGTGACTACTCATATGATTTTGACAGGACTTCTCACATGCTTAATTAATATCTATAGGAGCAGGTCCAAAATAAGAATACTAGGTAAGCAGACATGTAAAAAAACCCCAGAAGTGTCAAACACAATCTGTCAGCCAAATACATATTACTTTTATGTATGTGTTCTGTAAGATTATGTTCTAGTTGTTCAAAATTTAAGTTATTAAACAACAAGCAATAACTTTCTAGTGCTCATGGTGGTGAAGAAAACGAAATGTGAAACAAAAGTAACCCCTCCGAGAGAGCCTGAAATAATGACTGAGTTGTGAACTCCATTGCCTCCTATTAACTTAATCTGCATGTCGGTTTTAAAGCTCACTTAAATGTCAACATTAAGTACTTCATTGCTGACCATCTTAGCAAGTAGAACAGGGAGAAGGTAGGATTAGGAGTTGCTACAGCAAAGGAAATGCAGAGGGAAGAACAGAGATGAGACACAAAGACAAAGAGGGGGAGAGAAAGAAGGATGGGAAGCAAAAGAAACAAAGGGCAGAAATACCAGTGTTCCTAAAGAAAAAGCCTATTTTCCCACTGAGTAATGTTGAATAGGACAATTAGATAACTTAGCAAATAATGAAGAATATAACTAACCTTTTAATTAGTACCAAGAGCCATATTCTGTTAATCCTGATCTTCATGAAAAACTCCCTTTGACATCACTAGGGGTCTTGCTCTGAATTGAGAGATATCTGTATTTATACCCTGGCCTACCAACCACACTTCAAATTGCAATTTGGCCCTCTCTGAATGTTTCTCACCCCTATTAGAGTCTATGAGTGGTTCTGGTGACATCAGGTCAAGTGGTTTATTCTCAAAACATATATTATTAGGATGCTTCTATTTGAATTGTTAATTTACACTTCATGTTTTGAAAATGCCATATTGATATCAACAATTTGTCACATTAAAGCTAATAACCTTTAAATATTTGCATGTAGTTTTAAAAGAGCACAAACAATAAGTCATATGGTATTATATCATAATACTAAGCACTTGACAACCACTGAAACTACTGTCCCTGTCTACCGTACACTTTTCAGTCAAGTTATGTAATGTGAGTGAAACTGATGGTTCATTTAAGTTTGGACAAGCCCTGCTGTGCCATCCTGGAATATGATCAAATATAAACATTCTGTCTTTCTATAAAAATATATGCAATAATGCTAGACAAAGACTTTGGGACTGGTGATCTTTGCTTTCATGATTTAAATTGCAATGTCTCCTTGCTGAATCATACTAATTGTATTCATATAGCACATGAAAAATTGATATGTAAGGAGAAATAAAAAATAAAAAAAACAGATTACTCAATTCAAAAGTGTAACTTCTGACTTGGAGCAAAATGACTTCTTTAATATTTTAACAAATAAAAATTACCCTAATCATTTGTTGCATTAATCATTTACTAAATGTTTCAGATTTACAGTGTAAAAATTTCTTATTCTCTAAAACAGACTTGAAAGACAAAAGCTTATCTATCAAATTTGTAAATACAAAAAAATAAAACTAGTTGCTTAATAATCCCTCCTCACAAATGTATACTCATACCTATAATTCTTCAAAAATTATTTATTTCAAATAGGGATTCCAGCTGCTTTAGCATTTCTAAAATATTCATTACATAATGTATGTTTTGTAGAGTCTAATCCTTTAATTTACAATTCCTGCTTTGATTTTTAATTTTATTTTTCTGTACTTATGAAAGACTTTCTAAAATCAGAAAGTGCCATTTATTTTCTTTATAGTGTTCTGCAGAATTTCATGACTTGCTAATGAAAGATACAAAGCCCAAATATAATCACACGTTACAGTTAAAAGCTATGCACAAACCTAGTTGAAATTGTTTTAGGCCTACAGATTTAGCTGTCACAAAGATTATTTAACCACTGCCACCTACTGTTCTTATAAAAATATTGCAACAAACTAAATAGAATTTCCTAATTTACCACAAGACAATTCCGGTACTGAATTCAAAATACTTCCAGGTTCAGAAAGCTTCTAACCCTTTGAGTGCCAAAGGCTTTTCAATGAGAAAAACATGGGTCTAGTTTTTATTAATTCGTTTGGTAACTCCACTCTAGCTGCAGGGAAACACATTATTAATAAAATTTATTTGTGAATACCAGCTAAAGCAAAGACACTGAAGGATAATTTCAAGAGAAATCAGTATAACTGGTTACATAAGAACTGCTTTTCAATTCACCCTATTAAAAATTAAATAGGGATCAACATCTTATGGGATCCATTAGTGTTGATTATTCCTTTTTCCTCAGCTACTACAACAAAATACAACTTATTTCTGGCTGGGGTGGGAATGAAGTACGGAAGTTCAGCTATATATCCTTATGCACCCTTTCCTTCTGGACTCTTCAAGGAAGAAAAGATGACAAAATGCCTTACCCAAATAACACAGCTAAATGGAATTGATTAGAATGACCTTTGAAGCAGGCCCCAAAAGAGGAGCAACTCTGGAGCAGATAGCCATAACACTATCACATATAATAGTTTTGGAATGGAAGCAGATAATTTATGGCCACCTTCCTTTGCCACCCTTCTGCCCCCAAACACACAAACAGGGGTCTAAATTCTCACTTTAGTCTAACCCTGGAATTGTTGTTAAATATCATGTTTCTCACTGTTGTATAGTCTGATGTTTTAGTTTGAAAATTTGGTAAGTAAATGCATATTGTTTTAAAACAAAGAACTTCAAACTGGCCATCTGACAGACACACCACTTTCATTGGGGAGCAGGAGGAGGAGGGAGGGGGAATAAACAAATGGGTCAGCCCATAAAAGAGAAGTCCCTGGCTCTTTTCTAATTGATAAGCCTGATTTTATTAATCTGTCAAAGTTGCAAATTAAACTCTAAAATTATCTCTAAGGAAACAGGTCAACATTTCCAAATCTAAAATTAAGCTTCTTACTTGATATTTAGGCACTTACATTAAGGCTGCCTGATTAACAAAAGTCCTGAGCACCCACAAACCCTAACGAAGTTGCTGGGAGCAGCAGGTGTTGGTTGTGTTAAATAAAATCCAGCCACTTGTATTCAGGTACCTAAACATTGATGCTGGCACCTCAGAGAAACAACTATGAAAATGTTGGGTCAAATTTTCCAATTAGTCTATTTAAAAAAAAAAACCCATGCTATATGTTTAGTGGTTTTCAGTTATAAGTAATATGGAATAAGGAATTAAAGTACAATTTTCAAGCAGTTAACTATTCTAAGATGGGGGGAAAAGTACAGTAAGAACAGATAACTTTCATATTAAAGGAGACAGAAGGAACAAGTCAGATTATTCTGAAAGGAATGACTTGTCAGACACATCTGATTAGCAATTTGCTGCCTTCAAACACAGTTGTGCCTAGCATAATTTACACTGTGGCATGAATAGGAATCCTTGCAGCAATGCTAGAGGCTCACTGTTTGTGAGCAAAGGTTCTCAGAACAAAATACTAGTTCATTCTGGCCAAGAAAGGAAAACCATTGCTAGCACAGTGTGGGGAGGACGTTACTGAGGACTTTTAGGCCAGAGTGACAGCAGAGAGGGAGAACATAGAACCTGATGAAAGGGCAGAAGATGGGCAGTCAGTCTAGAGCGATATATATTTTAATTTAATTAAGAATTTGTCAAAAGATGGATGATGATACATCAGAAGGCAAAGGAATGTATTGCTGAATGTGGGGGCTAACAGCATGATAAGGGCTCTTTGTGGATTTGAGGAGAGGTGACTTCTTTCTCTTTAATGCCGCACCTCCCTTTCCCTCACTGCAGTTATCACATATTTCTTCTTTAAGCAGTTCTATATTTATCATGGTAACAATGTTACAATGCCACTGAGTCTTCTCTTTGTCTCTCTTGGCTTCAGTTTCTGACTTGTAGTGTATCAAAGTCCTGTGATATGAATGAACAATTAAACTAAGGGCATCTCAAGCCTTACTTTGAAACCATTCCTTTTCTTCTAAACAAGTACTTACACAATTATATAAATTAAAGCCACTAAAACAAAAAGCTTCACTGAAACCAATTAAGGCTTAGGTACATAAATCACCAGCACAGCCCTAAATATCTCAGCAACACACTAGGTATGTAAATTATCTCTTGCAATTCACAGCTATGATTTTGCTTCCCCTGTTATCTCTTCCACAGCCACTGCTGACACACATATGCCTCCATTCCATGCAAAACATGCCATCTCAGTTGTAATAACAGATACTTAGATTGCAATGTCTTTGGGGCAGCGACTCTCTTTTGTTCTGTTTGTACAGCACCTAGCACAACGGGGTACTGATCCTGGATTAGAGCTCCTAGGTGCTACATTAATAGAAATAATAAATATCAACTGTTGAAAAAAACAAAACATACAATTTCCATCCCACCATCAACCTCAGCCTGGACCAGTCCACACAAGCAGTCCATTTCCTTGACACAACTGTGCTAATAAATGATGGTCACATACACACCACCCTATATCGGAAACCTACTGACTGCTATACTTACCTACGTGCCTCCAGCTTCCATCTAGGACACACCACTTGATCCACTGTCTACAGCCAAGCTCTAAGATACAACTGCATTTGCTCCAATCCCTCAGACAGAGACAAACACCTGCAAGATCTCTACCAAGCATTCTTAAAACTACAATACCCACCTGGAGAAGTGAAAAAACAGATTGACAGAGCCAGATGAGCACCCAGAAGCCACCTACTACAGGACAAGCCCAACAAAGAAAAAAACAGAACACCATTAGCCATTACCCTCAGCCCCCAACTTAAACCTCTCCAACGCATCAAAGACCCAGAACCTATCCTGAAAGATGATCCCTCACTCTCACAGATCTTGGAAGACAGACCAGTCCTCGCTTACAGACAGCCCCACAACTTGAAACAAATATTCACCGGCAACCACACACTACACAACAAAAATACTAACCCAGGTACCTATCCTTGTAACAGAACTCGATGCCAACTCCGTCCACATATCTGTTCAACTGACACCATCATAGGACCTAATCACATCAGCCACACCATCAGAGGCTCATTCACCTGCACATCTACCAATGTGATATATGTCATCATGTGCCAGCAATACTCCTTTGCTATGTACATTGGCCAAACTGGACAGTCTCTACACAAAAGAATAAATGGACACAAATCTGACATCAGGAATCATAACATTCAAAAATCAGTAGGAGAACACTTCAATCTCCCTGGCCATTCTATTAAAGACTTGAAGGTGTCAATTTTAAAACAGAAAAACTTCCAAAACAGACTCCAAGAAACTGAGGAACTGGAATTAATTTGCAAATTGGACACTGTAAATCAAGGGTTAAACAGGGATTATGAGTGGCTTTATCATTACACTAATTGAATGCATTTTCCTAGTTAAGTCTCTTTTATAGATTCTTATCAACTGTTAGACATAGATCCATTAAATTTTCACTACAAAAGTTTTTTTTTCCTCCTGCTGATAATGGCCCATCCAAATTAAACAGCCTTTTAGAATTGGTATGGTAATTTACAACTTTTCCTTTTTTGTTTTGCTTTCTGTGTGGATAAATGCATCTTACTTCTGTTCCATTCTATGCATCTGATGAAGTGGGCTATAGCCCACGAAAGCTTATGCTGAAATAATCTGGTTAGTCTCTAAGGTGCTACAAGTATTCCTCGTTTTATTTACAGATACAGACTAACATGGCTGCTATTCTTAAAACACACTGGAAAATTCATGTGTACTGTTAAGAGCTATTGTACCAAAAGTGGAAACGAAGTTCAGAGAGGTGTAAAATGGATTTTAGTGCTGTTTTAAATACAAATCTCAACACAACCTTGACTATGGAGTCAACAGAGCATAACTTAAAATCCAAATGGAACTCTAGTCACACAATTGATTAAGTATCCGAGGGGTAGCCGTGTTAGTCTGGATCTGCAAAAGCAACAGAGAGTCCTGTGGCACCTTATAGACTAACAGGTGTATTAGAGCATAAGCTTTCATGAGTAAATATCCACTTCATCAGATGCATGCCACTGTAAGTCAACAGGAGTTGAGAACCTATCTCCCATTTGTGCCTTTGAAAGTCTCCCTTAAATTCAGCATCCCTATACAGTCTATACACACTAGAAAGACTAAAAGTAGAAAAATTAAGAATATAAATATCACAAGTCCTAGGAGAATACATGAGATAGATAGGAAATGAGCAATGTTGGTGTAAATTAGCTATTAGCTAGGAATTACCTACTGGCTTAAAACTGGGTTAGGTGGGCAATGAAATAAGTTTAACTTGTAAGTCAACATAGAACTCTGTAAGGGGTTTTGTCTTCCCTTTTTCCTTTACCTTGCTCCTTCTTAGAGTTTGCTGAGATGAAGTTAATTCTGCAAACATAAAGAGGATTAAGCCATGTCTACTAGGAGTGCATAACTGGCCCTGGAATATCAGAACAGCACTCCTATTATAGATGCAGCTATACTGGCAAAACTGTTTTGTTCCAGTATAGTAAAACTACCCCCCACAAGTGAAACAAGCCATACCCATAAAAGTACAACTTTGCTGGTGCGGGTGAAGCTGTACTGTGGGCTCCTTCCATCACAGCTATGGCAGTCAGAGACCACACCTTGCTGTGCCAGGAGATGGCCTAGTGTAGTCCTGGCTTTAGAGACCAATGATAAGAACAACAACAAAAAAACACCTGAAGCTCAGCCAGACAGAAGTCTCAATACTTTAGGAGCAAATGAAATGGTCTGCTAAGGTAAAGTAGATTCCACTTATCAAGGCCTGACAAAATTGTTTTCCTGGTTAGTGAATTACTCTCCAAACCTAGAGATGGTAATCCTTTCAAAACAGGGTTGAGGGCTTTATTCAGAAATAGGGGTCTTCAGCGTCCTACGGTATCTATCTGATATGCTTTATGATCACTGATAATATTTTTTTCAAATTTTTCTCGTTTTTTAAACATAAACAGATATTACATTTTGATGCAAAAGACAAAATAATGTCTCCTGCTATCCCATTGGCCTCCCAACCAATTTACTCCAAATTCTTGATATCTTACCTTTTTTTCTTCTCCAAAGACTCACTTTATTGTATTTCTCTATAGTGATATTATTATATAGACAAAGTCCTTCTATCACTGATCTATACACCCCATTTCTAATCTACTCCAAATTATTAAAATATCACTGTACTCTTTTTAGTAAACTCTTAAAGTCCATGGATAGGTTAGTGACTAAGCTTAGCCAGGTTTTTTGTTGTTGTTTTAACTATCAGTATAACTTTGTATTAAGAAAACCACATTCAAACCTAAATATTCAAACAGAACAACTGTATTTAATAAAACAAGAGGTTTACATGTGGGCTACAAAATTATTAGAAGCATGATGTTGTTTATGTTGACAATAGGAAGTGATCTCTTCCAAACAAGGAGAGTTAAAAAGAACAGGATTATTTAGTATGGTAAAGGGGAATTATATATGGTAAAAGGAATTATGAGAGAGTATATTAAGTCATGAATGGCAGGAAGGGCACTGAGATTGAGTACAGGTAGCCCACACTGACCAAAAAGAGTTAATAATGATAGCCTGTGAGCCCAATCAGCCCCACCCCATTACACCTGTGTAAGGCATCAAGCCTGGAGGGAGGAGATAATGAGGAAAGGCTCAGTTCAGTAAAATGTGACTGACAGAGGGAATGTACTTCTTGAGTTAGGCTTGTGAAGAAAAGCCTGGCTAAGATCAATGTTTTTGGGGGGCAGCTAGGCATGGTCTGGAACCTTTTTGTTATCATAACTAGTTTGGTTTCCCTTTTTGGGGTTCTGAAGAAGAGACTAATAAGATAAGACTAGTAAAAAGTAACCCAGGGATACAGCAGAAGATCTGAACAAACAGACCTTATTTGCTTCATACAGGGCACCTAGGCTAGAACCCAGAGTAGAAGGTGGGCCTGAATTCCCTAATGACACACCCTAGGATTTGGTGTGAAGTTGCTGGAGCCAAGGGCTGTAAGGCCCACAAATCCCAAAGTTGTGCTAAAGTTCTGGTTCAATGCTGCCAGATTACTGGTGTGTTGGGCTTGATTTACCCTGGAAGGGGTAGGAGTAAAATGTCCTGGCTGGAGGGCCAAGTCAAAGGAAGAGGCACTCCATTACAGTACTAAAGTGGCTGTTGGCAGGAGGCACTAAAGAAGAGGCTGCTGTGTTACCCAGCAATGAGGGACACTCCTACAGTGAGTAGACTCCTCCATAGTTGCTAAGGCACTATTTGTCTCCTAGCAAAGGAATGGCACTTGGAATTAGACTGGAATGAAAATATTTTCCTTTACCTCCAGCCTTCAGACATGGACTCTGCCTTTGTTATTCTAGACGTGGAGATTTTGTTCTTCACTCTTTCCTTATCTTCCCCTCCTCTTTGTTCGTTAGCTTCAGTTATTGTGGATAAACTTCATGTACAGCTTTGAAAACAGTCAGACTAGAGCTCATTCTAATATTCTCTGACAGGATATTCTATAGTAGAGCTGAGCAAATAATTGATTTATTTTGGTTTGATGGCCAAACAAAAAATAGTACTTGGCTTCAAACCTAAACTGACTTTTTGTTGGTGTTCTGTTTAGTCACTGAAACATGTTTTGGGGGTTTGAAAAATGTTGAATCAATTTGACTAGTCTCATTTAGAAATGCATTTTTTTTAAATAGTCAATTTCAACATTTCTGAAACTTTTTTTTCCAGCCAAAGCTAGTCATTAAATTCAACACATAAAACCAACAAAAGGTTTCAGTGCATCAAAAAATGATTTTTTTTCTGGAAATTTATTACTTGCCAAAAATTTCTGTCCTGCTCTACTCCACAGTCTAGCAGTAGCTGCACCCTTTGTTTCACTCTGGACACAAGTAGTTTGTCTCTGATATTCACTGCTTTGCAGGCAGTGAAAGGAGAGGTTGTCTCAAAGGTAGCCTGGTCCCAGTCATCTATGTGCATTAAAGATCAGCACACAACAGTGAACAGGGAGTCAATTGAGGACTTAGAATATTTGGGCAATATGCCCTCAGTAGCTAGTCCTGGTCAATCAATACACCACCACTGGTTGTGACTTAAAGTCTCTAAAGGTATGTCTACACTGCACTTAAACACCCACAGCTGGCTGCTATCAGCTAACTTGGGCTTGCAGGATCCCAGAGCCTGAATGCCTACCCTGCAATGAAACAGCCCTATAGCCCTAGCCTGAGTCAGCTAACATAGGCCATCTGCAGTTTTGTAATTGCAAAGTAAATTTTACCTGAAACTGCAGATGTTTCTAAAATTGTATTAATTGCTCTCCCCAACAAGCTCTCTTAGAAGGCTGCTCATTTACTCCTGTAAACAGGCTTGAAGGAGCCAGTAAACTACCACCTGTGGGGACTGCTGAGGGACAATTTACATTTTGGAATCTAATAATCTCCCTTTCTCTTCTCCCCTCTTCCCTCCTGGGCCAAACAAAACATTCTAGTTACTACAGATCTAACCCAGTTTTTACTGTGAATATAAAAAGTTACAGATCAAAATTCTCATTTTTCCAAAATAACAGACTTTCTCTTCTGAAAATTGGATTTCAGTTAAGATACTACCTGTATAAAACATAATCTGATGTTTATAGGGCAATGCACATCTACTTGATTTACAGCATCCACAAAATATTTTCTCCTTTCTGCAAATGAGAACTGGTCACAAACTCAAAGGTTCTTTGCTATAGCATACTATAAATTATTATTCTGTGTTAAATACTTATTGAAGGAAGACTTACTGTTCACAATGTCACCTTGAAGTTGAAGAATTTGAGGAACAGGTATTGTGAGAACAACTATGTCAAACTGTTCTGGGGGTCCTGTTTTCTTGCAGACCTCCCATTTCCCCCCTCTGAGGTAGATCTCTGTTACATGGTGTTCATAGAAGACATCTGCACCTGTTGAAAAAAAAAAAAAGTTTAATACATACAATTCTGTATCAGATAGTAGAAAACATGCACAATATCAGAATAACTTCCATTAGTAATCAAAATTAAGGTCCTGATCCTGCAAACAGTTAATCACGTGCTTAAAGTTAAGCACCTAATCTGTCCCATTTCCATCAGTGGAACTGCTTGCATAGTTAAAATACGTGCCTAAGTGTTAACAGGACTGGGGTGTAAAGACTTAATGAATTATAATCACAATTATAACAGATTTGCAACATCAACAGTTGGAAAAAAAAATGAAAGTTATTAATAGAAACAACAATTTCAACATGGAGAGGTAGAATAAACACTGAAAACCAGTGGAATTTGAGTGTTTGGTTATCGTAGTTAAAGAAAACCAGCAATGCTGTTCTGACAGTTTATACCAGCTTGGTTATCTGCTCCTAAGTCTTTTTTAAACAGTTATAAATATAGTAAAGCTTTATATCACAGAGACATGTTGTAAAACTGTTTATAACAGCTAATCTCTCTTTTCAGCACAATGCTTTCCAGTCAGTTGACAGAGTCCCAGATCATCAAATGAACACCATTGTAAACCAATACTATATATTGCTTTAAAAATACCAAATTCTGGTCAGATGCAGTTACTCAATATTTGTATGACTCGAATTTCCCCCAACCTCTATTCACTCAAGGCATGATCCTATTCCCATAGAACTAAATGGCCTAATTATTATCCTAAAGGATCTGGTGATATGCAGAGATGCAAATATCACTTTGGCCTCTGAGCCTGCAAACACCAAAACGTGCATAAATGTACACATGCCAGCAGTATCATTGAAGTTAAAAGGACTGCTCACTCAGCTGAAGTTATGAATGTATAAATGTTTACAAGACTAGAGGCTTGGTTTTTAAATTTTTGCAAATTAGACATGTTACCCACTTAAACAACTGTAAGGTGTCAGCATGAAACATTTTTCTGAAAATGAATTGTCTTTTTCTGCTTCAAATAGACTGTATCAAGCCATATCCATCCCAAATTTATAGATTAAGGCCAAAAGGGACAATTGTGATGATCTAGTCTGTATAACCCAGGCCACAGAATTCCCTCCAAATAAGCCTGAGTCAGCTAACATAAGTTAGAACTAGACCATATCTTTTAGAAAAAACATCCCATTTTGACTTCAAAATTGCCAGTGATAACCAAAACCTTGGACACCGTTCCAAAGGTTAGTTACCTTTGCAACTTTGTTTCCCATCTCAATTTGTCTAGCTTCAACTTTCAGCTGCTGGCTCTTGTTATAACTTTGTCTGCTAGACTGAAGAACCCATTGCAAATACTTGTTCCCCATGTAAGTACTTATAGGCTGATCACATCACCCCTTAATCCTCATTTAGTTAAGATAAACAGACTGAGTTCCTGGAGTCCATCTCTGAGGCATGCTTTCCAATCCATCATGTGATGTCCCGCATGTACAAATCCTACACTCAGCTACCAAGCTTCCTTGCTCAAAGGACATGAGAGCAGTGCAGTGTCACTGCATTCAGACCCCGTTCCGGAGGGTATGCTGAGCCTGGGGTGCAAAGGAAAACTTCCTATTGCATTCAAGTAACAGTAGTCTGAAGAGGTGAGTGGGAGCCTTGGTCACTCCTTAATTATCCTTCCTTTGATCAGCATCAGAGAGTTGTCAGTTACAAAAGATGTCTAAAGACTACCTGACTCTGTTAAATAATGCTTGACAATTGAAGAAATTCCATGAGGTGTCACAAAATTGTGAGATCCTTCTTCCATCACCATTCCTTCCACAAAGGCAGTCAATGGCTTCAACACACCATGGGCCAAAAGGTCCTCATAGAAGCTAAAAATCAAACAAAATATACATGCTAACTATCTACAAGAACAGTAACAGCAACATTAATTGTTAACAATAGTAATTAAAGACTGGCATACACAAATTATATAACCTTTGCCTTTTATAACACAACTGAAATCTGAAGCTGACCTATATACGTTTAATAATTTATTCCTAAAAATTACATAAATAAAAATCAGAGAGGTAGCCGTGTTAGTCTGGAACTGCAGAAGTGACAGAATCCTGTAGGCATCTTAAAGACTAACTGAAGTATCGAAGCGTAAGCTTTCGTGGGCTAATACCCACTTCCGACGAAGTAGGTATTAGCCCACGAAAGCTTACCCTTCAATACTTTAGTCAGTCTTTAAGGTGCCACAGGACTCTTTTTGTCACTTATAAATAAAAATGACCTTATTTACTGTTCATAAGGATTGGTCCCTTACAAGGGAAAGGCAATATACCCACCTAGCTCTCCTCATTGCAATCCTGTTGGAAAGTTTCACATCAGCTGGAAATTCTGACTTACTGTGGCAGGAAGATAAACGATGGTGTCTGGAGCTAAAAGTATTTAAGCGACTGTCCACCTTTTTTTCCCTTGTGAAAGCTCTAAATCAGGGATCGGAAACTTTTGACGTGGCCTGCAGGGTAAGCGTGCTGGGCCGATTGCAGCTCCCACTGGCCGCAGTTCGCAACTCCAGGCCAATGGGGGCTGCGGGAAGTGGTGACCAGCACATCCCTCGGCCCACACTGCTTCCCATAGCCCCCATTGGCCTAGAGCGGTGAGCCATGGCCAGCATGAACTGAGATCAGCTGAACCTGTGGACGTAGCAGATAAACAAACTGGCCCAGACAACCACGAGGCTTACCCTGGTGGGCCGTGTGCCAAAGGTTGCCTATCCCTGCTCTAGATGATGACAGAGCTCAGCTTTGAGTATCTTCTAACAAGTGCAACTTTGCTTCCTTTGGTATTTACAAAAGATGCCCTGTACAGTTTATCATCAATTACCTATCATTACATTGTTGGCCCACTAACCCACAAATGCTAAGGATTTATTGTAATATTCCAAATCAATGAGCAGCTTCAAACAGTCACCCCTATTTTAAAAAAGCTTGTGCACATTTCCTCCCTCTCGCCAAAATATTACCCTGGCCCAGTGAAAACTTTTTTTTAAGCTCTAAAGGTGTTATATCATTGAAGTCTGATATTTCACAGTTCCATAAGGCAAGAAATAAAGTTTCATGCCACTGGAAATCAGTGATTCACAACGTTTCCAACTAGACTCAGCAGCTATCTGTCTTAGTTTTTCACAGCATCTGTTGTTGCAATGTTGAAGTACTTCCCTGGAACATAAGAAGCCTTGCCAGGCAGACCTAGTAGATTTTGAGACTTCTGTTCATTGCCCTGCCTGGTAGAATCGGCTCTGTTTTAGGATAGATGTGTGTGGTTTTCCCTTTTCACCTCTTACCCACAAATCTGGTATGGTGAAAGCCTTGTTAAAGAGGTTTTGCAGTGTACATTAAAAGCAGTCAAACTCTGGATTAGAATGAGCTCTTCTGGAAGCTTGCTCCACAGCTGAACCTCTCCCTTTGCAAATGATTTGTGTCTGGCTGTCACATGTTTGCTTTGCCCTGAGCTCTGAGTTGCATTTTTTCCAGTTGTTAAGGAGGTCTTGAACAGAGAAACTGAGCCTTGAATCACTGACCGTAAGAAAGATCAAACCCATGTCCTCGACTTGATAATGGAAACAGATTATGAGTTAGCAGAGGTAGCACAGCAGAGAGGTGATGTACTCATGGCAGTCTGACCCACTAACACAGCAAACACTATAGCAGGCCTGCACAACTCAGAAAACAGCGAGGGCCATATTACTGCAAAAAAGCCAGATGTGGGCCGAAAAGCCCTGCCCTCACCCCGCCCCCATCCGCTTCCCCACTGCTTGACTTGCCTCACCCCTACTCACCCCCACCCCCACGGGCTGCACTGTGAGCCTCTGCAGGCCACATGTTGTGCAGGCCTGCACTATAGTATTTTATCCAGGCTGCAATCTCTGCACTGTTGCTGTAGCTCAGTGTATCTCACTATATTAGCTTGGATGGATCTCTCTGGCCAGATCCTCACCTGGGAGGACAGAGTAAAGAGCCACTGGCAAAAGCTATTTTTCATCATTTAAACCCAGGAGACTTAAGCTAGGTGCCAAGTCAAGCAGGTCCCCAAGATAATCAATAAGATGAATACCTCCAGATGAGAGAGAGAGATACATAGCTTGTCTAACATATTTAAGTTGTTATTTGGAAAGCAGTGTAAAACCATTTTAATGAGACACCTGATACAATGCATCTTTTTTAAAGACAGAAAGTGATGTTTTATAATACCTGCAGAATTTTTCAGTGAATAAGCTATTGCTAGTCTGATACAGAACACTATATAACTGAGGTTTTGATGTTTGGTTTTTTTTTTCAGTACCCTAGAAGGAAAACTGGACAAATTCCAAAAGTTTTTGATTTTTTTTTCATATTTAATGCCTCTGACTCCAATTACGATACAGACAATGTGTAAAGTAACTCAAGGCAGAATTTAGCTTAGAATCCTGCAACTGGAGCCAAACTCAATGGGAAAAGTGTCAGATCCAGATCTGGTCAGTAAAACAAACCCACCTGCTCAATTCGGCTGCTCTTCTCCTCACTCCTGCTGGTCACTTCTACCTCCCTGTGCACTGTGTGTGCTGTGGAGTGAGTGTGCCGGAGTGGCAGAGCCTCTCACTCTGCAGCCAGCACACAGCACAGCAAGGGTGATGAATGCAGCTGCCACCTCACCAACCCCAGGGCCAAAAGGCAGCAGTGGTGATTCAGGTTTGGGGGGCAGTGTCAAATAGGTGTGGGTCAGGGCCTAATATTTAGGCCCAAGCAAACCTCTAATTTGGTCCTCTGTATTCTATTCTGTCATCCAAACTATTCCCTTAATTGTACTAAGGCCCAGTCTGTCACCCTTGTTCACACCAAGTGGTACCTCATTCCTGGAATACTTTCACTGAGATTGGGGGAACTACTGGCAGAGTAAGAATGGCAGAAGTTTACTGAACAACTTGAAGGTACAGCATGGCAGGCAAAGGGACCTGCTTCATGAAAATTAACTGCATTCTTACAACAGTTTTTGCATCTTTGTCTAGTGAGGACACTGCTGAGGAGCACATGCAGTTTCATTTTTTTTGTTACTTACCCAAGGCCAAACCTCAACAGCCTCTAACATGAGCAGTCCTATTAACTTCAACTAGGTGAATGAATAAGACAATCACAATACAGCCCTGGTCCTTATAGCTCGTTGGATCCATTTAGGAAATTTGTGCCTCAACACACACACTTTCATTTGATGACATTTTTGATTCTTAAAAACTAGTAGGGGCTGTTCACATCAAACAAGGGCTACCCTATCTAATTCAATACCTATTCCACATACTTGAAAATCTGCTAATTTAAAAGTCAGTCTCATTATTATTTTAATTTTTGATTCTGCTCTTCATTCCACTTAGCTACACAATGCACTAAAAATGATAGCTAACACTGTCTCTTAAATTCAACAATACAATTACTTTAAAAATAATATTCAAAGCATATCAAATACAAAATGTCCAGTCAATTTACATGCAGCCTGAAATTTAAATGTTGTCAATTCAATTTTTTAAACCAATATATATTTCCACTTCTAAACAAATTCCACTTGAACAACTGTTTTTGAACATCTCAAGTGTTTTTGTTTTAAATCTCAAAAACAAAGACCCTAAAAATGAAACTTACTATAACACAAACAAAATGGACCTCACAGATTTTTTTTTATTGTCCAAGCTGAGAAAACTGTAGAAAATAAACACCTGCTATAAACAATAACAAGGGTGTATCGTTTTTTCACTTTAGTAAAAAGTTGTTGTTAGTAACAAATGTAAGAAAACACTATAATACATGATAACCACCCTTTGATAGCTAAACGTTATTTTTAAAGGATCAGTGATCACCCTGGCCATTTGTATTCTAGGCTGGGTAGTGCAACAGCTCGCTTGTTACTTCTTCTACTCATTTTACACCACCAACAGCTTTTCATTCACCACCTCACCTTTGATGCTTTTGGGCATAGGCGGGTCTCAGCGTTATGTACTGTGCTCCCAGGTCCGCCGTACAGCGAGGGTTATGCGGGCTCCTGCTTGTAGCCATTCTTCCTCCTGGGAACACGCAGACGTGACTCAGAGGGCCAGGCTCTCCCATCTATACATACAGCCCTCGGACAAAGTTAGCGCCTAACAGGTGGGGGGTTACAAAAAATGACTTTCCAGCGGTATGTTGGATTGTCTGGTTCTAGCCCCAGGGGCGCTCAGCGCCCCGGTGCTCGAGTCCTCCAGGCGACGCCCCCTCCAGCCCTCGGCTGGTCTCCTTCCTGCACCGCCGTTCGCTCTCGCTCGGGCACATGCTGGCGCCCCAGCACCGGTCACTAGCCTGGGGAGGAGAGTCCCTCCCTCCGCTCCTGTTGTCGGGCCCTGCCGGCAGCTTTGCTCCCCGTCACGTCCGGGAGGCTGGGTAGGGCTGGGCTGTGTGTCTCCCAGGGGCACTGCCCGGCTCCCCCCCCGCGGGATGCAAACACTCGGGCCGTGCGCTTACCCGGGGCCGCTGCCTCCGAGCCGGGGTGCCATCGCTTGCCCAGCCCGGCTGCTTATGCGCCCGCGCCCCCCTGCCCCGCTGCATGGGCGCGGGGGGAGGAGAGTTGTGCCCGCGGCAGGGCCTCACCTGCGCCCCGGGCTTTGTCCCACAGCACGATGCGCAGCGGGCGCTGGGGCAGCTCTCTCCGCAGCAGCGCAGCGCACAGGCTGCCGGTCAGCCCGGCGCCCACGACCAGCACCCGCGCCATGGCGGCGGCGATTGGCCTGCACGGAGAGGTGACTCGGAGACCGGCTCTCCCACACAGACTGGCCCCGGACAACGTTAGCGAGCCCCAGGCCCGGGCTCCTCCCGCGGCTGCTGCGGGCCCAACCTGCGCGTTGCCCCGCGGAGCCTGCCCAGCCCCGCTCGTCTGCAGGGGGAGCAGCCGGGCGCCCCCGTGTGGCACCGGCTCCCGGAGCGCCGCGCACTAGCGCCGCCTCTCCCGGCCAGCGGGGCTCAGGGGATTCCCGCGGCTCTGTGTCCAGGGGCGAGCTCTGTCTGTCACGTGCGCACACGAGAGACGGGGACACGCAGCAATCACGCATGTACTCCGCACCGGGCCCTGCATAAACAAATCCCTACCCAGCACGATCCGTACACACTCCTCATGTATATCTTCCTCTCTCCCCCGTTCCGCCCCACCCCACTCCGTGTCCCTAAGTCAAACGACAACTCAGGTAATTGAATGCCCAATCCTGCAAGTGGCTCTCTGCATGAAGAGACTCCCCGTGCAGGGATAAGTCCACCCATGTGGAGTCACTTGCAGAACTGGGATCCAACAGCATCCTATAATTTTCAACATTTAGATACAATTCAGAATTTAGAGCTACACAAGGTCAGATATTTAATTTCTTCCTTAGAAGATGACCACCAATAACTATGATACTAAAATTCTTTTGAATTGCATACAGTCAGGAAAATCCTGTCTCTATTTACATATGCATTTCAATGAACCCCTTTAATTGCCTTAAAATATTTCTCCTCAATTTTTATACTACTAAAATGATATTAAAAGATTGTTACAGTCAAATGATTAAGCACACTAATATTAGGGAATGCAAATGTATTATAGAATATCATGCAATTGTTTCATACAACCTTGTATGTCACATTTTGTGACATGGAGTGAAGCCTTAGTCCTGCAAAGCACTTCAGCAAGTGGTTAACCTTTAGGGTACATAGCCTCATTAGTTCCACTGAAATCCATCTCTTGACTGAGATTATACACATGCTGAAGTGCTTTGCTGGATTGGGGCCTGATGGAGTCGGGGTTAACTGTGCTTACCTGAGTGGTTAACTCTGCAACCTTAAATGTTGTGTTATATATATATAATATATAACAAAAATTGCTTATTTCTTTTCCCCAGAAAAAAGTCAAAAGTCAGACCTTGTGAGAGCATCCAGTCTCATGCATCTTAGTAGGGAGGCGCTTGTTTGAATATTTTTACACTGCAAGGTACATAAAGACTGCTTGATGTGCCTTACAAGATATGTCACAAATGAGGTGGGCTACTATGAGTTCTGCCTCATTCAATACGTAGCAGATGGAAATCTGTATCTTGAACACAATATTTACTTGATCCTGGACAGCTGATTTTCTTTTCCTTAGGCTTGTAGAATAACTTTCCATTTTATTATGATCAATCCTGTATGTTAGGGACATGCATGTAAATATCTGTTTCTGTTTTGCAAGGCCGAATTCTTAAAAGATGAACAGAGATGAGGCAGGGCTTGATGAACAGCATAAAGGACCTAAAAGAAGCACTGAGAGAGAGGCCCACAATACAGCCACTCTCTGCTCTCAGCACTGCAGATATACATGAATAATCCTACAAAGTGAACTGCAGATTTACAGTGTACACTGTTCCATCACGATTAACTCTGTCAAATCAAAACCAGTTTTAACCAGAATACCTTTTCATTATCAAGGACCCTTTCCCAGCCAAATTTCAACTTCCTACCCTTACTGCTAAACGTATGTATAATTTTAATTAAAATTCTATTTGAATTTGTAACATCAAGTACAACATTATACTTTATCACGCAGTTTCCATTTGTAATACTTGTCATTTGTATGTTATGTGTACTTATTATATGTCTATCTGTGCTGTACGCAGTACATTACTTACCAGTGTTATTTCGCCTACAAATATTAAATGAAAACTTATCGCATAAGAATGAAATTACAATCTGGCATGGCTACTTAAGATATAATATGTTGTGTGGTGTGTTCATGAGCGTTACACGCCAAGCTTCCCTTCAAGAAGTCCAATAAAAAGATCATTTAGGGATTATTTAGGGATTCCTCAGAACCACTGTAAGCCTCATGAATTTAAGAGGTTGTAGTTGCCTTTATTAGCTTAACCTAACATTCTGTATATAGGAATAAGAGGGATTACTAAAGAAGACTAAATATAAACTCTGAAGTATGCAGAAAGCCTTCCCCTGACTACAAAAGGCTATAGAGTATTATATGTGCAACTAGTTTTGGCACAAAGGCCTGAATTTGGTATTGGATACATGAGGCAGAGAACTATGGGAATTTTGAATGTCCAACTTCAGACCCTGGGGCCTAGTTTTTCCAGAAGTGGTAAACATGCAGAGCTGCAAATGGGCTTCTTTTAACATATAAAGTACTACGAAAAATCAGGCCCTAGCCATCTCAAATTGGGCACCCAAATTAGTGGTCACTTTTGACCTTTGTTTTCTCTATGTTGCACATTTGCCCTTTAGTTGCCCATTTGCAAAATAGGGATCAGACCATTTCCAAGCTGTCTGGAGTGGCTCATGACCATGAGTGTTAAACTCAGGGCACACTGTTACAAACTAGAGCACAAACCCCAAATTGGTTGTATGTTCTGTATTTAGATTTCACCAAATATCAAGTGTGAACTCCTCAAGAACTATAACAGCCTTAACATGAAGTCACAGACAAACCCCTTGGGCACTCCAGTCTATCTTGCTATCCAGGTAAGCTTGCCTTTGTGATAGATTGTCCCTTACACCAAAAATCCCAACAATATTTAGGTTACTCCCAGTCCCAAAGGGCCAGTCACTTACTCCAGGTCAGTTGCACCTTAGGTCTCTCACTAAAGACAAAGTTTATATAGGATTGGCTATAAGGGAATAAAAAGATGTATTAATTAGGAAAAGGAAATAAGAGTTATTTATAAGGTTAACACAGGTAAACGTACACATACAAATGAGTAAGTGTTGGTAACAGAAGCTGCTGTATTATGCAAGGTCTGTATGCCCTTTAGGGCTAAGCAGCTTTGGGATCCCTTGCTTAAGCTTAGAAATATGCCCTCTCCAAATTCCAAGCAGGATAGTGATGGATATTCTATCAGCAGAAGGAATTCTCCATCCCCCAGAGTTCAAACTTTGATGGATTTGTGCATGTCCCCTCTTCATGGGTGTGGCGGAAGCAATCAACAAAGTCTTTTGTCCACTGATGCTCCACAATGGTTCATCTGGTGCTTATAGGACTTTTATGTTGGGCAGGAGATGCACCTTTTGTGGTAAACTAGTATTTCACACTTGGTAATACTTCTATCCTGACTGTGAGAGTTTCCTGTTTCATAGCAAACACTTTCATAGTTAAAGCAATCACTTTTATATATTATCTTATAACATTGGATACAGATATGAGTGATGCTGATACATGCAGCAACTCTCAAGCATTTCATAACGTTCAAACACTAAACATGTCTCTATAAATCTAATACCTATTTTAACAAAACGAACACACAGGTGTGCCAGAGTGTTTTTCAGCTATGTCAGTGTTCGGTGAGACCTATGGGCCATGGCATGAGCTGGCACCTAAACTGTAAGCATCACAACCACCACCTCGCTTCACAAGGATTTTGCGAAAATAAATTCATTCGTGTTTGTGAAGCACTCTGGCAATATGCTATTGAACCTCATAGGAGCACCCAGGAGAAAATTACTAATTCTGCATTAAAAGCACAGTGTGAATAGTATGCAGTAAATAAGGCCTGAGGCCACACACTGAACAATGAAGATAAAACAGAATATTGAATAATACCATCCATCCTATGCTGGATGAAGCAGGGTCTGAATGAGGCAGAGGGTCTGTGTTTTTCCACTATTTTTTCTATTCCTTACCATACTCTGCTGTACATAAGAACACAAGAAAGTAAGAAAAACACTCCACTGTATCTAAAGCACTTAAGAAAATACTGTCTTTCTGACCTTCCACGTATTCTTTCAGGAAGGACTTTCAAGCTATACCACATATTGCAACACAGCTCCTAAACAGCCAGAAGCATTTTAAACTCTGAAGCTCTAACTCTTGTAAATCTTTTAAATACTAGCATAAGAAATAGGTAAGGGGATTTATTTTATTTTCCTCTTTTACTGATGGAAAAAAGAGAGAACAAACACTGAAGGGCAGGGAGTAAGAGGGGAAGCATACCCTCCCCATCACCCACTTTTCCTTACTGTGCATTTAGATTAAAACAAAATATGAAGTCCTTCATCACAAAGAATTCTGCACCTCAAATATTATTAATGACATTTTCTAGACTAGAGAATAATGTCAGTACCTTTTTCAAGCATCAGCTTATGACTAGCATTTCAGATTCTCCACGTCTCACTCCATAGACAAGGGTCCCTACCATGTCAGTTCTGTTTCTTTCCCTTTAATTTTCTCATCCCCCTCCTCACTGTATTTCTCCTCCTCACTGACTAGCTTTATTCTGTCTCATCTGAAACCTGTAACTCTGAATGTCTCTCTTCCTTTACTGTTTTAATTAATGGACTCTATAAAGTATTGCAGATTTCCTTTATTTATTTATTTATTTTTATGGCAGCTACATGGTTAAGCCTTTCTTCCAGTCCAGAGGCTGGGCACCTGCCTCTGTTGCTATTTGTACATGGCACTTTGTGTGGCAATGTTTATGCTGTAAGCAAGAGTGAGCAAAACGCCACTATAATGTGTGACCGGGCATAGGCCAGCAGATCGGAAACCAAAGGCCAGGTCTAAGGTTAGATACCAGTTTTTCTATATGATGTTTTATTAGGAAATTAGAGTCAACGGTTATGCCAACTGTTGCAGAAATTGGGAAGTGGGTTAGAAATAACAACCACCACAAAACTGTAGAACCGAATAGTAGAAAGTCACAGTGTGGAAAGATGGGAAACTTCCTGTAGTTTTTGCTGTTAACTTTCACTGTTTCCAATGTCCTTGCTGTAATATTATTATTCAGTAGGTATTTTCAAGAGCTTTTGTCAACATATATTTCAATGTTTTATTTGAGAACCTATATCTCATAGGACCAAATTCTGGCCTCAGTTGAGAATGCGGCACCTCAGAAGATAAGAGTAGGAGCCAAGGGATACACTGAATTATCAGAAGTAAACAATTATTTTGGGTGTGTCAGCTTCTGGGTACCAATCTGAGGCACCTAGGGCCAGATTTTTGAAGTAATAGGCTCCTAAAGTCATAACGCTCTAAATATCAACAGCAGGTTGAACAGATTTTTCTCTTCTGACTGCAACAAACCACTTATTACAGTGGTTATAGGAGCCTGGTAAAATGATGGAATATGAGGTATTAGACTACTAAATACTTTTGAGGATCCAGGCCTTAAAGCCTAATTTTTTCAAGATGCCAAGGACTTGGAGCTCCCATGGCTAACTTCTGAGAAGTTTGGCTGTAATATTTATCTGGTATAGACTGCCCCAGCCAAGGTTGAATTCCTTCTTTTGAACATTGTTAAAGTAGTATTTTCTATTCTTTGTCTTTCTTTTAGTTCATCCTTCTTCTGGGGGCGAGACAACCCATTACCTCAAAACTATTCCATTCCCTGCCGAGCTGCCTATAACTCCTTTAATAAATGGTTTGTTGAATTCAGAATAGAAAAATTTGTTCAGCCTGCTGTTAACTAGCTTAATAAATGTAACTTTTTGAGTCTTAATATCTGTGGACATTTAGGGCATTATACTAAAACGTGTATTTTACAAATATATGTAGTGTGGTCACCATATTTATCATTTTCCTTTACAGTGTTTCCAAAACTTTTGTAAACTGAACCCCCTTAGGAAAATGAAATCAGCTGTTTCCCCTGCAATCCCACCATGAATTCTTAATGGCTTGTCCACCTTAATTTATACATCTTCCACATTGTCCTGGCTTTTTTGGCATATTCCAGAGTTAGACAAATGATTGAAATTTTCCAATGATAACATCTACAATGTTCTACCTTTCAGATATTCCGAAAGGGACAGCCCTTGTTCCAAACATCTCCCAGTGCACTGTGCTGTTTTAAAATTAATTGTATGATTCTTAATGCAGCAATTTACGTCCCATCTAGTGGTGAATTAAAAGCTCACTGTGGACCATATCCAGTCCAACCAAAGGTCCCTGCACTACAAATCATGCCACACCTGGCTCCCTGTCCTGCCAGTACTGCCTCTTGTTTCTTAGGTAATGTCTACACTACCATTTTTGTTGGCAAAACTTATGTCACTCGGGGGTGTGAAAACACCCCCTCCCCCCCCGAGCAACATAAATTTAGCTGGCATAAGCAGTGGTGTGAACAGCACTGTGTTGGTAGGAGAGCTTCTCCCACTGACATAGCAACCTCTGCTTGTTGGGGGTGGTTTATTTATGTCAACGGAAGAGCTCTCTCCTATCAGCATAGAACTGCTGCACAAGAGATTTTACAGCTGTGCTGCTCTAAGGTCTCTAGGAAAACACAGCTGAGTCCCTTGTAGAATGCAACATTCTAGTATTTCTAGTGTTTGCTACTGGCAAAGTCCCACGTATCATACTATAAAAAGTGAATAGGCTAAAATGGGGGGGCTATTCAAACCACATACATTTTTAGTAGAAAATACTTTTATCAGTTGGACACTGAGCTCATTACTAAGTTTTAGACAATAATAATCTAGATTATTTTCTCAACTGGGGTAGATAATGGCTTTACTTCTAAATAAAGCTATTTGATTTTAGAAAAATGTAAAGGTTTCTTATATACCTCCATTAACTAGCTGGAATTCTGAGCTCATAGTCAAGAAAACTTGAGCTTGAGATGGCAACAGGCCAGTAACACTTCTATTTGTAACAGAGGTGGTAACCATTGTAAAGGTGTTTTCTCATATCTCCAGTTAAGACATTCCATGCTTTACAATGTCCGGGGCTTAATGTAGTTTAAAGTGATTCCTTTTCTGTTTTGAATCCCATTTTACACTTATCTTCTGGAAGATTTTTCAGGCCCCATAGAAGTTAATTTTGCAATGAGTTGAGTAGTGTTCTATTGCTAGAAAACATTTCTTTTCATTTATGAATCATAACTTTTCATATCAGTGAATTGTTTGTTTTGGGAGTGGTTTATTTGACCAAAGAATTTGGTGTATGATTAGGAAATGTGCTATGCATACTATTACTATTAATAATTTATAGAGAAACATGATTGGTTCTCCTGTGACTGGTGGATTTTCCTTGATGAGCTAGTCTAGTTAAAATCAAGTAGAAGTGGGTCAGCTGGAAATAGCAGTTCTGGGTTTAGAGGTAGACATCTAAAGCAATCAGAAAGCCATGAGTACATGTAAAGTCTCAGAAGAAAATAAGAGTGGTATGTAGAGTCCCAGTTGGTGCTTCTATAGAAGGCGAGTTTATTAAATGTGAATATAGACATCAATGAGAGTTTGGAAACAAAAGATTTAGAGTCAGAAGGAAAATCTCTCTTGTTCAGCTGATAAGTCAGCCTCCAAGGCTGCTTGGAAAGAGGGAGACAAGAAGGCCTTCAGAAAGAACTATATGAGATATCACGTAGGCCTTTTATTTTCCAGGAATTTATCGGGTTTAATTCAAAAATTTTTAAAAATGGGATGAGATCAGTAAAAATGAAAAGGAAGTCAGCAAGGGGGGAGTCTCCATACTCACAGGGACCTGGGGGAGTGGGGGTGGGAGCTGGTACTCTTAGGGCACTCACCATGTGCCAGTTGAGGAAGCCTTCCACTCCATACAGTGGTGGATAGTCTTGGCTGCTGGAACCTGGCTCCTCACCCATCTTGTTCCTGCACAAAGTTGCAGGGAAGCAAAGTGGGCTGCACTGAAGGGTCAGGAAAGGGGTCAGCGGAAGGCTGCAACCCATGCGTACTTGTCCCCCTGCTGGGCAGAGCCCCCTTTTGATCCTGGCCCTTAGTGTGGCCCAGTCCACTTCCCTGTGAAAAATTTCCAGGAAAGTCTTGAGATCTTGAGGAAAGTCTAAAAAACTGGGTGAGTTATGGTCAGTCTGCCATATTATTCTGTCATAAAATGTTGGCATTCAGAATAAATTATCCATCTGGATGGTATTGCCACATTGAAAGAAATAATCCTCTTTTAATAGTGCTAGTGTAATGGCATGACAATATCTTAGGTGCACAGCAAACTAATGTGGCATTACTACAAGTTTTTTTTTTCCACTCCCCCCCCCCCCCAACATAAGGTGACACTTAGCTTGCATGTTAGAACTGTATGCCAGTCCACACTCAGGAAACATCAGAATATAGTAAATTAAATGTTCGTTTTTTGTCTTTGTACCATACTGCTGTAAAGGAGTGGCAGAGTAGATATGTTGTAACCTTATTTATTTTTTTAATACTCTGTTTGTGACCAGCATATTTATTTAGAGAGACCACAAATTCAGTGACCACTATCAGAAGGAGTCCAGAGGATAATAGCAAGAATCATAAAGGGATTAGAAAATCCTAACCAGCAAGGAAAGGTTAAAAATAACGGGTATGTTTAGTTTTGAAAAAAAAAAAAAAAGACCGAGGTGGGACTGGATAACAGTCTTTCAATATGCAAAGGCTATCGTAAAGAGGACAGTGATCAGTTGTTCTCCATGTCTACTGACGGCAGGACAAGAAATAGTGGGGTTAAGCTGTCGCAAGGGAGATATAGGTTAGATATTAGGAAAAACTTGCTAACTATAAGGGTAATTAACCTCCCTGGGAAGCTGTACCAGAACTTTTGGAATCTTTATCACTGGAGGTTTTTAAGAACGGGTTGGATTAACGCTCGTCAGGAACTGCACTGAGGCAGAACCAAGTAAACTTGTCTAGGTTTACTTGGTCCTGCCTTAGTGCACGGGGCAGGACGAGATGACCTCCCACGGATCCTTCCAGGTTTAGGTTTCTGTGATTTCTTTTTTTTAAAAAAAAAATCATATTTTGGTGCTAAAGTTAATAGCAAGAGGGCTGTATCCAAAGAGAAGAGATGCACCTTGTGGGCTTGAGGTCCACAACCGAGTCCTGCACAGGTGTCCATCCTGGCAGCAATAGGGAAGAGGAAGGGGACATGACACCACCCCACTCCTAAGTCACGCGGGCAACCCTCCTCCAATGGGAAGAGGAGAGACAACTGAAGTCACCAGTAGCCAGTTAAAGGGAACAAGGCATCCAAGCAGCACTGAAAGCAGTTTCTGAGGCTGGGCTCAGTCCCTGATGCCTGGAAAAGCAGGAAGGAGGCTATGAACAGCCCTGCTTTCCTCTAGGTGACAAGACTAGAGAGCAAAGCAGAGAGAAGATCTCCCAATAGCCAGCCAGCATAGCACCGCCAGGCCCAGCAATTGACCTATCTGTAACCCCAGCCAGCAGAAAAGCCTCAGAAGGGTACAATCTGCCCCACCTGCCAGCAACAGAAGGAGACAGCCTTCTCCTGGTTCTCCTTCCACCACCTGCAGCCAGCCCACACCGGATCTGGGATTTTTGGATCGTGAGAACTGACATGCTTGCATCTGAACCTGCGGGTTCCAAGCTTTAAAGACTGTCAGCACCATTCCTGAAGGGTGTGGGTGTTTTAGTTCCTCTCCAGTGATCGCCCAGGAAGGACCTGCATGCTTACACCAGTCTTTTGAGTGCTCTGCCAGAAAGGGAACTTGAGTAAGTATCCTGTATTACAGCTAGATAGGTAATTAAGGTTTAATCTTATACTGTTAAGGCACATTCCATCTATGAAAGGGCTTTAATCTGCCTAGATCATCAAAATCTGCACTACCAATTCCCAGTATAATAAAGTGTGTTTCTAAGAGCATCTCCTTACAGGCCTGCAGCATGCCTCCACATGTACCACCCAGGTACTTGAAATGTGAGGGACTGAAGGAGGAGACACTTTTGTGGGGTGTGTTAATCCAGTGTAATATGGTGTGATTTATGCTTTATCTGTATTTATAGATAATGTATTATAAATTATTGTAGTAAATTCTTGTATCACTTTCACTATGATCATGAGCACTATAGAAAAGCCTAAGATAGACAAAGCAACTCTTTTAACCAATGTCTTTTTCCTTTTTTAAGGAAATAAATAGACTTGGCAAAAATTGATTTTTATTTTTTTAAAATTTCAACACATAATGTCAACATTTATTTTACAGGATTTTTTATTTTTATCCATTTAAAGTTTGCACAGTTGCAGAAAATTATGGGACTACTGCAAGTGTAAGCATTTGCAGGATTGGAACTCCTGATGGCTAGCAAGGTAGCAAACTAAGAGTAAACTCCTAGATTTCCTTACAAATAAAAATACATGTGCCCACAAAATTGTAACAGATAACCTGTAAAGACAGTTAGGTCCTTGCTAATTTTCTATTAGAGTGGTCTACAAAGACATTTCAACCTTTCACCCAACAAATATTGTTGAGAGTGATACATTTTCCTTGCATCTGATTTTTTTTCCCCACCAAATACCGACAGTGTTTAGTCCAAAGAGGCTTCTCTCAGGTCAGTATTACTTACTTTCAATAGATTGGAAGTCCAGGGCACTTTCTGGGTTTAGTGACCAGATAGAAGGCATTTGATTTGAGATATATTATACAATTATACAATGAAAATAGAAATTAAAAATCTGGCCTATGCCAGTTTATTTTAATACATTTTGCAATTTCAGATGGTATGTGCAAGGCACTGATAGAGAATTATTGTCCAGGTCATTAGCGACTAGTATTTCTGGAACTCTTCTCAACTTAGTTTAACAGAGATTAGCACTTGATCATGTAGCCCTTGTATATGGATGGGAAGGCTTTAAACCAGCTGGACATAAACTGTAAGGAAATGATGGATTCAGCAGTTGTTAGTTCTGTTAGACATGAGGGCCAAACCAAAACTTGGGGATCCAATGCCACCAAATGCTGTATAAGTTTTGATCCATCTCTAGTTGCTTTCCAGCTCAACCCCATTTCTAGTTGTTGTAAACTGTGTATTAACAACGTATAGTGCAAGTGTTATCTGTGCTTTTCTTCTACATCTCCTGAGTCTTGAACTACGTGACTGATGTTGCTATTTATTTGAGGCTAGTGTTCTAGCAATTAATGACCAGTAGAATAACCACCAGAGAGCAGGATTTCATCATATTTTTCCTAGAGTACAGCACTGCAGAATAAACATGAGTAATAGTAAGCTATATTAAGTCATAACTGATACAGTTTGTGTAAGTTACCCTTGTTTTTGATGGCACTAACACAGTACACATTTTTTTTTTTTGAAGTGACCCAAGATGTGGCTGGCTGTAGTTGTTACATGTTTGATCCATGGAACTGTATCAGCACAAGGATTTGTTGGTGATAACACACCTTTTAATCCTGAAACATTCATGAATATTGTAAGTCAAGTGTCCAAGGGTGAGGGGAAATCTCTGAAATGTACATATCTGATAGTTAAATGTGTAAGTCTGTAGATTAAACCGACAGAGCATACAATAGATAATGTCCCATAATCAGTATTCCCTGCAATATGATTCCACTAGAAACTTCTTCCAGTTAAATCCTGAGTGAATACATGGCCTAGGAAAGCCTTTAAAAATTAGACTGCCAACAGGATTTTCAAGACCAAAGCCTTTCATTTTTCTTCCTGCAGAGTGAGATCATTACCTACTGGGGATATCCCAGTGAAGAGTATGATGTTGTGACAGTGGATGGCTACATACTTAGTGTTAACAGAATACCTCATGGGAGAATACATGCTGAGAACACAGGTAAAATTGATGTCCATATTAAACAGGACACTTGCTGTATCCTTAGAGTTAGGGTCAGGAAGGAATTTAACCTAGAACATAGACCTATGTTCAAGAGGCTTACAGGGGTCCCAGAAAATTCCATGAGTTTGGTTTCACAGAGTTTCCATCCAGTAAAGGGAGATTTATGGAGAAGGCCCTTCCTTGTAGTGCCCTGAAAGGCTTTTCCTCCCACACTCTACTCTGCCCCACAGCTTTGCACCACTCCTAACCCTCATGATCCCCAACTGGCAGCACTGGTCCTGCAGAAGTCATGCTGACATTGGCAGAGTCCTTCTGTGGCTGTGTAGGTCTCAAAGAGAACAAAGTTATGTTCTAGTTCTGCCCCAAAATTTCTGGAGCATGAGTAATGGATCTTCTACAGGGCACAGACAGTGGGGGAAGAGTATTACTGAATAGTTCTAACACCACCCCTGAGCTTGTTCCCTAGGGGAGCCACTGGTTCTCAGTCTTCCCCATGATCTTAGGAGCAGAGAAGGATGATCTGGGCCCTTGTTAGAGAAGTACTTATTTTCTGCTTTTTGTCAGTCTTCAAAGGGGTAACCAATCTCTTACTTAGTCATCTGTTTTATCTATATGATTCCATGGCTTAAACTAAAGCATGTACATCAAATAACTCAATATTAAATTACTTGTCTCATTTATTATGATTAGGTTTCTAATCTCTTGCATAAATTCAGCACTGAAAGTATGTGATCACGTGTTTCTTAAAAAAAATTATAAACCAAAACTTTTTTGTTATGGGGAAAATCAGTATTGCGATTTGACTCTAGGTGGGCTGTATGATTGTCTAATGGGAACTCTTTTGGAATAAGAGATTCTGCTCAACTGTTGCTTTTTGGAAGATTACAAATAACCAAATGCTTCGGCTCAAACAAATTAATATGAAAAGAGTCAAGAGGAGAAAAGTGTTTGTTTTGCATCTTGTGCTAAACCAAGCCTATCCTTGCAGAATCAAGCCTAACCTTTCAGGGGTTAAGCACTGTCCTTGCCATGTGTACAAATGCAAAGGTAGTCTGTTTTCCCCCTGCTAATCCCTAGAATATAGCTAAACAGTGCTAACTTTCTGTATAAAAATGGGAAGAAAATTCTGCAGTAAAGTGCACTTTAAAGGTCACAAGAAGACAGTGAAGTGTGTATGAGGAACTCAGAAGAAAGATGCAGGTGAGGATCTCAGCATAGTGAGAGGACAAGGGAAGGAGTATTGAGTGGGGAGGGAGGAGAGGAGATTGGAAGGGAAGAGGAAAGATACAAGCAAAATAATGGAGGATGGGGAGGGAGTAGACAAACTGAAGGTGGGAGAGGTGAAAGGTTTCTGCCTGTGGGCATTGAAAACTGAGTCTTGTTAGTATAAACCATGCTGGGCATGAAAAAGAAGCCAGGATGAGTAGAGTGCCACTGCTGCAATCCAGATGTTGAGATCTAAATCACTGGTCCTGCTGAGAGCAACATTATTGCTTATCCAGAAGAATCACCAGCCACAAACTTAAAACAGAGACCACCAGTCTGGAGGAGCCCTGTTTTATTTTTGCTTTGCCTTTCAGCATGTACTTCAGGGAAAATCTTTAGAGCCTGAGAAGTGTCATTGTACAGGGCTGATGGGAAAAGGGTACGGTGCATAGCTGTGATGATCAGAAGATGCAAAGCAGTCTTAGGTTTCAGAATCAGAGAGGTAGCTGTGTTAGTCTGGATCTGCAGAAGCGACAAAGAGTCCTGTGGCACCTTGTAGACTTACAAAAGTATTGAAGCATAAGCTTTCGTGGGCTAATACCCACTTTGTCTGATGTATGCAATGGAAGTATACAGAGGCAGGTATAAATAAGTAGGCAAGAATCAGGTTAGAGATAACAAGGTTAGTTCAATCAGGCTGGACTACTTTATCTCTAATCAGGGACGATGAGGTCCTCTTCTAGCAGCTGATCTGGAAGTATGAACACCAAGAGAGGAGAAACTGCTTTTGTAGTTAGATAGCCATTCATAGTCTTTGTTTAATCCTGAGCTGATGGTGTCACATTTGCAAATGAACTGTAGCTCAGCAGTTTCTCTTTGAAGTTTCAAAGAGACTTCTCACCAGCAACAGCACACTGCGCCATAATAACTTTAACTCAGGAACCAATCCATGCAACAAACCTCACTGCCAACTCTGTCCACATATCTATACCAGCAACACTATCACAGGACCTAAACAGATCAGCCACACCATCACCGGTTCATTCACCTGCACGTCTACCAACGTAATATACGCCATCATGTGCCAGCAATGCCCCTCTGCTATGTACATCGGCCAAACTGGACAGTCCCTACGAAAAAGGATAAATGGACACAAATCACATATTAGGAATGGCAATATACAAAAACCTGTAGGAGAACACTTCAGTCTCCTTGGACACACAATAACAGATTTAAAGGTAACCATTCTGCAGCAAAAAAATCTTCAAGACCAGACTGCAAAGAGAAACTGCTCAGCTACTGTTCATCTGACAAAGTGGGTATTCATGCATGCATCTGATGAAGTGGGTATTCACCCACGAACACTTATGCTCCTATATGTCTGTTAGTTTATAAGTGCCACGGGACTCATTGTCACTTTTGCAGATCCAGACTAACATGGTTACCCCTCTAATACTTGAGTTAGTCTAAAGTGATTACTTAATACTTCTGTGAATTTATTTGTTGTATTATTGATTATGGTAGGGCATCTAGAGCCATGGATGAGTCTCTTTATAGTTTAAAACCTAAATAAGTGAATGTTACCAGTGTGTATTTGTTTTGGGGGGTTTTGTTGTTTTTTTCCATTGTACGCTGAGTGATGGCATGGCTAAATAAATCCATCAGAGGGAGCCATTGGATTAGAAATGGCGTTGTTATTGAGGTGATGCTCAGCAATGACAAGGGGATGGGTAAGAAGTACAGAAAGTCTATGATGGATTTCAACAATCTATCAGTTGTATAAAAGCTTCAGAACAGTGTCTGAATTCAGAGTAAGTTTTGATTATTGTTTAACACTTGCCTGTGTAATGTGAAAACCCATCATGACTGAGTGCCCAATGTGGGCCACATTGAGAATATCATGCTTAGGGCAGACCCCAAGAAATGTGGCAGACAGTCCTCCAAACACTGGTGATTTATTCAATAATTAGATTCACCAAACCAGAAACAAGGAATTTCTGTATCACCACACTGGTTAACAAGAAGTCAAACACAGTCCCCTTTAGGCGTTCCAGCCCTTGGTTACCATCCAGACAAAATGGTCTAATAGGATGAGTGGTTGCTGAAAACACATTTCACCATTTGTGTGGTTCTTCCATTCTCAAGGGATCAAACACTTAACCCAAGTCAGTATGTGTCTCAGATCTTACCCAAAAGTAAACTTACTAAAGATTTGTTAATAAAAGAAAAGAGAGTGAGGACTTCAGTCAAACTGTATGAGTCCATCTGCTCTCAAGAATGCCTGCTTGACTGGCTGGGGACTTGACCTTCCACAGTAACTGGAGTAGTAATGGTGGTGTCACCACTTCCTATGTGTGGTATGAACATACCCTTAAAGTTGAGATGTGAATTGGCAACCTGTCTGTCATGTCCTGAGATGGGATGTTGGATGGGATGGAATCTGAGTTACTACAGAGAATTCTTTCCTGGGTATCTGTTTGGTGAGTCCTGCCCACATGCTCAGGGTTCAGCTGATCGCCATATTTGGGGTCAGAAAGGAATTTTCCTCCAGGGCAGATTGGCAGAGGCCCTGGGGGTTTTTTTTCCCCTTCCTTTGCAGCGTGGGGCACAAGTCATTTCCTGGAGGATTCTCTGCACCCTGAAATTTTTAAACCATTATTTGAGGACTTCAATAGCTCAGACATAGCTGAGAGGTTTATTGCAGGAGTGGGTGGGTGACATTCCGTGGCCTGTGTTTTGCAGGAGGTCAGACTAGATGATCATAATGGTCCCTTCTGACCTTAGTTTATGAATCTGAGAGTTAAAATGTTTAATAATTTGTATACATATTAATGATTGCCAAGTTCTTGTCAGGTTTGTAGTAGTGATGGAATAGTCTGCTGACTTGTAAAAAGCCTCTCTGGAATCACCCAAACAGATTAGATATTAGTCTTTGTCAAAGCTCCCTTGATAGAAATCCAGTCTGGAGAAATGAAGCTGGAAGTGAAGGGAGAATGGAGATGTTCCACCTACAATTTATATCCTTTGCCCTCTGCATGGAAATTCACTATCCCAAATAAAGCCCAATGCCCATTTGTATGGAAAGTTACTGGCCAAAGATGGAGTCCAGGGCCACATGAGCATATCACATGTCCTTGAGTGATTTGCCATCAGCTTCTTGCTGTTAGAGGCATCTGTAGGAAGACCTGCTGGGTGAGAGGAGTTTCTTCAATGGCCCATTGCGAGCGATGAGTGTCGTTAATGGGCCATCAATATCAGTGATGCAAGTAGATTTTTAACTCTTACCAGTATGGTACCATCTTGACTCTGACTCCCCTCACAAAAAATGTTCCATGACTAGACCCGTGCGTGCTCCAAATTTATATCTGTGGTTAGAAATCAGTATCCATGGAACTGCAGGGCTCTCTGTGGAACCTCTATTTATACTGCTTTGTTGGAGTGTCATGGGGTGGTTAGATGTTTCCACAAAGTTGCAGTGGTGTTAGGGATGGGGAAGAAGGAGAGGTGGGCAACTGTGGAAGGATAGTAGGTTCAAAGATAGGAAGGTGAGTGGTGTTACTCCCAGCTTGGTCAACATCCTAGTGAAGGCAAGAAAAACTCTTAGGTAGCAGCATCACCTTCAAGTAGGCCAAATCTCTTTGTTCTCTGGTACCACTTTCTGTGCAGTAAAACACATAGTCATTTCCTTGCTGGGCTTGAGCTGCTAGTTGTTTTCAGGATGGGACAGGGAAGGCTCCTATATCTGCCGGTGTACTCTGGACACCAGGTCCCCAGGTCAAGTGATCACAACATAGATCAAACTGGAATTACTGCTAATTAAGGTGTTCATGGGTGTAAGTGCAGTGAAAAGGTTTCATGTCAGGGATCTTTAAGGAAAAAAGGTCTGAAATGCAGTGGTATAAGGTTCTTTGGCACTGACTCCATGAAATTAAAAAAAACAGTTAATATAGCAACGGTTCCCAATTTTTTTTCCCCAATGAACTCTTTGGCATCTTACAAAGTTTCCTGGACCCTTTTCATTTCTGGTACTACTGGAATGCCCCCTCCAGAGTAACCCTGCATGCATAGTGTGTCAGAAGTCTTGCTGTGCCGAGGAGACATTTTGAGATCAAAATGGCAGCCTCCCCATGTGGAAAGAGAACTGGAACGCTGTCCCAGTGTGTGCTGGCCCTGGCTCCAGCAACAGACCACAGCAGAGCCCATGGCAGACCTGTAGAAGTCCGGAGTCCCCACTTTGGGATTCACAGTATTGTAGCAATGATTAGGAGGGGAATGAACATAACCATGTGATGGTGGGAAGAGATCATGAGAAACTGCCACATCAAGATACAGTTATGGGAATTAGTGTGGATTATATGAAGAGTCTGAGAGAGGCTGTAGATCCAGTAATCAGAATGAAACTCACTAACTTGAGACATCTTTCCAGGCACGAACTGCTTAGAGCCTGAACTACACAACAGATATGTTTTTTGACAATCAAATATAATAGGACTAATATTGAAGTACATCTTCAGTGTGCGTTTAGCCATGGTACTTATAAGCCATTCCCTTAAATCTTCTCCCAAATTTTCCATATTTAGTGATGATAGCATTCAAGAAACATAATTTTTTCCATTAAATTTTTCTTTATTTAACACTCAGTAGTATAAGTGAGAGAATACTTCTATGTAGTTTTCCTGTTGTAAGAAGTGTCTTTAAGGAATTGCACATGATCGTCTCTCTGGTAATTCAGCTTCATCCCTCAACAGCTAGAACTGGGTATTAGAGTCAGGAGTTTGGCTGTTGGGGAATGAGTGTCATTTTATTATCAATGTCACAGAAGTTTTGGTTGTGTGGAATACGCAGCATGTGTCTGTCTCTCTTTCAGGTCCAAAGCCTGTTGTGTTTCTGCAGCATGGTTTACTTACAGATGGCAGCACCTGGATCACCAATGTGGCTAAAAACAGCCTGGGCTTCATTCTGGCAGATGCAGGCTATGATGTTTGGATAGGAAACAGCAGAGGGAACACCTGGTCTAGACGACACGTAACTCTGTCAGTACACCAAGAGAGATTCTGGGCTTTCAGGTAGACTATAATTTGGGATAAACAATAATGTGACCAATTTATTTTGTTTTATAAAGTGGTGTTGTGAAAGTTTTCATTAATTCAGTTAGAAATTAATAAAAGAATTACAGACGCTCTGCGAGTTATGCAAATCCGAGTTATGCAATTTTGAGCTTATGGAAAAAGCTTGGTAAACTAGAAGTAGCAGGGTGGGTGTTTTTGTGTGTGTGTACAATGCTCAGAGATATGTCTCTGACTTACGCAAAATCCGAGTTACACAAGAACTCCATGTGGATCAGTGAATCATTTTGACTGTATAGTGGAGAAGGGTTTAAACATGATTCCTTACCTCAGTTTCTGGCCTAGTGTGGATTGGGCTATAAACATTAGAGGCACATTGAGGGACCAATATGGAGAGGTTCGCAGTGCATGTGCTATGCCTGTTCTATGGTTCAAAGATATTTTGTGTTTAAAAGTAGACACCTAATTTTATTACATGTAAAAATGGTACTTTTCCTTTTGCAGCTTTGACGAAATAGCTAAATATGACCTTCCAGCAGTGATTGATTTTATTGTGCAGAAAACTGGACAAGAGCAGTTGTATTATGTTGGCCACTCACAAGGCACCACTATAGGTAAGTTAAGGGGAATACTGTGCATTGTTAAGTATGGAAATAACTGTCCATTATAAACTAGATCTCTTCTCTCCTTTGCCACACACCACCTCCCGTACCAACATGTGCCCTGTTTCCAGTTCCCTTTGTTTCTGCTGCAAATACCACAGGCAACCAGAAGAGAATTTTTAGGGCAATGTCATGTCCTGGTTGCTCTGTCATCTGAAAGTCATGTTCCGTTCTTTTCAGACTTATGCATAATCACTCCATAACTGGGATGCAACAGGAATGTGTAGTTAAGGTGCACACCATAAAGTACAGATTTTAATCTTGGGCCTGTCCACTTTAGGAAGAAAGTGCATTGCTAGAACATGTGAGTTAGCATGTTTCAACGAGCACATTATAAAATATGAACAGAGAGCAGCAACATTGTATTTGAACACCCGTGGTTCACCTTGGCCAACTAACATTTTAAAACACCATTGCCCTGTTTTCTCTAGGGTTTAGAATTGCACAGTAGCTGCCATATAGGGGGAGATAAAAACATTTTATACTAGGGTGGACTCAGAGAAATTCAGTTAATAAGTCTTTTGATGTGTGAGCCACAGTAGGAGCCTGCTCAGCATTACAATAATTATTTGGGTTCTGCACTGCTAACCAGAGTAATAAATACTTACTTCATTTGATCACATAAGTAAATCTGAGCCTGGAAATACAGAGGAAGGACATCTGAGTAGGGACATGCCATTCTGACAATTGTTTTTCTGACTATAATCACACTTTATGGGAAATCTGACATGCACACTCAGGACACTACTTTCAAATAGTCAAAACCTTGTTTTAAACACTATTTCATTAAGCTAAGGCACTAAATTAACTTTCAGTTAAATTCACCTGAAAGAAAGTTTCAGACTGCAAATGTCATCATCTCAACGTCAGACTTCAATGGGAACGTCCTAGTACTCAAGTCTTTTTTGAAAATTGAGACCTAGCACAGCAATTCAAGGTGTGGGCCACAAATGCAGCTAGATAATGTTTTACATTTTAAATAGACTCTGTTTTCAATTGACTCTTTGAAAATTCTCAACACTTCTGTTCTCATTGCAGTTTGTAATAGTTTTTACAAAAACTAAATATTGTGCCTGAACTCCACAATAGTAACTTGTACATCTTTCTTCATTTTCAGCTTTCGTTGCATTTTCAACCATGCCCAATCTGGCTAAAAGAATTAAAATGTACTTTGCCTTAGCTCCTGTAGCCACAGTGAAATATGCCAAATCTCCCTTGACAAAGCTTGCATTACTTCCCAATTCAATTATCAAGGTATGCAATTTCTTCACACAGAATATTTATTGGCCAAAGTTAGTAGGTTTGAGGGGATTCTAAAATGAGTTGAGACACTGTAGAATATCCAGTGATTTTATTGTGCAATCTGCACCAGTGTTAAAGCTAATCACGTACATTAGTTTATAATCTGTGTTTATGGTGCCAAAATTTTACCCTTCAGGTATTTTATAGCAGAATTAGAAAACCGATTAGTGGCATGGGCAGACCTCACTTTCATGAGAGAGTGAAAAAATCTTGGATTATTCAGAGAGTGTATGAATTAAAGGGAGACATGAGAGATGTATAAAATAGTAAAAGGTGTAGAGATAGTAACAAAGCATTGCCACTCTACCTTAACCTTTTTCCTAATACAAGAAAAGTGTAGCATTCCGTAAAACTGAAGGGCAACAAATCTAAAACTCTAACAGAAAGAAGCTTAGCAGGATTCAAAGGAGGTTTAGACCATTCTCTGAGTAACGAAGATTTCCAGCTATACTAGGTAGGATACAAAGTAAGGGATATCAACCTTATCGCTTCAGGGTATAAACTAATCATGAGCTGCCATGAGTCTGGAAGTTATTCCCCCCACCCTCCACTGGCATGATTCTCCCATATGAGGATTTTAGTATCTTCCTTTGGAGCATGTGTTAGTGCAGAGAGCAGTAACTGGACTAGTTGTACAACTAGCTTGATCTGGCATGGTAATGCCAATAACTTTTTTGCCAAGAGACCATGCAATAGTTTAGTAGGCCCTGAAGACTGCAAATACCAAAGAAGGAAAGGAATTATTTAGGACTATCCAAAGAGTAAATCTAGAAGAATTAATAAAGGATTAGAAAATAGTAATCGAAATCTAAAGGAAGAATTTTTAACAGTGAGGCTTTTGGAATAGGGAGTTGTCTTCTAAGTGGTGGAACCACCCTCAACTGAGTTATTTAAATGTACTGTGACGGAGTCAGACCAGAAGGGTATAGGAGAGTGCTGGAAGGCAGGTATATCAGCCTTAGGATGTGCAGGTCCTTGTTCCCTGGATAGCCAAACAAAGGCTACTCCAGACCAATCAAGACACCTGGGGCCAATTAAGAACCTTCTAGAAAGGAGTAGAAACAGCTAGCCTAATTGGGACACCTGAAGCCAATCAGGGACTGGCTGAAACCAGATAAAAACCTCCCAGTTAGTCAGGTGGGTGTGGGTGTCAGGAGCTGTGGAAGGAAGTTATGCTGTTGGTGAGACTGAGTGTTGGACAACGTATCATACTGAAGGAAGGAGGCCCTGAGGTAAGGGTGAAGTGGAGTTTGAAGAAGCAGGGACTGCTGTGGGGAAGTAGCCCAGGGAATTGTATTGTGTTTTGTGCCTAAAAGGTCAGCCATCTTAGCTGATACTATTAGGGTCCCTGGGCTGGAGTCCGGAGTAGAGGGCGGGTCCGGGCTTCCCCCTTTTCCATCTTCCATACTGGCCTGTGATGAAGGTAACTCACTAGGTGGTGACTCTTGCCAATTATACTGAGAAAGGGAGGTCACTCTGGGGCCTAGATGAGTTTCTGAGGCCCCTAAATCTGCCAGGAAGCGCAGGACCCACAAGGACAGACTTGGAGCTTTGTCACAGTACATTGAACATAGATGTAAGATAGGAAACGTTCTGACTTCTGACATTAATAGAGGGAAGGGAAGATTTCATCGGCAATATCTATAATTGTAATAAATATAATTTTTTTTGTAATTTTACAGCTTTTATTTGGAAATAAAGATTTCTTACCCCACACTTATTTTGGTGAGGTGATCGCTGCTGAATTTTGCAGCCAGGAGATATTATCAGAGATTTGTGGTAATATCCTGTTTGTACTGTGTGGATTTAATGAGAAGAACTTAAATATGGTATGTATAAATCTACAGTCGTTCCTCAGGTGGTATTATTATTATTATTATTATTATTTAATTTTTTGAAAGACCGATTTATCCTTGAAATTGTCTGCATTGATTTGTTATAAATAAATAAATGGAGCCACTTTCTGAATGAAACTTTTTGTTAAATTTAAATGTTTCTTTTCAGAGCCGAGTACATGTGTATACAGCACATGCCCCAGCAGGAACTTCTGTACAAAATATGATTCATTGGAAACAGGTAGAATTTCTGAAACATAAAGAGCCCTTCAATCATTTATGTAATAGTTATACATGGTATTAGAAAATTGATTTATGGCCAGTCTCCCATATTATTCTATCAGGAAATGTTGTCATTCAGAATAAATTATCAATCCAGATGACATTGCCTCATTGAAAAAATTAATTCTACCTTAATAGCCTAGCCTAGTATATTTTGCAAAACAGACCCTTGGCGGTGTCATGAAAACACTATAAATGCCTGGAAATCTTATAGGGCAACCATGCTATTAAGGCCAAGTCTACACTTACCAGAGATCGACACTGCTGTGATTGATGCAGCGGGGGGTCAATTTAGCGGGTCTGGTGAAGACCCACTAAATCAACAGCAGACCACTCTCTGGTCAACTCGGTATTCCACCAGAATGAGAAGAGTAAGGTAAGTCAATGGGAGAGTGTCTGCAATAAGTCAACCTAAGCTACGTCGACTCCAGTTACATTATTCATGTAACTGGAGTAGCGTAATTTAGGTCGACCTACCACGGTAGTGTAGACCAGGGAAAAGACCAGAGGGAAAAGTCTGGCAGCCGCCCAGGGGGTAGCTCCACCGAAATGCCACCGCAGAAAGCGGAAGCTTCCGCTTTCCGCGGAGGCATTTCGGTGGGACAAAAATAGACCGCCCAGGAGTTTGGACGTTTCCCGGGCTGGCTTGGCGGCGGCACCGGGGTCTCGTGCACCCCCTAGGGTGCGCGCACCCCAGTTTGAAGACCACTGGTGTAGACAAAGGCTTAGGGTTTTTTTTTCCTTGAGTAAGATGTTAATTATCTTGCAAATTGATATAGACTGCCAACCCACGCCCAGAATACATGGGAATGCAGTAAACTAAATATCCATTTTTTTTTCTGTCATGCTATTAAATTATAGATGGATAGGTATCGCAGGGTAAACATGGTGTAACCACATATTTTAATACTTTCCACTTGTGGTCATATATCTGTTTAGAAGCATCAGACTTGCTCTGCTACATGAATTCCAGTTACCTCAGGGTACGTATGATAATGCAGTTTTCCTTCAACTGCTGTCTGCCTGTATTTTACCGCCTCAGGTTTTTAAGGCAGTGGGGATGAAATTCAGTTATTAGCCTCTACACGTGAAAAATCTGCAAATGTATGAAGTAATGAACCTATCTTTTCCTCACAATGATCACAGTTATGTTTACTAAAATATATATAAATTTGATTTTAATCTTTTACTTTAGGCAATTACAACTGGTAAACTTAAAGCTTATGACTGGGGAATCCTGTTGAACCGTTTGCACTATAATCAGGTAAACCTCTCCAAATGGGGAAATATTTGTCTTTCTCTTGTTTTTTTAAAAAAAGGGAAGGGGGAGAGAGAGAAAAGGTTAGGAACCAAATTCAAAATTTATCTCAAAAGAGAATCAGTCAGTTGGTCTTTTCGTCCAGTTGGAATGTCTAACCTTGCATATAAAACAAATATTTCTGTTCTGTTACTGTTTCTTTAAAGAAATTAGGAAAACTTCATTCTAAAAACAATGCAATGAGTTTCCTGGTTGAAAATTCAAATGCAAACTGTCAGGAAATTCAGAACTTCTGATTCACAACTCCTTGTCCTCAGTGCTCTCCTTTTCAGAACTACAATAAATCATTATAAAGTTGTTCTTTCTTTTAAATAATCCTCTAGTGACATTAAACGTTTTTTCTTTTATAAAACCCCTTTTTTAAAGGATACTCCTCCCTTATATAATGTGAAGCACATGCAAGTCCCAACTGCAATGTGGAGTGCTGGAAATGACTTGCTTGCTGATCCTAGGGATGTTGCCCTTTTGCTCCAACAAGTCACTAATCTGGTTTACCACAAGGCAATTCCTGACTGGAACCATCTGGATTTCATCTGGGGCCTCGATGCACCTAAGCGCATGTATAATGAAATCCTCGACTTGATGAGGAAAAATCCATGAAAATAATGTGGCTGTAAAATCAAGAATTTGATTAATTTCTGTTCATATTTGTTTTTCTTGATTTTTAGTGAATGAGAAAATGATTTGCACATAATGGCCTATTTTCACTATATTTACTTTAATAAGATTCTCTTTAATGATGTTAAATATTAGGGCAGCAACACATACTTATCTAAAGAAAGTAATTAAACTAGCAATGTACATTTTTAAAGCACCACACACAAGTTCTGCTTTCTGAAGTGTGTGTTGTAAATTTAAATACATCACGGATAGGAGGGTAGATCTGCTTCCAAGCTGATTTTTCTTAGCCGGTGTCTGGATGACCTTGTCTATTAGGTGAGTTGAATGCATGGAGCAAAACTGATACATGTGGCTAGACTAGATATGCAATCACAACGCCCACATTCAGAAAAGCACCCAAGCTGTTACTTACTTTTAAATATGTAATTCCTTTGATGTCACTGCAACTACACTGATTTTAATTCAGCTGAAGATCTGGTCTAGACTTTATTTCATGGTCCTAGTCATCCACCTAGGGTCAGTGTCAATACTTCTGTCACATGACCAAAAGTCAGTCTGCACTAATCTCAGTGATTATCAATTCAGACCATGAAGAGATCCAATAGGCATGTCTTTTTATTGTAGGGGAAAAAGGCTATTATAAGGCGATTGTGCTATCTATGTCTGAGCTGATGTGTGCCACTAACTAAAAATAAATTTCTATAATTGTAATCTGTTGTATCTAGTTACAGTGCATTTGAATTCAATAAAAGTAACGTTCTTTAAAAGTTCAAATTCTGAAATGTATTCTTTTGTTTCATAGAGGGTCAAAAAGGAAGAATCTGATAGAACCATCTTGAATGATAAATAGCAAGCTAATGTGATGGTTCTAATATCTAATACTCAATTCAAAGAGAAAAGACACACTATTAACATGTAGCTGATATTAACATTGAATCAATATTAATTTTTTGCCAGAAACTTAATTCAAAGACTTGCATTTCTTTTACTTTATCACACCACCCAAAACAGACTGCAGAATCAAAAGGAGAATCCTGCTCATTATTGTTTAAACTGTGAACTACTTGAGACTCTGCATCCTGGTTCTCATTAGCCAAAAACTTATTCAGTAGTTTTAAAGATATAAGTGTCTTAAATCTTGCTGCTTAAAGCCTAAGAGACCTGCTAAATGTGAACAAAACTGTGTCCACCTTTTAAAACACACGTAGTAGTCTGGGAGCATTTCTCTCCTCCCATTGCCATGTACATATATAGAGAACAAAAATGGTGTTTCTGAATTCTAAAACAAATTCTAGCACAAAACAAATGTGTCTGAGAGTTAGCAAGCGTTAGAAACTACATTTCAGTCTTAGTTATATATTGGTTACTACTGCTTACATGAAGTCTCAGAGTAGAAAATACTCTAAATAGAAAAAACTCTTCAATATCAAAAGCATCTAAAGGATGGCTGGAATATTTATTTTTTAATTTTAAGTTAGTTTCCAGTGTGTGTTGCTGGCAAACTCTGTAGCTAATAATGCATAGAAGAGATAGGGGGTGGGAGTTGAAAACACATTTTTCAAAGAGTACCAAGTGATTATGATAAATCTCTTTGAACAGGTCATAGCTTTACGAGCCACCCTCAAATCCTTTAGACTATCATAGGTAGTTTTAAAGAGATACTCACTGAAGGGGAGCAGAGAATGGGTAGCCTGAAGGATCATGAAAGTGCACAATGAATTTGCAATACTGCCCACTGGTGTAAGATAAGAAAGCCTGCCCACTGACTGATCTAACTTGAATCAAATGAAGGAATGACTGAAATCCTTAAAAGGGAGTCAGGAGAACAGCATGTTGTCTTCCTTCTGACTTGCATGTTATTGCAACAGAAGATACAGGATTTGATTTAGAGAATAGGGCACACTGCAGTTTGCACTTCAAACCCTGTTGAGAGCATGACCCCTGTACTTAAGAGAGCTTTTGTCTGCAGCATCCAGAAGATCTGAGGCTTGCTAGAGACTTGGACTGTATTTGGTAAGAATATTTCAAGGTAAACAACTTACAACTACAGATATAGAAACAGAGTCTCAATGCTAGACATTCTAGTTTGTTAATGTAAACAAACATCTCCAGGAGAAAGGATTCACGTTTTTTTGCACTAGTGTGTCCAGCCAAAAAAGATCCTAATCAGTGACAAAGCTAGATTAGTTAATGCTCCAGAAAAGGCAGATAAATGATTTGATTCCTAAGAAAATGTGGATAATTTACAAAGAACTGCTGGAGAGACAAGTTGCTCCCCAGAAAGAAGAGGCGAAAGATGGAAAGGACAATACAGAAGAGATTACAGTGGAGAACTGTCTTTCTAAATTGCATTGCTGGTTATTTTCTGCTTTGCTGAAGGCATTGGCTTAATTAGAAGGGAATGGAAAATGTTTTTCTTTCTTACTCCAGAAAAATTGATTGAAGCTTTGCACCTAACTCCTATTTCCTTAATGGGTTGCGCCATTAATTTTGTTTATTTGATTAATTTTGAATCTGAACTTCACATCTCAGTCTCATCTCTAGTATCTGCAATGCACAGGATATTAAAATATAAAGTAATTATGGCTCTTTACACCACATCTGAATCTCCATCACTGTGTGTAGTGATGCTGTTTTACAGGACTGAGACCAAATACAGCATAATCAGTGCAGCCTAGAGCTTCACATAGCCCGGACTGAATATTTTGTGCCCAACATAGTATATGATGACCAGTAAAATAAGCAACAGGAAAACACTACTCAGTTCAGCTTATAAAAGTTATGTGTTAATAGACAACTCAGTGCTCAGGAATATGTAGCATAGTTCTTGAGTTTTGCAGGCTCAATATATCTTGATTTCTTAGGCAGACTATATGAAACATTAAGCTACTTGGCCATAACTGATGAGGACACATTCTGCTTGGAAGAGTTAAGCATGATTCAGATAGCACTAATAAGAAACATGTATTATTCTAGGCTGACCCAAGATGCGGCATTCTGTAACTTAACATGTTTGATCCATGGAATTGTTTTAGTGTAAGGACTCTCTAACAGCATGTCAAATGACAATCCCGAAATGTGTATGAATATTGTAAGTAATGTATTAAAGAGAGTTGGGAGGGATCTCTGAGAAACAATGAAATATACAGAATTAATTCACCTTATTTTGTGGGAATAAACTGACAGAGGCTCTAATAGATAATGCCCCACAGTTCAGATTCCTTGAAAATAATCCCACCAGAAACTACTTTCAGTAAAACCCACTAATAGAAAATACATGGCCTAGGATAGCCTTGGAAAACTGAAAACCTGTTGGCAGTCTGAGACCAAAGCCTTTCATTTTTTTTTCTTCCTTAAGAGTGCAATAATTCAATACAGAGGATACCCCAGTGAGGAACATGATGATGTGACAGCAGGTGGCCATATCCTCAGTGCTAACAGAATTGCTCATGGGAAAGAAAATGCTGAAAACACAGGTAAAATGTATGTCCTGTATTAAATAGGAAATTTGTTGTAACCTTAAATTCCTTCCTGTCTTAAATATGACCTAGATTCCAGCAATACATACAGGGGATATCAGATGCGAACTTTTTAGGGCAATATCATGTTCTGATAGCTGTGTCATTTGAAAGTCATGTTCTGTTCTTTGACTTGCACAACACCATTATAAACAACACTGATCCAACCGGAGTGTGTGGTTAAGGTGAAATTAAGGTGTGCACTATGAAGATTGTGCTCTTGGGCTTGTCCACACTAGAAAGAGAGTGTATTGTTAAGACATGTGAACTAACATGTCCACCAGCAGATTACATTTTAAAATACCATTGCCCTGTCTTCTCTGGGTTTAGAATTGCATAGTAGCTGCCATGTAGTAAAATAAACCCTTATATTCTAGGGTGGACCCGCTCGTAGAAATTCAGTTAACAATTCTTTGATGCACGAACCAGAGTAGGAGCCCACTCAGTGTCACCATAGTTATGTGGTTTCTGTAGTGCTAATACATCTTGTTTCTTTTGCTCAAATAAGTAAATCTGGGCCTGGCAATACCAAGGAAGGACATCCGACTAAGAGGTGCCATTCTGATAGTTGTTTTTCTGACTATAATCACACTTTAAGGAAAACCTGAAGTGCACACAGGACACTATTTATTTACAAGCCAGCAAAACTTTGTTCCAAAGCAATATTTTATTAAGCAAGGCAAAGGCTTTCAAGTTACTTTCAACTGAAAGAAAGTTTCAGAAAGAGTGTGGTCATCTCATCCTCATACTTTCAGTGGAAGGTTTTGCAGTGCGTGGACTGCTTATGCAGCTAGGGAATGTTTACATTATAAACAGCCTATGTTTTCAGTTGAACCTTTAAAAATTCTCAATATTTCTGTTCTTCTTACAGTTTGTAAAATAGTTTTCACAAAATCTAAACATTGTGCTTGAACTCCTTGCAATAGCAACTGGCATGCCTCTTTCTTCATTTTCAGCTTTCATTGCATTTTCAACCATGCCCCAGCTGGCTCAAAGAATCAAAATGTATTTTGCCTTAACTCCTGTAGCCACACTTAAATATGCCCAAAGCCTGTTGACAAAGCTTGCGCTATTTCCTGATACAGTGATCAAGGTAATGTGATTTTTTTAGACAGGAGATCTGTTAATCAAAGTTAGTTGGACTTTTTGATGAGGATTCTAAAACCATTTTGGACAGAACAGTTAAAATGAAGTGAGACATACTAGAATTTCCAGAGACTTTACTGTGCAATTTGTACAAAAGTTAAAGCTAGTCACGTACCTTAATCAATAATCTGTTTTTACTATGCCAGAATTTACCCATAAAGTATGTTATAGCAGAATTAGGAAACCAATTAAAGGGATGGACAGACTTCAGTGTCATGGGGGAATGAAAAAATGTTGGACTATAGAATACAGAGTATATGAATAAAAGGAGACACTAGAGGTTTATAAAATAGAAAATGGTGTTGCACTAGTAACAAAGCATTGCCACTTACTTCTCCTAATACAAGAAAAGGGTAGAATTCAGTAAAACTGAAGGGCAACAAATATAAAACTCTACAAGGAAAAAGCTTAGCAGGGTTCAAAGGAGGATTAGGCATTTATATGATTAGTGAGCACATCCAGCTATTCTAGGTAAGGTACAAAACAAGGGATTTTTACCTTATTGCTTCAGCATGTTCTATGATTCAAGCGTGTTGTTCCATCCTGGCATGTTGTTCCATGATTCTCTCTTATAAGAATTCTAGTATTTCCCTCTGAAATATAGGGTACTGCAGAGACCAGTAATTGTACTGGTTGAACCAGTGGTCTGATCTGATATAGTAATGCCTATGTTCCTGTAGCTTGGCCAGAAGACAGAGGGATAGGTGGTAGTTTAGATGTATCTGAGGTTGTAAATACCAAGGAGGGAGAGGAATTACTTAGGTCTATCCAAGATGTGTAAGTAGAAAGAAATAATTAAGGATTAGAAAATCTGGAGGAAAAATTCTTAACTGTGAGGACAATTGGAATGGCAAATAGTCTTCCACTTCCTAATCACCTGAGTTATTTAAATGTGTATTGAACACAGAACTTGACTAAACTGTAGGAGACATTCTTTGATTGGAAGATAGAGGGAAGGGCAGGTTTATCTCCAGTATGTGTAATTTTATTAAATATGAATCTGTGTAATTTTACAGACTGTAGTTGTCGCAAAACAATTAATACAACAGAATTTTTTTTCTGCCTTGTTTGCTGCTGAATTTTGCAGGCAGGGTATGTTATCAGAGTTTCGTGGCAACTCTCGTGTTTGAGCTGTGTGGATTTAATGCGAAGAACTTACATATAGTATGTCTAAATCTACAGTTCTTCCTCAGATATTTTCTGCAATACAGATTTATCCTTGAAATTGCCTGCATTGATTTGTGACAAATAAATAGATCCGTTTTGTGAGATGAAACCTGTTATGAAATGTTTCCTTTCAGAGACAAATATGTGTGTATATAACACATGTCCCATCTGGAACCTCTATACAAAACATAGTTCACTGGAAACAGATAGAACTTGTGAAATATAAAGTGCCCTGCAATCATTATGTAACAATTGTATGTGGTGATTGAAAATTGATTCAGGGCCAGTCTCCTATTCTATTGTCATAATTTATTCTCAGTGCCAACAATTTATCAATCATGGCATTGCCACATTGAAAAAACTAAGCCTCCCTTAATCATATTGGTGTCTATACTGGCTTAGTATATTCTGCAAGCAGAGAACTTGGCAGAGGCATGAACATAGCTAAATACAGAGCAACCTCATAGGGCAGCACTGCTAGTTTCCTTTTTTCCCTGCACAATGTACAAATTAGCTGGCAAGTTGGTATTCAGTACCAGTCCCCACCCAGGGTACATGGAAATATAATCAACAAAATATCCTTTTTTGACTCTATAAAGGAATGGTACAGAAGACATGCCACAAGTGCACTAACCATGACACTACCTAGCCCCCAAAGGACAGTATCGCAGTGGGCTAATGGCCACTTCAGTTCTAATAAGATCACAAAGAAATTTTCTTGAAGGCATTTTGTGTGTTTAAACCCATTCTTCCAAGATACAACAAACTGGGCACTCTTCGTGGGTGTATGTCCGTGAAATGAGAACAAGCTTGACTCTGTGGGTAGAATTATGGCCTCACTGAAGTCCGTGGGAATTTTACCATTGTCTACAATGCAGTCAGGTTTGCACTCTGTGTGTAGTGTGGTAAACCCAGAACAGACAGGTACCGGGGGGTGGGGGTGGTAAGCAGTCCCAGGAGGTTAAAAGGCCCTCTCCTTACCAAATGAAGAAAGGTAACCACAAGTTAATTGGGTTCAGCTGACTAGAGGTTGTCAGAGACCTAATCAAGATCAGCTGATGCCAATTAAGGGCTGTCAGAGACCTTCTTAAACCTTCCCCTGGGAGGAAGGAGGGGGTGAGAGAGAAAGAAAGAAAAAAAAAAAGGAGAAGGAGAAGGAATGAGGCTGCCAGTAGGCTGGGTGCAGCAGGACAGGGAGCCTCTCCAAGAAGGGAGGCAGCATTTCCTGACCAGAAGGGGAGAAAAACCAGCCAAAGGACTGATTAAGAGAAGCAAGAGCTTGCCTTTGGGCATTCTAGGAGGTCTGCCTTGCCCAAACCAGTCTCTTCAAGGCATAAAGGACTTGAGCTTGGTGAGACAGAGTGGGTACTTTGCCACAGTAGGCATTTGTCAGTGAAATGGGCACAGGAGCTCCTAGAAATTATCTGAGATTGGTGATCAGTTGTTACTCCATGTCTATGTGCCAGGTCATTCATGCCTTTCTGTAAAACTCTCTGTTGTCAGATGATTGTTTGCCACTACTTACTAACTACATGAGCTGAACATCTGGCCCTCAATGCCTCCGTTTGGCAGGACACTTGTAAATTGATGTACATCTCTCAATGTATTTATAATTTGCATCTTAACCTTAGAAATGTCAAATGCAGTAGGAGGAATACTGGTTTGTATTCAGCCACACACACGGTAAATTTTTTTTTTGGGGGTAACTTTCAAAATAGAGAGCTTAGAGCATTCCAGTAATGTTATTTTACAAACATTTGTAACTTAGCATATTACAGACACTAACACAAGAGATGAGGAAGAAAAGTTATTTTTAGGTCCTGAAAACTCAGTTACCAATACATGGTTACCGTCAATACAAATTCATTACTTTTAGCACTTGATGCTAGACTGGAAGTCTGGGACATACAGTGTCTAACTGTATGGGTGTCACTTTGGTACCAGTGTCACAAAATATTTGTTTTTGTTATATGTATTAAATGCAGTTCTCTCTCAGGTACCAAGCCTGTTGTCTTTCTGCAGCATTGTTTGCTTACAGATGGTACCAGTTGGATCATTAATCTGGCCACAAACAATCTGGGCTTCATTCTAGCAGATGCTACCTATGATGTTTTGACAGTAGAGGAACAATGTCATCTAGAAGACGTGACCCTTTCAATGAGCCAAGAGAAACACTGGGCTTTCAGGTATTATTACTATTTATTTCTGTTATTGTAGTGCCCTGTGAACCTGTGTCAGGATCAGGGCCCCATTGTCCTGGGTGCAGACATAGTAAAAGACAGTGCCTGCCTCAAAGAATTTACTAGCTAAGCAAAGAAAAGGCATGACAGGTGGGTAGATGAGTCAAGGAAAGCAGAGGGTAACAGTAACAGGAATATCACATTACGTATATTTGCTATTTGCATAATTTTGCAGACTTCAAGGTTTTTTCAAAATATTAGGTAGTTATCAACCAAACTGCCTAATCATTAGCATTAGGCAGGATATCAAAGACTTCACGGTAAAGGTTCATCTTGGGAGGAGAGATTTGGAGGAGGATAGGATAATGGCTGAGCAAATTGATTTACAGAGGGTTACTCATGTAATGGGCAGCAGGGAAGAAAGGCCAAACATGTTTGTGGGAAAGGTGGACAGCTGTGCGACAGAAGGCAGCATTGTTGAAGGAGCTGGGAGAGTGGACCAGGGGGCAGGGTAAAACTTCCTGAAATAGAAAAGTGGAGCTGAGCTGCAAAGGGCCTTGAAGGTGAGGATCAACAATAGTGTGTTTGATGTGGTGTAGAAGGGGCATCCAGTGGAGGGAGTTCAATGTACGGTGTAGGGCACAGTCAAAGCAATGAATGAAGACTGTTTTCACAGCAGCATTTTGAATGGACCTAAAGGAAGTGAGACAAGAGTTAGGGAGGTCAGACAGCATGTTGCAATAGCCGGAATAGAGATAAGACTGTAGACTTGATTTCTGAAAAATTATGAGGTGAACAGCTAATCTGTTGAAAGACCAATCAATCAGCTCCCTGACGGAGTAAGTGCTGTGAAATCACTGTCCCCATTCAGTGAAAAGATGAACCAAGAATAAAGAATTAGTGTGTTTCTCATATTTTCTACAGTGTTGGATTTTCAAATAGTTATGAGCACTTACACATAAACATAAATATTATGGGATATATATTTGACATCAGATGACTTGCATTTGACTACATTATGTGAATTTGTGAAAAGGACAAATAATTCAACACTTGTTACAATTGTGTGCTGTCACTGGACGTTATAATTGGTAGACGTTCAGAGATGAAACTCGTTTTCAATATAGTTACAACTAAACCAATAATTGCCTGTTAGAATTGCTTAGAGAGTAGTTTAGTACAGTTCTTTAACTCTTTTCCTAAATCGGTATGAGTGGGGCAAAAACAGAGCTGGTGAGAAATATGGAGAAGTCAGTAGTACTGTGGTGCATAGCATACGTGTTTTTGTGGACAGCAAGAGGACGCCACATTCAGTATCAATGTCAATCCAGTGCTTTTCACAAATACCAACAATTCATGCAACTGTTAACCAACAATAAAAATATTGTTGTTAGTGATAACATATCACAGTTTAAAGCAATTGAGCAGTGGTTAGACAATTCCCCAAATCACAGCTAGTTAATTAATCACCTAAGTGTTTCAGTTACTTCAGCTGCTAACTCTGGAACTCAGTAGTGAGACATTCAAATACATACATTTAAATGTAGAAATATAACAGCATTTTAGATCCAATTAAAGATGACTTTCCATTTACAGCTTTGATGACATGGCTAAATACAACTTCCCAGCATGGATAAATTTTATCATCCAGAAAACTGGACAAGAGCCATTGTATTATGTCCGCATTCACAGGGCACCTCTACTGGTATGTTGATACAGCTTGATGTAGGTTAAGGTTCCAATCTTGCCAGCTCTTATGCATGTTAATAGCTTTATTTCAGTGAATTATACAGATATGAATAAAGTTGCCCAAAGCCTTCCCAACTGAGCTGGTTAAATTCTTTGTTGTAATTTAATTATCCAATCGTCTATTAATTGTTCACAAATGTACTTGTGGGTCCTGCACTTCCTGGCAGATTTAGAGGCCTCAGAAACTCATCTAGGCCCCAGACTGACCACCCTTTCTCAGTATAATTGGCAAGAGTCACCGCCTAGTGAGTTACCTTCATCACAGGCAAGTATGGAAGATGGAAAAGCGGGGAGCCCGGGCCCGCGCTCTACTCCGGGCTCCAGCCCAGGGACCCTAATAGTATCAGCTAAGATGGCTGACCTTTTATCCACAAAACACAATACAATTCCCTGGGCTACTTCCCCACAGCAGTCCCCACTTCTTCAAACTCCACTTCACCCTTACCTCAGGGCCTCTTTCCTTCTGTATGATATGTTGTCCACCACTCAGTCTCACCAACAGCACAACTTCCTTCCACAGCTCCTGACTAACTGGGAGGTTTTTAACTGGTTTCAGCCAGTCTCTGATTGGCTTCAGGTGTCCCAATCAGACTAGCTGTTTCTACTCCTTTCAAGAAGCTTCTTAATTAGCCCCAGGTGTCTTGATTGGCCTGGAGTAGCCTTTGTTTGGCTATCCAGGAAACAGGGACCTGCACATCCTGAGACTAATATACTTGCCTTCCAGCACTCTCCTATATCCTTCTGGTCTGACTCCGTCACAAATTATATATATGTGTGTGTGTGTATATATATATGTATGTGTGTGTGTGTGTATATATATGTATATATAAATATTAAATTATTTTCCTTTTGTTTTAAAACTATTGAGTGACTCAAGCACAAAATTTTTTAAAAGTTGACCTTTCAGCAGCATACAATAGTTTTGCAGTATGTATTAGTCCCAAAATTGTACTTCAGGGTCCCAGACAAGAAACTTCTAGATTTTATTATGCCCTACTGAAGTCAATGGGAGTTGTACTATGGAGCTTTACGGGGCTGGGATTTCATCCTCTTTGTTTTCCAGTGCATAATCCGTAAATTTCTGCTTACTTCCAATCCCTTCCTTTCAGCTCTTTGGCTTCCAGTGAAGGTTCTCACTTCTTAAATGGCAAGAACAAAAGGATTTATTAGAAAATTAGCTCTCAGTAATGCAGCCTTCACATGTATTTGTCTGTCAGTGTTACACTCCCAGATCAGGAATGGTTTTAAAACTGAAGGGTTTATGAAACAAGCAAACACAGCTTGCACAAGCGTCAGTGCTGCTGAGTCTCTCTGGAGCACACCAAACTCTCCTGGGACCATACTCTATTACCAGAGTCCCCCTTGACCTCTTCAGCAAACCTCTAATCCTTAAAGGGACAGGACACAAGTAACAATAACTCTGGCATTCTGTTACGACTGCAACAGTAGCAGTAATTTTCAGAGTGAGTCTGAGTTATCTGTTAGTTTTGCTTGGAACATTTAAGCAAAAAAAAGTTGTTTTCAGCCCAATCTAAGTAATTCTGAGAGGGGAAAGTGATGTTCCCCAAAATCTTTTATGTGGGGTACAAAATGGATGTTCAGATCTTGGGCAGTTTAGAGTCAAATACTGAGAGAAAATTTGTCTGTGTGTCACTAGGGTGACCAGACAGCAAATGTGAAAAATGGGTACAGGGAGTGGGGGGATACAAGAAAAACCCCAAAATCGGGACTGTCCTTATAAAATCAAGACTTCTGGTCACCCTAGTGTGTCACTGACATACATTGAAAGGAACTGGTCTCATCAGCCATTCCTAGTTTCAGGCCCCAATCCCACTGAATAAGAGTCAGCTATGTAATGCAGTTGTGAAAAAAGCTAATATCATTCTGGGGTGTATTAACATGAGCATCATATGTAACACATGGTGGGTAATTGTCCCAGTCTGCTCGGCCCTGGTGAGGCCTGTGCTGGAGTACTGTCCAATTCTGTCCACCGCACTTTAGGAAAGCTGTGGACAAATTGCAGAGGCTCTGGAGGAGAGCAACAAAACATGATGGAAGTTTTAGACAACCTGACCTCTGAAGAAAGTTTAACAAAACTGGGCATGTTTAGTTTGGGAAAAGAAAACCGAGGGTGGACAACCTGATAACACTCTTCAGATATGTTAAAGACTATTGTAGAGAGGACAGTGGTCAATTGTTCTCCATCTCCTCTGATAGAAGGACAAAATCTAACAGGCTTAATCTGCAGCAAGGGAGATTTAGGACAGATATGAGGAAAAACCGTCTCCTTTTTAAGAACAGGTTGGACAAACTCCTGTCAGGGATGGTCTAGGTTTAGTTTGTCTTACTTCAGAACATGGGGGCTGGACTTTGACATATTCAAATGTTCTGAGGACATCACTGGTGCTTAACAAATAATGGTGCTTAACAAATACAGGCATGTTGTGTCTTGTGCGAGGGTTCAGTTCCGCAGTTTCCGCATAAAGCAGAAACTGCGTATAGCCGAAACCCCATTGAGTTCAAGGGCAGGCGAAATCACCTGCCCTAAACAAAGTTTTTATATTTTTAGTTTTTTCTTTCTTTTTTTGGGCCACTGCATAAAGCTGAATTCGCGTAAGTTGAAAGAGCATAAGATGCGACACGCCTGTATTAGGCTTTCTGAGTTTGGACCAAGAAGAAGGCAACTAAGAAATGAAATAACTAGCTGCAGTGTGATGTATCAGAGTATCCAGTTGCCAGCATCCACCTGTTTCCTGGCCATCTACCTATGTCACCATGCAATACAGAGGCTGTTAGGAATACAAGAAGCTGCTATTAACATCCTGAGCTGCTGGTCCCTCGCCACAACTCCTAGATTCACAGCTCATCCTGTGCACTTGGGATGCAGAGGGCAATGCCTTCTGTGCAGGAGTTAGCTGGGGGTTTCTTGGGCCACTGGAAATAACCCACCCCCATCTCTGTGGGGATCACTCCATGAGCACACCGATGATCCTTGCCTATTGCCTGATTCCTGCCACAAGAAGGAACTGTTTCAAAGAGGTTTCCAGGCAGGGATTTCTAGCCTGGCAGGACTATGTGGATGCAATAAAGAACTCAAGGTTTTTGAAATAAGAGCATAGTCAGTTCTTCTTCGAGTGCTTGCTCCATGTCGATTTCATTTTGGCGGGGGAGATGTGCCCACATGCACAGTTGTCGGAGATTTCTGTCTTAGCGATATCCCTAGGGTTGGCTGTGGCACCCTCTGGAATAGCGCACTCATTCAGCAGAATATCAGGCACCACCAGCCTCAGGCCTTCTCAGTTACTTCCACCTGTGACAGTTGGTTGGAGCATCTTGCCTTGTCTTGCAAGACCAGTAGCAATTTCTTCATAACCTTTCTCATAGACTGCATTCTACTGGTAGTTCAGATTAGTTAATTGATAGTGTTAGGTTACAGAGTCTTGGTTGGGATTTTGCCCCAAGCAGGGCATGTCTCACTCTCCGTGCTTCAAGTCCTGTTCAGCATGTAGCAGGCCGATGCCGATAAACAATCCACACTACAGTTGTCTCAAGTCTCTGGGGGAAAGCCAGAGAAAAGACAGGTGCCGCATCTGTAAAAACTTTCTCCCTTGGACTCAGAAGGAGCGAGAGATTCTCTTGAGGACCTTCTTGATGGAGGCTGCTCCATTCCAGACAATGTTCTGTCTTCACTGGTTATCTAACCTTCTCGTAACTGTTTGTTCTTTGAGAGGCGTTGCTTGTGTCTGTTCCATTACCTGCTCTCCTGCCTCTCTGTCAGAATTACCAGCAAGAAGGAACTGAGAGGACGTGGAATGGCAGAGCCTGATATGCCGCAGCATGAGCACACCACTCCAGAGGACACTGCAGCCGGCCCTATGGATACTGCTAAAGCAGAAAGCTCCAGCAAGTGTACACATGGGCGTATGCACACCTAGAATAGAATGGACATGAGCAACACACCTCGAAAAACGGCTATGAAAGATAAATGACCATTTTTTTTATACCTGCTTGGCATGTAAAGGCTATGATGAGGAGAGACTAATCCGTATGTAGCAAAGATGAAAACCCGTGGTGAATTAATTCTCTACAGTCGAGGCCTTAGGGTCTGACAATCAGCCAATTTCTGCAAATAGATTTGGAGGTTTGGGTTCTGTAATTGGCTTGTTTTTCATCTGACACAGCAAAAGCTTTTGACTTCGTCAGCTTTGTTTTTAGAAAAGGAACATCTTGCAGTGCCATTTATCATCTGTATTGTTTTCCTATGCAACTGAGTCTGCGGACTAGCTAATCTGGAATAATCCAGGGGTGGGGTGACACCACAAGAAGATTGAAATCACCCTTCAAATGGATGGCATTGTGCTGTTTCTATCATCTCACCAACTTTCTATCCTCTTCTGCAGACCCAAAGGACTATGTTGGTTTTTTCTGGATACAGAGTTAATTCAGAAAAGTTATATATATATATACTTTTAGTTTAATCCCCTCCTTGTATACCATGTGACTTCTCTTTGTCAAGATGTACAAAAATTGTACTGGCAAAAATGTAGAGTACAGTCAAGAGTCCGTGAACGTCTTATTTCCAAATGATCTTGGAAGAAATTTCCAAACACTGTTTGATCATATATGCATTCCAGGGTTTTTCATGAGTATATTAGCATTTGGGAATGTGCCTGCACCAGCAAACGTCCAGTGAGCAGTTAACCAGATTCTGCAAGGATGCAGCTTTACCACAGTATTCTGATGGATGGGTTGAGTGAGGAGGAACGTTTGAAAGAAATTCCTGGTGTGTTCGTGAACAACTATTTTGGAATAAAAGTGAAAGCAACACATCAGAGGTCTATCATCCAGGGGAACCTGAAGTCCCTCCTAAAGTGTCTTTTTTTGTGAACCAGATTCTGACAATGTTGATAGGAAATGAAAATGACAATTAGCAATATTGAATTGCCCTTTCAGATTTCTTCTGCCTCCCTGCAAAACTATTATTGAGAAGGTATCTATCACCTGCGCATACAGGCAGAACAAAGAAAAATATCATTGCCTAATAATTTATCAACCCAGAAAAGGATTAAACTGTGCTATCTAATGTATTGTTTATTAATGTTATAGACTAATATCCTGTTACTAACAATTTAAGTGATTCTATGTGATTGATTGAATACAGAATTTAGGTGAATATTTCATACCTGAATTTGCTGACAATTCCTGACTCCAAGTCTACGTTTTACTTTCAAGTTTAGGGTGACTTTTTTTTTTAAAGACAGCAGATCACAACCAGTCAGTAATATGTCTGTGTTAGTAAAGAGCAGAGATATTATTGCCATGCATTTCCTTTACTGTTAACATAATTGCCAGAGTCTGTTTACTTTGTGATATGTACCTTTAACTTTCCAGGGAGTCTAGCGCGTGGGATGGGTGCTCCTCTAAGGGAAGTATAAGTCCAAGTAAATATGTATCTAATGCTAAAAATCAGGCTAAAGTGGAGGGGAACGTAAAATTGGTAAATGACTCTTCAGGGCTACTTCTGATTGGAGAGCAAGAAGTATGAGATATTCTGATGTGGCAGGTATCTGCCCCCTTATGCTGCTTTTTAACACTGGGGCCATCAGAACTGCTGCTGTTCAGACATCTGAATCCACTTCGTGCAGCAGAAGGACTCCGGTAGGTAACTCTTTTTCTTAATTTAGCTCTGACTGAGATTTGCATTTAACTAGTTTTGGAAAAAAGTATTTTGGTTGCTTTTCCTCTGAGTGAGGAGGGTATACAGGAGATATCTACTGAGGTCGAGCTTCCTAAAATCATCAGAAAATCCATAATGATGGTCAGTACAAGGTGAGTTACACCTTTCACTGTTTTCAAAAGTGCATGGTCCAGGAGTGACTTTTTACAGAACATTAATTGCTTTGAAGACCCGTGCATAAAAGTACTTTGAACTACCTTATGGAGAATCTTTCTGGACTGTATCTAATAAATCATTACACATTAAGGTCTAGATTTCAGCATTAAGCCAGCTCCCCTGTTATGGGGCGATGCAGAAACTTTTGAAATGGTGGCCAGGTTCACAGTTGTCATATAGACTAACAGGAGGATAGAAAACAAAGTGACACAACAAGGCATTTGCAGCAGGGCTTTGGATTAGGGACCTCAGTGGGTAGAATAAATCAAGTTTTAAAGACGTGTACACTTGACGCAAAGGAAGTATTCCTTTTGGGGATTAAAATGAATCTTCATATAAAGTTTACTTCACAATTCTCTCGCCATGTTGTCTAACACAAATGAAATACTGCAGATTTTTTCTCTGGTCTCTCAACTATTGTTTTACAGCATTTGTAGCTGTGCAGAGTCTCTGAAGCTACAGCTCTGCAACTGACTAGAACTACAGTCTCTGACCACATTAAATGTTACCTCCAAATAACTATATAAAAATATAAGGTTGCAAAGTCAAGCATTTAAAACTTTGGAAATACCAGACTTCAGGTTGCTTGTGCAACCTCAATCAGCTCCATAACATATATGTATTATACAGTTGATAATTACACATTCACATGATTTGTTCCACAAGAAAAATGGAGTATGGACAAAGCAATTTATTTTTCCTTAATCTCATTCTCAGGAATAGCTGGACAATTTTAGATGATACTTGCCAATACAATTCAACACGAGGCAGTTGTATGGCATGGTAAATTTAATTGGAGACAGTTAAAGTTTGGCAAAGGCCTAAGCAACTCAAAACAAGCTCTTAAAATGGAAACTATTAGCTACAGGCAGCATTATTCAGCTCTATGTCTAATATTGGGAATAACTTCAATTCTTTTCCTCGGAAAGCTTCAGATGATTCTAAATACTGTATCTTTGACCATCTTAAAAAAGACATTTGATAGGGCCGTGCCTTCCTGAAATTTTCATGCCCTTCTATCTTAATCTATATAGTTGGATTAGAGCAAAGGACTGAAGAGACTGAACATTGGAGTGTTTTAAAATTTCATTTAATCTTTGTGCCAAATTAATCCTGATTTATGCCTCACTTTCTTATCTAGGCTTTTGTAAACAGTTGACAAAGTTTAGGGTAAATGGGAAAGTTCACTTGTTTTTTTTTCTTCTTAATATTTTATTACTTTCAAAAACCAATATGTAGTTACAACATATCAGCATTAATACAGACATTCACAATGATGTGGAATCAATTCTTACTGTGTGCTGACTGAGCCCTGGCAACTCCAGGCTTGGCAGTTTGTAGCCCCAGCTCCTCTGGGCTTGACGCATCCATTATGAAAGTAGAAAAATTGCTCGAACACTGGTACCTCTTTCATTATGAATTTAGCACTGTGTGGAATATGCAGTTATTGTTGATGAAAAATACATTCAAGGAAACTACTATTAAGCGAGTGAATATAACTATTCTAGAATGGGTATAGGTCAACAAAATGTGAGGTTTTTCTGGAAAATGCCAATTTGTCACAAATGAAACACTTTGCAGAAATCTCAGTTATGTGAAAATTTTATCAGGATGATTTCATGGGTCCAGAATGGAATTTCAAGAGGGAGAGTGAGGGAGAATTTCAAGAGGGAGAGTGAGGTCAAAACTATAACAGGGTTCAAAATAGGACTAGATAAACTCATGGAGGATAAGTCCATCAATGGCTATTAGTAGGGCCCTATCAAATTAATGGTCCATTTTGGTCAATTTCACAGAGGATTTTAAAAATGATAAATTTCATGATTTCAACTATTTAAATCTGAAATTTCACATTGTTGTAATTGCAGGGGTCCGACCCAAAAAGGAGTTTGGGGGAGGGCAAGGTTATTGTGGGGTGGGGGTGGTGGTACTGCTACTCTTTCTTCTGTGCTGCTGCTTCGAGACTTTTCTAGTCCCTTCTGTTCTGTTTCATAAACCTCACTATATCCCTCAACAAAAAGGAATTGTAAAATTGTAATTGCAAAAAGGGGGGGGGGGAAGGGTTTCACAGAAACACAAAAGTTTTATACAGAGAGAGCCCAATCAATAGTATTGAGCACTACATGTTCTCTTTGTATTTAAATGGTAATTTTTGAACTGGTTTCTCTTTTCATTTAGATAATTAATTAGCTTCTTAAGCACTTTGAACCTGCAATATCCAAGTGCCTTCTATTTTCTTCCAAAGGCACATATTGTCCTGCACAGATTTAACAACATCTCTTTAATGCTTCTCTTTATCAAACAGTGATGAAATATCAGTAACATGCCCTGAAAAGGTTTACCACCCTTAGTTCCATAGTATCTGCATGTCTCTCAGGAATGTGTTAAGCACTATGACTAGCACTTATGTGTGATTCTCTTTTCTCCCGAGTGAGAACATTTGACGAGTAATTGTTTTGGTTTGGTATTTTGTATTTGTTTGTTGTATGCCTCCTCTGCTATGTCAGGAATCAGAGCCTGCAACAGAGCTAGTTTCCAGGCATCTTTAGAAGCACAGCTGTTCTGAAGCAGGCTGTCCAACTGGCTACATCAGTCAGAAATCAGGTAGGCTCTTAAGCCAGCAGCACCTCAGTGGCTTATCAATGCTCACACCCATCAGTGTGATTCCTCCTGTGTTGCCTTCATCCTGCTGCTCTTGTCTTGCAGTCAGCTTTCTCAGCCCTGCTACTGCCTGGGACCCTCCTTCGCCTGTTACCTTGTCTGTGTCAAGTAATTCCAGCTCCAATCCTCATTCCCAGCTTCTGACTTCTATCTCCGGCTTTGACACTCAGCTCTTGTATCCAGATGTCGACCTCCAGTTTGACCCAGACCTCCGGCTCCTGACTCTGACCCAAGCCTCTGGTTCTGATGTTTGGTTCCTGACACCTGCTCCAACCTCTAGGGCTCATTCCTGCTGTGACCACTAGCCTATACTGCGCATTTCCCAGTCACCTGGCAGTTTGTGTGTTCATTATTGAAGGCAAACTCGAAGACATTCATCTTGCATTTAGAATGAAAAGTGGTAAGGGCTGAAGTAGTTATTAGATCAAGTGGGAATTAATTCTGCTACCTTTAAAGACAGTTCTGTCTCCTGCACAAACAAGTTTTACCTTTGCTGTGGGCAGCTTCATTGTACCCAAGGAGTGGAGTTGTTAAAAACAAATCTTATCCCAGCGCTTCAGGTGATCTTTTAGGTTTCTTCTTCAATGAAGGCCTTGAAGATAATGACAAAGACCTTGAATACAACTGTCTGCATCAGTGATGTTAAAAGTTTTTAAAGCCACATAGCTTTGTTCGTTTTTTGTAAATCCTAGAAATGTAGAGCTGGAAGGGACCAGGTCATCACGTCCAGCCCCCTACACTGAGGCAGGACAAAATAAACCTTGACCATCTTGAGAGGTCTTTATCCAACCTGTTCTTAATAACTTCCAGTGCTGGGATTCCCTTTGAAGCCTATTCTAGAATTTAACTAGTTAGAAGGTTTTTCATAACATCAAACTAAAATCTCCCTTGCTTCAGCTCACACCCATTACTACTGATCCTACCTTCAGTGGACATGGAGAACAACTGATCATTGTCCCCTTTTTAATGGACTTTAACATATTTGAAATCTGTTATCTGGTCCCCCCCCCCCCAGTCTTCTTTTCTGAAGATAAACCATGTTCCATTTTTTTAACCTTTCCTTAGAGGTCAGGCATCATCATGTTTTCTTGCTTTCCTCTACATAATCTCCAACTTGTCCACATCTTTCTTGAAGTGTGGTACCCAGAACTGTTCACAATACTCCAGCTGAGGCCTCAACAGTGCTGAGTAGAGCAAGGCAATTACCTCTCAGGACTTGCATGTGACACTTTTCTGTTAATATGCCCCAGAAATATACCACTTATGGGGAGCCACCCAAGGTGAATGGCCCCTGATCTGGCACTCCACACCCTCTCCCGCCCCCAAACCACCTGCTGGCCTCGCAACAACTGGACTATAAACTAGCATTTCAATGAAGATCAGAAATGCCAGTTCATAAAGCTTTCTAGTTGGCGAAGTGTCAGATAAAACAGCTTTTTACTTTATTGTGTTTGCCTTTCTCCAGCCCTCTGGGACCTCACCCATTCTTCATGAATTTTTGAAGATAATTGCTAAGATTGCTTAGCTAACTACTTAATTACCCTAGTAAGAACTTTGTCAGGCCCTGCCATTTGCAAAACATTTAACTTAATTAAATATTCTTTAACCTGTTTGTTCCCTGTTTTTGGCATCTTTCTCTCTCCCCGTGTGATCATTGGACAGTGTCATTTTTATGAATGTGTTCCTATCAAATCTACTGATGATGAATAAATTATTTTGCACAGGGCCAAGATGTGGCTGTTCATTCTGGTGACACATCTGACACAAGGAACAGCAAATTCAAAAGAACTCATAAGAAGAGAACTTGTGAATCCTGATACATTTATGAATATTGTAAGTTTCTTACTTGAGAAAGTTTGGAAATAATGGAATGTGTTCACTGTTGTTTATGTTATTTATTTATAATTTTTATACTAACAGATTTGTCCTTTAAACAAATGCCTCCCAGGTCTCTAGCACCTACTTGCACTCTCCATTTTTCCAGAAGGGTCCAGTCTAATCTGCCTTGGCTAGAGGAGAGATTACGAGGGGTAGTGGCTCTTGGGATTGGTTATGTGCAGGATCAGAATCAAAGTTGGTCCCTTTCCCTCTCTAGCCCAACACAGTTAATTTTACTTTACAAATATTAGCTGGTTATTGCTGGCCTATGATTGGATAAATACACCCTTCTGCATTCCCTGGGAGTTTCACAGAACTCAGCTTCTCACTGTTGAGGATTTCCAGCTGTGAGGCATTCCTATTTCTTTGCTCCAAACCTGCACCACACCATTCCTAGCTGAGAAAGAGACCTTGTCTGTCCTCTACATTTTGGACCTTCTGTGGTCTGACAGGACTTAGTACTCTTGAAGTATGTAAAAATAGAACTAGTTAGATTATTTATGGGGGCATAAATTGTCTAATGAATTTAGAATTCTTTTTTCCATTTGTGAATCACTCGCATGGTGTTCCTGATCCCTCAAATGTATTAATTAGACCAACTATTCACCAAATGGCTTAGATGGATAATTCTTATGAGTAATTGTTACATTATTATGTTTGAACTATATGGTTTATACTTAAGAATGGATAGCAAGCAACTATTGTTTGCGGCTGTAGGAAGTGATAGAGGGAAGGATTCAGCCTTCTTAATGCCTCATTATCTGTAGAGGTTCATAAGGGCAGAGCAGCTGGGAAACGTGCCATATATTGACTCATGTACACTTAAATCTTCCTGGTTTGTCTAAAATGACTCCTGAGCAAGCCTATATTTGGCAGGTTTGATAACAGCTTTCAGATGTCAGCTGTCTTCTCCTGATTCTCATCACCAGGCTCTACGGAAATTTTAAAGGTGGCTTTTCTCAGTAGTCATCAGAGACCTGAGTGTCTAATTTATTGCTTTGGATTGGAGTATTTGTATTCTGAAAAAGTGAAACATTGGAACCCAGACTTTTTTCCACTCAACAAAAGTTAAATATTTCCTTATTTTAAATTTATGGTTCACATTTCTTATTCTTGACTTTAGAATTCCACTAAAAGCTGCTTCCACCAATAGATTTCTGAATGTTTATTCTCACTAACACTTTCTCATTGGGATTAGTATGTGGATAAATTCTGGGAGAATGTGCATATATTTTATAGACTAAAATTAAGATAAAATTCTAGTCATTCAGATGCTTTTCTGAATTTAGCTTTCTCTTAACTTCCATGTTTTAGGAATTGAGCTGGAAACCAACAGACTATACTCTCTAGGAAGATTTCCAGGGCTTCCTGGATTGGTTCAGGTTAGAAATACAGTGAGAGAGGCTAATTCCTGCAGCATTCAGGTTTTGATTGATATCACTTGAACAAATCAGAAAAATGCAGGAGCACGTGGAAATAAAACCAAAATAAAGCAGATTTGTTGATTTCCCCTCATCCCAGCATAAGATAATGGATTAAAAGGACATAAACAAATTTATGCAAAACCCTTTCTTTTCATTCCATAGAGTGAGACGATCTGGTACAAAGGATACCCGAGTGAGGAGTATGAAGTGCTGACAGCTGATGGCTATTACCTTAGCATGAACAGAATTCCTC
>ML677335.1:17324712-17387678 GCA_007922305.1 Dermatemys mawii | reverse complement strand
GCATGCATCCGACGAAGTGGGTATTAGCCCACGAAAGCTTATGCTCTAATACTTTAGTTAGTCTTTAAGGTGCCACAGGACTCTTTGTCACTTCTGCAATTCCAGACTAACACAGCTACCTCTCCGATACTTTATTCAGTTGTGCATGAATGAGAGAGCAACTCCCAATGGTGCATAATCTTGGGAAGGAGATAGAATTCAGAATTTTGAATAGGGAGCTAAGTGAGCAGAAAAACAGATGGATAGAATTGAGATTCTAGATCTTGGTACTGGAATTGGATATATAAATGATAATCATGTTAAGTCTGTTCTCCTCTTCCTCTTGGTGTTCAATTCTGAGTATGTTCTTGGGACCCTCATATTATCTCAAACCTTCTTTCCACTACTTGTAACTGAAACGGCCTTCTACACAGGGAGGGAATACAGTTTTAACTGGATTTGTGTTTGCCCTTTTTTTTAAATAAAATGAAATGTGGAAGAGAAATCCAAGAGTCCCCAGAAATGTACACTATAGAAATTATTGTTCTCCAGCATATTCTGAGGCAGACACAGAGAAAAGATTGCCTATAGTTTGCAAAGATTGCCCTTAATTTATTATCAGATTCCTGTAGTTCTAGCCAATGGACACAGATCTTAGCTTGTGTTTATCCTGAATGATCTTCAATTTTCTTTCTATATCAGCTCTAATTTTTTTTTTTTACAACAAAATATGCATTGCGGTTGGAGATTAACATTTGCTTTAATCAGAGTATCTGTACAAACGCAGCTCTGCATGTTTATACTGGCTTGTTGTATGTTGTAACTTGTTTCTAAGCATGCTGTAATTAATCTCTTGCTTTCTCATCTTTAATTGCATTTTCAGCCATGCCTCAACTGGCTCAGAAAATAAAAATATTTTTTGCCTTGGCTCCTGCATACACATTAAACAAAAGCAAAGCCCCTCTGACACAACTGATGTTTCTTCCTAGCGATCTATTAAGGGTATGTAGAATCCTCCATACTTCATTATTCTCATGAATAAAAGTTGCTTTATGAAAAAGTTATAAATGGAAATTTAGGATCTGTGACCTGTATGCACACTGGAGTGTTATATGTACATTTCCCATGCAGCAATATAGAACATTATGTATGGAAATAAGTTTACCATGCATCATGCAACAATAGTGTGATAAACGTATTGAGACAAGGGTTAGGGGAAACGGGATTTGGGTGTGTAAACTAAAAAGGTTTTTACCAACTTATTCCACTTCAGTGTCTGAATTTTGATTTTTCTGGAAATATCAAGCCTGGAAGCTTTTCACTGACAAACATCCAAAATCCTGAAAAGCCCCCACTTTTGACAGTGAGTCAGGCATGAGAACTGGCGTGTTCTTTCAAGGACCATAAAATTTGAGAAAAGAAGGAGGAGATACTCCCCCAGAAATAAGAACTGAGAGTCAGCAGTTCTTGAGTCTTTCTCCGAATTTACACAGCGCTCTGCAAATATTTTTTTCAGAAGTAGGTCTGTCTCATGGCCCTTACTTTAAAGATTGGGAAATTTTGGCCCAGAGATCCTACTACTCCTTAAACAGAAAGATCTTGTCTAGGCCAGGATTAAAAGGTATGAAGTTAGATCAAATTACCTAGACGAATTTAATTAATATCATCTAAAATTGTAGTGCTCATTGAATAAATTTAGTACCATGGTTTCCTGTTAGAAAATCATTTACATTGAAATCAAAGTATTCTACAAGAACAGATAATTTTTGGATGAGTTTCTGTCACAAAAATCAAAATAAAATGCTTCATTTCACGTCCACAATTTCTGCCTCTATCTAAGCCAGTCAGGTCCCTTCTGGCAGTTGTACTTCTGGGTCCTCCATGCCAGTGGCTCTCAACCCTTCTGGACTACTATACCCCTTTCAGGAATCTGACTTGTCCAGCATACCCCCATGTTACACCTCACTTAAATACCACTTGCTTACAAAATCAGACATAAAAATACAAAAGTGTCACAATACTCTATTACTGAAAAAATGCTTACTTTCTTATTTTTACCATGTAATTATAAAATAAATCAATTGGATTATAAATATTGTTCTTACATTTCAGTGTATAGTATATAGAGCAGTGTAAACAAGTCATTGCCTGCTTGACATTTTAGTTTGTACTGACTTGGCCCGTACTTGTTATGTAGCCTGCTGTAAAACTAGGCAAATATCTAGATGAGTTGATGTACCAGCTAGAAGACCTCTGAGTATCTCCGTGCATACCCCTGGTTGGGAACCACTGCTCCATGTCCTTATTATCATCTGTGAGTCATGTTTATGGACCAGATGAAGCAATGTAGTCTTTTCTCTGTGGCCAAGCCACCATGGTGCTTCATGGGATTCCATTGGCTTCTGTGGAATCAAGAGTTCACCTGTGGTCTCTCTTTCCATGGGGTGCATGTGTTTTGTGAAGGAAAAGTAGGAGAAAATGGAGAGAGTGTCACAGTTCAGCCAAGAATGCTGAACCCACTCCTTGGGGGAACAAAAGAGGAGAGGCTGTGACATTTTATAATATTGAAGTTCATCTGTCATTCAATAGTTGTATGTGAAAGAATTCTTAGCTTGGATAAAGCTATTCATACAAATTTAACTCTTTACCTCAGTCCTTTCTGAAAGAAACAATAATCATGAGTTTATTAAGAGTCATGGTGAACAACATATTTATATTTTCTCAGATTCTATTTGGCAAGAAAGAATTCTGTCTGTTAAGTGCGAGACTGAAATCACTTACTGTCATGGTGTGTGGAACTGCGCTAATAGACCGACTTTGCATCCAAACCCTCTTTTTTATTTTAGGTGGATTTAATGAGAAAAACTTAAATGCGGTACGTAGAGTAACAATCCTAGTTAATTGATCTGCATAAGCCAGCTTCTGAGTTTCTCACAGTGGTTGTGCAACATACCATCATCATAAACAACAATGTATACATTAGTGCCAAAAATCCTCAGTCGGGATTGCGGTCCCACGGTGCTGGGTGCTATAGAAACGTAGAATATCTAACCTGAAATAAGAGAACTAGGTCTTTTGACTGTTGCAGAGTTTGGGAAGGCGTGTGTGTGTGTGAGAGAGAGAGATAAGTATCATGCAGAAGGTGAATTTCCTGGGCAGTGCACAATGCAGTCTAGAACTAACTGTGGCCTTTTCATTTGTATCGTCTGTTCCTTGTCTTTGCTGCTGAAACACTTTTCTTTTTTTTAGCTCCATCTCAGAAAGAGTGTTTCTTTCTCTGTCAGTGCTCATCCCTTTCCTGTAGGTGCCATTGCTGTGTCAATGAGAAGAATTTTGAATACAATGGGTTTCTGAAATAATTTGGGTGACTAGGATCAGTAGTAGTGCTGGTTTAAATCCACATGGGCTTGTATGTAAGTTTTGATTTTTTTATTATGATAGTTTTCTAGCATCAATCAAGATCAGGCCCCAATGTTCTAGGCACAATACAGATACAGGGTAGTAAACAGTCTCTGACTGGAAGACCTCACAGTCTAAATAGACAAGAAGCACACAATAGGGTGAGAAAAGGGATAGAACACATAAGCAGAGAGAACAGCATGCTAGTATCAATTGTCATGTTAGTTCAGAGATTTTTAAATTATGATTTCTATTAGGAAGACATTAGCTAAATTGAAAGAAAAGTAAGGCGGAGCAACAAGGGGGACAGAACAGGTGAGAAGCGGGAATGGAGGAAGGTGGGAAGGATAGTGATTCTGAAGTGCAGAGACTGATACAGGATGGAAATGGGATTAGATTAAACAATGTCAGTCAATCAGATTAAACAGATTATCAGGATCAGTCAGTCCCTGCTTAAACTGCTTCTTTAGTTGCTCTGCTGGCTCCTGTCTCACTGGACCTCCCTGAAGTTTCTTTCTTCAAGCCCAAATTGAACGTGGAAGGAATGGGGAAGGTGGAGGGGATTCTCCTCTCCACAGTTTTGGGTATTGGGTGGAGAGCCCATCTGGGCTTCATTTTATCACCTTTTCTGCCTAGTGCAGCAATCCCTGCTTAAACTGTTTCTGCAGCTGCTCCTGCTGGCTTCTGTCTCTGGCTGGTTTCTCCCTTCACCTTCTTTTGACATGGCTGTGGGGAAGATCTTTGAGTTTAAGACTAGAATGAATCAAAACACTGAACGTAAGTGTCAAAGGGTAGACACAAAGCATTGTGGGGTATTGGGTCAAGGCAGACAATGAAAGAGGTAGCTATGGCTCAAGCAGCAAGAGTCACTAGGGTGTCCCCTCTCTTTAGGGTATTGGAACCCAGTGGACAGATTCCATAGAGCCACCCTTGCTCTCAGGGTAGCGCAGCCATGCAGCTAGAATCCTTGGAGCTTTGCTTGGGCAGTTGTGTCTGTCCCATGGTGGTGCCCTCACCCAGGGGTATCTGCAGTGTAGGGTAGGGAAACCCAGGCCCACCCTGCTCCACCAGGTCCTGACCCAGAGCCTGTGAAACTGGTAGGCCTGGATTCAGGCTTGACTTCCTGTTTCAATCTTTGCATTTCCTGGTTCATTTACAACCCTTGATGCCTGCTCCATCTGTTCCATTGCGGGTAGCGACCTCTCATCTCTCTTGTCCTCTGTGGGTGAGGGGAGTTCCGGCTTGGATTCCACATCTTCGGACTCAGCAGTCTGGACCTCCAGCAGCTCTCTGGCAGGAGCCGGCAGAGTACGTCCACTTTTCTCCGCAGTTAGCCCAGACTGAGATGGGCTGCTCCCTTTTATATCCTACTTCCAGTTAGAGCATGTCTAACAGGGGTGAGGAGGCATGGCCTCTTCAGCCCACAGCGTGTGGTCAGTCCCAGCTGGGCCAGTGTCAGGTAAATACACCTTGTCACAGTAAGTAGCACACAAAACACCTGTTTCTCTCTGCTTGAGTGGAAGCCATGCAGTGTGAGTGTCATGCGATTTCCTTCAGATGTCATAAATCTCTGGTTCACTCAGAACATGACTTAGGTATTCTCCAAACCAACTGAAATTTTGAAATCATGAAATGTTGCTGTGTAATGACATGTCCATTACAAAATGTGGGCTTAGCTCCCACTATACTTGCCTTCTGTAGAATTACAGTCATGCAGTTGGTTAAAATCTATTTTAATACCAGGAAATTGTAACTTGAAGTAGACCCCAACTGTTCTTTCAGGCTTTTCCTAGGGAAACGGGGCTGTGTTTGGAGTGGGTACAGTTTTTAGACTTTTGCATTTCTCTCTGGGTTTCTTATACCCTTTATTTGATTTATTCTGAAAAAAATCTATTTTAAAGTGTGTCCTGTGCCTAGATCATGAATAAGTGTAATTGAGTGGAGTATTAAGTGAAAGTAGAATTTTGTCCATGATAACTTCACTTAGAAAATTAATATTGTATAACGATTTTTCTTGCAGAGCCAGGCAGATGTGTATGTAGCAAGTTTTCTGGATTACACATCTGTAAAAAATATAATCCACTGGGGCCAGGCAGGGTTTCTGATATTTATTGCACTGTTTAATTATGTCTTCTTTTAAAAGAAATATACTGCACTAATGGATGCTGTTTCATAATTTGTCTTGATTATTCTTTTCACACTTCAGTTAAAAATTTGTTTAGGAGAAAATCAGCTATTTATCAATAAAATAGTCATTTCCCTTTGGTAGCAGAGAGTATAGTTTTGTATTACATTTAACAGGGTCAATCAGAACCTGCTCAATAATCAGATATAGTCTATTTGTTTTATTTTTAGTTTAGTTTATAAATTTCTTGGTAAACAGAAGAATTCTAATGATCCAAAATAAAGAAATATTTTTCCTTTCTGTTTGTATGGATGATTATTTCTACAGTGTAATAAATATCTTCCTTCTGCTATATGTCCTCAGTGAAGGAGAAGGAAGGATGGAGAAAAATTAACTAAGCTTGTACAAACAATTTTAAAAATCTCAGTGAGCTGAGCAGACAATTTTTCCTGAAATCTTTACTGGGGCAAGACCACACTGCCTGGAGTGAAGCTGATGAAAAGGTCCCAGTTCAGCAAAGCATTAAGAATATGTGTAGTCCCATTGATCTCAAAGGCACAATTCATGTACAGTACTTAAAGACTTGTACTGGATTATGTGCTTTTTTTTTACTGGATTGGGGTTCAAAACTATACTTCATCAAAGTGTAAGAGGGGATTTGTCCCACCGTAGTTGGGGAATTTCTCTATATACACAGTACCCAAGCTGAGTCCCTGCCCTCATTCATTTCACCCTACCTGATATTTTTTAAAATATATTTGTACATTATTGAGTGTTGAATATATCATTTTAAATGAAAATATTCCCTGAGATTAAATAGAGAGAATGCTTTTAAAGAATGTTATGAAATCAGTTTATCTTGCATTTTGCACAGCTACATATTCTTGTTTTCAGAAACTGTTAAACTTTGCATGTTAGTGTTATTCTTTTTAGTTTTGGTATTTTATGACACTTTAAAGTGGAAAAGCAAATTAAGATTATTCAGTTGTGTTTTGTATTTTACACCCTTGTATTTCCTTTGTAGTTATCTAAATCTGGAGAATTTAAATATTTTGATTATGGCTATAAGAACAAAGATAAATATAATCAGGTAGGGAAAAGTTATTTATGTTTGTTTATTTTGAAAGTTAAGAATATATACCTGCAGTGATCAGGGTGGCACAGTGGGTTTGTGCATTAGCTTTTTCGTCTCTGGAGACCTGGGTTCCAATCCAATTATGATCAGAGGTATCATACTAAACATCCTAAATTACCTCTCTTTTTTGGAACGGGTGGTATCGGGTTCACATCTGAGAGGCTATTTGTGACTTAATCTTGAAGAAAACACAAGAGCTGGTTCAAGAAACAACTGTGTGTGAGCCAATAAGAAATAGTGACCACAACAGAATTAAGTGTAGCATCCTTGGGAAAAGAAGTTTAAGAAAACCAAGCCCTGTGACAGTAAGCTTTAGAAATAAGGATTTCAAAAAATGAGGCAGTTTGTGCCTCAGACTATAGAGACAGAGTCAGAAGTAAGGAAGTAAAATCCATACAGTCTACCTGGAGTTTATTTAGGCACCTTGTAATAGAGTCAGAGGGGATCTTAATATGCCTACGTAGAAAAAGGAACCAGAAGGCACAGAAAGAAAGGTCGCCTTGCATTAAATCATGGGAATGGCCATCAGGAGATCTGGCTTCAACTCCCAGCTCTGTCACAGACTTTCTGTGTGAGCCTGGGCAAGTCATTTAAACTGCTTGTGCCTCGGTTTCCTTTTTCCTGTGATGGAAAATGACAATCCCTCTTTTCCTTCCCTTTTTATAATTATTTATATTAGATCTGTTCAGATTGAAGTCAGTAGGAGATGGTGGGTGCTGGACACTTTCCAAAATCAGGCCACTTACATAGAAGATTAATCAGGATTTTCGAGTAAAACTTTGGCTCCTTTGAAAATCTTGGTGCAAATTCCCAGTAGATTTGAAGATCAGACATCAACACCCCAGTTATCTCAGAGAAAATTAAAACAAAAAACTAGATGGGACATCAACTTTCTCCTTTAAGGGTACAGGCCAAACTCTCAGTGGCAGGGTTAGGATGAAACTTCTAGTGTGAGAATGTTTTTCATAGTTATCCAAAGTAAGGTTCCTTTCATCTTCCTTACAAGCATTCGTCATTTGGCATATGGCTTTTGATGACCCAAACAGTGAATTAGATGTCGAGTAAGTGATGTAGCCTCTCTCACAGAAGCATCATCTGGAGATGTTAAATTCATCTATCCACCATCATGATGATAAAGTGGGCAGCCCATAACTAGATGGCATGCTGTTTGTTCTCGAACTCACAGGGACAGGATGGGGAGCTCCACAATCCCCAAAAATAAAGGTTTAAGATAAACCACCTATGATCACTAGGTATCCTTTAGTAACGAAGAAGGATCTCTAGGTTCTGATGGCTGTTCTGAGGGTCATGCGAGAGCCGATCCAGAGAGTCTAGAGGATGCTGATCTGAGGTGCTTCTCTCCCAAGAAATGTGCCTTCAATTCAAAATATACTCCCAAGCCATCTGTTGCCACTTTTGCTTAGAAAGGTTGTGTCTGATGTACTGTCTGAGCCCTACCTAGTAATGAGGTAACTGTGGGTTGATTAAAGGCAATAGATTTGAGATAAAGATTTTTTTTTCCTGTTTGTGCCTGCACAAACCACTCTATGGCCATGACTAAGGCTCCTAGGTACTATGATAATACAAATTATTATGAATAATAATTAATAATTAAATACCACTGCTCTGGACTGCTATGGCAACTCCTATGTTAATGCATATCTAACACATATTTGGATTAAAAGTTATTGAGGCTGTGGACTTTCATTTATCTGAATTTTGAATTGCCTTCTCCCCCTAACAGACCACCCCTCCATTTTATAAGGTAGAAGATATGACCGTGCCAACAGCACTATGGAATGGTGGACGTGACTTGGTTACGAACCCACAGGAGAATGCAGTCTTACTCCCTCAACTCACAAATCTACTTTTCTATAAGTATTTTCCTGACTGGACCCGCATTGATTTCATCCGGGGTCTTGACGCAACCCAGCATATGTATGCTGAAATCCTTGAATTGATGGAGAAACATCCATAAAACCACAGACCACTTAAGGATTTGGTTTACTTACGAAAAATGTTTGAGTCTCGTATGTGGACGTGCATGCTACTGCACTCATCTAAATAAAAGTGGGCTCTTGTGACTGGTTGGTTTTATGCCTTTTTTTGTCTCTGCACCAATATTTCCATCCTGCTGGTGAGTTTCAGTGAGTAGACCACCATTTCAGCAAGCTGAGCTACATTTCTTAGATGGAAATTCACTCAATAAACAATTCTGAAGTGATCATTGTAGTACATATGTGCTATGGTAGCACCAAAAGGCCCCAGCTGATAATGTGCTGGCTACTCCACAAACAGAGGTAATCCCTGCCCTGAATGGATTACAAGATAATCCTGTTCTGTAACTAGTGTTGATTTTCTTTGTTCGGCATTTTTTATTGAATAATTGCTCCCACCTTCACTATTTGACCAGCTTTTCCTATACTACTGGGTGAAATCCTGGGCCTACTGAAGTCGAAGGGAGTTGTGCTATGGAGCTTTATGGAGCTTGGATTTCATCCTCTTTGTTTCTGAATGCATATTCTGTAAATCTCTGCTTACTTCCAATCCCTTCGTTTCAACACTTTGGCCTCGAGTCAAAGTTCTCACTTCTTAAACTGCAAGAACAAGCAGGATTTATTAGAAAATTAGCTCTCATCAATGCACAAGCCCCATTGCTGCTGAGTGTCTCTGAAGCATACTGAACTGTCTTGGGGCCACGCCCTGTTACAATCTCTGTCTCCCTTGATCTCTTCTAACTCTAAGGCTTAAAGGGACAGGAGACAGGTAACTGTAACCCTGGCATTCCATTATGGCTGCATCATCAGCCATTATTTACAGAATGAGTCTGAGTTTACTGTTAGTTTCATTTGGAACATTTAATTAAGCAAAAGAGCTGTTTTTAGCCCAAATCTACATAATTATGAGAAGGGAGAGAGCTGTTTCCACAAATCTTTATTTTGGGGTGCATAGTGGATGTTCAATTCTCCTCAGGCAGTTTGGAGTCAGACATTGACAGAAACTTGGTCTGTGTGTTTCACTGGGATACATTGAAAGGAACCAGTGTCATTAGTTGTTCCCAGTTTCAGGCCCCACTCTCACTGAATAAGAGTCAACGAAGTAATGTAATTGCAAACAGGCTAATATTCAGGGGTGCTGTAACAGGAGTGTGATATGTAAGACTTGGGGGTGGGGGAGTAATCTACTCAGCCCTGATGAGGCCTCAGCTGGAGTACTCAGCCAAGACTATAAAGATGTGGACATATCAGAGAGAGTCTGGAAGAGAGCAACAAAACATGATGAAAATTTTAGACAATCTGACCTCTGAAGAAAGTTTAACAAAACTGGGCATCTTTAGTGTTGGGAAGAGAAAGCTGAAGGTGGACAACCTGATAACACTCTTCATATATGTTAAGGGCTATTATAAAGAAGATGTTGTTTTCGATGTCCACTGAAGTTAGGACAAGATGTATTGGGCTTAATATGCAGTTTGGGAGATAGAGTGCATATATTAGGAAAAAACCTTACCAGAAGGGTAGGTACATTCTGGAATAGGCTTCCAAAGGAAGTTGTAGAATCCCCATCATTGGTGATTTGTAAGAGTAGGTTGGACAAACACCTATCAGGGATGTCGTATGTTTACTCCATTGTGAGATTGGAGCCTTAGTGAAACATTCAAATGCTCTGAGGACATTACTAATGTTTAACAAGTAAGTAATAAAGAATTTCTGAGTTTGGACCAAGAAGAAGGCAATTAAGAAATGAAATAACTAGCAGCAGTGTGATGTATCAGAGTCTTCAATTGCCAGTATCCACCTATTTTCTGGTCCATCTCCCAAGCTAAGGGCATCTCTATGTCACCATGCAATACAGAGGCTGTTAGGAATACAAGAAGTTGCTATTCTCATCTTTGGTTGCTGGTCTCTTGCCACAATTTCTTGACTCTCAGCTCATCCTTTCCAATGGGGATGTAGAGGGCAATGCCTTCTGTGCAGGAGCTGGGTGGAGGTTTAATGGGCCAATGGAAATAATCCACCCCCATCATGAGCACAGTGATGAACCTCGCCTATTGTCTAATTCCTGCCACATGAAGGAACTGCATCAAAGGGGTTATCTTGCTTGGCAGGACTATAAGGAGGCAATAAAAGACTCAAGGCTTTTTAAACAAGAGCTTAGTCAGTTTTTCTTTATTCCATCCTGGTGTATAAAGGTTGTGATGAGACTAATCCCTATGTAGCAAAGATTAAAAACTTTCGGGTGAACTAATCCTCTACAGTTCAGGCCTTAGGGTCTGACAATGAGTCAAGTTCTGCAAGTTGATTTGGATGCCACAGTTGTTCTGTTCTTCATCTTATACAGCAAAAGCTTTTGAGTTAGAATCATAGAATATCAGGGTTGGAAGGGACCTCAGGTGGTCATCTAATCCAACCCCCTGCTCAAAGCAGGACCAATCCCCAACTAAATTATCCCAGCCAGGGCTTTGTCAAGCCTGACCTTAAAAGCCTCTAAGGAAAGAGATTCCACCACCTCCCTGGGGGAAACCCATTGCAGTGGTTCAACACTCTCCTACTGAAAAGGTTTTTCCTAATATCCAATCTAAACCTCCCACACTGCAACTTGAGACCATTACTCCTTGTTTTGTCATCTGGTACCACTGAGAACAGTCTAGATCCATCCTCTTTGGAACCCACTTTCAGGTAGTTGAAAGCAGCTATCAAATCCCCCCTCATTCTTCTCTTCTGCAGACTCAACAATCCCAGTTCCCTCAGCCTCTCCTCATAAGTCATGTGCTCCAGCTCCCTAATTATTTTTGTTGCCCTCCACTGGACTCTTTCCAATTTTTCCACATCCTTCTTGTAGTGTGGCCCCCAAAACTGGACACAGTACTCCAGATGAGGCCTCACCAAGGCCAAATAGAGAGGAATGCTCATGTCTTTCAATCTGCTGGCAATGCTCCTACTTATACAACCCAAAATGCCGTTAGCCTCCTTAGCAACAAGGGCACACTGTTGATTCATATCCAGCTTCTCATACACTGTAATCCCTAATCCTTTTCTGCAGAGCTGCTGCCTAGCCATTCGGTTCCTAGTCTGTAGCAGTGCAGACTTAGTAACTTTTGTTTTTAGAAGAGGAACATCTTGAAGTAGCCCCTATTATCTTTATTGTTTTCCTATGCAACTGAGTCTGTGAAGCAGCTAATCAGCAATAATCCAGGGATGGGATGACACCATACTTCAAGATGATGGCATTGTGCTGTTCCTATCATATCACCAATTCTTTCTCCTTCTGCAGACCCTACGGACTATGTTGGTTTTTCTGGATATAGAGTTAATTCAGAAAAGTCATAGATATTTTCTAGTTTAATCCCCTCCATGTATACTATGTGACTTCTCTCTTTGTCAACCTGTACTTAAAGTTGTAGTGGCAAAAATGTGGAGAAGAGTCAAGTTCCCTTGAACATCTTATTTCCAAATGATCTTGGAAAAAATTTCCAAACACTGTTTGATCTTGTATGCATTCTAGGTTTTTTCATGAGTATATTGGCATTCGAGAAGGTGTCTGCACCAGCAAATGTCCAGTGGTCAGTCAACCAAATTCTGCAAGGATGCAACTTTACCATAGTATTCTGATAGATGGGTTGAGTGAGGAAGAATGTTTGAAAGAAATTTCTGGTGTGTTAGTAAACAACTATTTTGGAGTAAAAGTAAAAGCAACACATCAGAGGTCTTGGTGAACCTGAAATATTCAACAGTGTGTCTCCCCTTTAAAAAAAAAAAAAAAATTTAGCATGGCAAGGGATTAGTTTTATAGTTTAGCATGGCAAGGGATTAATTCATCAAAGCCAAAGCTGATAGGGAATGAAAATGACAATTAACAATATTGAAATGTCCTTTCGGATTTCTACTGCCCCACTGCAAAAATATTATTGAGATGGTATCTATCGCCTGCACACACAGGCAAAACAAAGAAAAATATCATTGTTTAATAAATTATCAACCCAGCAAGGGACTAAACTGTGCTATCTAATGTATTGTTTATTAATGTTATAGGCTAAAACCCTGTTACCAACAATTTAAGTGATTCTACATGATTGAGGAATACAGAATTTAGGTGAATATTTCATACCTGAATTTGCTGACAATTCCTGACTCCAAGTCTACATTTTACTTTCAAGTTTAGGGTGACTTTTTTTTTAAGACAGCAGATCACAACCAGTCAGTAATATGTCTGTGTTAGTAAAGAGCAGAGAGATCATTTCCATGCATTTCCTTTACTGTTAACATAATTGCCAGCGTCTGTTTACTTTTACCTTCCAGGGAGTCTAGCGCTTGGGATGAGTGCTCCTCTAAGTCTTAGTAAATATACATTCAATGCTAAAATCAGGTCAAAATTGAGAGAGAGATTGGGATTGGTAAATGACACTTCAAAGCTGCTCCTGACTGGAGAGCAAGAAGTATGAGAAATAATGATAGGGCAGGTATCAGCCCTCTCCTTCTGCTTTTTAACACTGATGCATAAGAGTTACTACTAACAGGCAACTGAATCCACTTGGTGCAGCAGCAGAATTGTGGTGGGTAACTCCTTCTCTTCATTTACCTCTGACTCAGACTTTCTTGGGACAGGATGGGGGATCACTCTTCTCTTTGTGACTTGATTTGTGTCTCCAAACAAATTTGTAGATAACTGCATTTCCATAGCTGGCAGAATTGCTGCAGCCTGTGAGACTCCCCTCAGAAGGGGGTGGGGAGGGATAAAGTCTCTGCTTCTATTTGGAATTAGGTATTTTTGGTTGCTTTTTCTCTGAGGGAGGAGGGTATACTGGAGATGTGTACTGAGGGTGAGCTCTCAGAAAATCCAGAATTATGGTCAGTACAAGGTGGGTTACACCTTTCACTGTTTTCAATAGTGGATGGTCCAGGAGTGACTTTCTACAGAATGTTAATTTCCTTGGAAGACCGTGCATATCAGGTACTTTGAACTGCCTTAGGGGAGAATCATTCCGGAGTGTATCTAATAAATCATTTTGCATTGAGGACTAGATTTTGGCATTTAGTCTAATACCATGTTATGGGGTTATGCAGAAACTTTTGAGATGGGGGCCAGATTCATTGTTGTCATGTGGCCTACTTGTGCTTCTTCTGCAGCAGCTCCTGGTGCAGAGTTTGTGGTAGGGGGAGGACAGAAAACAAAAGGACACGTTAAGGCATCTGAAGCAGGGCTGTGAATTAGGGACCTCAGCGCGCAGAATGAATAAGTATTTTAAGACCTGTACACTTCAAGCAAAGGAAGTGTTCCATTAGGACTTAAAATCCATTTCATATAAAGCTAACTTCACAATTCTCTCGCCATCTTGTCTATCACAAATGAACTACTGCAGATTTTTTCTCTTCACTATTATTTTACAGCTTTTATAGCTGTTCAGAATCTCTGAAGCCACACCCCTAAGTCTGATTAGAACAACAATCTCTGAACACATTTAATGTTTCCTCCAAACAACTACATAAGAAAAATAAGGTTGCAAAGCCAAGCATTCAAAATTTGTAAATGTCAGACTTCTGGTTGCCTGTGCAACCTTAATTCAGCTCCGAAGCATGTATGCAGTATGATAAGAGTCTTTAATTACTCCTTGACATTATTTGTTCCATAAGAAAAATGGAATATAGGCAAAACAATATATTTTTCATTAATCTCATTCTCAGGAATAGCTGGACACTTTTAGATGATACTTCTCAAAATAATTCAGTATGAGGAAGACATGTGGCATGGTAAATTTAATTGGAGACAGTTTGGCAAAGCCATGCACCACTGAAAGTACAGTGTTTAAAGGGAAACTATTGGAGAACTTGAGCTACAGGCAGCACTATCAGCTCATGTATAATATTGGGAGCAACTTCAGTTGGTTTTCTCAGAAAGCTTCAGATGATTTTTGATTTTTCTTTTTAGTGTAACCCTGAAAGAGCTTACCTAGGTTCCTGAGTCTTGGTGTGCTGGCAGCTCAGGGAGAGACATGCTGTCCCTAGTAGGGAAGGGGAGCCAAGGCAGACTCAGAGTCTGCTCGGGAGCAAGTAGGGAGTGAGATGCCCTTCTGAGAGAGCTGAGGAGGAGGGAAAACCTTTTTGGAGCAGTCTGGAGTTTGCCAGGGAAAAGACTGGCTATGTGGGGAGCTGGTGAGTCACAGCTCTGCATGCAGGGCTCCCCCTAAGAACAGGCTTCTGGGACATAGAAGCAAGATTCCTCAGCTTTCCCTCTCCAAGGTGATGCCCCATTTGTAAAGCTTTGCTGGGAAAACTTCCAACCAGGTGGAGTTAGCCCTGCAGCTCTCTAAGTGAGATCAGTTACCACCTGGCACCACTGCTCTGGCTGAGTGAGTGAGTGTGGCTGTGTGCTGAGGTGGAACACTGAAGTTGGGATTTCAGTATAGCTTTGTAATCTGTACCTTGAGCCCTGCCCATATTGGTGGGGAGGGGAAATCCTGGCACCAGAAGCATCCTGATTTCTGCATGAAGATGACACCTACCAGCAGTAATCGTCAGCCTCTCTGCAGTGACTGAGGAGTCCAAGGTCATCTCTGAACTTGAGGGTCATTCATAGTGTTTGTGAGTGCACCATCTTTTAGATAGCTAGTCAGGGAAATTGTCTGGAAGACCCCTTCCTCCTTGAACGATACCCTCAAACTACAGGGTCAAGGTTTGGGGATTTTATTACCTGCTGCCTATTAAACCCAAGGAGGGACTTTGCACTTTATCCCACTTGTGTGTCCTTTGAGCTATACTGAACCCAGTGAGCCGCACTACTAACTGCTGCACAGAAGATATCATAGTCACAGGTCATCAAGGGCCCCAACAGATTATGCATACCAATGGAACAACAAACTCTGCATTTGCTATATCAGGTCATGAGATTGGGGAACTTCACCGGTATTATCAGTATGGGCACTCATGGTCCTGACAATAGTATTTTACCCTGTTATATTATGTTTATCTCCTGTTTAATATAATTACTGTTTTGAATATATTCTATGTGTTTGTGTTATTTCTTGGGAGTCTCCACTATTGGCAATTAACTGGGTGTTACCCTGTGGTTTGAATTTTCCTCCCAAGCTGCCTGGTGACTAGGAAGGAGCGAGGGGGGTGGAGTCATATGGGAAGAAAATAAAGCAGTTACACCCTGCTGAGTGGGTGGCAGGATCCAGAAGAACCCAGGCCTGTCCATCAAAACCTATCAGCAGATTGGCATTAAATGAGGTAATCGGGTGTAGAGGGGGCATGACATTAGTTAATATTTTTTTAGTTCCAAGAACCAGTATGTAATTACAGCATCTCAGAATTAATATAGATGCACAAAATGATCTGGAATCAGTGTTTACTTTGTGCTGGGGTTTGCCAGGGCTGATCCCCGAACTTCTAGGCTTGGCAGTTTGTAGCCCTGCCTCCTCTGGGCTTGACGCAACAGTTATGAAAGAAGAAAAATTGCTTGGATCCCAGCTCCCAATTGTTTCCACTTTCAAGTGATATAATTAAGAAGTGGGCAGTATTATCTCCCGTAAATATAAATAAACTTGTTTCTCTTAGCGATCGGCTGAACAAGAAGTAGGAATGAGTGGACTTGTAGGCTCATTGTTTTATTTTTGAATGTAGGGTTTTTTTGTACATAATTCTACATTTGTAAGTTCAACTTTCATGATAAAGAGATTGCACTACAGCACTTGTATTACGTGAATTGAAAAGTACTATTTCTTTTATCATTTTTACAGTGCAAATATTTGTAATAAAAATCATATAAAGTTGTAATTGAAATGGATATATTTGAAAATATAGAAAACCTCCAAAAATATTTTTAAAATTTTCAATTGGTATTCTATTGTTTAACAGTGAGATTAATCGTGATTAATTTTTTTGAGTTAATCGCGTGAGTTAACAGTGATTAATCGACAGCCCAACTTTTAACTTAACTACATATTCTTTAATCTCTTCATTCTATATTTTTTTGTGTGTATTTTTATGAATGTAGTCCTACCAAAATTTTTGAAGGATAAATTACTTTGCACAGGGCCAAGATGTGGCTGTTCATTCTGGTGACATATCTGACACAAGCAACTGCAGATTCAGACGAACTCATAAGAAAAGGACAGGGAAATCCTGAGGCATTTATGAATATTGTAAGTTTCTTATTGGAAAAATTTGGAAATAATGGAATGTGTTCACTGTTATTTATGTTATTTGTTTATAATTTCTATACTAACAGATTTATCCTTTGAACAAATCCCTTCCAGGTCTCTAGCAATGACTTTCACAATCCATTTTCCAGGGTCCAATCTAATCTGCCTTGACTAGAGCAGTGGTCAGGAGGAGTACCGGCTATTGGGTATGGTTTCAGTTATATTAGTCTCATCTGTGGTCTGTGGAGTTTCATCACTGCTCTGAATCTGGTCCAGTGTGATCAAAAATACAGCGAACATAAAAGAGAACAACTTTTTACACTCTTCCCTTCTGAGCCTTTCTCCCACTGGTACAATAACTGAACTGGCAGAGAATAAATAATGATTTCACTATCAAAGTGACATCACTAGATTAGTTGTAATGCTGCTGATTATACAATATCAAGTTTGTTTTTAATTGCATTAATGACTCAGGGATACTTTTATATCATGGAAGTTTGACAAAAAGTTCTTGAAAGGGTGAGTCCTGGGACTCCTCTTTGGATTATCAGTAGAGGTGAAAGTGGGCTGGTATGGTGCACCGGTAAGAAGTGGCCACTGGTACAGGCACATACACAGCTGATGTTGATTTAATGCCACTGCCCCTTTTGCATCCCTCCTAGGACCATCAAGGACGGGGGTAAAAGGGGCAGCTGCCTGGGGGCCTGGCAATATAAAAGTGCCTGGAGCTCGCAGCTGCATCTGCAGCAGCGACCAGAGCTGCGGGCCCTTTAAATCGCCGCTGGAGCCCTAGGTGGCGCAGGCTGTGCAGCACTGAAGGACTGGCTGAGGGAGGCTGACCCCCAGTCCCACCCCTTCTGCCTGAGACCACATCCCTTCCACCCAAGGCCCTGCCCCTTCCGGTATACCAGAAAGACTTTTAAGTTACTTTGACCCCTGATTTATCAGTATGAGCGAGACAGTAGTTGCCAGAACACTCAAAAAGAGAAGTTTCCTATTTAAGGATCTAATCTGGCACCCCATGTATTAGAAATTCACATTCACCTCATCATTGATCATAAGCTAATACTTTTTCATCTCTTAGTTTATACAAAATGTCTGTCAATCATATATAAAATAACCTGTAAAGTGCCTGATCATCTGAGGTACAGGGCTCAGCTACCTGAAGGATCAGAATCAAAGTTGGCCCCTTTCCCTCTCTGGCCCAGCATAGTTAATTTTATTTTACAAATGTTAGTTGGTTATTGCTGGCCTGTCATTGGATGAGTAGAAAGGGTCTGCCTACAAACACCCTTTTGCATTCCCTGGGAGAGAGGCATGTTGCATTGAAAGTAGAGAGTTTCACAGAACTCAACTTCTCACTGTTGAGGATGCTGAAGAGTCCAGCTGTGAGGCATTCCTATTTCTTGGCCACCAACCTGCACCACCACACCACTCCAAGCTGAGGAGGAGAAATACATTTTTTCTGCATTGTGGACCTTCTGTGGTTTCAGAACGTAGGACTCTTGAAGTGTGTAAAAATAGAGCTGGTCACATTATTTATGAGTAATAAATTTTCTAATGAAATTCAGAATGTTTGCACTTGTGCATCACTCACATGGTGTTCCTAATCCTGTATTAATTAGACCAATATTCACCAGATGGTTTGGATGGATAATTTCTATTAGTAATTAAGTTACATTATTTTATTTGAACTATATGGTTTATAATTCAGAATGGATAGCAGGCAGCTGTTGGTTGGGGCAGTAGGAAGTGATAGAGGGAAGGATTCAGCCTTTCTAGTGCCTCATATTGCTGATTATCAGAAGGGGAGCTGGTCAATATGTGACATACATTGACCCATGTACACTTAGATATTTCTGGTTTCTCTAAACTGATGCCCGAGGAAGCCTTTACTTAGTAGGTTTGATAAAAGCTTTCAGATATCAGCTTCCTTCTCTGCCTATCGCCAGGCTCTTCAGAGTTACTAAAGATGGCTGTTCTCAGGATTCATCAGAGACCTGAACCTTTAATTTATTGCATTAGATTGTAGTATTTGTATTCTGTAAAAAGTGAAACATTGGAACCCACATTTATTTCCAATGAACAAACTTATTCCCTCCTTTCATTAGACTCAAAAGTTAAATATTTCCTTTTTTCAACTTATGGTTCACATTCCTTATTCCTGAGCTTATAAATTCTACTAAAAGCTGCTTCGACCAATAGATTTCTGAATGTTTACTCTCACTAACTCTTCCTCGCTGAGTTTAATATATGGATAAATGATGGCAGAAGGCTAACTCTTGTAACGTTTAGGCTTTGTTTGACATCTCTTGAACAAACCAGGAAAGTGCAGGAACTTTATGGAAATGAAACCAAAATAAAACTGATTTCTTGATTCCCCTCCTCCCTGCATGAGATAATGGGTAACAAGGACATAAATAAACAAATTTATGCAAAACCCTTTCTTTTCATTCTGTAGAGTGAGAAGATCCTGTACAACGAATACCCGAGTGAGGAGTATGAAGTGCTGACAGCTGATGGCTATTACCTTAGCATGAACAGAATTCCTCATGGCAAAGGAAATCCTAGGGACACAAGTACGGCTCCTTTCACAGAGACTAAGAAGTTCTTGGGACTTGTTTCAGCCCCGAGAGATATTGGTGAAAGATCTGCCTAGAAGGTGCTATGGCAGATAGTGGGTATAGCCAGGGCTTTCTAGTAATGTGCTAGTTCTTCTCAGCTCAGTGGCAGCCGGCTCTGGTGGGGCTCCTGGGGGATCCCAGTTACTAATTAAAACAGCTCTTCTATGAAACCCTGCCTTTTCATCCTTAAAGTAAATACATTAATAGCCACACCAGTCCCGTTGGTTCAGGAGGGAGGTTGCATTGTCACTTCCTGCTCCAGTGGAGAATGAATCAGTCCCTGGATGTGATATAAAACTTTTCTCTTCATCATGTTGGGAAAATGCTTTATTCCTGAGAAGAAATGCTTACTGGAGAGCTCGTGGTAAACAGTTGTGGCTTCTCCCATATCCTCTGGGAGTTGGAACTTTTCCCTGGAAGGGACAGATGATGGAGAACACAATGGCAAAGAAGCGCATGTTGGTTGAGCTTGTTTATGAACCCTAAGTTCTTGTGTCTGAGCAAATCAAATGCTCTGGGAAACAACAGTTGTTTCAAGGTAAAGATTTCAGCAATGGAAATGGCCACATTTAAGAAAAGGAATTTACTGCAGGAATTTCTCTGTGTCCAGAGCCCAGGACTGAGCCTTAAAGATCAGCTCAATGTAGGAGTAATTCTCAAACTTAGGATGTCAACCAAGAAGGATCCAAAATTATTCTGTGCACATTGCTCTTGCTGGGATGTACAGTCAGAAAGTAGCACTACTCACACTTATGCTATGGAGATCTAGAAAGACTGAAATAAAAATTTTGGACACTGCTGGGTTATATATTCAAATGAGTAAGGCAGTTGTATACTGTCCAGAAGAGCTAATTTCTATCCCTGGCTAAATCACAGACAAATATTACTATGTGATAGTGGAAGATAGTGGAATTAGACCATAATTTTCACATGTGGAAGCTAACCGTGTGCTCCTTTTCTGGATGCCCAATTTGAGACACCTAGAGCTTGTTGAATGGAACTAGGATCAGTAAGAGACACCGCTGCTCAGCACCTCTGGTAGTAAGAGAGTGTGGCATGCTGGAGTAAGCAAAGCACTGGTAATCAGGAAGTCTGTTTCTTGGCTCTGCATTGTGTAAAGTTAAGGAAGCTACTTTGCTTTCTCAATCCAATTTATTAGAGTTGGGGGAAAAAAAATCTGGATCAGTTTTCCATCAGTAAATACTGATTGAACACAGTGGAAACATTGCAAAGAAATGTGTCAGCTTCATTTCAATAAAGTTGAAGCATTTCCTTTTAACTTTCTTAATTTTGATTTTTATAATAAATATAAATGTTGAAAATCTTTTGAATTTATATAAACTAAATATTTGTATTTTTTATGACTGTGACAGGGTGGTCTAGGCCCAAAGGCCCCCTGCTGGAGGCCTCAGGGTCCTGCTACACCCATCTCAGGAAAGCAGTAGTGGATCTAAGTCTTCTGAGCAGTCTAGAAAATGCAAAGGGCCAGTCAGAGGGTTGCAGACTAGTAGAAAAGGAGCCACAAAGCCAGAGATGGTGAGTTCCTTGCTGGAGCTAGAGGACTGTAGCAGCTAGTGTTCCTGGCTGGTCAAAGGGAACTGCAGCACTATGAACAGCTCAGTGCTGATAGAGATTGGAGGAATGAGAAAGTTCTCCTGGCTGGCTTCTGGGCCTAAACATAGAAGATCCTTGATGTAAAGGTGAAGCGCTGGTGAAGATGGGGCCCTGGGGAAGTAACACGGGGAATTGAAAGCAGTTTCATTAATGGGATATGGCAGCACGTGGCTGCTCTTCTTAGGGTCCCTGGGTTGCGACCTGCAGTACTGGGTGGGCCTTCCTTCCCCACCTCCAAAGGCCACTGGAGAAGTGGTATGCAATTGGACAGGAATATATTCCCAGAAGGGGAGCTGAACTATTTAGTGGGTCAGCTGGAAACCTTGGACCAGAAGGGCCCAGAGAGGAAAAAACCATTGTTTCCAAGGAGGAAGCCCTAGGGGTATGGCCTGATACTAGGACTGTTTAAAGACTACAGACACATCTGACTAGAAGGGAGCCTTTATGAGAGGTGGTTGCCACACTGTTACAATGACTTGAGACAATATTTCTGAATATTTCATTTTGTGAGAAACTCCACATTTTTGACTTTTAGTTCATATTTGGAATGCAATCAAATTTAAAACTCAGAATTTCCTGCGGGACAGAAAATCCAAATTATACTTATCTCTGCTATTTATCAGTCTATCTCACAAGGATATTGGGAGAATTATTTAACCATGCATTGGATATGTAAATAATTAGTAATATGATTGTAACTACACTGTAAAATCAGGTAGGCAGCCAAAATTAGTGAACAGTTTTGAGCACTCTTAACCTCTTTGTGTCTCAGTTCCTCATCCATAAATTGGAGATAATAGTTCAGGGGAGTTGTGAAGATATATGCTGTAATATTTGTGGTGCTCTTAGAGACTATAGTAGTGAACTCCCTAGAAAAACCTCTAGAAAATGAGTAAATTCTGAATCATTTTGATGCAATGCAAGATTTGGATTGTGTACAGTAAATAAGGCCTAGGGCTACACATTGAGTGAGGAGATTGGGGAAAAATGAATACTGTCCACCCTGTGCACTGAATGAGGTCCTGTGGGGGAAAAAATTGGTACATACAAGTACTACACTATACTATACTTATGCTATACTATAATTAAAACTAGCAAACTCACACTCTCCATTGATTCCACTGCGCTGTTTGTTCTTGCTGCTAGTTGGTTAGCTCTGGTCAGACTTCTTGAACTCTTTGCAGCACTTTGCTAGGTTCATCTGCTTCATTCTTTTCCCTTTTTCAGCAGTTCCTAACCTCTCCTCCTGACTGATTTCCGCCTGCTCGCTGTTTGCCTTGCCTTTTACACTGTCCTGTCAGCTATCACATCCTTATATTGCATGCTCACTACCAAGCATTACCTCATTCTACACTTGCTCACTAGCATTGTTTACCACAGAGTTAAGATTACCTCATCTGACCTTACTGCCCGTGCTCCAGATCTGGCCTACTTATCTGACCTTTCCCCTATTTTTGAACTGTACAGGCTCAATAGTTTGTGACCCTGTAGCCTATATTCTACTGGGCATGCTCAGCTCAGAAATACCATGTGATCTTCAGTTTCTAATCATTAGTCACCCAGTTTTGTGACTGGTATCTGTCAGTCATTGCTGTTTTCCATCTTCTTGGCCATGCATCATTCTACTTGAAGTGGTCATGTGACCCACAAGAAGTGTAGTCTGAGGGATTTTTCTGGTATCAGTACCACATGGCAGAAGTTCTGTTTTTATAAAATATTCCATTTTGTTATTTTCCAGGCCCAAAGCTAGCTGTGTTACTGCTGCATGGCATTCTTTTAGATGGTAGCAACTGGATTACCAGTTTGCCCAATAACAGCCTGGGCTTTGTACTAGCAGATGCAGGCTATGATGTTTGGCTAGGAAACAGCAGAGGGAACACCTGGTCTAGAAAACACCAGAATCGTTCAGTTGACCAAGAGGAATTTTGGGATTTCAGGTAGGCTGAATGGGAGAGAAACTACTGAAGCTGACAATTTTATATTTTAATTTATTATAAGCAGAACATGTAAAAGATGCCTATAGTTTATGGGAACAGGCTTTTCTTTTTAAGGCTGTGCTAGCAATTTATCACTTTCACGTTTGTCTTTTGAGATGAAAGGTTTGCATGTTTGTTTTTTCACTTGGGAATAAATGTTGCTGTTGATCATTTGAGAAAAATAGTTCAGATGCTTTGGAAAAAAAGTACAATGAAAACCAACACTTTAGCCATTACAGATAAATTTCTGAAACCTTTTTAACAACTCTAGTACTTCAGAGGGAGGTGACAGAACTTCATCCTTGGCAAGGAGATAGACCATAGTTCATAGAGGCATATTTTCACCATCCAGTGAAAAACTGGTTTTAGCTAAGTCATAAGTATTTAAAAATAATACTTCACACACACACACACATTCTAATACCTTGTTATACAGTAAGTATGTCAATGTGGATCTTATTATTTATTTATACTACCCTAAGTTTGTTAGGTCCCAACCAAGATCATGGGCCCCTCTGTGCTTAGAGCTGTAAAACTAAATAATAAGTAGCACGGTGTCTAAGTTGTAAACAGAGCTGTATGTCATAGTGAGTGGCTCAGATAAAACCACTGCTCAATTTTCAGCACTATAAAAAAGCAGCTAGAATGTTAGGATGAAGAATGAATGAATGAATGAATTGAAGATATACTGACATATTATTATGGCAGTCATCCCCATATAGCACTGTTACACACATTCTTCAAAATTTTTTTTTTTTTAGCGTGAGAATATGTTTTTGGCAAGAAATGCAGTATTGTTGTTAGTGTTAGCTATGCAAGGTTGTTTTGTGTAGAGGCAGCTTGAGGAGAGATGGAGTCTGAACAGAAGTATTTGGTCTCTGCCTTGAGCTCTTGACTAGGGTCAGGTGTAGGTAGGCTACTTTCTCAGCACCAGTCTTGGTGTTGAGCTGCAATTCCTGGAAGAAGGAAGTGAGCTGCATGCTGTGTGACCATCTCATGTCAGGGTTGGTATACACCTGTAAATAAATCAAGTTACACATAATATATACTCAGATTCAGTCACTGATTTTTCTTGCATCAGAAATCAAACTTCTAGGCCCTTGAATGCTACTGTTCAGCAGAGGAGCAAGACTGAGATGCAAACAGTAGGGGCAACAATACAAGTCAATGTCCATTCCTAGAATACTGCATTGAATATGATCACGCTATCTCAAAAAGGATATAGCAGTAATGGAGGTCTCGGAGTTATATGCATGGGGTGACTTCCCTATGAAGAGGAAGCAGAAGAGCCTGAGACTATTGGATTAGAGAGGAGAAAGAAGAGGGGATATAATAGACACATACAAAATAATAACATAGAGAAACCTGCTTGCATAGTACCTACCTCAACCCAGGACTCTTATGCCTCACTTTATATATAAACTCATTTTTCTCTTAACAGCCCAGAAAAAAAAATCAACACAAATACAGGAACTCCTCACTTAATGTTGTCCTGGTTAACGTTGTTACATTGCTAAGCAATTAGGGAACATGCCTGTTTAAAGTTGAGCAATGCTCCACTCTTATGTTGTTTGACTGCCTGCTCTGTCCACAGCAGGCAGCCTCCCTATGCTACTCCCCTCCCCACAGCGTTCTCCCCCTCCCCCGCAGACGCTGATCAGTGCCTTTCTCCTCCTCCTCCTGCTTCCTGCAGGGGCAATCAGCTGGCTTTCCGGGTTTAGAAGGCAGGAGGGAGGGGAGCCTGCTCGGGAGAACTTGCTCCTACACCTTTTCTCCTGCCAGGAAGGAGGGAGTAGGAGTGAGTCCTCACCAGCAGGTTCCCCCTCCCTCCACTGCCTCCTAGGAGACAGGAGGGAGAGGGTAAGAGCAAGTGCTCCTGAGCAGGCTCCCCCTCCCTTCCCTGCCTCCTACCTATATAATGCCTTTTGTCTGACAAAAAAAAAAAATCCCTGGAACCTAAACCCCCCTCCCCCCCCATTTACATTAATTCTTATGGGGAAATTTGGATTCGTTTAACATTGTTTCACTTGAAGTCGCATTTTTCAGGAACATAGCTACAATGTTAAGTGAGGAGTTCCTGTATCTAAAGAAACAATTCACATCCAGAACTACTTTATTTTTATTAATGGACGTGTGTGGTTCAGTAATTGCTTTTAAATTTGCATAGGAGCAAGAATTTCAACTCAATCACGCAAGCAACTTTCTCTTTTTGTGTTGCAGTTTTCATGAAATGGCTATATATGACCTTCCTGCATTGATAGACTTCATTCTGCAGAAAACTGGACAACAGAGCCTGTATTACATTGGGTATTCTCAGGGCTGTACCATATGTATGTTCAGAAGGAGACAATTAAATGTGTTTTGTCTTTTTGTTCCTATTTCATAGTTAAGTTTTGATTTGGACTGTTATTTCACTGGGAATATTATTCACATGGACTTAAAACAAGAGATCAGTCAAAAAGAGTGTATTGCTCTCTCTACTTTCATTCAGTTGTGCATGAATGAGAGAACTATTCCCAACTGTACAGAATCTTGGGAAGGAGATAGAGGGGAGACCAATATTCTGTGTAGGGAGCTGACTGGGCAGAAAAGCAGATGGATGGAACTGAGATTATAGATCTCCGTATTGGAACTGAATTACACAAATGATAGTCATGTTAAGGCTGTTTACCTCCTCCTCTTGTTGTTCAATTCTGAGCATGTTCTTGGGACCCTCATGTTATCTCAGACCTTCTTTCCACTACTTATAACTGAAATGGCTTTGTAAACAGGGAACACGGTATTAACCGGATTTTTGTTTTCATTTTATTTTTTTAAAAATTGGCAATGTGGAAGAGAAATCCAAGAGTCCTCCAAAATGTACAGCATGGAAATTGCTTTTGTCCAGCATATTCTGAGACAAACATGGAGAAAAGATTCCCTATAGTTAGCAAAGATTGCCCTTAATTTATGATCAGATACCTGTAGTTCCAGCTAATGGGCACAGATCTTAGCTTGTGTTTTACCCTGAATGATCTTCAATTTTCTTTCCTTTTCTTTCAATCTACTCCAATTTCTTACAAACAAAGTATACACTGAGGTTTGAGGTTAACATTTAACTTTATCTACAGTTACCATATTTCAGTTTTGCAAAAAGTAGACACTGCTGAATGGGGGGAGCGAGAGAGAAGGGGAGTGGTGGTGGTACAGTTGCAGGATGCTTGAGGAGGTACCTCGAGGAGGGTGCTGGAGGGGTGTGCATGTACTGTGAGGGGATAGCTGGAGGGTACTAGAGGGGATACCTGCAGCCTTACTCGCAAGGTGGGACGCAGTGTATCTTCCTGTCATGGTGGCAGGGCAGCCGGCACAGGCCTGGAACACAAAGTCAACCCATCATTAAGCACCTCCCTGAAGGCCTCTCCCCCTCCCTGGATGCAGGGGAGGACCCCTGGGGTGTGGAAACTGCTCTTTACGAGCTGCAAGGTCTGCTCTGGAAAAATCCCAGAGATTTCCTCGTATATGAGAATTCTGCCCGGACAAAGGGCGGAGGATCAAAAAGAGTTTATGTCTGGGAAAACCCAGATAAATGATAATCTCACCTTAATCAAACAGAGTATCTGTACAAATGCAGCTCTGCCTGTTTATACAGGGTGGTTGTTGTAACTTGTTTCTAAGCATGCTGTAATTAATCTCTTTTGCTTTCTCAAGTTTAATTGCATTTTCAGCCATGCCTCACCTCGCTCAAAAAATCAAAATATTTTTTGCCTTGGGACCTTGTAGGGGGTTGCCACTGGGGCTCGTCCCTCTGCGGGGCGGTTGGGCACCACACCGCCTCGCTACACACCCCTCAGCCGGGTTGGGGAATACCCGGGCCCAGGGCTCAAGTGCTCAGCCAGGCCTGAGCAGCATCAGTTCAGCACGCCCTAGCCCGAAAGCCGGGCGGGCAACACACCCACAGGGTAGGGTCAGGGGCTCAGACCCTCAAGCAGGGCTGAGCAGCAACAGTTTGAAAGGCCCAGGCCCTGAGGCAGGGCGGGGCCACAAACACAGGGGAGAGTCAGGGGCTCAGACCCTCAAGCAGGGGCTGAGCAGTACCAGTCAGCTAGCACTGGCGTCTGGCTGAGGGGGAGACTGCCACCTATGGTTAAGGGTGGCAGGGGGGGGACGCAGGCCCACCCGCTCCACTGCGTCCCGGCCCGGGGCCCTAGCAGCGGTAACAGATCTGCTGCAGTCAGTGGGGATCCGGACCGCAACACACTGACATAGGTTCAGACTCGTTCCCCGGGCCACTTCCTAACTCCCCCTCAAAGGGTACCTGGTTAGGCACGGTGACCTCCATGGGCTCCTCCGAGTCGCTGTCTGGAGGCAGAGGCGGCAGCTCCTCGGGGTAGCCTGGACTGGGGAGGCTCGGTCCCTCTTCCTCTGGGTAGCGGGCACAGGGCAGACTGGGAAGCTCCTCGGGGTAGCGTGGACTGGGTAGGCTCGGTCCCTCTTCCTCCAGGTAGCGGGCGCAGGGCAGGCTTGGCCAGTTCCCGGGGTAGCATGGACTGGGTCGGCTCGGTCCCTCTTCCTCCGGGTAGCGGGCGCAGGGCAGGCTCGGCCAGTTCCCGGGCTCAGGCTGGGTCACTGGGGCTTCCCGTTCACAAGCTCTGGCTGTGGCCTCTGGCCCCTCCGCTGGCTCCCTCCGAAGTGAGCTCTGGGGCCGAGCTTTTATCCTTCCGGGTCGGCCGGCTGACCTCTGGGGGAGGGGCGCAGGTTTCTCCAGCTCCGCCCCCTCTTGCCTCTGGGGAGGCTCGTCCCTCTGCGGGGCGGTTGGGCACCAGACCACCTCGCTACAGACCTGCATACACATTAAACAAAAGTAAAGCCCCTCTGACACAACTGATGTTTCTTCCTACTGATATATTAAGAGTATGTAGAATCCTCCATATTTCATTACTCTCATCAATAAATGTAGTTGTATGAAAAGTTGTAAATGAAAACTTAGGATGTGTGGCCTGTATGCACAGAGGAGTGTGATATATATGCATTTCCCATGGAACAATGCAAAATGTTATGTTTGCAAACCAGTTTACCATGCATCATGCAACAATAGTGTGATAAACATATTGAGAGTAGGGTTAGAAGAAACTGGGTTTTTTTGTGCACGTACATGTGTGTGTGTCTGTGTATGTAAACAAAAAAGATTTTCACCAAATTATTCCACTTGGTTTTTCCTTGCCTGAAATTTGATTTTTCTGGAAATATCAAGCTTAAAAGCTTTTAACTGACAAACGTCCAAAAGCCTGAAAAGCTGCAATTTTGCACAAATTGTCAGTCATGAGGAGTAGTATGTTCTTTCAAGGACTGTAAATTTTGAGGAAAGAACGAAGAGACTCTCCTCCCAAAATAAGTCTTGAGAGATTTGAAAGATTTAAAGAGAGAAATTTTGGCCCTTAGATCCGACAGCTCCTTACTTATGTGAGTAGTCTGACTTCACTGAATAGTTCATAGGTTGGACCCCAAGTGACTTGTTCAGTCTAAACAGAGAGGTCTCATCTAGACTAGCATTAAAAGGTGTGATATTTAGATCAAATTATCTAGATGAATTTAATTGATACCATCTAAAACTGTAGCCAAGACAAAGAAATTGTAGTAGCTGGCTAAAAAAAAAGCTAATATTATCTTTTCCCATTAGGAAATGGTTTACATTGAAATAAAAATATTTTACAAGGAAAGATAATTTTGGATAAGTTTTATGTTATGAAAATCAAAATGAAATGCTTCATTTCAGGTCCATAATCTCTGCCTCCATCTGAGCCACTCATGTCCCTTCTGGGAGTTGTATCTCTGGGTCTTCCATGTCCTTATTATCATCCATGAGCCATATTCATGAGCAAGATGATGCTCTGTGTTCTTTTCCCAGTGCCTGAGTCACTACGGTGCCTCATGGGATTCCTGGGATTCCACTGACTTCTGTGGAACCATGAATTCATCTATGGTCTCTCTTTCCATTTGTGGTGGTGGGGGCATGTTTTGTGAAGGAGAAAATGGAGAGATTGTCACAGCTTGGCCAAGAATGCTGATCCCCCTCCTTAGGTGAACAAAAGAGGAGAGGCTGTGACATTTTACTTGTACTGACGTGCATCTGTCATTACCTCATTGTAAGTATAAACATTCTTGGCTCTGAAAAAGTCATGAACATTCCAGCAAATTTAACTCTTTATCTGAGTCTTTCTGAGAGACACTTACCCATACACAAGGTGTAATAAGAGAACAAAAATGAAAAACGCATTTAAGAGTCATGGTGAACAACCTCTTTATATTTTCTCATATTGTATTTGGCAAGAAAGAATTCTGCCTGTTAAGTGCAAGATTGAAATTCCTTACTGCCAGGGTGTGTGGAATTGCATTAATAGATCAACTTTGCAGTCAAGCCCTTTTTTCAGTTTTCAGTGCAGTTAATGAGAAAAACATAAATGTGGCAAGTATAGTAATGCTAATTTATTGATTGGCATAAGCCAGTTTCTTAGTTTCACAGTGTTGGTGCAGCATACCACCATCATCCTTATAAACAGCAACACATACATTAGGGCCCCAAATCCTCAGTTGAGATTGTGGTCCCACAGTATTGGGTGTTGTAGAAACATAGGGCTTGTCTTCACTACAGCGGGGGAGATCGATCTTATGGCGATAGATTTATCACATCTCGTCAAGATGTGAGAAATCGATTGCCAGTGCTGCCCCCGTCGACTCCGTAACTCCAGCTTGACCAGAGGTGTAAGCTGGAGTCAACAAGGGAATGCGCCGCTGACTGCCGCCGCTGTGAGGACAGCAGGTAAGTCGGCTGCAGATACGCAAACTTCAGCTACGTGATTCACGTAGCTGAAGTTGCGTATCTGCAGTGGATCCCCGCCCCTAGTGAAGACCAAGCCATAGAAACAGTCCCTGCAATAAGATAACTAGGTCTTTAGACTGTTGTAGAATTTGAGGAAATTCTTCTGTCACAGTGAGCATCAAATAGAAGGTGAATTTCCTGGGAAGTGCACAATACAGTCTAGAACTAACTGTGGCCTTTACATTTGGTTCATCTGTTTCCTCCAGCTCAGAAATATTTCAGTTTTATCTTTCTGCAAATGTTTGAAAAGTCAGTGCTCCTCCCTTCTTGGAGGTGCTATTGTTATGTCAGTGAGAAGAATTTTGAACACACTAGGTTTGCAAAATAATTTGGGTGAGTAGGATTGGTAGTAGTGCTGGTTTTAAATCATGTGGGTTTAAAAGCAAGTTTTGCTTTTTACTATGAATCATGTTTATTATGATAGTTTCTAGGACCACAGGATCAAACCCCATTGTCCTAGTCACTGAACAGACACAGGGAAGTACACAGTCTCTGCCTGGAAGACCTCTAAATAGACAAGGAAATTGATAATCTAAAAAGACAAGAAAATACAATAGGGAGAGCAAAAGTATAGAAGCACAAGCAGAGAAAACAAAGTGCTGGCATCAATTGTCATGCTAGTGTAGGGAGTTTTTAATTATGATTTCTTCATGAAGGCATTAGCTAAATGGAAAGAAAAGCAAAGCAAAGCAATGAGGGGGACAAAACACGTGAGAAGCCAGTTTGTCTCTCCTTGAGTGGAAGCTATGCAGTGTGACTAAGTGTAATGTAATTTCCTCCAGAAACCATAACGGGTCTCTGGATCGTTCAGAGCTTGACTTAGGTATGCTCCAAATCCAGTGAACTCTCAATATTCTGCTTGTGTTATGACATCCCATTCCCCATGACAAAATTTGAGCTTAGCTTCTGCAACATTTGCCTTCTCCAGAGCTAAATTCATGCAGTTGATTAAAACCTAATTTCGAGGCATTATAATATGAGTTTTTGGAGTTGAGGTAAGCTCCAACTGTTCTCTCAGGCTTTTCTTAGTGGGAAGGGGATGGAAATAGGGCTGCATTTGGAGCTGGTACCGTTTTTAGATTTTCACATTTTTTCCCTGTGTTTCTTGTAAAGTATATTTGATGTACTGTGGAAACAATTTCTCTTTTAAATTGTGTCCTGGATAGGTGCATGGATAGGTCTAATTGAGTAGAATTTGTCCATATTTACTTCACTTAGAAAATGAGTACTGTGTAACAATATTTTTTGTCTTGCAGAGCCGGACAGATGTATTTGTAGCAAGCTTTCCAGATTATACATCTGTAAAAAATGTAATCCACTGGGGCCAGGTAGAGTTTCTGATATATTTATAGAACTGCTTAACCACGTCTTTTTTTTAAAAAAATAAACATACTGCACTAATGGATGGTGTTTCATAATTTGGTTTGATTCTTCCTTTAATATTTGAGTTAAAAATTTGTTTAAGAGAAAATCACCATTTATCAATGAAATACTCATTTCCCTTTACTACCAGAGAGTGAGATTTTGTATTACTTTTAACTGGGTCATTCAGATCTGCTCAATAATCAGGTGTTCTCTGCTGATATGGCACTGACCTGAGATGTGTTTGATACAACAGCATTCTTAGGCATATTCTGGTTCACAGGGATGCCAGTGGAAAACTTCAGCCTGATTATTATTGTGTTACGTAAGAGGAGGGGAGTCCTGCTAAATGGGGACTCTGATTCCAGTAAGGAAGTTTTCTTTTTCCCTCATAACCATTATGGTCACTAATATTCTAGGATACCAGTAAATCTGTGATTTTAGAATATTAGAAAAGAAATATTCCACACCAATGGGAGAAGCATAGGACAGAAACATTGAGCCAATGGAGAAACGGACTACAGAGCAGATTAATGAAATTGTGCTTTACTAGTATTCATTTCAGCTGTTGGTGGAACATCCCTTTCAACCCCCCTCAGGAACTAGCTTGAGTAGATTAGTCAGTCTAAAAGGGGTAATTAAAGGTGCTATTTACATATAGAAGATAATTAAATTAGTGCTTATAATTGTATAAGAATCTCTGTAGATTCAGTATATCACTTTTTCTCACTTGCCCATCGCCAACTGTCTGTCTTCTCCTTTTCTTTTCAGTTCAGATGGTTTTTCTTTTTTCTCAGTCCATGATAGAAATCAGTGAATTGTGCATACAGTGGGAACATTGGGAAGCTGTAGATTCTAACAGGTTTCAGAGTAGCAGCCGTGTTAGTCTGATGATGATAATGCATCTGATGAAGTGGGCCGTAGCCCACAAAAGCTTATGCTCAAATAAATTTGTTAGTCTCCAAGGTGCCACAAGTACTCCTCGCTTTTTTTGTGGATTCTAAGCAGTTGCTTTCTTTAGAGTGTATTCATTTTTTTAAAAAAATCTTTGTATACTGAGTCTTGATTATATAATTTTAAGTGAAAAAAAATCCCTCAGAGTAAATAGAATGGTTTTAAAAAATGTTTTGAAATCAGCTTTTCTTTTTGTTGCACAGCTACATATTCTTGTTTATAGAGACTCTGATGAACTTTGCATGTTCGTGTTATTCTTTAGTTTTGCATTTTATTACACTTTAAAGCAGAAAAATACATTAAGATCATTCAGTTGTATTTTATGCCCTTGTTTTTCCTTTTTAGGTAGCTAAATCTGGAGAATTTAAGTATTTTGACTATGGTTCTAAGAACAAAGATAAATACAATCAGGTAGGGAAAAATGATTTTTTTTTCTTTTTAATTTTGAAATCTAAGGAGAATGAGGAGAGAACTAAAGCCAAATATGTACCTCCAGGGATCAACATGGCATAGTGGGTTTGTGCATTATCTTTTTTCATCTCTGGAGACCTGGGTTTCAGTCTGATTATGGTCAGAGCTGTCATGCTTGAGACCCTAAATTACCTTTTTTCTTGGAATGGGTGGTATAGGCTGCACAACTGAGAGGCTATTTGACTTCATCTTGTGTGTGACCACAACAGAATTAAGTTTAACACCCTGGGGAAAAGAATTTTAACAAAACCCAGGCCTATGACACTAAGCTTTAGAAAGGGGGATTTCAAAAAATGAGAGCTTATGCCTCAGAACCTAGAATCAGAGTCAGAAGTAAAGAAATGAAATCTTACCCGGAGGTTATTTAGGCACCTCGTAACAGAGTCACTGGGGGTCTGCATGTGCCTACACAGAAAAGGGAGCTGGAAGGCACAGAAGGAAAGGTGGCCTTGCACTAAAGCATGGGACTGGCCATCAGGAGATCTGGCTTCAACTCCCAACTCTGTAACAGACTTTCTGTGTCACCCTGGGCAAGTCATCTAATTTACTTGTGCCTTGGTTTCCTTTTTTCCCAGTTGGGCATAATCACAGTCCCTCTTTTTCTTCCTTTTTGTAATTTTGCTCAGGTCTGTTCAGATTGAAGTCAATGGGAGATGTTGGGTGCCAGACACTTTCTGAAATCCATCCATTTACATAGAATCCTCAGTCAGGATTTTGGAGCCTCCTGTTTTGGCCCAGAGTCTCAGTAGGAGTTAAAGATCAGATGCGAACATCCTCAGTTATCTCAGAGAAGATTAAATAACTGAATGGGACCTAAACTTTCTCTCTTGAGGGCACTGGCCAAACTCTCACCATTGGAAGTTAGGATAAAACTTCGAGTGTGAGCAGGTGTTTCGTTGTTGTCCAGTGCATGGCTTCTTACATCTTCCTCACAAGTATTTGTCACAGGTCACGTCAGAGACAGGATACGGGACCAGAAAGACTGGATCACTATGGCAACTCCTATGTTTATACACAAGTATCAGTTGGCAAACCCGTTTGGATAAAAAGTAACTGAGGCTTCCGACCTTCATTTTTGATTTTAAATGGCCTTCTCCCTTCCACAGACCACTCCTCCATTTTATAAGATAGAAGATATGACTGTGCCAATTGCATTATGGAATGGTGGCCGTGACTCAGCTGCAAGCCCACAGGACACTGCGGACTTACTCTCACAAATTACCAGTTTAATTTTCTGTCAATATTTTCCTGATTGGACTCATCATGATTTCACCTGGGGTCTTGAAGCAACCCAGCGTATGTATGCTAAAATCCTTGAATTGATGGAGAAGCATCCATAAAGCCTTAGAGCACTTACAGATTTGGTGTAATTATGACACCGGTTTGTTGCATCACATAAGTGACAGACATGCCAAACCCATGAAAAAAAACACAGAAATTGGTCTTGTTTTTGGCTTAATTAGCTTGTGAGTTGCTTGTGGGGTAGTTCTTGGCTTGTTGCTTGTTGCAACTTGTTGCTGCCTTTTCTTTGATCGGCTCCTGGCAAGCAGTGGCAAGGGGGAGCAAGCAGGGGTAAGGGAGGGAAGAGTTTCAGGGATCCACATTGGGCTCGCCACGGTCTCAGACTGCACACTGAGGGGATCTAGTCACATAGAGTGTTGAGGTTCTTAGGGATCAGCTTGTTTTGGCCTTATTTTGAAATGGGATTAGCTTGATTTTTTTTTGGCTTATTGCGAAAGTCGGGGTGCTTATTTACCCCGTGAAAGTTGGCAACTGTGATAGGTGGCTGTCGCACTACTTCACTTATCTTAATAAAAATGGCTTCTTGTGACTGGCTTGATTTTTTTTTCTCCATTTTTTTTATGTCTGCACCAATTTTTCCATCCCACTGGAGTGTTGAAGTAATTCACCAAATAATATAAAGTTATCCAGTCATGATAAGCTTTTAAATTGTTATTTCTGTGCAATTTTTAAAGTATAAGAGCTGACAATGAAGGGACAAGAGGCAGAAATGTCACTTACATTCTTGGACCAGCAGCCAGCACATTACTATGCAAAGAAAAAAAGGGAAGTGCCTTTCCTGGCACTTTTTGCTAAACTATTTTGTCTATAAACAGTGGGTGGGGGAACTGATGACCAAAATTGTTTATGAACTAAGATTTGATTTTATAGAAATTAAACCAAAAAGGTGAGTGCATATGGGTGGGTTGATAGGAGTTGCTGTTTTTTTAAATTAAGAAGTGTTGCCCATGTCCTAAAATACAGAAAAATGTAAAACACATTTTGAACTGCTAAACTTGTGTTTTACATTTAAATAATTGATCTTTAGACTCTGAAGCCAAAGACAAGTACTGTAATTAATGTCTATTGGCTTTATTATTTAGTAATTAAAACTACATTATTTAGATAAATGCCCCTCATTCTTCTGTAGAATCCAACATCTTTTTGAATAAGGCTGTGCATAATGTAATGTCAAAACTGAATTAGTAATAAAAATAGGGCAGAACAAAATACTTCTCCCACCCTTCTGACCTGCAAAGTATGATGGAAGTGATGATGAGAAGCAGGAAGGGGAGAAAATAAAAGAAAAAGTAAAATACAATATTTAGCATATTCATAAGAGCGGGTTAGACCAAAGGTCCATCTAGCCCAGTATCCTGTCTTCTGACAGTGGCCAATGCCAGGTGCCCCAGAGGGAAAGAATAGAGCAGGTAATCATGAAGTAATCTATCCCCTGTCACCTGTTCCCACCATCCCTGCCCATCCTGGCTAATAGCCATTGATGGACTTGTCCTCCATGAACTTATGTAGTCATAGTCGTGGCCGTCACAACATCCTCTGGCAAGGAGTGCCACAGGTTGACTGTGCATTGGGTGAAGAAATACTTCCTTTTGTTTGTTTTTAAACCTGCTTCCTATTAATTTCATTTGGTGAAGCCCTAGTTCTTGTGTTATGTGGGGGAGTAAATAATGTTTCCTTATTTACTTTCTCCACACCAGTCATGATTTTATAGACCTCAATCATGTCCCCGTTCGTCATCTCTTTTCCAAGCTGAAAAGTCCTAATCTTATTTATCTCTTCTTATATGGAGTTCCATATCTCTCATCATTTTTGTTGCCCTTTTCTGAATCTTTTCCAATTCCAATATATTTTTTTTGAGATGGGGCAACCATATCTGCACAGAGTATTCAAAATGTGGACATACCATGGATTTATATAGAGGCAATATGATATTTTCTGTTTTATCTATCCCTTTCTTAACGATGGCCAGTACTGTTTGCTTTCTTGACTGCTGCTGCACATTGAATGGATGTGTTCAGAGAACTATCCACAATGACTCCAAGATCTCTTTCCTGAGTGGTAACAGATAATTTCGACCTGAACATTTTATATGTATAGTTGAGGTTGTTTTCTATTTGCATTACTTTGCATTTATCAACATTGAATTTCATCTGCTATTTTCTTGCCCAATCACCCAGTTTTGAGAGATCTTTGTATAGCTCTTTGCAGTATGCCTCAGACTTAATTATCTTGAGTAGTTTTATAACTGACCATTTATTCCTACTGTTTGTTTCCTATCTTTTAATCAGCTACCAATCCCTGACTTTCCTTCTTATCTCATGACAGCTTACTTTTCTTAAGAGCCTTTGGTTATGGACTTTGTCGAAATCTTTCTGAAAATCTAAATCCACTAAATCCACTGGATCCCCCTTGTCCTTGTAAGTTTGTGGCTCATTAAGAGGCACTTCCCTGCATCTTGGACTTATGCATCTATCTCCAAGGAAGGAGCCAAGTTTAGCACACACTTCTGTCATTGGTGCCTCCCATTGTCTACATTAGGCAGCCTCCCTCCACTTACCATGCTGGTTGTTGTGGATTGCATTCTTAGATCTCTCTCCCCATTCATTGTATAGAGGGTCTAGGTATCTAACTTCACTTTGTGGATTGCAGTGTTTTTCTAGGTGCATAAAAGTTAAATGGTGTGATGCAATGTAATGTATGGGTTAATGGTTAAGTCCCTTTGTGGATCCTACCCCAAACCAATTCCCAAAATAATCTAATCTTGCTAGAATGCCATTGTAAATAGCATATGCAACACCCCAATCAATTGTTAAACCTTTCCAATGAACATTATACTCCTCCCCAACCAACTCTCCTTATTTCTAAGCATTATTCAAGCCTAGGGCTTACCTTGACTTGATGACACAGGTTAAAACTATAACTGCCTAGTCTTCAGTATGATTTCAACACATGCTAAGAACACACCATATTTTCCTAATGAAGACAAGGCCAAAACTGCCAAAGTTGTAAAAGTAAAAATAAAAAGGCATCTTTATTATATAGAGAGACAAGGATTTAAATCCCATGATGGCAGAAATGATGAGTGAGGTAATGATCTGATTTGCTATGTCCGTGATTCAAAAATGCTGCATTCTGCACTTACAGGCAGCAGTTATAACTTCATAATGTATCCAATTTCATTTTATGTTCTAGTTTTTATGAAATGGCCACACATGACCTTCCTGCCATAATAACCTTTATTCTGCAGAAAATGGGGCAAGAGCAATTGTATTACGTTGGCTATTCTCAGGGCACCACCTTAGGTATGGTAAGAGAAATCAAATTGTTCTTGTCATCAAAACTGGAGCCTTACTGTATTATCTGTTGAACATAGTAAGTGACAGTTCCTTTCCCAAAAGCTTATAATTTAAAAGATAAGATGTAACAAGAGGATTAAACAAACAAGTTATGAGGGAAAGAGGACCAGGTGACAACAATAATATGTTTTAGCTATCCTACTTGTGTCCACCATTCATAGATATAATTAGCTACAATAGCACTAATAAATAACAGGAATCACCACTAGCCATCTGCCTTGCAGAAGGCAGTTTTCTGTAGGCATCACAACCAATGGGGTGAGTCATGGTAAGATTTGAAAAGGGGAAGCACTGTGTTTGTGTGCACTTTAGTTGTAAAGCTTTAATTGCTTGTGACACCAAGTTAGCACTTCATGATCTAGTAATCTGAGAACTCCCAGAAGGGTTCTTAATTTCCAGGGGAAAATATGATGCTCACATTTTCAGTCCAGAACAAATGTCAAAATATGATAACTTATTCAAGGTCATGACCACTGAGTTTCCATAATCTTAATTTAGGATAGAGAATGAACACCTTCACCTCTCGCTTTATAACTGATTATTAAGACTGCTTGCTGTGTTGAAAGTGCATTGAAGGTGTTTTGGGTAGTTTGAAAAAGTAGCACCACACTGTCACCATAAAGCAGGGGAAAAGAAACATTTTTCTTTTTAGCATCTATACTACATAGGGCCGGGTCTGGCTTTTGTGCTGCCCTAAGCAAAAAAACAAAAAAAGGGCGGCAGGACTGCTGCCGAAGCCAAAAACTCAAAATAAAAATGTGCAGCCCAAAGAATGACCGTAATGCTGCCCCTTAGTTTGTGCCGCCCTAGACACGTGCTTCCTGGGCTGGTGCCTGGAGCAGGCCCTGCTACTACAATACGGATAAAGTTAAATAGAAGGGAGAGAAAATCCCTGGCTAACTACTTTGGAAACTGAAGACTCCAGTGCAATATCTATTTTTGCTAGTTATGACTGTGGTCAATTGTGTCATGCAATGCTCTGAGGAACTGTATCATCCTTAGGCCCATCTCAACCCAAAGAAGAGAGGAAAAGTAGCTCCAGAAAGTTGGGGAAGCAAAATTAAAAGCAGCCCAACCCTGGAGAGTCCTTCCTAGGAGACAAAGTAGAAGCCAGCATTGGAAGAAAAGTACTAGTTGATAAGACTGGAGTAAGAATAGAGTAATATAATTTTTTTAGACCAACTTCTGTTGGTGAAAGAGATGAGTTCTTGAGTTACACAGAGCTCTTCTTCAGGTCAGATCAGATTATCTTTCCCAGACCTGAAGAAGATCTTTTGCTCTTTGTAACTTGCAAGCTTGTCTCTTTCACCAGCAGACACTGGTCCAATAGAAGATACTAACTCACCCATCTTGTCTCTCTCATATCCTAGAACCAACATGGTGGCAACTATACCACGATAAGAGTAGAATGACATTTTGGCCTGGATTGGGAGATGATAATTCTTATAAAGACCATGATTCTCTTCCCGTGGTTCCAAAATGCTTCCCATGTACCTACTGTTAGTCCAGATGAGCCTGTCATAATTCCAACCCTCATCTACCCTGTCTCTGGCATCTTAGTCCCATTGCACAGGCAGCCGGAAAGGCACTGATATTGACAAGATTTCTGCCCTTTATAGACCTGACTCCTTTCTTTGGGACATTTGGAAATGTGTAAGAAAAATTCCAGGCCCCACAGAAATATGTGGTTTGAAGGTTTTTGCTTTCCAGTATATTGTGATGCAGATGTGAATTGCCTACTGTCATATACCAATGCCGATATGTGTAATCCTGAACTTGTATTTAATCTAGCTAATGTTTAGCTTTTTCTCTTTTTTACATCAGATTTCTTACAAACAAAAGGACAAATTCTCTGCTGACAAAACTGACCTGAAGTTAATGGTGGTATGCCAGGAAAGAATTTTGCCTAAAATCTTTAAATTATGGTGCAGGATAAATGTATCCTTACATTAGATTAGGTGATTGAACAAGTACAAAATTATTGTTCATCCCAAACATTCAAAAATCATGAATGAGGCCCCCCAAAGATGAAACTTGCAAAGCAATTATAAGATTTTTAAAAAGTAACAGATGGAGAGGATGTCTTTTTATTTGCATTCTGGATTTTGAGCCTCTATGGTGCACTTAGTCACATTTTTAAATCCTTGTCTGTAACAAGAAAGGCTAAAAACTTACTCTTTTAAAATAAAATCTAAAATTCTCGTATAATCAGTTGTGTCAAGGAGCTGAAGCTTTATATTTAACTCCAAACACTGTGATACACTTTAAAATTCCAATAGTTGTCAACAGTGGATTTGTTTTAAAGTTGTATATAGCAAGGTTTGTTTTTATTTGTTTTTCAAGATTGCTTTGACCTATTTCTTGTGCTTTCTCAGGTTTCATTGCATTTTCATCCATGCCAGAGCTGGCTTGAAAAATCAAAACGTTTTTAGCATTGGCTGCTATAATCACACTAAAGCATTCCAAAAGCCCACTGGTAAAACTGTTCTTCATACCTGAAGGAATAAGTAAGGTATGTGATTCTGCGATATGATGCTCCTGGTTATTTTATGTATATAATACCAAACTGTCAGGATTGCCTCCCCACTCTGATCTCTAGGGTACAGATGTGGGGACCCACATGAAAAAAGAAATACCCCCCCCCCCCACCCCCGCCAGCTTATTTTATCAGCTTGGGTTAAAATGTTTTTCCCCAGAACACAACTTCTTCTGTGTCTGGACTTAGTATGCTGCCACCATCAAGTGAGAATGTCTCAAAAACTATTGGACATGGGCTACTTGAAGCCCCTCTTTCTCTTTCCACAAAACCCCCAAACTTATTCCCTCCCTGGGAAACTTGAGAGAAAAGCCTCGCCTGATCCTGCGAGACGTGCCCAATCCAAAACCAGGATCTTACACAATGGAAAACAAGCAGTCAGATTCTTAAAAGAAAGATTTTAATGAAAGAAAAAAAGAAAGGAATAAATCCCTTATAACCATCAATAGAACACCGTCTAACATAATCAACAAAAGAATCAAGAACCCAAACCTCTCCCCCGAGGCAACCTTCTCCCACTGTTGATCTCTGCTGAATCTTACAATATCAAGAATCACCCAGCCAACACTCACCCCTGAGAATCCTCCAAGTGATAAAAAGAAGGTAAACTTACTGACTACCTTACTTGATAGAAAGCTATAGTTACAGTGAAAGAAATAGGTGTGGTTCATCCCATAGCCGAGTTGAACAGAGAGAGACCCAGAAAGAAACTGAAACTCAAAATCCTTTGTCTCCTGAGGAATTTCTCATTGGTCAGTTGTCCACCTCTCAGGTTACCTTTAGCTTAACCCCTTACAGGTAAACAGTAATTCTAGGCTACTTTATACTTATGACTCAAGCATGTGTTTGTTGTTTTATAGACAATTACAAAAGCAAAGTCTCTTCCCTGAGGAGCTTTCTTCTGTGTAGACAAAGTAGAAACAAAAGATGCCAGGAAGGTATGAAAACAAAAGCAGTAATTAATCGTTTTTGGCAGATCTTTCACTTCGTTTTTTTTTAAAAAAATTTTACTCATCATAAATCGTGTGAAGACGTGTACTGTTTCTTTACATCTGTAACAGGAAATAGGGCACGAGGGGGCTTGGAAAGGTTTTAGCAGAAGTTCTGCGGTGCAGGCTATAGAGCAGGAGAGAGAAGATTTAGGAATTATATAATTTTCCTTATTTCTAATAAAGTTCCTTATTCAGCGTGAGAAGAATGCAACACTTTCATTGTCATTGCCATGTGTCAGGGTGGGTTGATCTTAGAGCTTCATAGAATAACTTCATTTTTGAGAGGAGTCTTGAGGGAGGAGAAATCTCCTGGCGTATTTTAAAATAAATTAACCAAAATTGGTTCTCAAAAGGAGATTTAAGGATCTACGTGCTCTGTGTATTAAAGATATAGAATTGTTTATTTCCTTCTATCAGTGATGCCTTTTAAAATATCCCTTTTAGTGTTACCTCCCACTCCATGGCTTTTATCAGTCCCGTACTGCTGCATCTTCTGCCAGAGTATTATATTAGTACACTGCCAGGGAGGAAGGAGCTGAGGGGAAAATCCACAGTCCCAGAATCTGTAGCACTGTGCTTTCCTGCACATGAAGCCGTGCTCCTCCACACCACTGAGCCCCTCCCCCACACTAAGGCAAGTACTATGAATATATAAACCATAGTGAGTAGTGTCTTTGCATTTTTACAGACCGTTCTCGGCAAGAAAGAGTTGTCTGAAGGGAGAGATTCTGAGCAAATTTACTGTTCAGGTGTGCCAACAGAGTATTTCAGAAGTTTTGTTCCTTGGTCTTTTCTGTCATGGGGGGGTTTGGCCACATATGCAGTGATGATTAATTTCAAACAACAAAATTGGCCTTTTTTCACTACCAGTTGGACCTTGGTGTAGGCTGACATGTTGACACTGCCTCCTAAAGTTTGTGTGTGGCAGATGAGGGAGTGCAGGTTGGCTGGGATGTTATAGGGTGGGGCAGTCCATTTGTTTGCCCTCCCTTCAGGCAGAAGTAAATGATTACACTCAGCACAAGGCAGTAGAAAATGAGGCCCTTCATATCTTGAAGTGTTAGTCTCTGAATTCAAAGGCACTGTGTGGACATAATGCAATAATCTTGAGTCAGAAATCTTTTACTGGACATGGGCAGAATCATTTTGTTGTTCTGAAACCACTTAAACGTTATAGGTTTGACAGTGTTTTTAAAACTCTGACATCATTGGGTTCATGTTCCAGCTAGAAACAGCTGTAAGGGCACCAGAAAAAAGAGAGGGGAAAGAAAAAAAAAATCTAAGAACAATGTACACCCAATGTATAGCCATATAGCTCTTAAACACACACACACACACACAAATATATACATACACAATAACTCGTAACAGGTCTATTTCAAGGTCCTAGTTCACATCTTTACAAATCTCACTGAGTTAGAGTATAGTTCACAAACCTTTTCTATGATATGAAAATTATCTATTTTAGGCAGCAGCAAACTACATATAGTAGGAATGGTTCCCTTCACCCCCACCCCAAAGCAAAGAGGAAGCAGTGAAGGAACTAGGACAGAGAGTAGTGTCTCCAAATCACAATGCATATGGTGACGGTGTAGCTGGTGAAGTATTCCTGGCCTGTGACTAGTGCCACAAGCGACCCCATGTTAACATGTACAAATCTCTCTGTTGTAGGCAGAGAGCCGTCTCCATGCACCAGCCTAGAAAGCAGATGCCTGGGATGGCAAACAGCAGGGAGTGGCATTCTGGGCGCTGTCAGGACAGCACTCTGGTGGCTTTTGGTGGCAGCTCCTCTGCTATTCTGTCTTCAGCAGCACGCTGGAGGCAGCTTTTTTTTTTTTCTTTTGCCGCTTGGGGTGACAAAAAAGGTAGAGCCGGCTCTGGCTGTGGGCAAAGCCTGAGGCATCTGTGTAAAACCAGTCTCTTTGCACAAGTATTTCTGGAATAAATGTGTCTGCAGAAGAGCCAAGCATTTCATCTCCTACAGACAAATGGAAGTATAATCATCACTTAGGAATGCAATGTCAGCCAGGGAGCAATGTTGATTGGCCACATTTCAAACAGAATGATTGCTTTTCCCTCTTGATAGGATACCTAGATAGAACAGTGATGAGATGGATGAAAAATGCAGATATAGGTAGAACACAACCTCATGCCACCCTGACTTTGAATATCATAGAGGCTAAGGTGAGATACTTCTCTAACACATAACACTCACTGCCCTTTTCTCATTAGCTTGACTATTTGTTTAATTAAATCACCCTTATAAAACAAAACAAGTTATATTAACAGGACCCAGGTGATAGTTTGGGAGGTTCTAGTTGCGAACTCCATGTCTACACTAGCACTTTTGTCAGTATAACTGTATCACTCAGGGGTGTGAAAAAATGCCTCCCTGAGTGACTGTAGCAGTGCAGACCCACCACCATGGCACCTCCTGCTGGAAATTAGCTCTCTTGGACTACCAGAGCGCCTTTTACTATCAGTGTCTCACTCACCCTTACTTCCACTTCCTCCACTATCTCCACCATCTGGACTTGTACCACTCTCGGACCACAGAGCACGGCCCTCAGGCTATGCCTCAGCCCACTGTCTTCCTACTTTCGGGGGACAGGCAGTCCTCAGTCTTTCCACTTGCCTCAATGGCCAACAACATTCTCTAGTCTAGTCCCTAGCTTCAGGGGCAAACTGCAGTCTGGATTTAGGTCACTGTCCTCATTGGCATGTAGGGATAAGAAAGGAGGGACCCAGACCGGTCCACTACTCTGGGTCCCAGCCCAGGGACCCTATAGCTGGAAGATGCTGCTGATCCTCCTATTCCCGCTGCTTACTTTTCCTGGGCCACTTCCCCTGTAGCCCTAGCATGGGGTGGGCAAACTTTTTGGCCTGAGAGTCACATCAGGGTAGCAAAATTATATGGAGGGCCGGGTAGAGAAGCCTGTGCCTCCCCAAACAGCCTGGCCCCACCCCCGCTCTGACATCCTTCCACTTCCCACCTCCTGACGGCCCCCCTCAGAACCATTGACCCATCCAACCCCCCATGCTCCTTGTCCCCTGACCGCTGCCTCCAGAGACCCCCCCACCCGCCCTCCCTAACTACCCCCACGAGGACACATCTAGAGATTTAGATAAAGTATGGATTACCTTATCCCAACCCTCTACCCAACATCCCCTGCTCCCTGTCCCCTGACTGCCCCAACCTCTATCCATACCCACACCCTCACAGACTCCCGGGACACCCTGCCCCTCATCCAGCTCCACAACTCCCCATCATCTGACTGCCCCCCTAGAACTTCCACCACATCCAACCCCAACTCTTGCCCCCTGACAAACCCTCAGGATCCCTTACCCCTTATCCAACCCTCCCCCCAGCCCCAGCCCACCTACCATGCTGCTCAGAGCAGTGTGTCTGGCAGCCCTGCTGGAGCCAGACATGCTGCCCTGCTCTCCTGGAGGAGCACGCAGCCCGCCCCACAGAGCGCTGTCCACACAGCAGCATGGCTCCAGGGGAGATGAGACAACAGGGGAGGGGGCTGGAACAGCCTCCCCAGTCAGGAGCCCAGGCACCAGGCAGGACAGGCCGGCGGGCCGGATGTGTCCCACAAGCCGTAGTTTGCTCACCCCTCCCCTAGCACCTTCCCTGCCCTGGCTTCAGGGACTCAGTCTGGCCATGGTCAGCCCAGAGCTCTCCTATTCTCTTCTGCTGCTGCTGCTGCTGCTGCTGCTGCTGCTGCTGCTGCTGCTGCTGCTGCTGCTGCTGCGCTGGTCAGGGTATCTTCAATGCTCCTTGGCAGACAGTCCTTCCTCTTTGCCCTCCAAGAAGAGACTGCCTTTTGCTCTGCTAAGCAGCCCTTTATATATGGGCTGCTCCAGAAACCCTTCACCTGATTGGCTCTCCCAATAAACCCTTTCCTGATTGCGGAGTTCTGCGCAGCCTCCCCAAGGCTGTCTTACGCTTCCTCCTGTCTGTGTGGGGCAGCTGCCCCACAACAGCGACATATGTTACACTGACAGAAGTGCCGGTGTGGGCGGTGCTATATCAACAGGAGATGCTCACCCACAGACATAACTACCACAGTTCATTCAGGGTGAGTTAATTATGTTGACAGGGGAGCTCTCTTCTGCCAGCATAGAGTGGCTATAGGGGAGAACTTACAGCAGCACCTCTGTAAGCTCTCTAGTGTAGACATGGCCTTAGTGTCACCCATCCATAATCCATACCTTATCTAAATCTCTAGACATGCCCTGATCACCAGAGATGTTACTGACTGGTCAGTTTGAAATATTTTGTGTGACTGGAGTTTGGCCAAATGGTTCTAAATGGAAACTGAGGTTTTCATTTCAGATGGATTATGAGGTTGAAAAAGTTAATATTGGTTGTTTGGCATGGTAAAGCTTGGAAAAGGCATGGCTCTGTAAAACCCAGCAAAAATCCCAAAAACAAAATGAAAAGACTCATGCGATCACATTAAGCAAAACGTCCTTGATTTTGCAGTAAAAGTTATTCAAAGCATGCCAATAAAAATGAGCAGTTTTATATTCTCATGGGTCCTGTATAATCATATTTGAATTCAGATTTATTCATGAGAGAGAACTGTCTGAAATTTTACATCTCAGATCCTTCTTTTGTTTTGCCCTGGCACTGGTGTTGAGATTTATTCATGCAAAATAATGTGCAGTTTTATTAATTCTGACACTGAGCTCAGATATCATTGCCATATAATCATAAATGATTATCATCATACGCAATGTAAACTGCCCCCTTATACTTAATGTTGTCTTCCATTGGAATTTGGAAAAAAATGTGTAAAGATCAAAATACTAAATTTTCCACCATGGCTACCACTTGTGTGGCTGCACCGGTGAGTACCTTGACTTAAAATGCTAGTGTAGAGACAGCCATAAAGAGACTTCTGGCCTTGGAAGTTGTTTGTGTCTCAAAAGCAAATTTGATATTTTTTGGAGCTTGGAGGGAGCAGAGAGGAACCAAACTATATAAAACAAGACATGTTTAGGTGCTAGAGTAGGGTTAAGAGTAGAATTCCTGGGATCACTCAGGCTTCGAGTGTAAAAGTCAGTAAGACCACTTTTTTAAACCCCAGTGAATAGTCTTTGGAAATATATATATATATAGATGAATATGCATCTATGGAAGATATTGACTAAGAACTGAGAGGAAACCTATCCAGAAGGTCTTAAATTTAAATTTACTCTTTAAAGGTGCCACTTCAGTACATCCTAGAAGCATCTTAAGCCTCTGAACAATCTTTACTCCTTAAAAAATGCTATCTCTGAAAGTAGCCTCTTTATAATGTTAGAAAAAAGCTAAAATGAGATTAATACAATAAATATATTCAGCAGTATCATGTTCTACTGGGTCATATATACCTCATTCTTACGCATAACCTGGGAAACAGGGCAAGATCCTGTAGTGATTGCTGCATAATTAGATCCTTCCCCCACCCACACTAAGTGGCTAAGAACATTAATTATCTACTCTTCAGTCTTGGGAGACTAATACTTCATTATAGTTGTTAGAAAGAGAATCACTGAACTTGATTGTTTTATTATTCCTCCCCCTGATCCCTGCAAAGAGGTTTCACATCGATTTTTCTTTTTTATGAGCAGAGGGGATGAACCCCAAACCCTCTGTCTAGTAGAGTGCCTGGGCAGAACTTTATGACTCAGAACAGGATACTAACATTGCAAGAAACTACAACAGGATGTGCATGAGTAGTTTGTTGCCACGTATTCAGTAGATTACATACCTGGGGTATGTTATGAAGCATGAGATCTTCAGCCTGGTGCCTTCATCTATGCAAGAAGTACATCAGTAATCACCTGCTCCACACAATAATATGGGTTATTTTTCTTCCTTGTAACATTCCTGAAGGTGAAGTGGGTACTTTGCAAACAGATAACTAGATGAGTCTCTGCTGCAAGACATTTACTGTCTTCATTTACACATCACACAACAAACAAGGGACACAAAAGGAGCAAGTGGATTTGGACAGGGTTACATAAATTAAATCACGTGGCAACTCATGTTCCTGTAAAAGTGTTTGCAGGATTGGGGCCTCATGTGGTCACCTTAGTGAGCAGGACTCCTTCTTAAGTTTTACTTTAGCACGTGAATCCAATCACATTCCATAGACTTCATGGCAGAGGGGAGTCATTAGGTGAGATATGAGTAGGGGCGGGAGGGATTGGTGAATTACATAACATATCTTTACACTAGGAAAGGCAGTCCATGGTAAAAGAATATGATTTTTAAAAAGTGTGTGTCTTTACTTCAGTAGAACTATTCATGTGCTTAAAATTAAGCACATACTTATGTTCTTTGCTGGATGGGGGCCTTACCCTCTTCAGTCAGGATATGGATGTAAGAGCTTTAATGAGACTTTAAAGCTTTAATGATGCTTCCTATAGCCGGAGGCTACTCAAAGCATCACACTTGTTTTCTTTTGCGTAGTTGAGTGCTGTAGCTGACCTGGAGAGGGACAGGCGGGCTGGAGCAGCTTTTTTCCTTCAATGTCTTTCTGGAACAGGAGTGATAGCAACAGTCTATCAAAGGTAGAACAGTGCTTCCCTTCCTAGCCCAGCCTCTACAGTCAGCTGCTCCAGGGAAGTGGCTGTGGTGCCTTGAAGAGCCACTGACTGTACGAAGCTGAGTGAAAGGCCATTTAGCTGGGGTCTGAGAGAAGAGGATAGAAGAGGCTAGTGCTGTTGAAAGCATTGGCTGTTTGGGCAGGAAACCTCTGCAAGAATTTTTCCTGGAGATCCTCCCAGTATCATCCCATGTGGCGAAGGGGGAGAGTCGCTGCAGGAGTCAAGGCTTGTCCTCCACCCCTCCACCCCAGAAAAGGCTACCTGACCACTCCCAAACCAGTGTCTCCATCCTGTGTTCTGGCCTCCAGTGCCCAGTAGAGCACTTCCCCTTTCCTCTCAGCCCCTTTGTAATGTGACTTTATTATAACCATGCTCTCAGGGACTCACATTGGCCATATGAGGGAATGGCTTAGCAAAAAAGTTAGTACAGCCTGGGCCTATATCACTTTTTCAGAGAATACCCTCTGGAAATGAAAGAGAGATGATATGCATCTTACCCAGGTGCTTGGCTCCTTTGCCCAATCCTTCCAACATCCTCCAATGCATGGAGGGGCGTTTACAGGAGAGAGGAAAACAGTGACAGTACAGACAGCTGAATCTCCCTTGAAAGAGCCACCCAGGGAGAACGCCCTTGCACACGGATCAGAGTGGCATGAACTGGTTTCACACTGGGCTGAAAACCAGCGTGAGAGGAGAATAAGTTCTAAAATAAGTTATTACAAACTTTAACAGAAACATTTAAATACTGGAAGAAATTATTTGGTTAAAACAAAATACCATGCACACTCACTGTTACAGTACAAAACAAAATGCATGTATAGATAATAAGCTAAAATAGAAATCTCATTCCAATGGACTAAGTTTTCTTTTCTTTCTTGATTATTAGCAGATCCATTCTTTTATAACTGAAATCTTATAAAACTTGTTTACATCTTAAATAAAGACAAACTTATTATGTACACAAATATGAATTGGCCTTTGGAAGTCCCTAAGGCTGTGTTAATGAGACTTGCTACCAGTTGCTTTCTTCAGCTTATAGTATTGATCACATGTGGTTGATGCTTTTCTAGTTTTTGTCTTCCATATCAGTTAAAGTCTTTCATTATCATATGTTTAGGTCCATTGTTCTGATTTTCTTACATTTAGATGTGTAACCTGTTTTACTTGTATCAAAACTCTGTGATATTAATCTTTTTTTCCCCTTCAAGTTTAATTGTGGCCATAGTTGAAAGGGATTCTTCCCCTCCCCTTAGTATTAATTAAAAAAAAAAAGAGTTCTTAAATTATCAGGTTTGGTGGCTGAGAATGACCCTGTTCCAGCATATGCCAAAAAGTTCCACCAGATTTTTAACCAGCTTTGTATCTTCTCCCTAGTAAAGCTCTGACTGATGAGTAAGTTTTTCTAGTACTGGAATTCTCCACACTTTTTGATACCAGTCAGTAGTTTCAGGAAAGTCACTCTTTTTCTACCATCCTGCTTTGAGCAGAGGGATGAATGAGATGACCTCCAGAGGTCTATTCCAACCCTAATCTTCTATGATTCTGTGCTCAGTTGTTCAGTCCCGTAATCATCTGCTTATCTTTAAGGCTACTGTGTTACATGTTGCCGGGATGCAAACTAGTTTAAATTTAATTTTCTCTTGTCCTGTTCACACAAAGCAATTGCTGATCTGTGTGCAATGCACAAGTTGTAAAGGGTGCTAAACTGTGTCTCATCCCATATAAAATGTTACTTGCTTCATGTAGCATAATGTAATCACTGTAATCTGTGTCTGTAATCACCACAGTCATTAACATAAACCAACAGCACAAACATGAAGACTTACATATGAAGGTTTTAGTCAGATCCTTGTCCAACTCAGTTAGTTGCCGCTGTGCCTGGGAGCTGGGAAGAGCTTTTTCTATGGCATGGCTAAACCACAAGTAAATGCACAAACTTAAAATGGACTTTGCATGGCCTTTGTATGAGTAAACCTTAGCTCACACCAGTGTCTATGTTAAGCAAATACAAAAGGGGGCAAGAAAGCAGGGCCAAATTGAATCTGTGATGTCTATTAGTTGCAGAAAACATTTCATGGTATGCACCCTGCTCTAGCCATTAACAAGCCAAACACTTTTATGCTTAAACTGCATGTTTTTTTAAAAAGTGATTTTATTGCATACATCAGCATATCAACAAATGTCAGGGCACTGGACACATATAGTAGGATTGGTGTTTTCTGCCAATTACCCTACCACCTTCCGTGGCACTGCATGGCTGTAAATGAGTGCAGAATTTAGCCCACACAGCAGTCTAGTCACAGGAAGGAATATCATAGGACTAACAATCAATCTCCATTTCCCAGTTATGTTCACTCAAAATATAATGCTGAACTCAAGCTAGATTTATCCTTTTGTTTAATCATCTTAATCAGTATATATTATTGTAGGCTGATGAACAAATCTATGAATGTGATAAGGAAATAATATATACAGTCTGCAAAGTACAATCTATTTTCTTTAGTTATTAAATTCTTCACAATCTTTGCATGATTATAACTTTTGAGGACATCACATCCCAATCTGGTGTCTTAGAGGAGAGATTATTCCTGCTAACAAACACTGAGAGGGGATGTGAATAACCCTTCTATAAATACAGTGGATTAAGTGAATAGCAAAGCCAGAGATTAACAACTTTTGGTTAATAGCAATGTTATGCCAGGAGCTGAGTCCATCCCACTGACATTAATGTTAATGAGATTTGGATATTGGCAACAGCCATGCCACTTATCAACAGCTTTTCACCTCTCCCTGCTCAACCTTCCCACGTATTTGCTGCCCTGGCTTAGCACATCCCAACACTGTCTTTCCTGGCTGTAGTTTCACAAACCTACCTGTCTCTGGGGACCCACTGCCCAAATGGGAGGTAATGGATTGGTGCACCTGCATCTCCACCGAGTGGGGAAGCCCCTGCTGGAGTCCCGATGCTGTAGGCTGAGACGGGAGGTTGCAGGCAGGGCAGAAGTGTGGCAGGGAGCTGGGGTTTTCCATGGAAATCTCAGGAAAAGCTTTCTAACTGTGAGAAGAGTAGGACAGTGGTACAGACTGCCTATGGAGGTCATGGAAGCTCCTTCACTGGAGATTTTCAAAAGGAGGCTGGATAGCCACCTGTCTTGGATGGTTTAGTCACAACAACGCCTGCATCTTGGCAGGAAGTTAGACTAGATAACCCCTTGTGGCCCCTTCTAACCCTATTATTCTAAACATTGGCATTAAATATCACACCAACCTCCATTGCTCAGAAATACTCCTGAACTGCTCCCAATCCTCTGAGGGTGGTTAAGAAGAAGGGGGTGGGGAGACCATACAATTACTTTAACACTTCAGCTATTAGGACCCAATGACAGCACCATCAATGTTGATGGCTAAAGAAGTTGGTGAGAACATAAGGAGGCACACTCGACACTCCAAATGCTTTGCAGCCATTTAGAGGGCAATTTAAACTGATCAAGGAAGACCTGTAGACCATCATCATAGACTTCAGATAATATTTAATCAAAACAGGAGGTGGCTAAGAAGGGGGGTTAGTGAGACAATTCTGTAATATCTGCATACTTCATGTTTCTGTGTCCATAATGAATCTGGGTTCAGACCTGAGTATGATATGGACATTGCCTACTAGTTCTGTTGGTTAATGTTGTGCTAGTGACGGATGAAGATCAGGTGGCCACTTTGATTTTGTCAGACTGATCAAATAATATTTGGAACCATTAATACTATGATATTTGTTGAGTCTTTAGCCTCTGTGATAGTTTTCATTTTGCTCCTCCTTTCAGCTATAAGGGAAGAGCGAATAAATGATTTATCCTCTAATGAGAAATATTGGATTGATCACCTGAGAAGTCTGTGATTTTTATCTCCCTTATGTGAAAAATTGTGGACCTTTGGTTTTGGAGATGTGTGAAGAGAATAGGAATCACCCATCAGTGGCTTGGCTTCTTTTGAGCAGAGAGATCCCAGAGGGTAGGATTGGATTATTACACTTTTGCCATGGGGACTCTGTCTGTCTGCAGGATTATAGTTTGCTCTGATGCACATTCAATGGAGAATGTAAAATGGAGATAAAATATTTTATTATTGATTCTAATACCATACTCATACATGTGCAAAAGTATGATTCTCTTTTTCTGGAACCTGAAAATATCTGTAGTGAGGAGTTTGTGGGCTAAATTTTGCTCTCATTTATTTTTTGGCAACAAACATACTCTACTAGATGCACATGCTGCTCTGACAATTGCTAATATGCTAATTTATTCAATAAATAATTCTTTTGAAAAAAGTCCATATTAGACATAAAATAATTAGGTGCATTAATGACTGGAACTGGGCACATACCATGAAATATTGTCTATAAATAATACTGCCATTAATATGATTTTGCTCTGCTCAGCTTTGGCCTCTTTTGAATTTGTTTAATACAGACATTAACATGATCCAGTTGTAGTCGTGCTAATGATCATGGAAAGTAAATTTTAGTTTAGATATGCAAATATTTGTTCTTGGTTTATTTTAGATGTGTTGGGATTTTTGTCAACACAACAGTGGAACGAAATTTACAAAAGCCCTCATCAGCTCTTTGGCAAAGAGGTAGTCGAACGAACTAGATAAGAAGCTAACCAAATCCTTTGTAACTAAGGGTATGTCTTCACTACCCGCCAGATTGGCGGGCAGTGATCGATCTATTGGTGATCTATTTATTGCGTCTCATCAACATGCGATAAATCGATTGCCAGAGGCACTCCTGTCGACTCCGGAACGCCAGCTTGCCAAAAAGCGCAAGCTGGAGTCGACAGGGGAGCCTGCTGTTGCCATAAGGACAGCAGGTAAGTCGGCCTAAGATGCGCCAACTTCAGCTATGTTATTTACATAGCTGAAGTTGTGTATCTTAGGTCGACCCCTCCCCCTAGTGAAGGCCTGCATAACTCGGAAAGCAGCAAGGGCCATATTACAGCAAAAAAAACAGCTGCAGACCGCAAAGCTCTGCCCTCGCCCCATCCCCATCCGCTTCTCCCCACTCCACCGCTTGGCTTGCCCCACCCCTACTCACCCCCCGCGGGCCGCACAGGGAGCCTGTGCGGGCCGCATACGGCCCCCGGGCCACATGTTGTGCAGGCCTGTCCTAGTGCATACCAAGCCTAAGACTATGCACACATGTGCTGTTGTATTTTATCAGTGACTGGGGATGATAGAAAATTACAAGTTACCACACACACACACACTGTAATTAATATATTTTACATAAACATATGGCACTGATTAACACCCTTCACAACTCGTGCAGATCAGCAGCTGCTTTGAGAACATAAGAGAAGATTAAATTTAAGTGAGTTTGCATCCAGCCAACATACAATATAGTAGCTTAAAGTTAAACTCATGCATAAGTGAGTGGAGAATCCATGTCTTACTGAACAACTGCGGAAATACATGAAATGACATCACATGCCTGCATGCAGATGGGAATTAAGGCATTTAATTGCACAATAAATATGGTTTTAGTCATCAGTGGTGTTTACAGATATGCACTTATGGAATTGTGTCACCTAATAAGGTACTGCATGTCAGTTACTTCCTGCTTCTCTTAACACTGGTGTTGACTGAACTGCTGTCATTCAAGCATTCAGATTCCATCTGATGCCGTAAGTGGACTATGGTGGGTAATATCTTTTCCTTCCTAACTCAGGTTTACATTTTAGATGCTCTTTTGGGGGCAAAATAACCGATAAATTGTACCTCAGTCATTTGGTTTGTGTCACATTTGTATGTGGTTTTTGACGGGTCCTTAGATGGAGTTATGGTGAATGTTTGTAAGATTTCCTCAAAAGGAATGAGGAGAACTGACATTGCAACTCCTCTGGTCTATATATTTTGTGGGGAGAAAAGATTGTTGGAATAAGGGACAATAATTAGAGAGTCTCGTAAGGGTAGATTTGTTCCTTTTCATAGACTGAGACATTACTTAGAAGTTATTGTAAAATGTACTCTTTACAGTACTTTACAAAAAGTGCATGGCCCAAAAGAATATTCACCCAAACTGAGCATGATACTTTAAATTGATACAGGCAAGTATTTTGTGTTCTTAATATAGCATTCAACAGTGGGTTCTTTTTGTGCTGTTTTCAATCAAATCTAACTTTTAGTCTCCCGACTTGCACTGACGTACCACAAATCTAGCACTGTTTGTTTACAGCGTGGGTTTTGGGGTTTTTTTTGTAAAATTCTGTGGTAAATTTGACTCCTCAACAAAGTGAGGGATTGGTGTCACTGCACAGAACGAAGGAAAGGGCTTGTAAACTATATTAAAGTTGTGCTTTCTAAGCACAATTGCCATTGCAGTCATGTTATAAATATGTCTTTTACTGGGATATGTGATTACTATATGGGCCAAGTAGTATGGAGATTTTATGATGTATTCTTGACAAATTTATTTTAAAAAGATTAGTCTGAGAAATGTATAATTCTGGATATAATGTTTTAGAGCAGTACGTTAGATTATAAACTCTTTGTGGCAGGGACCATGTCTTCCTATGTGTTTGGTCAATGTCCAGTACAATCGGCTCCTAATCCACAACATATTATTAAGTAATAATAAAATAACAAACGTATAGATACAGCCATTACTTGACTGGCATGAATGTATTCCTTGACATATTTTTAATCCTTATTTTTATTGTGTTTCTGTGTTTAACAAAATGTAAGACATTAGTTTACATAACACCGGTCCTGGGTATAAAGCAATTTAACTGCTTTGTAATGCTCAAGGTATAACAGTGTTTCACACAGGACCTGATCCATCTTCTATTGCAGGCAATGGGAGTGTTTCAGTAAGTTTAATAAGAGTTGGATATGGCCATAAATACAACGTAATCACGACAGAGACTGAAGTAGGGCCTGCCCCCGATAGAATTCAATATTATTGTGCTTGTGAGTAAGAATTAGCAGATAGACTAGTGATTTTTTTCCATTTTCCAGCATGTATTTCACACTTTTTAGATATAGAAGACAGTTGGCATAAATGTTACAAAGCCAGGATGTAGGTTGGTAGAAATGTTATTAATAGACACATTTTTTACACAGAAACAAGATGTGGTGGTTTATTGCAGTAGCCTGTGTAATACAAGCCTTTGTGAGCTCAGAAGAACTCATCAAGAAAAGAAACATGAATCCTGAAACATTTATGAATATTGTAAGTCACATTTTTGTGAAAATGTTAACTATAATGGAGCATAATAATTAGACACAGGCCTGAAAATTCAGATTCAGGTTCAGGGCCACATTTCAAACTTTCAACCACAACATTTGGGGTGTCTTGTTTTTGGATTTAGAAAGGCTAATTAAAGACATCCACCGAGTGTCCTAATGACAAACTTTGCAAGTGTAGGTCCATATTTAATATTGATAATATTTCATTAACAACTTTTATCTTTAACTTTCCCTTTTCCAACTATAGCAACACTTACTGTAGCTTCAGTCTGTTTTTCCAAAAGGGCCTTCCAATTTTTCTGTATTGAAGGATAGATCGGGGGAAGTATAAAGTGTGCATATGAGTAAGTCTGCTATAAATGGGAATGATCTCTTATATTCAGTTCCATGCATTTCTTGTTCCCGGATAGAAAATTTTTCACACCTCTCTTCTCTTCTCATATGTCATGGTTCCCTATTTTGAGGCAAGATCTGAGCCCGCAATAGCAAGTCTACATTATAGTTGTGCTCAAACACTTTTATTTTTTTGGACATCCCTTTGGGAAGTGATTGCTTGATGTATGTATGTTAAGGGATCATTAAATAGATTATTATGACTTAAAGTATGAAACATAATGGATCTTTACAAGAGATAAATTGTAAGGAAAGTATGGAGCTGAATAGATGGAGACTTTGCGAAGCGAGTGGGTTTCAAGGAGCGAGCGAAATAAGCAAAGAAAGGATGTTTGGTGTTTGGTGTGTTTAAGTAAACACTTACATTTGGGATAGTTTATTCCCTTACTTATATAAAAGGATCCATAATAAAGTTCTTTCTATCAGGGAACCAACCATTTTCTGAGATGTAAAGATATATAATTATTATAGGACAAAGCAAATCTAAGGTAGTCTAAAGTTTGGTTTAACTGAACCTCCCCAGGGGAGTGGATTTTAATAGCTAGAGCTGTCAGAAGGCAAGTACAATTGCTGTCAGAGAATTACACAAGAGCATGCAGGATTCCTACACCTTTTGGGTTTTACTGCAGTTCTGGCTCTTCAGTTTAGGCAAGATGGAGTTCGCCTACCTTGTTTTGGCTCAGGTATATTACAATCATTATCTGTACATGTAAATTGGCTCTGAGAAAGATTCAGCATGTCAGTTTTGCTGCCAATGTTCAGTTGAGCTGTCAGCAGACACCACTGTTATAATCTTCTGGTTCTTAGGAGTTCCTAAAGCTGGCATTTTTCAGAATGCTCTGCACAAACCTGCTCCTCACATACTAGGATTGAGTGTTTATATTATTAAATACTAAGGCTCTGGGACCCAGACCGATCTCCCCTCCCTGTGCTTAATTACCTTTCTGTTTGGATTCATGTTGCCGTCCTGGCAAGCTCCCCTAGCTGGACACTCACTAGGCTGCTGTGTTTGGGCCTCACACACTGGGCCCACGGTGCTCTAAGCTTCCTCTAGTCTGAGTAGTCTGTAACACTGTCTCTTTTCTTGGCTTCTCTGACATGCTTCTTGGGCACAGGCTCCTTGCTTGTTACCCTGTCACTGGGACAGGGCCTCGTGGCCCACCAGCTGTATGCACCCACCAGTGCTAATACCCCAGATTCCCCCCCATAATTTAAACTCATCCTATCCCTGAGCTCCAAGTTTGTGGGAACTCTGTGTTTATTTCTTTGAGCTTAGGGCAGAGTACACTAAGGAGTCCAGGATACCATCTCCTGCACATGGCTTTTACTTCAAATCATGGAGAGTCTCCTCTGTACACAGTTTCCTTATTCGTCAGCTGGTCCTGCAGTTAAATAGAACCCTTCTACTATGGCAGCAAGTCCCTCTGTTCCTCTTTCCTGCTTAAATGCCCTTTGTCTCTTTGTGTCATTCTTTGAGTTCCTCTTTGTCAGTGATCAAGCTCATCAACCAGAATGCTCAAGTTGTACATAGACAAATTCTCCAAATATCACAGTTCAAAAGTTTATTTCATTATATTTTATTTTTCTCATTTATTAATTGACCCTTTTTTTCCATCTAAAATGCTTAACTTATTGAGGATTTCTTGAAATGGCTATTCCAATGAAAACTATTTTCAAATAATAGGCTCCTGAATATTTATTCCCTTCTGACTAATGCCATTAGTATTTGGATGTGTGAAGGAAGAACATGGACATGTTGACATTCTTTGTGGAGAACTTTTCTAAGATTTTCCACAGCTAATCCAGCCTTCTTGACACCTTCTTGTTCAAGAAATTGGGCTGGAAATCTCAGGAGAATAGGCTTTCTGGGAATAATTTCAATACTTCCTCGTTTGGGCCAGGTTCAGAATACAATTCTCTCACTATTTTAGGCTTCGTTCCATATCCCAGTTGAAACCAGTTAAGTGCAGGAACTCATAAAATTTAAACAAATACTCACACTAACACTTCCTAGTGCGAAATGTCCTCTTCCCTGCCACAGATAATGAAAAATCTGATACATGTAAACAACTTTAGACATTTATTTTAATTCCCTCAGAGTCAGTTGATCTGCTACAAAGGATATCCCAGTGAGGAGTATGAAATTCTGACAGAGGATGGCTATTACTTGAGAATAAACAGAATTCCTTATGGCAGAGAAAAACCTACAGACAAAGGTATGGCTCCATTTTGCTTGATGCAAAAAACTCCAAATAACACTCATCCAAAATAAAAAACCAATCAGCCAATCCAAAGATATATTGGAGGCTGGTTTAATAGCTGTGGTAAAATCCTGAACCAAAATCTAGAATGAAAATCAATCAATGAATCAAGTCTTTACTAATTTCTGTATGTTCATGCTTTTTCTGAATAAAACCAGGTAAGGAAAATTGAGAACAACTAGGTCATGGGTTTTGACATTAGCAATGACATAAGTTTGAAAACAGGAGAGGCTGGATGTCTGTTGGTGAGTTGCACAGTGACTTTTTCCTATAAATTTGTGACTTTTGTATATTTTATTCTGTTTGGTTGTTATGTCAAGCAACCAGCCTTAGTTATGAGCAACTAAAAATGGGGATTTAGTGTGGAAATACTTGGGAAATCTTAACTACAGCTGCTAGCAGCATTACAGCTAATGCATATGTCTGGAATACTAATGACAGCGGTAGCTAAAATTCCCTAAACATTTCTATTCTAAACCCCTATTTACTGTTGTTTTTAACTATAGCTAATCATTTGCCATGGAGTATCATACTTGTGAGTATGCTCTGCAATAAAGGTTTTATCAGTATGTGTTTGGGATGAGTGAAATACAGTATGTCACTTTGTCATGTTACAGAAATACAGGTTTGGTAAAATATTCCATTTATTTAGGTCCAAAGCCAGCTGTGCTTCTCCAGCATGGATTGTTTGGTCAAGGTGGCAACTGGATCGAAAATTTGGCCAACAACAGCCTGGGCTTCATGCTAGCAGATGCTGGCTATGATGTTTGGATAGGAAATAGCAGAGGGACAAGCTGGTCTCAAAGACACCAGAAATTTTCAATTGCCCAAGAGGAATTTTGGGATTTCAGGTAGGTTGAACTGGAGAGAAACTAGTGAAAGTGGCAAACTGTTTTGCATGTTGGCAGTTCTCTATGTGCGGTGATCCATGTTTCTCTTAATTCACGTGAACATCAACTTGTGCTGTTTGTGCGCAACAATGGTGCTCATACAGGATTAGATTGTAATTTTGTATGAATTTCCATTTGGCTCCATTGTCATGGTGTTGGGAGGCCATCAGTTTAAATCAGCAGAGAACCTCCTCCTGCACCCTTTACATCATTAATGCCACTGATTTCAGTAGCACTAGGATTGAAGGATGTAATACAGAGTTAAACAGAACTCTCTGTGTGGTAAAACCTTTGCATTGAAACGTATCATTGTCAGGGCCATTAGTCACCTACAGAAATATATTTTGCTGTTAGATGTGTTTAGTTCATTAAACTTCACAAGGAATCTTTCCCTCACTGCAATCTATCTAGTGGCAAAGGGCAGTCAGTTCATGAGCACAAAGCAGAACAGGGATTGCTCTCACTTTGCACCAAGGGGATAGAGTTTGCCCCAAAGAGGGTAAGGAAGAGCATGGAACAGGGCCTGCTCTCTTCCATTTGCACCAGTTCAGAGTGGGCAAGGTGAACTATGGGGAGCAGGCAGCACCATGCTGAAGAGGCAGTTGCACATTCCCTTTCACAGGGGGAAGCTCAGGCATAAAATGGATGGAATACAGGTTTCAGGCAATGTTATCAAGCTTTTCAGTCAGCTGCTGCCTCCCCTTTGGGTGTTAGTTAACTATAGCTGAGCCATTTTCTAACAAGCTTGTTAGTGATTTACTGGAACTAGGTCTAGTTATTAGAATATCTTTTAAAGGACATTGCCATTTTCCTTTAGCACAGAAACAGAGCATTAGACTAGTATTAGTTCAAACATCATGGTTTGGCCTACAGAGCAGTCTTATATTTCCTGGGCTTGTAAACACACTCAGTGTTGAAAAATAAATAAGGCATCAGTATTCTGTAGAGAGACAAAGACTCACACTGTAGGCTGGCAAGCCTAGGCTGGGCTGGATCCCTGAAGAGTTTGAGCTGGTATCTGACAGACCCATGGTTCACCAGTGTTGCATTCAAATTTATGTGGGCAGGATTTGCTGGCCAGATTCTCTCCTTAGCCAGAGCTCTGCTTGCTGCAAAGCTGCTCACAGCTCCCTGCCAATTTTCAGATGTTGCTGAGCAGCTCAAAGCTGCAGCACTCATACAGGGTCTTTAATGGACCCTTTACCAGGGAGGGGGTTGAGGGAAGGACGGGGCAATAGCCAGAGATACAGCTGAGGTCCAATGCAGTTGCACTCAGCAGAGAGCTTCCCTACTCAATGGGAATTTTCTCCTGGAAATTTACCCCCAAATTCCAGCCCCTTTATGTCACCTTAATGGTGCATAGGAACCATAACTTCTTTGAGAATCTGGCCCTATAACTTCATTATGTGGCTAACTTCATATTTTTATATTGCAGTTTTCATGAAATGGGCAAATATGACCTTCAAGCTATGATCAATTTTATTCTACAGGAAACTGGACAGAAGCAATTGTATTATGTTGGCTACTCTCAGGGCTGCACTATGGGTATGCTAGCAGAATGTGGTGCATTCGTATTGTACTTTTTTCTCTTTCAAGTAAGAAAAGCTTTCTTTGGGCTATTAACAACTCTTTCATATGTTTATAAGCAGAAAATTGCAGAGATGATTCCCATTTTTGTGTAACAATGTGCAGGTACTTTACATAGGGCTAATTCCAGGATTCCTTTCTCAGTTTTCAGTCAGACCTGGCTTAGGTAAAAGTCCCACTGAAGCCGTGGAGCTTGTGATGTAGTCAGGTATAGCCAACTCAGGCCTATCAAGTTCCAACTCAGGCCTATCAAGTTATATTCTCTGTTAGCAACAGGGACAAAACACTATCTTTTTAGTCTCAGTAACTGATCATTGAGTGAGCTGCATCTTGGCAACAGGCATTAAAGAGGTCCATATCAGGACTATATTTGACCACAGAAATAAAGAAACAATCTCCTTTTAACATCTCTGCTGTGAAAGTGATGTACAAGTTAAACAGAAAGGTCATGAACAAATATCCCTGCTAACTGTTCTGAAATGATGATGACCTTGGTACAGTTTCCATTTCCACCTGTTCTTATTCTGGGCTAAATTGCATCATTCAGCACAGCCAGAGCACTCTTATGTCAGTCCCTGGCTAAACTATTCCTGATTCATAGTTCTGTCATGATTCATAGTCAAGGGCCATCCCAAACAGCATGCAAATTCCCTCATTCTATATTAGAGCTGATTTATTCCAAACCAAATCTACATGCTGGGTCCTGATGAACCCTCTGATGGAGTTTTTAAACAAATGCCTGTAAGTGTTCAGTTATTTGTTGTAAGATTTCTGAAATTATTCTCTTTCTCAGGGTTCATAGCATTTTCCTCCATGCCACAGCTGGCACAGAAAGTCAAAATGTTTTTTGCCTTGGCTCCTGCTGCCATTGTTGGACACACCAAAAGCCCTATGGTGAAAATGCTGTTAATGCCTGAAGGAGCATTATGGGTATGAGATTTCTCTGTATTTTATTACACTACTGAGTGCTGGTCTTTAAAAAGAGGCATTGTGCCTGAGCAGGAGTTCCACGCTATCAGATAATACAAAAGGTAACGTACTATAAACAGTTTAGATTGCCACTGAAATATTAATTCAGTCACAGTGCATGTAGTTCAATAGTGTTTGTGGTTGTTTGTTTTGTTAAACATATGTCACTCACTGTATGTACAAGGTGTCAGAATTAACATTCCTGTTCGAAGTCTTAACTGTTGAATTCCTGACTTCAGTATGTTTAAATTAGCCGTTTTAATGCTGTATTCAAGGTTTTTTAGTTTGAAAAAAATGGAGGAAGAATGTGAATTTTCCAACTTCATGTTCAACTTACCATATTGATACCATTCTGATGCATATGTCTTTGAGGTGTCTGTACAAGTCAGGGGTAGAAGGTGGGAAATACATTTCTGCCTTCTTGCCTGAATGAATGAAAATCCCATGAGGTATGAAGGTATTAACTGACATTTGTGGAATACACAGTCGATGGAGGCACAGTTATGGTCCTAGTGGCTACATGAGAACCTCAAGAAAGTCAGGTAAGGGTATGACCTGCATCAGGCCTGGACTGTGATAAGGGAACTATACAAAATACACTTTGAAAGTTCACTGTAAGTAATGCCCTTTGCATTTTCACAGGATTTTCTTGGCAAAAAAGACTTCCGCTGGTGGGGTAAGACTATGAGGGCACTTGCTGCCAAAATATGCCTCTATGAATTCCCTACTAAACTTTGTGCCAATGTATTTTTCTTTGCGGGTGGATTCAATGAGAAAAACCTAAATATGGTATGTGTGTATGTCTTATCAGTCCTATTTATTTTTTAGTGATGATTAAAATCAAGCTAACTTTTTCAGTTCAACAGCATTTGTGCCAAATGTGCAATTATTTAATGTCGAATGAGTAAAGCAGGGTCCTTTAGTTGTTGTAGAGTTTTGCTAGGAACTTTCAAACATGATGAGAATAGAGAAAGCAAACGCCTCAGTAATGCAGGTGGTGATAAGCAGTTTAACTGGGAATCTCTGTAGCCTACAGTTGGCTTAGTGGTTTGGCTAATGTGTTACCTGTCTTTTTCTCAAAAAAGCAGCATAAATGTTTAACATGGCATTAAAATATCACAGTCAGATTTGGAGTTTACAGCCTGCAGTCCCAGGCCCTGACTTGCATAACAGCAGTATCATGTAAGCCCCAGGGTGAGTGCAAGTGTATGCTGTGGCCAGAGCAGTAGGGCAGGGTGGGTTGCAATATTTGCTTTTCAGTGCTATGGTCTGCATTGGTTTCCAGTGGGGAAGGTGGGCAAGAGACAGGCTGTTGGATCCACTGCCTCCAAAACATTACTCAGGAAACATATTGTAGCACAGTGTACTGGCTTGGTGGCCACAGATGGATTATGCTATCATCCTAATGCCTATCGGTGGTGTGGGTGAATTCCATTCCTCAGCCTAACCTCCCCTACACTAGAATGCAGCCCAGATTAGGAAACTCTGCAGTTCCTTAACTAACAGGAACCACTTGCCAACAGATATTTATCAATAATATTATTAAATTGTCTGTAGGCTTAACAGGCATCAGTCAGCCAAAGAGTAAAGTAATGTCTGCTGCAGCGCTGCAAGGTGCCCACTGTCACACAGACACACTTTGCAAACATATGTTGTCAGGAATATTTAATCTTGTCTCTGGGGGAAATGTTGAGAGTCCATTTGCCAGAGGTGTCATTTACATGGCAATCTGAAGTTCTCTGGATAAAAAAAAGAAAAGTAAATTATGCCTCATGTGAGCTGGTACTAGGGTGACCAGATGTCCTGATTTTAAAGGGACACTACCGATATTTGGGGTTTTTTCTTATATAGGCTTCTATTACTCTCCATCCCCGTCCCTATTTTTCACATTTGCTGTCTGGCCGGCCTAGCTGGTACCTTGTTCAACCTGCTCTGAAACAAAGTCCCATGCAATATATAGAATCAAAGACTTGCACCCTTCCAGGGGAGGAGTGGGAGAGGGAAAGGGGGAAGGTTGTCTCTATTAGTATAGAAATTAACAGCCAAAAACAAAGTTCAGCCCAGCTTTCTACTCAAACTTGACTGTTCCTACATGAGGCTACATAAGCAACCCCCTGACTCCTCTGTTTACAGACAGCAACTTTATATTCTTCCTTTATATTATATTATATTATATTATATTATATTATATTATATTATATT
>ML677335.1:17202351-17324702 GCA_007922305.1 Dermatemys mawii | reverse complement strand
ATATTATATTATATTATATTATATTATATTATATTATATTATATTATGTACACTTCCTTTATGTTCAGATGATCCATCTAGATCAATGAGTAAATAGAGAATCCACCTAGCTTTCCCCCAGGATCTACACATGGTAAAAACATGAGGTAGTTCAGGCAAATATTGCAAGCCTGTTTTTAATCTAGCACTCAGAACCGTAACTCAGACAGAATTAAATCAAACCTTACAATAGGTTTAAGATGAGCTTAATATTTTAGATGCTTTCTTACTACTTTTGGCAAAACTGTCATTAAGTAATTGATTTAAAAATTAACAGATCTGAGAAGAATTATATTTCTAAAAATATTCCAGTTTTTCTGGCTAGCCAACTTACTCATGTTTGGATGATTTGTAATGCTGTGGTTACTGAAAGGAATGGTGTCTTGTTTATGTAGAAACCTGCCTTTCTCCCATTTCATTTAGAAAACAAATGATATCCTAAAAAATGTTTTCTTGCAGAGTCGAATAGATGTGTACACAGGCCAATTTCCAGATCAAACATCTACTAAAAACATACTGCACTGGGCTCAGGTAAAGCTTCTGAAATCTTTCAATATTCTGTGATTTATACTCTTCCTTGAGCTCTCCGATCATAGTTAAAACCTGATTTATTCAGAACAGACAGGCATTTATTTATCAATTAGATTTTAATATAGTGTCATAATCCTTTGAGTTCTGTCTTTGAAATTGTTGGTTACTGAGAGTTTTCAGTGTGAAAGGACTGGCATGTAGGAAAGCTATGAATATTAAGATTGTAAGGTCACACACTCAAAAGTTAGGAAATTCCAGTGTAAAGTTTGCTCATGCAACCTTAATTAAGCCTCCATATGCACAGGTATTATGATACAGTCTTTAATTACATGATCACACACTATATTTTTTTCCACAGGGCCCTGCCTCAGTCAATGCACAGGATGGACATGGCTCAGGGGACCTAGACATTTTCTAACAAATGACTGAACTGGTTTTTCTGAAATTTGCCAAAAGAATTTAGCCTGAGATAGCCTGAAAAACTTCAGCCTAAATTATTAAAGTTTGGCAAAATGAAAGCAGGCTCTTATAATGAAAATCAGGTGATCTTAAATATAGAGGTTGCTATTTGTGTCACCTATAATGCCTCACTGAAGAACATCAGTACAGAAAGCAGTTCTGAAAAGGAAAATTATAATTCCTTTAATTGTTTATATATTTTAAGACTATTGTGTCTTGAAAGATGGAAAATATCATGGACTATGTAATACCAGAATCTGTCAAAACAAAAGTGACAAAGAGTCCTGTGGCACCTTAAAGACTAACTAAAGTATTGAAGCATAAGCTTTTGTGGGCTAATACCCACTTCATCGGATGCATGCAGTGGAAGTATTCAGAGGCAGGAATAAATAAGAGGCAAGGACCAGGTTAAAGATAACAAGGTTAGTCCAATCAGGCCGAACCAGCTTGTTATCTCTAATCAGGGAGGATGAGATCCTCTTCTAGCAGCTAATCTAGTTTTGTGAGTGGGTAGCTAACTACAAAAGCAGTTTCTCCTCTCTCAGTGTTCACACCTCCAGATCAGCTTCTAGAAAAGCACTTCATCCTCCCTGATTAGAGATAACAAGCTGGTTCAGCCTGATTGGACTAACTTTGTTATCTCTAACTTGGTCCTTGCCTTTTATTTATTCCTGCCTCTGGATACTTCCACTGCATGCATTCGATGAAGTGGGTATTAGCCCACGAAAGCTTATGCTTCAATGCTTTAGTTAGTCTTTAAGGTGCCACAGGACTCTTTGTCTCTTCTGCAATTCCAGCCTAACATGGCTACCTCTCTGATTCTTGTCAACACAAAATTCTCAAAAAGCACCCCAGTGCACAATGTTAATGATGAAAGCGCATGCAATTTTTTATGCTCAAAATACGCTGTTGTAGATGCAAAGGGTTAAATTCTGATCCTATTGAAGTCAGAGTGTTTTTTCCAAAATTTCATCCAAAATGTCTAATTTAAGTCCTGCATACTGTAATATCGTTGTTTCATGATAGTTTAAGGCAGAACAGCAAACTGATATGCAATTTGGATATGCAATATGGATAATTTGGTGTCTAATTTTATACTTTCTTTTCTTCATTTTACCAGGCAGTTAAGTCAGGGGAATTCAAATGTTTTGACTATGGCAGTGAGAACAAGGCTAAATACAATCAGGTAGAGATGATTTTTATTGAAAACTAAGTGATCTTTTAAAGATAAGGATGATACCCTGCCTTCCAACTCTCAATCACAACACATCCCCACTCTGTTACAGCATTTGACTGTAGGAAAACTAGCATTAGTTTATGGACATTTGGGTGTATTTAACATGGACTTCATCCATTTGAAAAACTTAATTGTACTGTCTCCTTTTGCTCCTCATTTCATCTTCTCCATCATTTGTTCATTTTCTCTTTCCCCAGGCTTCTCTGCACCTGCTCGTCTGCCATCTAGTCGCCTTCTCCTTCACTTTCCACCCTGTGTTCACTGCTGCTTTGCCTTCACCTTCTCTGCACAAGGTCATTGTTACTTGGTTCTTGCCTCCTGCTGCATGTGCTCCCCTGCTTCTGGGTCTTCCTCTCTCCCTACACAGCCTCCAGCTTCCTTTTTTCCCCACTCCCTTGTATTTGTTCCAGTTCCTTTCTTGCACATTCTTCTGATCCTGATTCCCTGCCATGTGTTTTCCTTCTCCTCTGATCTCCTGTGCATATATCCTCCTATCTCCTATGCCTGTTTCCTTCTCTACTGGGTGTTTGTCTCCAGCTGGATGGGTCTTGGGAACTCCTTTCCAGCAGCAAGTCTCTGAAAACAGTTCCTTTTCCTCCTCCTCCTCCCATGTAGCACTGATCCCTAGTGAGAAACCTAGGCAGGCTTATCCTGTTGATTTCCAACTACCCTAATGGGCACCCAGATGGTATGTTACAAAGATGAATTGGGACACATGTAGAAGGCAGCTCTTTACGGCACAACAGCAGATGCTGTGTAGACTATTGACCATGGTTTGAGAACTGCTGTCCCAAAACACTGATCATTTCAGATGAATCTGGCAATTTTGCACAGCAGTCAAATGGTTAATTAATGATTTTTGTTCAAAAATTAAGACAGCATCTGAGATGTACATTTTTGTTTTTCAGTCTGTCCCTCCCTTCTATAAGATAGAAGATATGACTGTGCCCACTGCAGTATGGTCCGGTGGAGAGGACTGGATGGTTGACCCAAAGGACATTGACATGTTACTCCCCCAAATTACTAACCTAGTTTACCACAAGAAAATTTCTGACTGGAACCACTGGGATTTCACCTGGGGTCTTGATGCAGCCAAGCGTGTGTACAGTGAAATTATTGCATTTATGGGAAAGTATCCGTAAAACCACACAGCATTGTTTGAGAATTAATTAATTGATTTAGACTGATTGAAATCTACTTTCTGTATGTGTGGTAATGGGCTGCTTTTCTATTGCTATTTTTTGAGTCAATCGTGCATGTAAACGGAAGGGGGTTTATGGTGGAAGGATTTAATATTTACTTTATTTATTTTTTTTGGTCATGGTGCCAATATTTCCCCATCTTCCTGGTGAAATTCAGCAACCAGGATTATGCTGTTTAGAAAACAGAATTATATTTCTCAAAGGAAACACTTCTGAAACAAAAACCAAATGCACTAAACTACTGCACATTACAGCTGTGAGCCAGAATATGTGTGCATGCCTTAAATCTTCAGGACAGTCCATCATTAGATGTTAAACTAATGAAAACATTTCCCTGGTCTAGTTAAAATACTAGAGAACTTCCCCATGTTACATATTAAAAATAAATGTTTTTAATTTGGTAATCAATAATGCAGCCTTTCACATATAGTTAAGACACTCTATGTTAGTTTTACTTTGACCGTTTATGATGTATAGATACACATGAATATATACAATAATAATGATAAGACAGCAAAAGCATGGCAGGAAAAATACACACATCAAAGGATATCCGTGAATTGAAAGGCTTGTGAAAAAAAGATAAAGAGAAGAAGAAATGAATGGGGGGAAAGGTCAATGTCTGGAATCTAAAACATTTGTGTACAATTAAGGGCATAAAGTTATCTTTCTTTCTCATGTAAATTATATTTTTACTTCCAAAAATTGCTCCCACACCTACCAACATTTTGCCAGGTCACGTAGCTCTCAGTCTATCGGCTCCACATAACCAGCTATTTCTCTTTTACACTGAAATCAGTCTTCTGATATGGGTCAATATGGATTCCATCATCTGTATGATGATAACCTTGTCACAGAGAATATGGCTAATGCAATCAAGTTCTTTTGATTGTGAGAGGTTCTTCATTTCAGTAAGGACATTAAATGGATGAACTGAGGTACTTTTCTTCCCCCAACTAGTTCCACTATTTGTGGCATTTTATTCCAGGTAAGATACTTTCACTTGCATATCCACACAATGTCCCCAATATCAGAATGATCATCTTCAGAAAAGCCACCTTTTAGCAATCTGCTTGGAATCCAGTGCATTTGTTTGAACTGAACTAAGTATTGCTTAATTCTCAAACTGAATTTACAGGTGTTAGAAAATTCTGTCCCTCTGTTTTCTAGTGAAAGAAACATTAAAAGTCCTTTCCTATCTACATTTCAGATAAAGTGGGTATTTTCAAATTATGAAATTGTTTGCATTTTCTTAGGATTTTTCTATAACTGTTGAAAAAGAGGTATTGATTTTGGATGAGGTTCGATGTTACTTATGTGGCAAGGAAATGTTGAATTTTGAAGTATATACTGTCATAGTATAGAGGTATACTCTACATTTTATGAATGGAGATAGCCAGACACAAAAGAGTGATATCAAGAGGGCAAAACCTGCTTTCTCAGGAACGCTGGAAAGAATACCATGTGAGGCAGAATCAATGTGCTGTTTTTAATCAATGTCTATAGGTAGCAAAATAATCCAAACTGTTATGTGGAAGAAATTCAAAAGTAGATTGCTGTGATTAAAAACATTAAATAATTACAGAACACCTCACTTAAAGTCATCCAGGTTAACACTGTTTCATTGTTATATTGATGATCAATTAGGGAGCATGCTCTTTTAAAGTTGTATAATGCTCCCTTCTAACCTTGTTTGGCTGCCATCTGCTTTGTCCACTGCTTGCAGGAAGAGCAGCCCGTTGCAGCTACTCGTGAGTGGTTAGAACCAAGGTGGACTGGCAGCTGCCCTGTCAGCTCCCCGCACCTCTAAGTTCCCTGGCAAGCAGCTGCCCAGCAGGCTATCAATTGCCGGCAGTTCAGCTGTCCCTCCCCCCACTACCAAGTGCTGCTCCTGCCCTCTGCCTTGGAGATGCTCCCCAAGACTCCTGCTTGCTGTGGGGGGTGGGGGAGGAAGGAAGAGTGGGGCTAATGTCAGGGTGTCCCACTCCCCCTTGCTTCTTCACCCCACTTACCCCATCTTCCATAGAGGAGAGGGGAGGGAGCTTGCCTTGGCAGCAGCTGCGGCTCAGCTTGCTAATCTAATTAACCTCTCTGTCTCTCACACATACATACACACACAGTGCATGTTTCTATCTCTGTCTGCCCTCCCTCCTTTCCTGCCTTGTAGAGTGTGAAAGTTAACCCTTGAGGGCTCAGCCAATTGCTAGTTCATCATTTAGCAGTAAGGCATTCCCTGGGAAATATCCCACCCTCTGACTCCTCCACCTCAACCAAGCTTCACAATCATCATCATTGTGTACCAGCATTAAATTGTTCATTTAAAACACATACTCTCTCTGTGTGTGTATAAATATAGTCTTTTGTCTGGTGAAAAAAATTTCCCTGGAACCTAACCCCCTTCATTTACATTAATTCTTAAGGGGAAATTGGATTAGCTTAACATTGTTTCGCTTGAAGTCACATTTTTCAGGAACATAACTACAATGTTAAGTGAGGAGTTCCTGTATTTTAGTTCTTGTTGTTGGTATACAAATTCACTACAAAAAAATGTCTTTTAAAAATGTAACAGCACAGTTCTTTCAAACTCACTCTTGCTCTTTTTGTAAATGAAGAATAAAGATGGAAAATAATTTTATACAAAAGTTCCTTTTATTCTTTTTCAAACTTATATTTCTTATGTCCTCAATGCTAAATCCTGAGTGTCAATAGCATCTGAAGTTACTGTTGGGAACTGCAGGTGTCAGCACCTGGAAATATGCAAAAGCCACATCAAAGGTGAAAGATAGGTTACTTTACCACAAGAACTGTGGTTCTTTGAGCATTTTACTTCTACTTATTCATTCTACCTGCCCATTCGGGGACACTGTATTTTATGAATATTCCTTTATTTGAAATGGCTTATTTTCAATAAGGTTGACGCCACATCGCCGCAAGTCAAATTCTCCATCGTTTTCTAACAGTAGTTACATGTGGAAGTAGCAAGGCTGTCCCTAATAAAGATGAGCACCAATTCCAATTATTTGAAGTGTAATTCATTAAGAGCCTATACAAGGAACTATGAGGAGGCAAGAATGTCTAATGCAGTAGGTCAATGAAGAGGTTCAGGAGGAAATAGGGGACATTGAAGACAGAAAAGCAGAAGGAAGAGAATGAATGGGGAGAAGAGAATAAGGAGAGAAGGAAAGTGTGAAAGGCAGGATACTGGGAAAGGGAGGGGAAAATATGGTATACAGTTTATGGGGACATGAAGGGAAAGTATGACACAGCACCTTTTGTTGAGGTTGTGTTTTTCACTACAGTTCTGTCTTCAATAACTGTCCAGAAAATCATGGGAGACGTATTACAGGTAAACAGGTTGGGCTTAAATATATAGCGCTCATGTAAATCTAAATCTCTTTGGTGGTAGGTGTCAGTATGATTGGCTCCCATTAGATTATCACTTTAACCTGCACTACATTAAAGAACTGGATAACCAAGACTAGAAATATTTATCCTGGACCCTGAAGTTCAAGATTAATGTCAAATGCTAATTGTCTATAATACTCTCTGTTAGTAAATATTCCTTCAGTAACTAGGTAAACGATGGAGAACAATTTACAGACCAATATATCAGTACACTTACCTAAGTACAGAGAGTGATTTTTATAGAAAGTGTGCTGTTCTTTGATGTTTCTCTTAAAAAAACAAAACAAAACAAAAAAACAGCTCCTGGAGTCATGTGATTGTGTGTGAATCTCAGCTTTCATTAACAAAACAAAACAAAAATCTAAGTTAGTAGCCCTTATATTTATGGGGAAATATTATTATTTTATTTCTCCATTATGTTTACGGGGAAAAGCTGAAAAATGTGAATCCTAGAAACTCAAACCCAGAAGGCAAATAAAAAGATCCCAGATTTATTATCTTTATAAATATTGTGATTTGTAAGCCTGTCTTGTTTTTTGGGGCCTGACTCATACGTTTTGAATGGTTGAGGTTGACAGCACAAGCATAATCCTGATTGGAACCATCTGGATTTCATGTGGGGACTCAAAGCATCTCTGAATGTTTAGAGTACAATCTGTCACCTGATGAAGAAATAGCGGTCAAACTGCAGGGTGATGCCTTGCAGTGCCATCTTCATGGTTAACTTGGTTCAGCTCACTTAAAAAAAAATCTTGTTACAATTATAGTATCACGTCTTTAAAAACGTAAGGGTGGAACTTTGGCATTAGCTACCAATGTATTTATTTGGGGCTATTAGCTGTGAAGTTACACATGGGTAGTTGGGTAGAACCTTTAACAATAAGAAACTATTCCTGATTGGCATTGGCCACAATAGCAGCTCCGACTATCACCTATTTTACAGTTTCCATTACAGGCTGATCTTATCTTTGATCCTGCCTCCTGCAGGGCCTGTGTTTTGTTTTTAGCTAAAAGGTTTCTCTAGAAGATCACCTGGGATTAGGATTTCAGGTTGGGGCTCAGAGGGCTCTCTCGGGTAGGATTAGTGTAGTGGGAGATGGGGCTCTATTTGGCTCCAATTACAGGTGGGGTGGTATGGGCTCCATCAACTAGGATTATGGGGGGTAGGTTCCCATGGTACCATTGGGAGTGGGATGGGGAGAGCAATTTGGGTTAGGATTAGGGTTGTGCAAGATAGGGCTTCCCACCAGCAGTTAAGGTGCTGTGGGGGGGGGGTCCCCAAAAGCAGGTGTAGGGCTGTGAAGGGTAGGACTCCCCAGGACTAGGGTTATGACTGGGGCAGATAGGGCATCAAGGATTAGTTAGGTTTGGGGCAGGTTGTTCTCCTTGGGCTAAAGGTAGCGTTGAGCAATAGGGCTCCTCAGGCTAGGGTAAGGGTTGGAAGGTAGGGCTTCCTGGGCTTGGGTTGGGGTATGCAGGCCTCCCTAGGCTTGGGGCAGGATTGAAGTGATGAGGTTCCTTATTCTAAGCTTAGTGCTGGTTTAGATATTGCTTCTTGGGCTTGGGCTAGGATTGGAGACAGCAGAAGTCCTCGCCTAGGCTGGGTGCAGGATGTATAGAAGGGCAGGCCTCTCTGGGCTAGAGATAGAGATGGAGCAGGTACTGGTCAATTGGATAGGGTTAGAGTTAGGCATATAGGGCTCCTTAAACTAAGGTTAGGCCTTGTGAAGGATAGAGCTTCTCAGGCTAGGGTTCTGGGCTGGGATGAACAGGGGTCTCTGCAGTAGAGCTAGGGTTGGGGTAGGTAGGACCCTTCAAGTTCATGCTAGGGCTGGGTTGTGGATGGTAGGCTTTCTCAGGCTGCCATTAGTTTGGAGAGGTGGGCTCCTTGGGCTAGGGTTGGATGTGTAGAGGCTAGGGCTCCCCAGGCTAGGGCTGAGGTAGGTAAACCTCTAAAGGCCAGGGTTAGGGTTGTGGAGAATAGAGACTTCCTCCTTCTCTGCGATTGCTTTTCATTACCACATACTGAAAAATAGTATCTGAGACTCCACACTCCCTCTTCCAAATATCTGCCCTCTCATTAAGAAATAATATAGAATTATTACTACAATTATTATTATTGCTTTTAATTATTATTAATGATATGGCCATCTGATTTGAGCTTGGAGGTGGGGAATGCTGTCAGATTAAATTATCTGAAGTTCTGCAGTTGCATTGTCCCCTGAAGTTTGTTGACAGTTTTGTTTTACAAAGGATAGATTCACAAAGCGAAAATCAGACACTTTCCTTGCAGATACCTAGGAATTTATATTTGTAGAGAAATATATACATATACTACGGCAGCTGATACTACCACTTTATGTAAATATTCCTACTGTCACTTTTGCTGCTCGCCTTTTCATGTTTGTCTGTTTATGCGTATCTTGTGTCCTGGTCATAATCCACAACTATGAGATTTCTTGGGTAGGGTCTGCCTTTTTTTTACTGCATACAATGGTGTCTTGATCCCTGGATAAAACAAATAAGTAATAAATACCAGATTCAAAGCGAAGAGAAACCAAACATTTGATCCCTATTTTCTGTTTATCTTTGTGCTTATTTTGATTTTATGGATTTTTTAGGCACCAGAAAAAGCATAGCTTTTGAACCTCAGATACAATCATCCTGTGTGTTAAGTTTTAGAGAAATTTAATGTTCATAGCAAAGAGATTAAACTTAGATATGGCTTAAATATTTTTTTAGAAAATACAATTTAAGGGAAAAGCCTAATAACTTTTGCCATTATTGTTCTTACCTCTTTTTCTTTTCTCTTCTTTTCTTATAGTACAAAGAAAGAGATCATAAACAAACTAGGGAAATGCAACCTAGATGGAGCTACTATAAAGTGGCTGGGAAATTGGTTGGAAAAATGTTCCCAGAGAGTAGTTGTCAGTGGTTCACAGTAATGCTGGAAGGGAATAATGAATGGGGTCCTGCAAGGATCAGTTCTGGGCCTAGTTCTATTCAATATCTTCATCAATGATTGAGATAACGCTATAGAGATATAATGTACACTAATAAAGTTTGCAGATGATACCAAGATGAGAGGAGTTGCAAGTGCTTTGGCAGATAGGACTAAAATTCAAAATGATCTGGATAAACTGGAGAAAGGGTCTGAAGTAAGTAGGGTGAAACTCAGTAAGGACAAATGCAAAGTACCCCATTTAGGAAGAAACAATCAGTTGCATGCATACAAAATAGGAAATGACTGCCTAGGAAGGGGTACTGTGGAAAGGGATCTAAGGGTCATAGTGGACCACAAGCTAAATATGAGTCAACACTGTGATGCTGTTGCAAAAAAAAATGAACATAATTCTGGGATATATTAGCAGGAGTATTGTAAGCAAGACACGAGAAGTAATTCTTCCATTCTTTTCCACGCTGATTAGGCTTGAACTGGAGTATTGTGTCAAGTTCTCGGTGCCACATTTCAGGAAAGATGTGGAGAAAGTCCAGAGGAGAGCGCCAAAAATAATGCAGGAAGATTCTAAAAATTAGGTTTGTTTAGTCTGGAAAAGAGAAGACTGATAGGGGACATAACACTTTTCAAGTACATAAAAGGTTGTTACAAGGAGGAGGGAGAAAAATTATCCTCTTAACCTCTGAGAAGCAATGGGCTTAAATTGCAGCAAGAGAGGTTTAGGCTGGACATTAGGAAAAACTTCCTAACAGTCAGGATGGTTAAGTACTGGAATAAATTGCCTAGGGAGGTTGTGGAATCTCCATCACTGGAGATTTTTAAGAGCAGGTTGGACAAACACATGTCAGGAATGGTCTAAATAATACTTAGTGCTGCCATGAGTGCAGGGGACTGGACTAGATTACCTCTTGAAGTCCTTTCCAGCCCTATGATTCTATCAGAAGACACGGAAAGAACAGACTTATTCTTATTGTTCCATATGCCACCTGCTTCTAAGGATTTTATTTGGCATGTTTTTATTCCTAGGAAACAATTAAGAAACCAATCTTTCTTATTCTATCTGATCTTTTCTTTCATTATTGTCTAGAGTAGTGACTAAAGGGACACTAGCACCACTGAAACATCTCTGAATTCAAACAACAGCAGGGAAAGCAACTATTACAAGTCAATATATGACCATCCATGTGTGGGAGAAATTTGCCCTTACACAAACTCTGATGTGATTGCAAGAGACAACAATTTGGTAACAGAAAGGCAGGGCTAGGGGCTGTACCATATGCCTGACTGTCCATTAACAAGACCATGTGCAAGACCTATTTCTGATAGAGATAATAGGCCCTTTTCTCAAGTATTATACAGTCCCTTTGTGTTATGCCAGTTTTACATCACCACTCTAGTAACTGGCTAGCTGCAGAATGCCCCTCCACCCTGGCTCCCAAGAATACTGATAAAGGAAAAACGGGTGTGTGGCTGGGGTACCATTGCATTTCAGTAACTGCCGGCTGTTGGGACATCCCCTTGGAGCTACTGACAGCTCTGAGGTTGCTTTAAGTTGTGCAAAGGATTAAACCAGCCCTAAGATTTGTAGTTCAATATGACCTTTGACTCCTCCTTCATTCTAGTGGTGCTCTCAGCGCAGCTCATCTGAGCATAAAAAGCTGGGGGGCCGTTATTTGAATACAGGGAAACACACAGAAATTAATGGTACCTTTTGGAGCGACAATATGATAATTACTGTGTTAATCACAGAAAACAAATTCCTGAAAAACAAAGCAGAGTTCATGACAACAAACATAGAGGGAAAACATTTAAAACAGGTCAGTTTCCCAAGGAGGATAAGACACAATGATAAAGGAAAAATTGATGTGAATTTGTCTGTTGCTATCCTGATGTCCTTTCATCCATGGATGAGTTGAAATAGGACTTTCATGGTGGATTTGCCTTTAGGACGACACTTTAGCTCTAGGCATTTTTTTTTTAAAGCAGAACTCCCTGGTGATTTTATGGGGAATTCTGCTTAGAGCTGATGGCGTGATATGGCTTTGTCAGTAACATGCTCCCCAGTATCTCTGATGAGAAATGAGGTTTTTAAATATGAGTTTAAGGGAAATATAAAACTTCTTTGATCCATTCGTTTGGGGACCACATCTTGGTCCTAGCTACAAAATCCTTTTGAAAACAAAAATGGTTTTTGAAGGTATTTGTTTCTGAAAATGCCTTTGTTTCCAGTAACACTGTGAATTGTGTATGCCAGTCACACTCTTAATGACACCAGAAGATCCATCCTGGTTTGTTGAGCGGTGTATTGAAGAAGCAGACAAGTACAGCCTACTGGCAGTTGTGTTGTCAATGTACCAATAAGTTGCATAATGAGAACTTAATGTGGAGCAATAGTTATAGTTAGTTGAATTTCATATCAAAGGGCCATGCACTGATTGTATTATTTGATTTCATCTGTAAATACCTCTTTTTGTTAATCTCCACACTCAAGCTGCTGCAGAATGACCTTGATAACTGATTCCCACATTTACCATGCATCAGATGATGGAATTTTTCCATGTGAAACCCATTTGGACAAATAGGTTTTGCATATAAAAATACTCACTGGAGTGTGCAAGTGATAGATCCTACCACCTGCAGGTGATACTGGACAAAAAAGCACACCTGCAGGTGCGTACAAGAGCAAAACAGCATGTATGTAAGTGAAGGAAGTCTTCTGAAAATTAGGCCCAAAGGATTTGATGTGTAAGAGGAGAGGTAATAGATGGAGAATGCAATGCTGGAAGGATTGTTCTGTAAAAAATGAAACTGAAAGGAACTGTTTGACTTAGAACTAGAGTACAGAGCTATTTACAGGAGTTCTGAAAATGGTATTGGATATACAAGGTGCAACAGATACTTTGTTTTGCTACCTCTGGCAATATCTCGGTTTGAGTGTATGCCTTCTACTTAATAAACACAAGTAGGAATACAGTGTACATGATTAACTCATCCCCATCTCCCCAAGAATATAACCCACTCCTGTAAGTCCAGGAATTTCCTGACCACTTGGAAGGTGTGACAATGTAATATAGAGGAACGTGTATTAAAGATTAATTGCAGCTCACATCAATATAAAAGAAAATCTGTGTTGATGGTTTTATTTAATTGAAATTGATTGTTTTAATATACAAGAATCATCAACATTCAGATAGGCATTGTGACCATATACAGAGCCCTGCATATTCAACCAAGATGCATCAGGGCATCATCTCACTGGTTTTATATTAGTTATCAGTTATTTTATTTGCTATCTCCATCACTTTTTTGTTGTTGTTGTTGTGGTTGTGTGTTATGGGCCTGATCCACTCCAATCTTCATTTTGAACCTACCAAATTAAGGAGGTGTTTGGATCTGGAATTTTAGTTTCTTGTTACTTCAATTCAAAATTTGTTCAGCTATCCATCTGGGGTGCTGAAAAATTGAGCCTCTGGTTAAGTGGCTTCTGTGCTCCACAAATGTTCCCTACTTGGAAGGGTAATATACAGTAATAAATAATTTCTATAAGCTCAGACTACTCATGTGCATAAAATTAAGCACATGTATAAATGTTGGGAGGACTAAGCCCTAAGCATCTGATCCTCTGAACATTTACTACTAACCAAAGCCATTACTACATCTGTAGTCCCACTGAGCTCAAGGGACTACGCCCTGCAATAGTCCATATGCCAGTACGTTGACATTTATGGAGTTGGCACATTTGTTTGATTCTGCCAATCATGTCCTTTTGTTATGAAGTCCATATTTTTCCATAAGATACAACTTTCCCCAGAAGAATGAATCAGACTTTCTTCAGAACCATTTAACACCACACCTTAATGAATTTGAATGACCTGAGGCATTCAAAGGTAAGCACATATTTGAACAGTCCAGTCTTGAAATTCATGTTGTTCTTCAAAGATAAGGGGACTTGGAGCTCATGCTGAAAAGAGGAAATATGGTTTTCTTAGAGGCAAGCTGAAATTCTTTATGAACAAATACCAAAAAAGGCTTGAAATCCCAGATGAAATCCAGGGACAGACATAACATTTATAAGTACATTCTAATATGAGATATTTGAAATTATTTCCTCTTTTATTTTCCAGCCAGGACCTGAGTTCAGGGCTCTGTGAAAGAAAATCTTATGGGATCAGAATTTCTCCTAAAATTTGTAATTCTCATTTCTGCCTGGACTGGAAATATCAGAAGAGCAATCTTTCTTAGGGTATTTCAGATACATCTGGTCCTAACCAGAACCAAAACTGCCAAAGGGAATTGCATGAACTAATAATAAAAATAAATATAATTATTCAAAACCTTGAAAGAAGTTCAGCCAAACATACAGACAAAGCTTTGAGTCAGTTGACTCATTTTTAGTCTTGTTCAGGAGAATGGTGTTCGATAAGAAACTTAAATGCCAAAAAACCAAACTCTCCAATGAAGAATGATTCATTTCAAGATTTAAAAATATCAAATTGAAATGGACATAATATAAAGAACAGTAATTTTGCTACACTCAGACTATAAAGAAATTAGCTTTGAACACCTTTCTTATTACTATTTATAATTTGTAGTCTGTGTGTTCCTTGGAGCCCTCATCATGAATCAGGTCCCACTGTGCTAGGTGTTGTACAAACCCAGGCCAAAGGGATGGTTCTTCCAGAAAGCTTCCAATACATACTTGAAAGCAAATAAACAGCTTTGGATCTATTTCAGTCCCAACTATGCAGAGGGAAATCCTTTTGAAATGTGAAGCTGTATTTATTATTATTAGTATTTATTTCAGGTTACGCTTGAATATAAAGCACCATTTTCTAACAGCTGTGATGATCTGCTATAGCCTTTTACAGTTAAAAAGGTACCTGTCAATGCACTTCCAGACCCTTTCAGCCATCATCCTTGTGAATTTCTAATCTGAAATATAAAGAGCCATGCATGTTACCTGAATGGTATGCCCACTGTTACACCACTATGTAATAAATCTATACTTGGGTCCATTCCTGCCAGCGGCTGGGCCCAACAGCTCCCATTGCAATTGAGGGCACTGAGAATGTCATGGACAGTAAACCACTAGTCATTTAAGCAAGTAATGCTTTTTAGGGCCTGTTTCTACACTGACTGTTATATTACACAATACCTTGATCATTCTAATTGCTCACCGAAGCGGTCTGTATACTCATTATTGTGTGCCTGGAATTCACACTGAGTGTGTACAGGCGTAATCAGAATAGAGAAATCCCCTTAGCTGCTCCTGCATCACTTTAGCAATATGGAATGGCAGCATGTGCATAAAAGAGAATAAAAACATTTTTATGCTGTAAAATTGATATTTATCACAGCATCAAAGAATGTGGTTACTTTCCATCCTCTCCATAGAAAAAGAATATAACTGGCTTGGCAGGCTAGCAGTAAAAAGAAGGGAATTCTTCCAGGTTTTATTGGCATGATACCTCTGTGAATGTGTTTGCCTTTGAAATTCCTGACGAGGCTGTTCCACTTCAAGGGGCTTGGTATTCCCTTTAAAACTGTGGCATTCTGTGAGCGTCAAAGCAGTCAGCTCTTATAAGTAGCACTGCACTTATAAGAGCAGTACACTCCCTTTAATGTGCAGTATAAGAGCAGTGCACTCCCATTAATGTGACTAACTTGAAGTGCTGCTAACTTGCCAAGTAAAAGGAAGAGGAGAGAAATCAATGCTCAGTGCCATTATTACTGGAAAACTTTTGTGCCATCCATGTCACATCGTTTATCTCCTTTACCTAGTGCTGCTGTTAAACTTTGTGGCCATCAGAGTTGCCATCTCTCCTGCATCAGAATCACTGAGTGGAACAAGTGAGCTCTAGCACAAGGTTGGTTGTAATACTTTCACTCTGACTCAGACCTGAGTGATGACTTTCTTGGGGTTGCAAGAGACAAAACCAAATAATGGTTTACCATGTGATGTTGAGAAGTAACTTTTCGAAGGCTTGTTGCTGTTGTTTAAAATTACATGGACAAAAGAATTGCTGCTTGCTGAAAGGTGCCTTCTGATAAAGGGTGACTGTACAACTCATTCTTTTCTGGTCTATAAATCTATTCAGTAGAAGGAGAGAATGAGTAGGAAGGATGAGTTGATCTGAAAGTACTTTAAAATGATTTATCCTTTTCATTATAAAAGAAGTGAACTTTAAAATGCATTTATCCTTTTCATTATAAAAGAAGTGAACTTTTCTAAACAGCTAATATTTTTTTAAAAAGGGACCTGGTGTATACAATGTGTATATCTTTGTGTATATATGGGTGTAACTTTTATTCTAAGAGGATATTTATGTCAACTTTTCTGAAAAGACTACCACAGATGCTTATTGGCCGGAGGAATGGCAACTGCAGTGTGTTTGCTAATGAAATCTGCTCAGCTTAGATGTATGTTACTGGGTCTCTGAAATCTACAAAACGATTCAGAGGTATTCACAGACCAAAGACATATTTTATAAATACCATCTCACCTTTGTCCTTTCTTCATCCACTTACATTCTTATTCTCATGGTGTGGTTGGACTTTGCTGCACACAACTGAATTTGTCAAGGCACACCCCATATCCTGTTAAGTAGAGGAACTTTGACATTTAGGTAGTTTGTATAAATTACAAATTATGGCCAAGATTTTAAAAAAATTGATGCCTTCATTTAGGCTCTGAAGTTTTTAGTTGGTTGCTATACAAGTCACCTGATTTTCAAAAGTACTGACTATGCAGCAGCTGTGCAACTCTTGCTTCTGTTGATAGTCCATGCTTATGCATAGCATACTAAGCACCCATTCAGAGTTTTTTCTGACTCCTTGTGTGTAAATCTTTGATATCCATCCTAAGAGATTAAACAACATGATCAGGTAGTGAGGCAACTAAAACGTCATCATTAATTTAATCTTATAGCTACCTCTTCCTGGTCCCCTTAATCTTTTAGGATGGGTATCAAAGAGAAACAAGAATTACATGTAAGGAATCAGAGACTGAATGGATAATCATTATTAGCGCTACATGGGAAATGTTTTTTTTCCATCCTGCAAGAATTTTTGCGATATTGAAAATTGTTTCCATTTTGAATTGGGACAAAAATTCAAAATTTTGAAAATTTTTGAGAATCAATGACCCAGAATAAAATGGGTTTGGGTCACTTGAGGCATTTTGAGCCTTTAACATTTTTTAACCTTTAAGTATAAATGAACTAGCATTTCAGAACCAAAGAAACGTTGAACCAAAAAACAAAACTTCAGACTTTTTTCTTCTAATTTTTTTCAGATTGGATATTTATGGAAACCTTTTCCCTGAACAGTCTTGGTTTCTGGCTTGCCTCTTCTTTGTCTATTTAATTAGACAGAGCATAACACCCATTCCCAGGTAGCTGGATATAACACAAAAGATAAAAAACCAGAAAAATATTATATGGAGCTGAGTCCAGTGTAGAGTGATCAGATGTCCTGATTTTATTGGGACAGCCCCAATATTTGGGGCTCTTTCTAATATAGGCTCCTATTATCCCCTACCTCCTGTCCTGATTTTTCACACTAGCTATCTGGTCATCCTAGTCCAGGGACTCAGTTAATTCAGATATGCCAAGAATGAAGCCATCAGATATTGTTTATACAGGTGACAATGACATTGCTTGTGTTGATCCTGAAATTAGTTCCCTGACACCAAGTATCTAGCACTTTTGTTATGGACAGTTACTTGAACTAATGAATCCAATTTTAATAGATCTCTGAACTAGGTTTTTTTCTCTGCCTCATTCTCACTAGAGAGCTATGCACAGGTATGAATAATTTGCCCTGAGATATGCTATATGTGACATGGACATTTTAAAAATAAATAACAGAAACATTTTTAGAGTAACCTAATTAAAATTGGTGTCGAGGTCACTCTTTATTTAGAGCCCAATTCTAAAAATTGAATAATCCCTTTACTCTTCTGAATAAGTCCATTGGGCCTGACCCCTCACGGCCTTTTACCTTGTGTAGTCATTCACACCTGTGCAAGGTGGGGACAAAACCATACAGTAGTGCTTGCCTTCATTTTGCACAGGTTACAGATAAGGCCACAAGAGGCCAGCCTTGGACAGTCAGGCCCTGGGTTTCATTTCAGTCCTTCAGAGAATTCAGTTTCTTACACTGTCAGAATGAAACATGTTGAAGAAAAGCAGACTGATATTTTTAACAGTGTCAATCGTACAATACATGTCACTTTGCATGTGCCCTTCCTGCCTTTCCAAGTCTTATTACTAGTGTTGTCAAATTTAAAAAACATTATTGCAGAAGGCTCCAGTAACCTGTGGGGGCATGGGACAGCATGCCATACAATTCTCCTTACGCCTGCTTTTGGAAAAAAAAGTAGCATGCACTTGCTCAGCCTGCTGCAGACAGAAGGGCAAAGGAGTGCCTTTGGGAAGGATAGTTGGCACTACAGCCTAGCATTCAAGGGAGTCCTGAGCTGGTAATGTGCCTGACTCTTGGGTGTGTGCATTACAAAGAAATGGACCCCATCACCCCTTCCTTAGCACACGCAAGAGGCAGCTGCTAATTTGACATAAGTAACCGGCAATGAATATGCAAAACTATATCACTCTGATGGTGTGTGCTCCATGAGAATGTCAACGGAGTCCCTTCTCCAAGTACTGCTCCCCTCCTGATGTTTACTGATGTTTTCATCCAGGATTGGAGGAACTTAACAGAGAATCCAGGCTGCTGCCAAGCTCCCTTTGCTTTTTGCTTCCAGTTTTTGCTGCTTGCAATGCATAAGCAATCAGGGGCTGTCAAGGCTGATTCCCCACTCTGGCACTTCGAGTTCAGAAGTTGGGGGCCCGCAAATATTCTAAAAATTAATACTGGCCACTCCAGGCTTTTATTAAACTTCCAAGTTTACAGCTTCTCTCTGATCTTGGATTGGATCTTGGATGCTACTACTACTAAGAAGGCGCACTTGGGAATTCCTTCCTGTGGGGTACTCTCAAACTCTTTCACCCCTCATCCAGGGAAGAGCTAAGAAAGGAAAACAAAGGAAATCAGCTGTTGCCCTGGCTAATTAAACAACATGTACACAAACCTCTTAGGACACAAAAATATTCAATTATGTTCTTAAAAAAGGTAAATTTTATTAATAAAAAAGAAGAAAAATACATCTGGAAACTCAGGCTATTACTAGATTTTTTTTAAAAAACTACTACAAAGATTAAATATCAAGAATAGCTTTCTTGAGGTCCAGCTTAAAGGTTACAAGCAAAATAAAAAGCACCTGGTGTTAGCACAGAGGAGTCCACAAACCATAAAAATATAAAAGGGATAAACCTAATTGTGTCTTCCTAGACATTCCTGATCTACTTTCATATCCTAAGTTTTAAATGAGTAGTTTCTAGGTATGATACTGATGATTTTTTCATACCTGACCCTAAGCTTCCGACAGCATAGCTCTGTCTGCCTCTCCAAAGAGAACAACAACAGACAGACAAAAGAGAAGTCATATTTCAATTTTAAAAAAATTCTAGCCTTCCCATTGGCTCTTTTGGCCAGGTGCCCACTCACTTCCTTTTACCTACGCATAGCAGTGAGACTTTTTAACCTTTTACAAGTAGAACAATTAGAGAACAGCTACTAAGAGGGATTTTATAGCTACTGGCTGGCTGGGTGCCCATAAAAGGGAGCTACCCTCCCCACTTCATTTATTACAGGGGCTGTGCCAGATGGCCTACTGTGGTACCAGGCACAACTTCACCTTGCCAAGCTTCATCTTTCAGCAATTCACCTCTCATCAGACATAGTGCCATGTCTGCTTTGCATTGTACATGCAGAGAGAGCAATGCTATTAACAGATGAATGTACTGTTTTACACAGAACCAAGATGTGGCTATTCATTACAGTGGCATATTTGTTCCAAGGAACTGTATCTTCAGAGAAACTCCTAAGAATGAAGAGAGATCATGTGGATCCTGAAGCATATATGAACATTGTGAGTTATTCATTGGAATTAATTTAAAATGAATGGACTGCTGATAGCACAGAATTGTTTAGAATTGTCTGCATTAACAGGTGCAGGTGAGATGCACTTAGATAACATTTCCCTTCTTCTCTAACACTTACTGTCATTCTGTTTTGCCAGATGTTCCTTCCTATCTACATGTGTAGGAGTCCAGCTTATGAGGGATAGAAACTACAACAACTTGTATTTTTCTTTACTAAAGTGGCATAGTAAAATTTCCCCTCTGAAAACTTGATTGTTGCACCAGCACCAGCCTTGCAGCTGACAAGGGCAAGCCCTGATGGTTCTGGGACTACAGACTTCCTCAGCCAAGATTTTTGGAAGTGATTTGTGATTTTTGGATGTCTCCATTTTGAGGGGGGTCCAGCACCAGACATAGTAAAGGGGCTGATTTTCAAAAAGTGCTGAGCACCCACTCCCTGAAAAATCAAGCCCCTTTAAATCACTAGTTTCTTGTGAAAATATCTTGATCCTACCACCCTGCAGGGTAAATGTCACTAAAGAATGCTTAATATCTGTAAAACAACCCTGCCTTCCAGCAGCGAATGTGGCACCTTAAAGCTCTGGGACAGTGGTGGTTTCGGAGCAATGAGCTGCTCTGCTCATGTCCTTTGTCACCCTGGGCAAGTCACTGTGACATACCAGAGTCCAATCCCGGCTCAGGAACAGCTGTGTCACCCTTGCCATGCAACCTTGGGTGACTTACAATGCCTTGCTGAAGTAGCTCCCACCTGGGTAGCTCACAAACAGGCTTCCAGCACGCAAGCCACACCCTGAGTGTTTGCATGTGACCGCAGCCTGCCAGCCACACTAGGATCACACACTGACTCTCACCAGCCTTGGTTATTCTACAGGGTGACCCCAACACACCCCAGTCTTAGCTTTCCCCCCAGAAATGTATGTCCCATACAGCCCAGCCCTCTTCTGGACAATACGAGTTATATTAGGTCCATTATTTCTTTAAAATAAATATGTGCACAACTTGCCATCCCAAATGAAGTTTCCAAGACACTTTAATCTAGACACACTGGATTAGATAAAACAATAAAACAAGTTTATTAACTACAAAGAGAGAGATTTTAAGTGAGTACAAGCATTAAGAGTCAGACATGATTACAGGAAAAATAAAGATAAGACATTTACTGATGCTTAGCTTAACAAGCTATATCAGATTCAAGCAGTTTCTCACTGTACATTTTAAGCAGTCTTTCTGACCAACCCTGTATGTCCAGACCCCTTCTCTGCTTCAAATTCAACATTTTCAGATGGGCACCAAGAGACAAAATGTCTATGTAGAAGGATGTACCATGCTCTCTTTTTCTCACCGGTTTCAGTTTCCTTTGTTTCCCTTTCTGCTTGATGACTCTGTTTACTGCTTATATGCAAATTAAGTAGAGCACATTCCTTTGTTTAGGACAAACCTGTTTGCCAACCTATGTTTGGCCAGTGCTATGGGTTTTGGAAAATGCTGGAAGAGCATGATGAGTGGGGTCCCACAGAGATCAGTCCTGGGTTCTGTTCAATATCTGTTCTGTAAATAATATTCTGTTCAATATCTTCATCAATTATTTAAATAATGGCATAGGGAGCACACTTATAAAGTTTACGGATGATACCAAGCTGGGAGGGGTTGCAAATGCTTTGAAGGATAGAATTAAAATTGAGAATGATCTGGACAAACTGGAGAAAGGGTCTGAAGTAAATAGGATGAAACTCAATAAGGACAAATGCAAAGTACCCCATTTAGGAAGGAACAATCAGTTGCACGCATACAAAATGGAAAATGACTGCCTAGGAGGGAGTACTGCGGAAAGGGATCTGGGGGTCATAGTGGACCACAAGCTAAATATGAGTCGACAGTGTGACGCTGTTTCAAAAAAAGCAAACATCATTGTGGGATGTATTAGCAGGAGTATTGTAAGCAAGACATGAGAAGTAATTCTTCTATTCTACTCCATACTGATTAGGCCTCAACTGGCATATTGTGTCAAGTTCTCGGTGCCACATTTCAGGAAAGATGCAGAGAAAGTCCAGGAGAGAGCAACAAAAATAATTAAAGGTCTAGAAAACAGGAGCTATGAGGGAAGAATGAAAAAATTAGGTTTGTTTAGTCTGGAAAAGAGAAGACTGAGAGGTGACATAACAGTTTTCAAGTGCATAAAAAGCTTGTTACAAGGAGGAGGGAGAAAAATTATCGTTCTTAACCTCTGAGGATAGGACAAAAAACAATGGGCTTGAATTGCAGGAAGGGAGGTTTAGGTTGGACATTAGGAAAAAATTCCTAACTGTCAGGATTGTTAAACACTAGAATAACTTGCCAAGGGGGTTGTGGAATTTTCTTCATTGCAGATGTTGAAGAGCAGGTTTAGGCAAACACCTGTCAGGAATGGTCTAGATAATTAGTCCTTCCATGAGTGAAGGAGACTGGACTAGATGACCTCTCAAGGTCCCTTCCAGTTCTGATTGTATGTTAATAAAGTCATATAGGAAAATCTTAGAACTTCACATATAATGTTGCCACACCCATTTTATCAGGAAAACAATGACCAGCAGATTGAGTTTTCAAATGATACCTTACAAGACGTAGTTTGTATAAAGATTATTACAACAATTTGTAGGATGTTAATACAGGGGTATATGTAGTCACTTAACCTTTCTGAGCCATCAAATAGCCCACTGTAAAATGTAGATAACATTATACTATGATGCTGTTGTGAGGTTTGCTTAGTTCACAGGCAATTTTTAACTGAAAGTTAAGATGGTTTTGTAATATTTCTATTCTAAAAATCTGGAAATTCAGGATCAGGAAAGTTCAAAAACTGACTTTAACACTACCTGAGATCACTCCAGTTTCCCTATTCCCCCCTACCCTCTGCTTAGATTTCCAACTTATTCCACATGCTTTGTCTTCCCTGGCACTCCTTAGCTGCAGAGGACCCAATGAATCATCATCTCACCAAGCCACCACACAGAGCTCATAGACCTAAGTCTTCTCCGTCTCACCACATTTCACACTCTAAAAATGTCAGTATTTTTCATCTTAAACTCATAATCATTTTACTGTTCCTGTCCTTGAAAAATTCTCCTTCCATGAATGAACGCCAGTATCTATGTTTTATGTTTCAAATTTTGTAGTGTTAGTTGTTTTTGCTGGAGACAAAGAAGGGTTATGTAACTGGCAAACATATCAAAAAGGCACCAACTTTAAGGGTTTTTAATCTCAAAAACAGCTTACTCGATTTCTTTTCAATTTCCCGGAAAAGTTATTTGATCTACTGAAAGGTTAACTCTCAGGGAATCTTGAGAATGTGATCAATTTTATTGTTGCAGTTGGAGTAGCTTTAAAATTCAACCCTGGGTCCAACTTTAACCAAGAGGAGCTATCACCTCTCCTTCATAAACTTCACACATAACACCGTTCATCTCCTTCAGTATACATTTGTACATTATGTGAATTACAAAAGCTAACTTGGCATTCTTCAAAACAGACTCTTACTGAAATGTCTAGCTACTATTAGGTTTCTCAGTGATTAATCCTCTTTTAAACTCCATCTTTTAAGTCTTTTCTAAATTTCTGTTTTCATTTGACTGGGTGGCAGAATTCCAGAACTGAAGTTTAGAACACAGAATCATAGAAGTGTAGGATTCTAAGGGACCTCAATAAATCATCTAGTCCAGTCCCCTGCAGGGAGGAAGAACTTAGTATTATCTAGGTCATTCCTCACAGGTGTTTGTCTAACCTGTTCTTAAAAACCTCCAATGATGGATGTTCCTCGCAAGGTACAGTAATTTGTTCCAGTGCTTAACTACTCTTAGTTATGAAGTTTTTCTAATGTCTAACCTAAATTTCCTGGGCTGCAATTTTAGTCCGTTGCTTCTTGTCCCATCCACAGTGGATAAAGAGAACATTGTATCACCCTCCTTTTTATAACAAGGTTTTATGTATTTTAAGACTCACTCTTCTCTCCTCCAGACTAAACAAACACATTTTTTTATCTTTCCATGTAGGTCATGTTTTCCAGACTTTTAATAATTTTGGTTGCTCTCGTCTGGGTTTTCTCTAATTTGTCCACATCTTTCCCAAAGTGGACTGGACACAGTACTCCAACTGAGACATTATCAGTGCTGAGTAGAGTAGAAGAATTACTTTTCATGTCTTGCTTAGAGAACTCCTGAAAAAAGATTCCAGAATGTATTGTGGAGTATGAAAGAAAAGAGGGATAGTTTGAGGGATGTGTCATTAAAATATAGTATTTTCTTTTTATTTTGGATACTTAATAACAAAGGGACAAGAGCCTCAGCTGGATCTAGTCCACAATGTTTTCTCTTCACAGAGATCCTTCCCTATACATACTGTGTAGAAAATGGACGCCCAAAAGCCATCTGAAGCAAAAGCATTTGTGTTTTCTCTTGCAGGGCGAGCTCATTAACTATAGAGGGTACCCCAGTGAGGAGTATGAAGTGGTGACAGAAGATGGCTATATCCTGAGCATTAACAGAATCCCTTATGGAATAGAAAATCGGGGGAATACAGGTATGATTTATTTTTGTAAAGCAATGAAGACTTAAGAGGACACATTTTGAAAAACAAGTGTCTAAATTGTTTTGCTCACCTTAGGTGGGTAGTAACACTGAAGTTGATGGAAATGTTTTTGTGAGTAAGGTGAGCAGAATTTGGTGCTAAATCAGTGGCAATGGAACAATTTGTGTAGAGACAGTGTTGAAAGCCATTGAACAAAACTGTAAATCCTGTATATGATGGAAATCACTTCAAGCCAGGGAATGCTCTTGTACCCTTAGTTCCAGCACCCATGTGCTAATGGTCTATTTTTGAAAATCTAGCCTTGAATGAACTGGAGCTTTTACTCTGACTATGAGGGATTTAGCATTTGATCAGTTTTTTTTTTAAAAAAAGAGCATGAACGCTGCAATCTACCCCAAAAGCCCACTTTCAGGAAAGCCCAGTTCTTTCCTTGGAGCTCACGGTTTGTGTTTTGGTTGCATTTCTTCATACCTGTTTAACCTTAGTGACGAATTAATATTTTGAATAAAGAAAGCCTTTATTAAAGATTCCATTCTTTACTACTTAAATTAAGGTGTTTAGAAGCTCATCTCTCAGTCCTGCCAGAGCTTCTTCAGTAAAACTAGGGAGACTAGAATTTACATTCTGGTATTCCTAAAATAAACAGGAAATCAACTTTTTAAAAGTCCAGGCATTCATTATATCTCATAACAAATTGTGAAAAAGGGATACACACTTTAAAAAAATCTGTAGGAGTCTGACTTTAATCCAGTGCAGATCTACATAGTTTTGAGTACTGAACAGGAGTGTCATTATATTACGATATTAATCAAGTAGCTCTGTAAAGTGTTTTTTTTCTTTCAGTTGTAAAGCCTGCTGTGTTTCTCCAACATGGATTACTAGGAGACGCTAGCAACTGGGTCACAAACTTGGCCAATAACAGCCTGGGCTTCATACTAGCAGATGCAGGCTATGATGTTTGGATGGGAAACAGCAGAGGGAACACTTGGTCTAGAAGACACCTGAATCTTTCTGTTGAGCAAGATGAGTTCTGGTCTTTCAGGTAGACTGAATTATTGAGAAATGGTGGAAATAGCATTCAGAGAGACTTGGAATATTGATAATGGGATATTGAAATCTTTCGTTTTTGTCTGTCTGCTCATCTATCTAGATTTTTATAAAGCATCCATCACTGTGGTGTCAGAGTGCATCTAGGTCTGACAGTGAGTGATAATTGTTGACGTCTGATGGCTTAGAAGGTGGTGCTGGATAATGAGCTGGCTGTGGTCTTTCCACACTGTAAAAATGCTACCATAATTGGCAGTATTTGGAGTCCTCATTGGCCTATTAGACACTGCTGAGGTTCAACAATGGGATGGCTCAGGGAAGACTGCACTGCTTATGTCCACATTGTACCTTCCCTGAAGGAAAACAGTAAACTTCAAACACTATGGCTTCCAGTGCACTTTTACTTTAATGAATGTTTGAAGACTAAAGTGGTACATTATATGATCCTGTATCTCCCTGAAAGTGGTTCCACTACTATGTAATTAATTGTTCCTTCTACACAGGATGATTAGGCACTCATAGTTTGATCCTAAACCCACTCATGGGGTCTGAATTAATCCCTCAGTTATGAGCAGAAAGCACCTCGGGAATTAGTAAACACTCTCTTTTACACCAGGTGCCACCAAGACTTAGGACTCAAAACAGTAGAATTATTCACAGAACTGTTTGTTTTTTCTCATCTGACAAACCTAGATTTCCCTTATCCAATGCTAATTCACCTGCGTGCATGTTTTTCATCCTTTCTCTCGGCAGTTTTGATGAGATGGCTAAGTTTGACCTTCCAGCAGTGCTAAACTTTATTATGCGGAAAACCGGACAGGAGCAATTGTACTATATTGGCTATTCACAGGGTGCCACTATAGGTATGTAATGTTACATGGAATGCAGACTGATGTGTTATGAATAGGACCCTACCAAATTCGTGGCAATGAAAACACGTCACGGACCATGAGATCTGATCTCACCTCCATGAAATCTGGTCTTTTGTGTGCTTTTGCCCTCTCTATACAGATTTCATGGGGGAGACCAGCATTTCTCAAATTGGGGGTCCTGACCCAAAAGGGAATTGCAGTGGGTCACAAAGTGATTTTAGGTGGGTCATTGTCATCCTTACTTCTGCTCCTTTTTGGGTTAGGACCCCTACAATTACAGTACCATGAAATTTCAGGTTTAAATAGCTGAAATCATGAAATTTATGATTTTTAAAATCCTATGACCATGAAATTGACCAAAATGAACCGTGAATTTTGTAGGGCCCTAGCTATGGAATCGCCACTATACAGTAGTGAAGAATGTGTTTGGTTCTCTCTGACACCTTTTATGAGTGACCTAAAATTCAGATGTAAAAACACTTCCTGCACTGACAGTTATAAAATGTAGGCAACTTCAATGAAGCCCATTTTTATTTATATGAAAGATAACAAAACAGAACAGGCCGAATACATTCCCACTGTAACTCCAGTTATTTGGACTTACACTGGAGTTTAATACGGCCCAATAGTTTCATTGGGTTCATGGGTGAAGTAATTTTGGATGTAACTGGGGGATCAGGGCTTAAGTTAAGGCAAGCAAAATATGGAGATGGCCGCACACATGGGGGTTGGGTGGAGTGGAGGATAAAAAGAGAGGCAATATGATGATGCAGTTGTTTGGGAGAATCAGAGGGGTAGCCATGTTAGTCTGGAATTGCAGAAGTGACAGAGTCCTGTGGCACCTTAAAGACTAACTAAAATTTTAGAGCATAAGCTTTCGTGGGCTAATACCCACTTCATCGGATGCATGCAGTGGAAGTATCCAGGAGCAGGTATAAATAGGTAGGCAAGAACCAGGTGGGAGATAACAAGGTTAGTCCAATGAGGCTGAACCAGCTTGTTATCTCTAATCAGGGAGGGTGAGGTGTTCCTCTAGCAGCTGAACTGGAGGTGTGAATAGCGAGAGAAGAGAAGCTGCTTTTGTAGTTAGCTAGCCACTCGTAATCTTTGTTCAATCCTTGATTGATTGTATTAAATTTGCAAATGAATTGCAGCTCTGCAGTCTCTCTTTGCAGTCTGGACTTGAAGGTTTTTTGCTGCAAAATGCTGACCTTTAAATCTTTTATGGTGTGTCCAGTGAGGTTGAAGTGTTCTCCTACAGGTTTTTGAATATTGCCATTCCTGGTATCTGATCTGTGTCCATTTATCCTTTTTCGTAGGGACTGTCCAGTTTGGCTGATGTACATAGCAGAGGGACATTGCTGGCACATAATGGCATATATTACATTGGTAGATGTGCAGGTGAATGAACCAGTGATGGTGTGGCTGATCTGGTTTGGTCCTGTGATGGTGTTGCTGGTGTAGATGTGTGGGCAGAGTTGGCATCGAGGTTTGTTGCATGGATTGGTTCCTGAGTTAGAGTTATTATGGCACGGTGTGCTGTTGCTGGTGAGAATATGCTTGAGGTTGGCAGGTTGGCCTACAGACAACTAGATAGGCCTACCTATTTATAGGTATCTATCTATTTATCTATCTATCTATTTACAGGTTGGCCTACAGACAACTAAATAGGCCTACCTATTTATACCTGCCCCTGGATACTTCCACTGCATGCGTCCGATGAAGTGGGTATTAGCCCACGAAAGCTTATGCTCTAAAATTTTAGTTAGTCTTTAAGGTGCCACCGGACTCTTTGTCACTTCTTGTTTGGGAGAATAATGCTTGTATCTTCAGAACTAAATAGTATATATACTTGGGATGAATTTTTGGAGAAGTAGTGGAGATACTCTTCTTCTGGTGTTCTATCAGTGTAGGAGGAGAATGTAAGATAATAGTTTGCAAGCCTGTAGAACAGGGAGGATAGTGGGGTTTCAAATGAAAACTAGGATGAACACTTACTTCAATAATCAATCAATATTTGAATAGCTATAGGATTGCCTGTAAGTTTGTAACTGCAGGATGGAATATGGTAAATACTGACATTTTAGTTTATGAAAGTTTCTCTAGTTAACTTCTCTCTTGAATTTTCTCAGCTTTCATTACATTTTCAACATTCCCCCAGCTGGCTAAGAGAATCAAACTGTATTTTGCCTTAGCTCCTGTAACTACAGTTAAATATGCCAGAAGCCCTGCAGTAAAAGTCCTGTATCTTCCTGAAAGGTTTCTCAGGGTATGTGATACTTCTACTTAAAATATTTGATCATCTAAATATTTATTTGACTTTTAGGATGGATGAACTGAAAACATATATTTAACTAGAAATTTATGGGTCTGCTCATGTCTGTGGTTAAAGATGTTCAGCTCTGCCCACAACACTGGGAGAATTATTTGACCTCCTTACGTCTTTCTCTTACTTATATCCAGAATACAAAAGGAGAATATTGCATTCCACAAAATTAAACTCATGACTTAAAAAACATACTTACCTATATTTACAGTAACTCCAGAAGAATTGCTGTGACTCCAGTCCTGCAGACACTAAATCACATGCATAAGTGTTACGCAAGTGTGAGTAATCCCATTGATGTCAATGGGGCTACTTATTTGTGCAAAACTGCTCATGTGCATAAGTATTTGCAGGTTCAGGAGCAAAAGCAGAACCGGAGTTAACTTGAAAGCCAGTCTATCGTTAAACAAGCAAAAATCTCTGAAGCACATTGATTGGGCAATGCGTGTGCTACACCTGTTTGATGGATAAACAAACAACTTCTTTCCCACATGCCCTCCCTTCAAGCTGTATGTAGCCAACATGTTAGTGGGGGAAGGAAAAGTATGGGTGTAATCATTAAGGAAGGGGAGGCAATAAAAAGGGGGTAGGGTTTGAAAAAAGAAAAATGCATTGAACAATTCAGCAAATGAGTGATACCTTTGTGCTTTTACAGGTCTTGCTTGGCAGAAGGGAATTATTTCACAAAAATGAATGGCTGAAAAAGCTAGTTGTTTCCCTTTGTGGCCGCAGCATTTTTGCTAAGCTTTGTGGAAATGTCTTCTTCATTCTGGGAGGCTACAATGTGAATAATATAAATATGGTATGTACAGCCCAGCTGGTTGTAGTTGTGTGGGGAGGTTTCTAGCCCCTATATTCAATTTGTTTTCATTTTTAACTTGAACTCTGTAGTCTGAATCCTGAAGTCGTTAGTCAGGGCCAAGTCACATCCTTCCATGGAAAAGTCCACAGGAATGGTTTGAGAGATAAGAAGGCCCTCAAAGGGCTATATTACTGCGCTGGGGGAGAGCTTTTCTCTACCTATCAGAAATGCAGGCAGTTCAGTCCCCAGTATCCACAGATGTCTCAAGACTCACATGTGTTTAGGGAAATATGCTGGAGTTCTCTCTCACTCCAATGGTGAGAAAGCTTATCCTGCTGGCTGCTGTCTATGGAACTATTGTTTATCACTGGGGTTTCACAGTGCACTGGGGCACCACAGAAAAGATTATTAAGCCTCAGGCTGTATCCCATTTTCAGCAGATTTCTTCTGAGGATGGAAGGGAGAGAGGAACAATGCTTGTTAGCAAACCCCCCGCCCCGCCATCTAACTCCTCCATCATGTGGATCCTCAACATTGCAGAGGTCTCTCCATGGATCCACGAATTTAAAAAGTGCATGAACAGGGAGACTGACACTTGGAGGATCCCTTTTTCATGCAATTCTAGGCAAAACAATCTGCCCTTCAAGTTTTTACTTGCAGTTTTTTCAAGCAAAATCCCCTTTGATTTTTGAATTAGAGTTTTGCTGAATTGTGGACTCATAACAGCTTCTTAAAGACAATGACTTGGGATTTGATTGTACATGTTCATGGTAATTAGCACATTCCTGGACCATCAAGGGCTCCCCATCGTATCCAAAATCCTACAAGTGTAAACTAAATAAATACTCTGTAGTCTGTTGGATAAATCTTCTGCCTTATCAAAATGGTTAACTTCATATCCTTTGAGATTATAACTCTGTTAAAAATTCTCATACTGTTTTTCTGTATCCAATGCATTGCCACATTTGAAGTACTTGGTAAGGCCTGATCCCGCTACCTTTGCTCTTATGGAGTACCTTACTCCATGAGTAGTTCCACTGCCATCACCAGAAGCACTGTGGTGAGAAGGCAGTACTCTGGGAACTGGTCGCTCACTGAATGTCTTCTTTCAGAGTCGTGTTAATGTATACGTAGCCCGAGCCCCAGCAGGAACATCTGTACAAAATATAATCCACTGGAGCCAGGTACTGTTCAGCTTTTGGGCTGCAAAGTAGGTACTAAGCATTGTGTGTTATACAACTTGTGTGTATTTAATATTCTCAAATGAAGTTACAGCTAATGGGTTGGACTCTTGTCTAATTTGTGGTTTACAACTGAAATATCAACAAAAACAGTACTTTTTATTGACATTTAGACAACAGGTATTGAAATTCTTCCAGGAAAGGCAAACACATTTGGAAATCAGAGGGAAGGGTAATGCAGCAAGTAGTCTTATTAATATATATATACAGTACAGAAAACGAAAAGGCTCAGGTTCTTACTTTAATTAATTACTTCTTATAACAGCTCTTATTACATCCTTTTTTCTATACAACCTCTCAGTTCAGAGAAAGTATTAATAATTCTTCTAATCAGTAGATTTACTATCTTTTATTGTGTGATAGCATATTTTAGGAAAAGGCAATCTTGTGTGACAGGGTTGCTGAATTTTTGTTCTTGTGGTCAATATCAGATAAGACATTCTTATACTAAGATAAGTACTCTGCCAATACTGCAGGATGGGGGACAGAGAAGGAAACACCTCCAAGTACAGTGCATTTGCAAATACGCATATGTATTCATTGTAACCACAAACACTTGAACAGGAGGGAAAATACCAAAAAACCTCACCACAACAGCACTTCAGAAAGAAGAACCACACAAAAATGAGAAGGGTAACTAAACAGAAATTAAAAGGAACAGACACAAAAGTGAAATTCCTGCAAGCTGCATGGAAACTTCTTAAAAACACCACAATAGAGGCTCAAAATAAATGTATCTCCCTTATTTTTATTTAAAAAAAACAAACAAGAGGACCAAAAAGTGCCACCATGGATAAGCAGAGTAAAAGAGGCAGCTAGAGACAAAAAGACATCTTTTAAAAAATGGACAGCAAATCCTACTGAGGAAAATAGAAATGAACATAACAGCTGGCAGGTCAAGTGTACAAGTATAATTATGCAGCCCAAAAAAGAATTTAAAGAACAACTAGGCAAAAGACACAAAAACTAACAGCAATATTTTTTAAAGTCCATCAAACTATCATTGGGGCCACTGAACGATTAAAGAAGCACTCAAGAAACACAAGGCCATTTCAGAGAAGCTAAATAAAATCTTTCAATCAGTCTTCACTGCAGAGGATGTCAGGTAGTTTCCCACACCAGCCATTTTTTTAGGTGAGAAATCTGAGGAACTGTCACAGATTGAGGTGATAAAATTAAAAACTGATAAATTAAATAGTAATAAATCACCAGGACCAGATGCTACTCACCCAAGAGTTTGGAAGAAATTCAAATATGAAATATTAACCTTGGTATGTAATCTATTGCTTGAATCAGCCTCTGTACCAAATGACTGGAGGATAGCTAATATAATGCCAATTTTTAAAAAAGGCTCCAGAGGCAATCCTGGCAATTACGGGCCAGTGAACCTAAATTCAGTACTAGGCAAATTGGTTGAAACTATAATATAATAGAATTATCAGACACATAGATGAACACAATTTATTGGGAAAGAGTCAACAAGGCTTTTGTAAAGGGAACTCATGCCTCACCAATCTATTAGAATTCTTTCAGTGTGTCAACAAGCAAGCTGACAAGGGTGATCCAGAGGATATAGTGTACTTGGACTTTCAAAAAGCCTTTGACAAGGTCCCACACCAAAGATCTTAAGCAAAGTAGGCAGTTATGGGATAAAAGGGAAGGTCCTTTCAAGAATCAGTAATTAGTTAAAAGACAGAAACAAATGGTAGGAATAAATTCTCAGTTTCACAATGAAGACAAGTAAATAGCAGGGTCCCCCAAGGATCTATACTGGGATGAGTGCTGTTCAATATATTCATAAATTATTTGGAAAAAGCGGTAAACAGTGAGGTGGAAATGTTTGCAGATAAAAAAATTATTCAAGAAAGTTAAATCCGAAGCAGACTGCAAAGTCTTACAAAGGGGTAGCAAAATACATATTTTGGATATATGAGCTTTTGGGAAATTTGTCCTAATTATACTTTTTATTAGGACTGTCGATTAATCACAGTTAACTCATGTGATCAAAAATTAATTGTGATTAAAAAAATTAATCCTGATTAATCACAGTTTCAATTGCACTATTAATAATAGAATACCAATTAAAATGTATTAAATATTTTGGAAGTTTTTCTACATTTTCAAATATATTGATTTCAATTACAACACATAATACCAAGTATACAGTGCTCACTTTTGCACTGTAAAAATGAAGAAACAGTATTTTTCAGGTCACCTCATACAATTACTGTAGTGCAATCTCTTCATCATGAAAGTGCAATGTACAAATTTAGATGTTTTTGTAACATAACTGCACTAAGAACAAAACAATGTAAGACTTTAGAGCCTACAAGTCCACTCAATCCTCTTCTTGTTCAGCGAATCACTAAAACAAACAAGTTTGTTTACATTTTTGGGGGATAATGCTGCCTGCTTCTTATTTACAATGTCACATGAAAGTGAAAACAGGTGTTCGCATATATTTTTGTAGCTGGCATTGCAAGGTATTTATGTGCCAGACATGCTAAACATTCATATGCCTTCATTCTTCAGCTACCATTCCAGAGGACATGCTTCCATGCTGATGACGGGTGTTAAAAAAATAATGTGTTAATTAAATTTGTGACTCTACTCCTTGGGGGAGAATTGAATGTCTCCAGCTCTATTTTACCCGCATTCTCCCATATATTTCATGTTTTAACAGTCTCTGATGACGACAAAGTACATGCTCGTTTTAAGAACACTTTCACTGCAGATTTGATAAAACACAAAGAAGGTACCGCTGTGAGATTTCTAAATATAGGTACAGCAGTCAAACCGGTTTAGGAATCTGAAGTGCCTTCCAAAATTTGAAACAGACAAAGTGTGGAGCATGCTTTTAGAAGTCTCAAAAGAGCAAATCTCTGATGTGGAAACTATAGAACCCAAACCACCAAAAAGGAAATCAACCTTCTGCTGGTGGCATCTGACTCAGATGATGGACATAAACATGCATTGTCCACACTGGTTTGGATCATTATCAAGCAAAACCTTGTCATCAGCACGGAAACATGTCCTCTGGAAAAGTGGTTGAAGCATGAAGGGACATATGAATCTTTAGCGCATCTCACATGTAAATATCTTGCAATGCTGGCTACTACAGTGCCATAAGAATATCTGTTTCACTTTCAGATGACATTGTAAATAAGAAGCAGGCAACATTATCTCCTGCAAATGTAAACAAACTTGTGTGCCTGAGCAATTGGCTGAACAAGAAGTAGGACTAAATGGACTAGTAGGCTCTAAAGTTTTACATTGTTTTATTTTTGAATGCAGTTATATTTTGTACATCAATCTACATTTGTAAGTTCAACTTTCATGATAATGAGATTACACTACTGTACCTGTAGTAGGTGAATTGAAAAATACTATTTCTTTAGTTTTTTACAGTGACATTGTAATCAAAACTATTTGTAATAAAAAATAAATATCAAGTGAGCACTGTACACTTTGTATTCTGTGTTGTAAAAATGTGAAATGATATATTTGAAAATGTAGAAAACATCTGAAAATATTTAAATAAATGATATTCTATTATTAACAGCACGATTAACAGCAATTAATTTTTTTAATTGCTTGACAGCCCTATTTTTTGTGTGTATGACCTGTATCTGTTAAGAAATAGATACAGATCCATTGATTCCAAAGCCAGAGGATCCATTGTGGTCATCTAGTCTGACTTCTTGTATAACATGGGCCATAGAATTTCCTCAGATAATTTCTTTGGAAGTAGAGCATATATATTAATCTTTTATAGAGGCTCAAGGGAAAAAATGCTGCAAATGATTTCATTCTATATTAGTGTCTGTCCACCAGTTGGCAAATATGACAGATGCTGTAATTTGGTTGGAACTTAATTTGATTAAGTTTAATTGCTGTCAACATAGTTTCAAGTGGAATCCAGCCAAAGACTTTGAGGTGAAAGATTCCATGATTTACTTTTTATCCCCAATCAAGATTTGCATATTACAATTGTAATTTTTTATATCTCTTGCTTTTCATATTAGATACTTAATTCGGGGGAATTCCAAGCTTATAACTGGCGCAGTAAAACCAAGAATATGGCAAAATTTGGTCAGGTAGGATTATGAATCTTTTGTGTAACAGTGCCATCATCTTTGGAAAAATAAAAGCAATTGGGAAGAGAGCCCAAGGGATGGGAGAGTAGGAGGCATTTTTCTTCCTGGTTTTGATTGAGGAGCAGCTTCTCCCATCATTTACTGAATGCATGTGTGTAAAATTTGCTGTGAGTTCACAGGCTTTCCTTTTTACACTATTTACTGTTTTTCAGGCCACCCCTCCTTTATACAAGATAAAAGATATGAGAGTGCCAACTGCAATATGGACTGGTGGCCAAGACTTGCTTGCAGACTTGAAAGATACTAATATTTTACGTCCTCAAATTATTAATCTTGTTCATTACAAAAACATTCCTGAATGGGCACATCTGGATTTCATCTGGGGCCTGGATGCGCCGCTGCGCATGTACAATGAAATCATTGACCTAATGGAAAAACATCCATAAACCACACCCAATAGCCATGCTTTGGGTTAACGATGGATTCCGCTGATGAAGTTTATTTTCTCTGTATATGGAAAGAGGCCTATTTTCCTTTTTATAAAAAATTTAACCCTTCTACTGATGATTTACTATGAGTGGCTGTATTTTCACTACATTTGTTGTTATCATTTTTTATCCTGCTGGTGATTTTCAGTAACTACAGCATCACTTCAGGAAACAAAGCTACATTTCTCAAAGAATCCCTGTAACTTCACTCATGCTATGGAAGGCAGAAGAGAATCCAGTGCTGAGTGTGTGTGTGTAGACGTGCTGATCAGTACTCTGTCTGCTGTTCAGAAATGGCAGAAGCACTCCTGTCCCCAAACCTCGCTATCATTGGGATGAAACAATAAAGATCTGCAAACTGTTCATGGCTTACACTGGTCCTGAGTGTATTTTTAAAAGTACTGATTGTCTACCACTTGGCTCCTCTGCAGGAGATGTCTGTTCCCGAGACCCTATTCCCAGGCCACCCTTTGTTTTGCATGGATTTGTGGGTTTTTTGTTACTTTGACTGAATATATAATTCTATTCAATCTAATCTCTTTGGCCCAGATTCACACAGGCATTTAGGCCCCCAACTCCCAATAGAATCAGCATTTCTAAATTGCTTATCACTGAGTACACAGATGTGCTCCATGTACAATAGGAAAAATCAATTATATTTTGAGGTAAAACCCCATTGAGATTAGTAGCTATGAACTCACCCTTCAGTTAACATAACTATAAGCATAGGCCCCCACATAAGACAAAAGGGAGGTGTGAACCTGCCTGGGAGATTTTAGCTCAGTATTTTGTGTGTGTGTGTGTGAGAGAGAGAGAGAGAAAGAGAGAGAGAGAGAGAGAGACCAATCAAGAACAAACAGAGAGGGGAACACAGCCTGAAGAGTCAGCTGAAAACATGGTTGCTGGCTCAGGAAAAATCCTGGGAAGAGGTGTCTGGGCTGATTTCTAAGAGTGCTTTTGGTGTGGTGAGCAAAAGCAGCTGTTTTCTGCTATTTGATTCCACTTGCACTTGGAGACAGAGAACTTTGTACATTCATTGTAAATTAAAAAAGAACTGCATCAAAGCAAATACTAGACTCCATCAATTTCTACTTCTAACTGGGACATCTCCAAGGCCCAAAGCGTTGACTAGCTGCTCAGGGTTGAAAAGGGCCTATAATATCATTCCTATAGTCTATTCTTCTCCTTGTTAGGCTGTTTCCTATGATGAACAAGATTTTTGTTGCTGCTTTTCAGAGATGCTGAGTGCCCACCTCTCCAGTTGAAATTAGATGCTCAGCACCTCTGAAAATGAGGTGATGAATTTCCAGGAGGAATGATGCTCCAGCAGCTCTACTCAGGAATACTCTTTTAGATTGTTTGCCGTCTAGCGGCTAGTGTAGGGAGATATACCAAATACTTCTTATCGAAAAGGGAGATTCTTGTCTAGCATTGTTGAAAGCAGTCTGTGTTTACTGAAGCAGAAAGTGCTGAATTTTACTGCTGCAGGTGGACATGCTCTTAAGTTGACAAATTTGAGTTCTGTACATGTACTGCTACTGACTTTTATGATGTGGATAGAAGATGGAACAGACAGCACAAAGGCTATTATATGTAAATGCCCTGGTTGCCCAGGGAGACTGTGAATGACAATGTGGGACACTTGAGATGTTTATCCAAATCCAACTCACCTCACTTAAGAAACTGAACTCTTTATCTATCCAAGAGTATATATCTTTGTTTTGCAGGTGAGAATTATTTCTGTGATGAACATGTCATTTTGATAATGATTTGCATTAGAGTTTTTCCCCAGAGGCAATATTTCATTAGTGTGTTGTAAAAAATCTGTGAAGCCATCTCTGGAAACATGTTGGAACAGCAACCATTTAAATGTGGGTTTTGATTAATGGTTTTAGATTACGTAAGGAGTTAGATTTAATTCAGGCTTGCACAATAAGCATTGCAACTGCTTGTCTACAGGTTAATCACCTTAAGGAACTGAGGGGAATTGGGGGGTGGGAGGAGTCATTGGTTTTTAGGCATCTGTTAGAAGGATAATATGCTCAACCCAAACCATATAGCTGATGCTCGTTTCCTCGTATGTGTGTGTGTGTGTGTGCGTGTGTGTGTGTGAGAGAGAAGTTTTGAGTAGAACAAATGCAGGAAAACAAAATTAAAAAAGTTTGACCTTGTTAACTAGGATATGACTGAAAGCAGATGTAGAAAGTCGAAAAGAATCAATAAATAACACACTTTAGTGTTAATTTTCCTATTGAATCCAGCACACAATCATGGCAGTCAAAGACCTTGGAGAATTGGCTAGTTGCTTCCTTTCCCATCTTCCTGCAGGGCTCATTTTTTAAGGTTACTGGGAGCTAGAAGAGTCTCAGTTACAGTGTGTTAGCTTGTTAAGATAAAGGGAATTGTCTCTATTGGATAAAGATGAGAACAGAAGTCAGTGAAGAGATCAGGGGCAGGAGGGAAGAGGAGTAGTTAGTAAGTACTATCTTGGACCTGGGTATTCTACCTGTTTATGTTGACAATCCTCTTTTAATGTTTTGGTTGGTTAGTTTGTGGATAGGGGATGTTCTGGCTCTTTCCACCCCATATTGGGGAAGGGCAGAATACATAAAGGGCCTGTAATTTCTATCTAACTACCTGGAGCACTTAGGCAAGATTTACAAGTCAATCTCCCCATTACAATTTAGACTTGCTCACCCTACATCAACCAATCAGTGAAGGTCTGTCTCCTTGAGGAGCTGCTGCTGCTGTGGTTGCTGTATGTATTGAATTGTGATTAATACAAATAGTTAGCAATGATCAATAGAAATAGTTGTAATTTAAAGTGACCTGCAGTCATCCTAATAATTTTATCACTGTGTTTTAAACCTAGCTTAGTTCTTCGCAGTTTTACATTAAGAAAAATTGTCTGTGCATTTCTTCAGTGATTACAGTGAGTGCGACTCGCCATCAACTTTTATTCTCAATTTCACATTTGTTTCATATCTTCCTCAACCTCCAATGGAGCAGTCAAATCCCAGTTCTGAAAAATGTTGTTACTCCCAAGTTACTTTATCATGAGAAGGCCCCATTCTCTCTCATAGTCAAATAGCTAGTGCATGGCTTCCTTTATGTAAACATGAATGATGACTTTCCAGTGTATTCTTTTTCTCCATATGACAGATCTTGACAGCATGTTCTTTCTCACCACAGCTTTGCACTGTGAGAAGTTGAAGATAGATTGGGTGATATGTTAATATATTTCTTTTTCCCATGAACCTCAGAACCTCTGGAATACACTGAAGCAGGGCAGACTCTTTGGTTATGTCTACATTACCCACCGTGAGTAGCAATCAATCTATCTGGGGTTGATTTATCGTGTCTAGTCTAGACACAATAAATTGATCCCCAAGTGCTTTCCCATTGACTCCTGTACTCCTCCGCTGCGAGAGGAGCAGGTGGAGTCGACGGGGGAGCAGCAGCAGTTGACTCAGTGCCATGAAGATGCCATGGTAAGTCGATCTAAATGTGTCAGCTTCAGCTACACTATTCTCGTAGCTGAAGCTGTGTATCTTAGGTCGATTCCACCCCCACCCCCACCTGCCCACCCCCAGTGTAGATCAGGGATTCAGTCTAAAGCTAATTCTGGCTTTAGAATTAATTACTCTAAGACAGAGACTCTCTCTTTAGGCCTTACTCAAGGGTATGTCTGTACTGCAATAAAACACTCTCACCTGGCCCATTACCTGACTCGGGCTCTGGCTGTGGGGCTATAAAGTTGTAGTATAAATGTTCAGGCTCGGGCTGTAGCCCAGGCTCTGGGATCCTCAAGGGAAGATCCCTTTGTCCACCTTATGCAATAACCTTCTTGATACTCTTGGGAGACTGTGAATCCTTGTATGAAGGTTGGGATCTTGGTGGCTTTACTAGATTTCTTTGTAGAATGTCACATAATTTATTTGGTCAATTTAAGGATACAAAAGAATTTCAGAGATGCACCTTTCTTTCAAGGCTTCCAAACTTTCATATTTTTACAGGTCAACGATTAATGATCAGGTGCCTATCAAGCTTTGCGATAATACCAGTTAATATACCTCATGATAGAAGTAGCTCTTCTAAAATCTGCGCAACACTTTTGAAAGCTCAGAACCCCCAGCATGAAGGCGATATAAATATTCAGGAGTTGGATATTAATATCCCTGTTGAATTTAATTTTAAATCCTGAGGAAACATCTCGAGACAATTCGAAATCATCTTTATGTACTACCACTTGAACACCAAATGCAAGCCATTACAGAGAAGCTACTTGCCTCCACCTAGATTACATGACTGATCTGAATTGATTCAGAGAGATACTGTACCTGTAAGTCTACTCACAGATCCTTTAAAAATATTGTGAGATTGTAGTTCCATACAAATTTGGTAAAAAGTGAGCAAATATGCAGATGGATTTTCCCATACAACTGAAAATATCCGTAGTCCTGTTGACAATGTCATTCCTAAGAGGAGAGCAGTTCATCTTTGTTTTTTCCTTATAGCTGCAAGACATTCCAATGCTGTTCAGGATCATAATCCCTATGCTTCTTCTATGATCACTTGGTTAATTAAAATATGGGACATTCTTACTATTCAAAGGAATAAAAATAATAATTATAATGCTACGTGGCCATCTCAGAAATTGTTGTTGTACATCATTTCCCTAATACCATGTATGAAATCCTGGCCCCACTGAAGTAAATGGGCATTTTGTCATTGATTTTCATAGGCAGAGCCACAATTTCATACCCTGTATCTTTTTATGGAATAATTTTATATCACTCTATAATTACATGTCACTCATCTCTGTATTCTACTTTCAAAATCATAATTTGTTTTAATTACATCTTATCATTTCTTAGTGAACGTTTGTAAAAATTCATAAAAAATAATCAGAAAGGAGATTTTTCAAATAATCCCAAAAGTTTGATGCAGTCAGTCTGATAAGAGTCAGAGATAAGAGAGGACAGACTGCATTCCCATCTTCACACACCCAATGAGATGAAAGAAAAACATAACTGCTGCTGTTAAGTAATGAATGCATTTTGATTACCTGTAACTATACTATACTTCTCACAATGAATCACCTGAGGTGGAGTCAGCCTGAGAACTGGAGACGGAAGGAAGGGCTGAGAGAACTGAAGCAAAATTATGTATACGTGAGTTTGTGGTTTCTTTGTTTTGCCACCTATTTATGAATAAAAATAATTTGCAGGGAATGCATAGTGCCTTTGCTTCTGATGCTTATTATGAGTGTGTAATTAGAGCTCCCTGCTTGGTGGTGCTGGCAGAGTGTGAATTGCTGTTTCTCCTGCTTGAAAGTGGTAAGAGAGATCAATTTCATCTTCCATGACTTTTCTTTTTTTAAATCCTGAAGATTAAGAAGTGCAAATCCCTGCTCTCTCTCAGGGTGCAGCTAAACTGACAAAAATTGGACATACAATTTAACATGGGTAAAGCTGCTTTTGCGGTAACAAGTGGAAGATGTACTGTAAAAGAGGGTCAGCATGTCCAATTTTTGAGAGTAAGCAGGCAGTCTAATGGCTTTTGTGTCCTTTATTTGTGTTGGGTTTTTTGGGAACCTTGCCATGTAAAGAGATTATAGGATGGGAGATTAGGGCAGTAATCCATAGAAGATGCCTTATTTCAGGCTTCGTGCAATTTGTTTTGTTTTTTTTTGGTTCTTATTGAGAATTATTTCCTGGATAGTAAGGGTCTTTCAGATCCCTACAGCATGGGTTTTTAGGACTGAGATAATGACAGTTGTGCTTGTGAATGGAGCTAAGAATCTTAATGATTCTGTCCGTCAGTCACCTGGATAGTACATGCATCTCTCAGAACTAGGTAAGTGATGGTGTTGGCCCAGAACTGATACCCTTATATAAGGGTGGGAAAACTTTTTTGGCCTGAGGGCCACATCGGGGTTCAGAATTGTATGGAGGGCTGGGTAGGGAAGGCTGTGCCTCCCAAAACAGCCTGACCCCGCCCCCATCCATCCCCCTCCCACTTCCCTACCCCTGATTGCCCCCCTCAGAACTCCCAACCCATCCAACCCCCCCGATTCTTGTCCCCTGACTACTCCCTCCAGAGATCCCTGCCCCTAAACACTCACACCAAGACCCCACCGTCTCTAAGCTCCCCTGCTCCTTGTCCCCTGACCGCCCCCTCCAGAGACCCCACTGCTGCTAATCACCTTCCAGGATCCCACCCCTTATCCAACTCCCCTGCTCCCTGTCCCCTGACTGGCCCTACCCTTAGCCACACTCCCACCCCCTGACAGGCCTCCTGGGAATCCCACACCCTATCCAACTCCTCGTTCCTGCTCCCCTGACTGCCCCCTGAGACCCTCTGGCCCTTATCCAATGCCCCAGGATTTCACTTTTTGGTGCTATATCTTTTTAAATTTCTGTTTAACTAATCTCCTCATTTTTTGTGTAGTCCCCCTGTCCGAAATTAAATGCTACAGTCTTGGGCAGCTGTGGTGTTTTCCCCACCACAGGGATGTTAAATTTAATTCTATTATGGTCACTATTACCAAACGGTCCAGCTATAATCACTTATTGGGCCAGATCCTGTGCTCCACTTAGGACTAAATCAAGAATTGCTTCTCTTCTTGTGTGTTTCAGGACTAGCTGCTCCAAGAAGCAGTCCTTTACGGTATCAAGAAAGTTCTTGGTTTCATTTCTTCATGTAATGGAAACAAATTTCAAAACCTCAAATTTTTTCACAAAATGGAAATCTTGCTTCCCAACTACCCCTATTTCTATCCACCTTACAGGACATGGGATGCTCAGCCACAGTTTAGTTTATTTCAGAATGTGCCCATTTCTTTTGCCTCTGGATTAGGACCAACACTTAGAGTTCTGCTGGTGTGAACAGATTTTGTGGGGTTCTTTACAGCTGCACTCGCTGAGCCGGTATTAGCATGCTGGTTGGTGTCCTCACTCAGTACATGTATGTACACCCTATATTGGATGAATTGTCTTATGAGTTCCTAGAAAGCACCTTCTAGCTCTTACCCGGAAGACGGAGGAGGGCTGACCATATGGGGGTTTTATTTGCTAAGCTTTAAGAATGGTCTCTCTCTGTGTTTGTGTGGTAGTTTTTTGTTTGTTTGATTTTTAATATAACTTGTTTCAGTCAATGCCCTATGTGCCTTACAAATAAAATTCTGGGTGTTCTTGTTGGAGTATTAAGGTGATTCTTGTTGATCCTCTGTGTGCTTGGTTAAAGAAATCTCTACTATGTGCCAAGGGCCCAAGTAATATTACTTTACATTATTGTGCAAATGTAATTATAATTTCTAGAAACTTTTAGCAAAATTTGAACCAGGCAAACAGCAGAGCCAGACCCAGATGGAATTATTTCATTTAATGAGGGCATTAGTAGCAGGGTGTTGTAAGCAGGCCACCTTGATTGATCGATTGATTGATTCATGTGAGCTTTCAGATTCATATTGTTGAGTCTTTGTTCCTGCAACTGGCAGGAGCAATGCAGGTTAATCCCTTCAGTACTATGTATCTGATTTAAAAGGCAATCAAGAGAAGTGCATTGAGGATTCCAGCATGTCAGAAAAGCCAATAGTAAAAGGACAAGCATTAGCGAAAATCTCTGCCTCTGGGGAAGGAGTAATTCAGCCTCCTCAGTCTCTCCAGCTGGGCCCCACAGCTAGGCAGAAACAAGCTAGGACATCAGCAGAACCTCACAAGTTCTGCTACCGGAGGCACTCCACTCCTATAGAGAAGGCAACAGGATTTGCTCCTCAGGGTATGGTTACACTTACAAGATTATAGCGCTATCGGTTATAGCGGTCGCCTTATACAGCAATAATAATAGCGCTATTGTATGTCCACACTGAGATGCTCCAGCGTTATAGCATGGCCACATTTGCGGCACTTAATACGGCATTAAGAGCAGCGCATTAGGGCATGTATCCCACAGTACACCTCTTCCTGATCTGGCGCAATGCCTTGTGGTAGGGGGGGCGTCACTTGCGGGGCATTCTATATCCTGTTTGAACTACCCATGATGCTTTTTGGCATATCCCAGCAATCCCTGTGTTTCCTTCCACCTCCGGCGCCATCTTTCAAGGGTTTCAGCAAGGCACGCTCCGTCTTCCATTGTCGAGTGCTGCAATGAATCCAGAACTGCTGAGGAACATGCTGACGACTGTCGCCAGCACATCTCTGTGTGCAGTGGAGTTATTCCTTGACATGCAGGATGACAGTGATGAGTCTGAAGACGAGATCGAAGCGGTGAATGCGTTTGACACGAAGCTTCTTGTCTCATTAACGGACATGCTCACGGCTGTTGAACGCCGCTTCTGGGCATGGGAAACGAGCACTGAGTGGTGGGATCGCATCGTCATGCAAGTCTGGGATGACGAGCAGTGGCTGCAAAACTTTTGAATGAGAAAAGCCACTTTCATGGGACTGTGTGCTCAACTCGCCCCTGCCCTGCGGTGCAAGGACACCAGACTGAGAGCTGCCCTCCCGGTGGAGAAGCGGGTGGCTATCGCGATCTGGAAGCTGGCTACACCAGACAGCTACCGATCGGTGGCCAACCAGTTTGGGGTTGGAAAGTCGACCGTTGGAGTTGTGCTGATGCAAGTGTGCAGGGCCATTAATCGCATCCTGCTATGAAAAATCGTGACTCTGGATAACGTGCATGACATCGTGGCTGGCTTTGAAGAAATGGGTTTCCCTAACTGTGGAGGGGCGATAGATGGGACCCATATACCTATTCTGGCACCCGCCCACCTAGCTGAGGAGTACGTTAACCGAAAGGGGTACTTCTCCATGGTTCTCCAGGCGCTTGTGGATCACCGTGGGCATTTTATTGACATTAACGCTGGCTGGTCTGGAAAGGTGCATGACGCACGCATCTTCCGCAACACCGGCCTGTTCATGAAGCTGCAAGCCGGGACTTTTTTCCCAGACCAGAGGATCCCCATGGGGGAAGTGGAAATGCCCATAGTGATTCTTGGTGACCCTGCTTACCCTTTAATGCCCTGGCTCATGAAACCCTACACAGGGAGCCTGGACAGCAATCAGGAAAGGTTCAACTACAGACTTAGCCGTTGTCGAATGACTGTGGAGTGTGCTTTTGGGCGTCTCAAGGCGCGCTGGCGCTGTCTTTATGGGAGGCTAGACTTGGCTGAGGGTAGTATCTCCGCGGTTATTTCCGCATGCTGTGCCCTACATAATCTTTGTGAGCGGAAGGGCGAAGGCTTCACTCAGGCATGGTCCTCAGAGGTTCAACGCCTGGAGGCCACATTTGCCCAGCCAGAGAGCAGGGTTCTTGGAGGGGACCAGCGTGAGGCTGTTAGGATCAGGGAAGCCTTGAGGGAGCATTTTGAGGCTGAAAGCCAGTTCTAAAGTGTGGTGCAGATGGAGGGAGGGAGGGAGGGAGGGAGCATTCTTTTAACAGGAACAGGCATTTGCTTTTCTGTAGCCTGTAATAATGTATGTACACTTAATAAATAAACCAATTTATTAAGAAGACAATTCATGTATTGAACAGGTACTTCGGTTGCTGAAAGAAAATATTGTGATGCATGTGAAGGAGAAGCCGGGGGAGGTGCAATGGGGGTGTCATGGGGTCAGTCAGAGATCGGAGTATGTCTGGGTCTCTGAGTCTCCAGTGCCCTCACAGTGGCCATGTCCCCCCGAACCCCATTTGCGGAGGGCAGTAAGGCATGTTATTAGGGGTAGACTGCAGTGGATAATGGTCTGGGATCTGGGGGTTGTCCGGTGAAGACAGAGGGGTTGGAGGCAGCTGTGGATGGTGATAACCATTTGGCTGATGATAGTGGCCTGGAGGGTACAGAGGCAAAGAAGGGGAAGGGAGTTGGGGCAAACGATAATTGGGGTGGTGAGTGCGGAGCTTCTCCTCCTGAAGGGTGACAAGCCGCTGCATAGTCTGCAATTGAAGCTGCAGTAATGAGAGCAGCTTGTCGGTGCTTTTCCGGCGGTGAATCGCGTTCTCCTTCCGCGCCTTCTTCCTCAACTTGCTCTCATTCTCCCTCCACCTCTGTGCAACTCGATTCTCCGTTACAGCCTGTTGCGTTACTTGCTGTACAAGATCCTCTTTGCTCCTTCGTGGCCGCTTCCTCAGTCGCCTGAGCCTCTCAGCTGTTGATAAGAGCGATGGCGAAGGGGTGAAGGACGACCCTTCTAAAATAAAAAGATACATTTAACAGTGGTTCCCTTGTAAAGAGCAGACATGCCTATCATTCCCCCGCATTCCCCGTTTGCCTGTCCCGCACACAGCACAGATACAGCAACGGAGCCCCTGCCATGGTGAGTGGACTCCAGAGGCAAGGGAAATGATTTTTTCCCTGGCCAAGAACAGCTGTGCCGGGGGAGGGGGTGGGGAGTGCCGGTACGTTGCAGGAGCCACAGTGTGAGCAGCAGGCAGGGGGAAGGATTTCTTCCCTGCCCTGAAAAGCTGTGGCAGGGGAGGGGGTGGGGAGTGCCGGTAAGTGGCAGGAGCCCTACTCTGAACACTGTTCCAACATTCTCCGTAGGTGTTTGTCCTGGAAGATATCTCGTTGCTTCGAGTCACTGAGAAGCAAAGGGAAGGGATTTTATTAAGATGCGGCTTCCGCCCAGGGCCATATGCAGCTTGCCTATGTGCAGCAATGCTCCCCCCACCCATTGTAGCACAGTGGCAGGGACTAGTGACCGGGACCGGGACGGGGACCACGCTGGCTCTCCCAGGAAACCTGCGCAGGCGCATTGCAAGTGCTCTTATTGAGACCTTTGAAGAGATTACTGATGATGACTACTGCGATGTGATAGACTACATCAATGCTCTATTCCACATGTAGGCAAGCATGCAAGCATCCCTTTCCACCCCAAGCTGCCTGCCTTCCCCATAGAAAAGCAGCTTTACCTCCGCAATGCACTGCTGAGCTGGCCCCTGCAACCGCTGGATACTGTGGCTGGCCGCCCTCCTCCTGGCTTTAGAGGAGAGCTCCTGGCTGCATGCCCCCCTGCCCTCCTCCTGGCTTGAGAAGAGCTCCAGGTGGAATGCCCCCCTCATCCCTTTCCACCCCAAGCTGCCAGCCTTCCCCATAGAAAAGCAGCTTTACCTCCGCAATCCGCTGCTGAGCTGGCCCCTGCAACCGCCGGACGCTGTGGCTGGCTGCCCTCCTGGGTTGAGAAGAGCTCCTGGCTGCATGCGTCCAGGGACTCCTCCGTGCCCTGGGTCGCTGCTGCCTCGTCCTCATCCTCCTCCTCTTCTTCATCCTCCTGCTCTTCGTCCTCCTCCTCACCCCCCCCTTCACTGGTGGGCTGGGAAGTGTCCGTGGTGGTCGATGGAGTGACCGTGGGATCACCACCAAGTATCATGTGCAGCTCCTTATAAAATCTGCAAGTCACCGGGGCTGCCCCGGAGCGGCCGTTTGCCTCGCGGGCTTTGCGATACGCATTCCTAAGCTCCTTTACCTTAACACAGCACTGCAGAGTGTCCCGCTCATGGCCTCTTTCTGCCATGGCCCGTGATATCTGCCCATAGGTGTCAAAATTCCTGCGGCTAGACCGCAGCTGAGACTGAACAGCCTCTTCTCCCCAACAGCTGATGAGGTCCAGCACCTCACTATTGCTCCATGCTGGGGATCGCCTATTGCGAGGAGGCATGGCACGTGGAGTCATGATGATCAATCAGAATGATCACCTGCAACGATTCCCTGAGATCACGCCACACAATCAATCAGATCAATGAGAATGATCACCTGCAAGGATTCCCTGAGAGCACGCCACGCTTGGCTGGAGCAAACAGGAAGGGGATTTTCAAATTTCCCTGGAACTTTAAAGGGCGGGTCTGATGTGTGGTCACCTGAGGACAGGACAAAAGAGTTTGCAAGTGATGACCAGAGTGGCTCGAACGGGAATTATGGGACAGGCTGGAGGCCAATTAATGCGCAGTGGGTGTCCACATTCTTCCTGTAGCGCTACAGCAGGTGCGCTACAGCCCTTATTCCCCATGAGGAGGTGGATTAATAATAGCGCTATAACTCAGCGGTTATAGCGCTATTAGTGCCTTGCCAGTGTGGACGGGGAGGAGGTTATAGCGCTCGTGGGGGCTTTGTAGCGCTATAACGTGCCAGTGTAACCATGGCCTCAGAAATCACTGTGTAAATAAGCTACAAGGGGCACTGAAAAATTTAGTGGTATGAGCCCTCGTTACAGGATTCTGCTATTATATCTTTGCTGGTTATGCTGGTGTGGAGTGATTATTAGAGCTGATTGGGAATTTTTGTCTGAAACTTTGTCAGGTCAAGAGAGAGACCCCAGAATAGCCAATACCCTGGTGGTTTGGGCACACATTTGGGCTGTAGGAGACATTGCTGCCTGATTCAGAGCAGGGACTTGAAACTGTTTCCTAATAGGATTACCAACTTTCTAATTGCAGAAAACAAAACTTTCTTGCCTGCTCATTCCCTGGGGCCCTGTCCCTGCCCTGTCCCTTCTTCAGGGCCCTGCCTCTGCTCGCTTCACCCCCCACTCTCCATCATCCACTCTCTCCCAACTGTGCTCACTCCCAGCCTCGCTTTACTGGGATGAGGCAGGGGTTTGGAGTGTGGGAGGGGGCTCAGGGCTGGAGTAAGGGATTTGGAATATGGGAGGAGGTGAGGGCTCCAGCTGGGGTTGCAGATTTTGGGGTGGGGCCAAGCATGAGGGATTTGGAGTGCAGAAGGATGCTCCGCACTGGGGCCAAGGTGTTTGGAGTGTGGAGGGGGGCTCAGGTTTGAGGCATGGGGTTGGGGTGCAGAAGGGGGCGCAGGATGCAGGCTCCAGGAGGGAGTTTGGGTGTGGGAGGGGGTTCCAAACTGGAGCAGAGGTTTGGAGTGTGTGAGGGAGTTCAGGATGTAGGCTCTGGGTGGCACTGTCCTCAGGTGGTTCCTGGGAAGCAGAGACATGTCCCTCCACTTCTAGACAGAGGGGCAGCCTGGGGCAGTCTGCATGCTTTCCACCCTTGCAGGCACCACCACCACAACTCCCATTGGCCATGGTTTCCAGCCAATGGGAGCTGCAGAGCCAGCGCTTGGTGGGGGGAGGGGGGCAGGGCATGGAGCCCCTGTGGCCACACCTCCACCTAGGAGCCAGAGGGATATGCCAGCTGCTTTCTGGGAGCTGTGCAGAGCCGGGCAGAGAGTCTGCCATCCCTACTGTACCACCAAGCGGACTTTTACCAGCCCAGTCAGCAGTATTGGCTCCACACCTGGGTCCCTTTTTGACTGGGGAGTCACCAAACCACTGGAATATTGGCTGTCTGAGGTGTGTCTCTTTTCCTCTGTTTTTTTAGCAAAAAGTTTCAGGTCTCTTTTTGTTTTGTTCCAATGTGGAATGAAAACAAATTCTGAAACCTCAATTTAAAATTTATTTATTTTTTGCAAAACAGAATTATTTTTTTCTGACACACTTATTGATTATATAAAAATATGATGGCGGAGTTGTGCCCTGTTATACATCTTGAAGTCAAAGGTGCCCCCAACTCATACAGACATTCTGCACTGGGCATGTAGAAATCCAAAGAAATAATATTGTCATGGATTAGTAAGTTTTTATTTATTTCCATTGCCCAAAGTTGTCTCTGAAGTAAGCAGAAGGACTGGAGCTGCAGGGCTGAGATAGTACATGTGTATTCTTTGCTCATATAACAGTGGTCTACATGAGAGGGTTCCTTCCTTTCCAACCTTAGAGGAACTCACCATGGCTGTTTGGAATATATGCTGGTGCCAAGGGTGCCAGCTTTTGCAGTCTGATTCCAGCCATTTTCTTCCTTTCAGGGTGCAAATGCCAGCTGAAGGTGAGGCCTGACACCTTGTTTTATTGTGTGAAGCAAGGGCAGAGATTTCTCAATTAGCTTTAAAGGCTGTTTACCATTATATGTTCCCCAGGATCAATGAGAGGGGGTCGAGGCACTTGAAAATGCCGTAGTGCAAGCTGCCTGCATGTCAGCTATCAGGGTATATCAAAAAACCTGTGACTGATGTTTTTTATTTCCAAGTTTAGTGCTTTTAATTAGGTACCTTCTGCATGTCCAGTCATCACAAACACCATCTGGCACACAGTGGAAAACATGCTCCATTTTCTTTAGAAAGAAATTGCAGAAAAGTGGAAGGGTTATTTTCAAATATGATTTGCTTGGGTTCAGGGATTTGGCTGGAAGGGGATGTGCACGTGATGAGTGGGGGTGAGCAGGGAGTGGGAGGGGAGACAGTGGAGAAGGGGCAGGGCCTGGGCGGAGCAGGAGGCAGTCCCTGGAGCAGAACAGGGGTGGAATATGGGCAGGGCCACAGGCAGAAGAGGTGGGCTTGGGAGCTACTGCCATCCCAAGCAGAAGCTGAGAGGCTGCTAGGCAGCTCTTTAACACCACATTCTACAGGCCATTACCCTCTGATCCCACTGAGGATTACCAAAAGAAACTACACCATCTGCTCAAGAAACAACCTGAAAAAGCACAGGAACAAATCTACACAGACACCCCCTAGAACTGCAACCAGGGATATTCTATCCACTATCCATAATCCATAAACCTGGAAATTCTGGATGCCCCATCATCTCAGGCATTGGCACCCTGACAGCAGGATTGTCTGGCTATGTAGACTCTCTCCTCAGGACCTACACTACCAGCACTCCAGCTATCTTCGAGACACCACTGACTTCCCAAGGAAACTACAATCCATTGGTCATCTTCCAGAAAACACCATCCTAGCCACTATGGATGTAGAAGCCCTCTACACCAACATTCCACACAAAGATGGACCTTAAGCCATTAGGAACAGTATCCCCAATAATGTTATGGCAAACCTGATAGCTGAACTTTGTGACTTTGTCCTCACCCACAGTTATCTCAGATTTGGGGACAATGTATATCTTCAAGTCAGTGGCACTGCTCTAGGTACCCTCATGACCCCACAGTGTGCCAACATTTTTATGGCTGACTTAGAACAATGTTTCCTTAGCTTGCGTCCCTTAGCGTCCCTACTCTGCCTGAGCTACATTGATCACATCTTCATCATCTGGACCCATGGGAAATAGCTCCTTGAGGAATTCCACCAGGATTTCAACAATTTCCATCCCACCATCAACATCAGCCTGGATCAGTCCACACAAGAGATCCACTTCCTGGACTCTGCAGTGCAAATAAGTGATGGTCACATAAACACCACCTTATACCAGAAACCTACTGACCGCTATATTTACCTACATGCCTTCATCTTTCATCTAGACCACATCACGTGATCCATTGTCTACAGCCAAGCTCTAAGATACACCAGTCCATCAGACAGAGACAAACACCTACAGGATCTCTATAACATGTTCTTAAAACAACAGTACCCACCTGGTGAAGTGGAGAAAAAGATTGACAGAATCAGAAGGGTACCCAGAAGTCACCTACTACAGGACAAGCCCAACAAAGAAAGTAACAGACAGCCACTAGCTGTCACCTTCAGCCCCCAACTAAAACCTCTCCAGCGCATCATCAAGGATCTACAACCTATCCTGAAGCACAATCCCTCACTCTCACAGACCTTGGGAGGCAGGCCAGTCCTCACTTATAGGCAGCCCCACAACCTGAAGCAAATACTCACCAGCAACTACACACCACACAACAAAAACACTAATCCAGAAACCTATTCCTGCAACAAACCCCATCGCCAACTGTGTCCACATATCTATTCAAGGGACACCATTATAGGACCTAACCATATCAGCCACACCTTCAGGGCTCATTCACCTGCACATCTACCAATGTGATATGTGCCAGCAATGCCCCTCTGCCATGTACATTGGCCATACCGGACAATCTCCATGCAAAAGAATAAATGGACACAAATCAGACATCAAGAATTATAACATTCAAAAACCAGTTGGGAAACACTTCAACCTCCCTGGACACTCAATAACAGACTTAAAAGTGGCAATTCTTCAACAAATAAAACTTTCAAAAAAGACTCCAACGAGAAACTGCAGAACTGGAATTAATTTGCAAACTGGACACCATCAAATTAGGCCTGAATAAAGACTGGGAATGGATGGGTTATTACAAGAACTAAAAACTAATTTCCCCATGCTAATTTTTCCCTCTACTGTAACTCACACCTTATTGTCAACTGTATGAAATTGGCCACCCTGATTACCACTACAAAAGTCATTTTTTCTTCCTGCTGATAATAGCCAACTTTAATTGAATTGTCTCATTAGAATAGGTAAGGAAACTCCCATCTTTTTCTTCCTACTGTATTTTCCACTCCATGCATCTGATGAAGTGGGTTTTAGCCCATAAAAGCCTACGCCTAAATAAATGTGTTAGTCTCTAAGGTGTAACAAGTACTCCTCATTGTTTTTGCTGATACAGACTAACACGGCTACAACTCTGAAACCTGCCACCTCCCATGTTTTCACACATTCCTTCTGGCCAGGGAACTCAGTCAGCTGTTCCTTGGGCAGGTATTTAGTTCTAGGCCAGAGTCTTGGCTTTTTTCTTACTATAAAAGTAAATAAATCTTTGAAAACTCATGGTTATCAGAGGAGGTCCCAGATGCCTGGAAAAAGGCAAATGCAGTGCCCATCTTTCAAAAAGGGAAGGAGGAGGATCTGGGGAAATACAGGCCAGTCAGCCTCACCTCAGTCCCTGGAAAAATCCTGGAGCAAGTCCTCAAGGAATCAATTCTGAAGTACCTAGAGGAGAGGAAAGTGATGATGAACACTCAGCATGGATTCACCAAGGGCAAGTCATGCCTAACTAACCTAATTGCCTTCTATAATGAGATAACTGGCTCTGTGGATGAGGGGAAAGTAGTGGATGTGCTATTCCTTGACTTAGCAAAGCTTTTGATACGGTCTCCCACAGTATTGTTGCCAGCAAGTTAAAGAAGTATGGGCTGGATGAATGGACCATGAAGTGGATAGAAAGCTGGCTGGATCATTCGGTTCAATGGGTAGTGATCAATGGCTCCATGTCTAGTTGGCAGCTGGTATCAAGCCGAGTGCCCCATGGGTGCTGAACCTCATCAAAAGAAATTTGAGGAGGTTCAAGAAGGACAAGTGCAAAGTCCTGCACTTAGGACGGAAGAATCCCATGAACTGCTAAAGACTAGGGACCGAATGGCTAGGCAGCAGTTCTACAGAAAAGGACGTAGGGGTTACAGTGGATGAGAAGCTGGATATGAGTCAATAGTGTGCCCTTGTTTCCAAGAAGGCTAACGGCATTTTGGGCTGTCTAAGTAGGGGCATTGCCAGCAGATCGAGGGATGTGATCATTTCCCTCTATTCGATATTGGTGTCGAGTTTTGGAGCCCACACTACAAGAAGGATGTGAAAAAACTGGAAAGAGTCCAGAGGAGGGCAACAAAAATGATTAGGCGCCTGAAGCACATGACTTATGAGGAGAGGCTGAGACAACTGGGATTGTTTAGTCTACAGAAGAGAAGACTGAGGGGAGATTTGATAGCTGCTTTCAACTACCTGAAAGGGGGTGCTAAAGAGGATGGATCTAGACTGTTCTCAGTGGTACCAGATGACAAAACATGGAGTAATGGTCTCAAGTTGCAGTAGGGAAGGTTTAGGTTGGATATTAGGAAAGAACTTTTTCACTAGGAGAGTGGTGAGACACTGGAGTGGGTTACCTAATGAGGTGATAGAATTTCCTTCCTTAGAGGTTTTTAAGCTCAGGCTTGACAAAGCCCTGGCTGGGATGATTTAGTTGGGCTTAGTCCTGCTTTGAGCAGGGGGTTGGACTAGATGACCTCCTGAGGTCCCTTCCAACCCCGATATTCTATAATTCTATGATTCTATGAAATGTAAAGCAAACAGATACAGTATGTTCATAGCATTCCTATTAACAGATAAATGAATTGTTTCACACAGGTCCAAGATGCAGCTGTTTATTATGTTGGCATATTTGTTCCAAGGAATTAGATATTCAGAAGAACTCATAAGATGGAACACTAAACATGGAGAAGAAATGCTAAAGAAGATAACTGTTGATCCAGAATGCTTTATGAATGTTGTAAGTTATGTAATTTTCTCTCTCTTTAAAGTATGGATTGCATTATTACTAATACAACATCACTGATAATGGTCTGCATGCCAAAGTAATTTTATTCAAGTCCAGTTCACAATGAGCACAAGCTATGGTCATGTTTACAGGAGATGTTCCTCGTATAAAATCACATAAGACAGCATGTTGCATTGGTGCTACTACTACCTCACCTTTGGCTGAAAGGATAAGAAAGTAGTTGCTTTAAGGAACTGGGAGGGAAGACTCCTGAATTCTGTACCCAGCTCTGCCACTGATTCACATCGTCTATGAGCAGTGCACTTAAGATCTGATCCAGCTCCTACTGAAATCAGTAGGAGTCTCTCTATGTATATAAAAAAACATATGCTGCTGTAAGCCATAGTCAGAGTTAGTCAGAATTTCAGGACCTCGATACTTGGCCTTGGGGATTTTGACTGCCAGATCCCCAGTAGAGCTGGTGGAGACTATTTTCCAATCTGAAATATAGTAAACGCTTCTCCACCCTTACTCACTTTCAATGGGCTGGGGTAGGGAGTTGGGGTTCAGGAGAGGGGTATGGGCTCTGGGCTCGGGCTGAGGGGTTTGCAGTATGAGAGGGGGCTCTGGGATGAGCCTGGGGAAGGGGATTGGGGTGCAAGAGGAGATATGGGGTGTAGGCTCTGGGAGGGAGTTTCGGTGCAGGAGGGGGCTCCAGACTGGGGCAGAGTGTTGGAGTGCAGGAGGGACTACAGGATACTGGCTCTGGAAGGGGATTCAGGGCTGGGGCTTGGGGTGCTGGAGTGGGTTTAGGGTGCAGGAGGGGGTTTGAGGTGCTGGCTCCGGGAGGGGGCTCAGAGCTGGGGCTTGGGATGCAGGAGAGGGTTCAGGGTGCTCCAGGAGAGGCTCAGGGCTGGGGGTTGGGATGTGGCCTCCTGCCAAGAAGCACTTACCTCCGGCGGCTCCTGGTTGGTGATGTAACATGGCTGCCGCTAAGGCACGCTCCCTGCCTACCCTGCCCCACGACATTCCCAGAAAGGGTCAATGCACCTCTGCAGCCCTGGGGCAGGTGGTATGTGGCTCCACATGCTGCTCCTTTCTGCAAGCACTGTCCCCGCAGCTCCCGTTGGCCTCAGCTCCCCATTCCTGGCCAATGGGAGCTGCAGAGGCAGTGCTTGTAGGCAGGAACAGTGCGTGGAGGGAGACTCTTTCCCCCCACCATGTCCCCGGCACTTCCAGGAGCAGTGTGGGGCCAGAGCAGACAGGGAGCCTGTCTTAGCGGCAGCCCCACTATGCCACCAGAGATCACGATCAACTGGGAGATCCTCTAGGATCGACCACTGAATTGCGATCGATCAGTCCCTGTCTACTGGTGTAGAGGCTTCATTACCCAGGTGAATCACAGGTGCCCTTCTATGGTGGTGTTACAGCATATTGCATCAACAGCCCTTCCTGGCCATCTTTCCCCCGGGATTAAAGCGGGGGCTCAGGGCTTTGCTGTGCTTCAGTGATCACTTCCGGGTTGTTACCAGCTAGCGTGATTAGAACCCTGGGGAAATGAACTAGTCCTCAGCAGCCCTGGGAACTGGAAGAGCACAAAGGTGGCACCTTCTCCCTATCCCTTCTGTGTTAAGCAAGAGCTCAAGTGGATGTGTGGGTTGGGACCAATGTTTCCTCCAAGAGACCTCAGTGCGCACACAATGTGAATAAATGGAGATAGATAGATAGATATATCTCCATTTATTCACTTATATATATATTCATTTATATATATATAAATAAATAAGCCTTTACTTGGCTCCCTGCAGACTGAAATTATCAGATACCATGGATACCCCAGTGAGGAATATGAAGTTACAACAGAAGATGGATATATCCTTAGCGTTAACAGAATTCCTGGTGGGAAGAACAGTGGGAACACAGGTATGATTTATTTGTATGAAGTAAGGAAGGCTTGGTGGGCCAAGTTTCTAAAAACAGTCCCCTAGTTTGCACTTGAGTATATGCAGCTGCATGTTTCATGGTTTTCAATTACGGCAAACTGTACCAGATTCATTAGCTCACATGGCGGTCATCTGGAGAGCATGGGTTTCCAGGTTCCATGGCTCTGGCTCATCCTGGCTATGTGGAATATTCAAGGGCTTTCAGCCTCTCTGCCCCTTCCCCAAAGCCCCGCCCCACTCACTCCATCGTCCACTCTCTCTGTCACTCTCTCTTCCCCACCCTCACTTGCTTTCACCGGGCTGGGGTAGGGATAGAAGGTGTGGGCTCTGGGCTGGGGCTGTGGGGTTCACAGTGTGAGAGGGAGCTTTGGGCTGAGCCTTGGGCAGGGAGTTGGGTTGCCGGAGGGGGTGAAGGTACTAGCTTTGAGAAGGAGTTTGTGTGCAGAAGGGAGCTCCACTAACTGGGATACTGGAAGGGGTGGAATGCTGGTTCTGGGAGGGGGTTCAGAGATGGAGCCTGGGATGCTGGAAAGGGTTTGGGATGCAGGATGGGGTAGGAGTGCTGGCTCTGGAGATAGGGCTCAGGGCTGGGGCTTGGGGTGGAGAACGGGATTTGAGATGCTGGCTCTGGGAGGCAGCTCAGGGCTGGGGGTTGGGGTGCAGCCTCCCACTGGGCAGCACTTACCTCTGGTGGCTCCCGGGCAGTGGTGCAGCGTGACTGCTGCTAAGGAAGGCTCCCTGCCTACCCCAGCCGGACACCACTCCCAGAAGGGGCCAATGCGCCCCTGCGGCCCCAGGAGAGAGGATGCGGGCAGCATGTGGCTCTGTGTGCTGCCCCTCTCTGCAAGCACTGCCCTGCCACAGCTCCCCGTTCCTGGCCAATGGGAACTGTGGGAACAATGCTTCAGGCAGGAGCAGCGTGCGCAGGGAGACCCATGCCCCCAGGCCCGTGCTGGCTGCTTCCAGGAGCAGTGTGGAGCCCAGACAGGCAGGGACCCTGCCTTAGTGGCAGCCCTACTGTCCCGCTGGAGATTGCGATCGACTGGGAGATCCTTTAGGATTGACTGGTTGGTGGCCATTGCTCTTTGGACTGGGTCCAGAGAGTCACAGAGGACACACTGAGCAATGGGTTACACAAGCAACGTGTGTGTCAACATATACATTTCAGTTGGTGAGTCACACTTTAATTTACAGATTACTCACATTTTCCAGTACAAAGACCTATTTTAAAGAGACCTTTTCACTGTGTGATTCACATGCAACAATGCCATCCTCCCACATAGATCAGCAGCAGGCTCGGAAGGGCTAGGCCTTCCAATCCCTATTTTAGACCTTTAGTGTTGAGCTCCATCGGTAACTGCCCCACCTTTTGGAGACCAGCCAATGGAGGAGGACTGGACTCATACTTTCCCAATGATTTACATAACTATTCTCTAGTACGCAGTGTTCTATCCCCCGCTTTGGGGGAAGGTCTGTTGTTTACAGAGGTTGGAGAAAAGATCATTCAAACTGGTTTCGTCACTCTGAGTGGGAGTGTGATAAAGTTGGGTTTGTTAAGTTAATTAGAGATCTGGGTTCTAGAGCTCCAGACTCCTCCTTAACTTTCTTCTAATTTGGGGTTTGTGGCATAGTGTGATAGGGTAGCCCTCACCTGGAGTGCTCTTCAGCAATCCAGGTAAGCCTGCCTCTCTTTCTCCTTTCAGATACCCCAAGAACTCCATGACAGGTTCTCTTGCCTCTACAGCACACCTCCTGGGAGCTGGTTTATTACACAAACAACATGAAATTGCTCTGAAACCAGAAAATCCAGCATAGCTCATTTATAGGAGCCAGCCACCTGGTGACACACAGGAATTTCACCCTCAGTTAGACTGGAGATTTGAACCTGAGGTCTCCTCTTCCCCCACTCAAGGACTGTTCCCCTAGATTGCAGGCATATTTGGGGAGAGGCTCTCTCATTCATTTTGTTACCTCTCTGTAAGTCTCACAAATTTGCCATTCAGATTCAAATGCTCTAAAATTCTTCATAGACAGAAAGTACCAATGTATAACTCCTATTCTTGGAATCCGCACCAGAGGAGTAACAATGTGGGCAAAGAACTGTTCCCAGAGCTTTAGATTTCTTGCAAAAGCGGTACAAAAAGTGACACAGCCCTGTGGGAAATTGCCAAAAGAAGTGATTTTGAGCTCTTATTCATTCTCTGTTGATTCACTTTTCATCAAAACAGCATGAAAAACCCAGTCATGCTCCATTTCTATTCAATGTTTTGGTCTCTCTTTCTCCGTCCAGAGAGGGAACCAAAAAAGAGAGCATAACCTCCTCCCACCCTCCCAGATTTGAAAGTATCTTCTTTCCCCATTGGTCCTTCTGGCCAGGTGCCAACTGGGTTAATTGAACTGATTAAACCCTTACAGGTAAGGCAATTCAGTACAACTGCCCTGTGTATATTTATGACAGTCCTGTTAAAGCAAACTCTGCAACACAACCTTCACTACCGTGTAGCTACTGCTGTGCCCTAATAAAATGTTCTTTCTTTTCAGGGCAAAAGCCAATAGTGTTTTTGCAACATCCACTTGTAGGAGATGCTACCCACTGGATTTCAAACCTGGACAACAACAGTCTGGGCTTCATGCTAGCAGATGCTGGCTTTGATGTTTGGATGGGAAACAGCAGAGGGAACACTTGGTCTACAAAACACAAGACACTTAAACCTGACCAACAGAAGTTCTGGGAGTTCAGGTAGAGTGAATTATTGAGAACTACCAAAATGGAACTGGCTAGGCTGGGGGATAGATAATGGGATAGTGAAGTCTTTCCCTGTCACATTATTAGTTCATACCTAGCCCAGATCAGTAATGACCCAAGGGGTGGGAGGTGCCCTACAACGACAAGCAGGGTGGACAAGATGATAAAAAGCCACAGGGGAAGGGGCACTCATTAGGGCTGAAGGGTGGAAGAGAAATGGTGGGGAGAGACTGAAGGAGTAAGGGCAGGGTGTGGTTAAAGGTCAACAGATATTGAGGTGAGTTAGGGGAGGAGGAAGAAAAGGCAGATAAGCACACTGGACAGTGATAGTGAGATTGGGCAGCTGAAGGGCTGCAGTGATAGGAGAGAGCGAGGATAAAATGGCATGGGCAACCAATCACAATGCAGCAAACCACCTATTCAGAGTCCAAGTGTCAGACCTGGTATGAGACTGAAGGGTTGTCCTAGCTGTAGTTCCTCATGGGCACTGGAACAGGCCCATGGCTTGGTGCTCTGGCACATCCCACTAATCTTAGGTCTCCTGAGCAGACATGCTTCTTCCTTGATCTCTGGAGGCAAAGTGAGGCAAAGAACCCAAACTTCTAAATGGTTCGACTTAATAACTGAACAGTTCCTCTTTTACTTAGCTAACGAACTTGAGATTTACGAATGTAGTTGGGGCGATTGTAATTAATGCCTGTAAGCCTTTTGTGTTTCCTCTCTGTAGTTTTGATGAGATGGGTAAATATGACATTCCAGCAGCTCTCTATTTTGCCATGAATAAAACGGGACAAAAGCAGCTGTACTATGTTGCGCATTCACAGGGCTCAACGTTAGGTACGTGAAGGAATGCAAGCTGATGTACCATAGCATCCTATTTACATCCCCACAGGATACTGAAAGCAGGATGTGGACTTTGGTTATTAACTCCCTTTCTCCCTATCTTAAAAGTTAAAGGCAGAAATACTTTCTAAACTGAAATTGTCAACGTTTGGATAACTTTTCTCAGAACAATTTTTGTTTGTCTCAGCTATGCAAACAAATTGGTTCCTGACATCTCTAGTAAGATGAGGCCCTGAAACATGGACCCTGATATTAGAGGACCAGCATAAGGCCTGATCTAAAGTAATGGTCAAGAATTTGCTAACATAAAGCAAAGTTAAGCTGTGGGCTAGAGGCAGGCCCTGCTCACAGAAGTTGGCAAGGAAAGGGCTGATGTTGCAAAAGGACACAGATCTAAGATGTACCAGAACACTGGTACATTCCATACAGATAACAAGGAACAAACTGACCCCTCCTAAAGACAGGGGCAAAAGGGTAATATGGTGGATAGAGTTGTTTTGCTCAAACCAACCTGTACAAGGTGAGAGGCGGCACCTTACTACGTAGAGGGGATGCACCCTGTTGCGTAGAGAGGCTGTGCCTCAGTGTGTCAGGAGTGATGTGTAACTTGTTTGTCCCTGTGTATAAGAATACGACCCTGGGGCAGTGTCTTTGTCCAGCCTAGGGGGCAGTGGCGGTCCTGCTGCTGACTGAGCTGAGTCCATTGTACGACAAGCACTGACTCGTAGTATGTCCTGTAGAGTCTACGGGAAACTGCACGGTGCTTCGGATGACAATAAACCTGGCCCAGGTGCCTTCGTACCTTACTAGACTCTGTGGTCTTTGGGGGTTCTCTTGGGTCTGCTGTGTCAGCGATCTGCAGAGCTGAGACAGCACACAGAGGAAACGCAAGCAGCCGACTGATATCATCGAACAAAAGCAGAGCATCACAGAGTCTAGTAAGGTATGAAGGCACCTGGGCCAGGTTTATTGTCATCCGAAGCACCATGCAGTTATTAAATATTGCTGTGTCAGGATATAATATTGGAATCCAGACACTGTATAAGATTGTTTTGAGTAACGTGTCTTAGTTAGGATGCAGTGTCAGTAACCCAAATTATGACTGGTACTAACAGGGAATTTGTTTACCCAATTTGTAGTTACTGTATAACATTTGTTGTTTGTTTACCACTGTGTTTTTTCCTTGCCTTCATGTTGTTTGCTGCCATTCATTTGTTATTTTATACCTGTGTGTTGGTTAAACAGTTTAGCAAAGTTAAGCACATTGTGAATGTTGTACAGCAATAATACAATACATCAACAACACAACAGTAATTCAACAATACAATGATAATACAGTAGTACAGCAATAATGCAGTTGTTTTTACTCAGTAACCAAGTTGAAATTAAATGACAGTTTATCCTGGTTCAGCTAGTGGGTTTTAGCTGGTTGTTAATTTAATTGTCCATATATGATAGATAGAGGTGTATTTGACCAGTCTCTTATATATAAAGCTCTTCATTTTTCTTTTCTTGATGCTTGGAGTTTTTTCACTCTATACTGATATTTTCTGGTGTCTTCCGGGTGTGATATTTTCTAGCATCTTTAATCTGTGGCATGCAACTTAAACAACTTTTGTTAGTTAACATAGTAAATTTTTGTGTATTGTTTTCCTTTTTTGTTTTAGTTTTCAGTAACCTTAACTTAATACAAAGTTTAACTTAGTTTGTTGACAGTGTAATAAGGACAATGTAATAGGGATCAAGTATTTTATAACACAAGCTACGCTTTTCCAATTGTTGTATAGACATTCATTTTCATTTGAGTTGAATTACTAATATTGTATACTAAATATAATGCTTAACTGCTAAAATAATTTTTTTTGGACATTCTATGTTAGCAAAAGAGTTAATAACATAATTTTCACCAGGTTTTTCGGAGTTAATTTGTTTGAGATACCAATTTCATTCTTGTTAACTGTTTAGAAGCACAAATTTTAACAACCACTGCTTCCTGTTAACATAACATAGCAAGGAAAAAGCATATAAAATTAAACCAACTTTAAAATTAAACCCAAAATAAATTTTAAATGCAGGTTCATGCAAATAGTTTGAGGGTATAAACTTTCATGATACTTTGTTGTGTTTGGGAGCCAAAGGTGGAAACCTGTTGGAAATGTGGAAACCTGTTGAAATTGTTTGGTTAGGTTTATGCATAAATTGTTATTCTTAAACATTTTTGCTATCATTCTTCTATATCTGTAAACATTCTTATAACTATATTTAAAAATCCAAACAAGTTTATAAAAAATCCAAACAAGAAATTGACATTTTGTTAATACTATCTTTACCTTAATGTTGGGGTTTCCCCTTACTTTTTTTCTTCTTGATTAACAAATAAAAAAACTTCAAAAACGAAACTGTGATTGATAAAAGAGAATTCTTTTTGTTTGCAATTGCAGTATTTGTTGAGGCAGAAATATATGTACATATATTTGTAACTGAAACCTTTTTGAATTTTGCCCCAAAAATTTGGTGCTAATAATACTATGATTATAGCTCAGTCATGATCTTAAAATAGTGTGGTACTACATATACATATATTTTAAAAATAGTATAAAATTGACTTTTGTTGCAACAAAATAAAAATAAATTTAAAAAAATAGTCATGTGACACACACAACATACAACACAAGACATACAGGACAAACTTACAATTAAAAACAAATGGTGCCAGAATCCTATTCATAACTACAAAATAAGGCAAACAAAAATAAAAATGGTTAAACATTTGAATAAACACGTTATTACTTATTTAAAACTTTTAATATAAATGGTGTGACGGAGTCAGACCAGAAGGATATAGGAGAGTGCTGGAAGGCAGGTATATCAGCCTTAGGATGTGCAGGTCCTTGTTCCCTGGATAGCCAAACAAAGGCTACTCCAGGCCAATCAAGACAACTGGGGCCAAGTAAGAACCTTCTAGAAAGGAGTAGAAACAGCTAGCCTAATTGGGACACCTGAAGCCAATCAGGGACTGGCTGAAACCAGATAAAAACCTCCCAGTTAGTCAGGTGGGTGTGGGTGTCAGGAGCTGTGGAAGGAAGTTATGCTGTTGGTGAGACTGAGTGTAGGACAACATATCATACTGAAGGAAGGAAGCCCTGAGGTAAGGGTGAAGTGGAGTTTGAAGAAGCAGGGACTGCTGTGGGGAAGTAGCCCAGGGAATTGTATTGTGTTTTGTGCCTAAAAGGTCAGCCATCTTAGCTGATACTATTAGGGTCCCTGGGCTGGAGTCTGGAGTAGAGGGCGGGCCTGGGCTCCCCCCTTTTTTCCATCTTCCATACTGGCCTGTGATGAAGGCAACTCACTAGGTGGTGACTTTTGCCAATTATTACTGAGAAAGGGAGGTCACTCTGGGGCCTAGATGAGTTTCTGAGGCCCCTAAATCTGCCAGGAAGCGCAGGACCCACAAGTACAGACTTGGAGCTTTGTCACAATGGATACAAATATATTAATATTTGCCAAATTTATTGTATTAATTTGGTAACAAGGAATTTTGCATTACTTTATATTTAACATTATTTTAAAACACTGGTCTATGAAAATTAGAAAAAAACATGGTTCAAATAATAGTGAGTGGTTAGGATTAGAAGCAGAGTGTGCATTTCTGTTGCTTGGCAACCATATCTTCAAGAAAGTTAGGAGTAATTCCAGTTGTTGCATTCCTGAAGAGTTAAAATAATTAATTTACTGGATTTATTTAAAGTAAAGTTTTTACCTTGTTTTCTTTTTTTTCTTGGGTATATATTTTGTTTGTTTGTTTTCAATTTCTTCGTCTTTTGGAGTTTTCTGTAAAAAGTATAACTTTTACAATTTAAAACAAAGAGAGAAAGCCGAAGTGAGGAAAGGCAGGGGAACGGGGTGGTAAAGAGAAACCTAGGAAGGTAGCGAGACCTGAGCCAAGAGAGATTAACTCTATCAGGGTCTTTGGAAGTACAGTTAGCAGCAGCAAGTTTAGCAAACTGAGAAGGCATATAAAGGAAAAACTTTAACCGGTATGTAAAAATATTTGAGAAAAAAGGTTTTATTTTCAGAAATGAACACGGAGTGTGGTTCCGTGGGTCAAAGCAGTTGGGAACCTGCCCCGTTGGAAACTGCACCCGTGGTTTTTATCCTGGCTCTGAGATGAGAGTGGGGGTAATTATCTGCTCTTGTAAAACTTGAATTTGTTCCCCCAGTGTCTGTTGTGTTTGTCTGCATGCCAAATGAATGTTAGGAGTGCCCTTTTTTGCTGCAGTTAACTGTTTTTGGGCAACTCCATGGGTTAATGCATCAATTTTAGATGTTAACCTGCTCAATTTTAGTTTTTGACTTTGAAATTTCTTTTTATTTACTTCCCTGCGATTGAGTCGCAGCTCCTGTCTCCTAATGTGCTCTGTGAACTGTTCCATTTTTTCCTGCATTTGATTTACCAATTCAGTGAAAGTATTGTGTGCTACTTGTCCCATCTGCGCACTTGCTTGTTCTGTTCTGACAGGCACCAGTCTAGGTTCCAGTATAGGCTGTACCAGAACCTGGCTTTTATCATAAGATAGTGGTTGCACTGCAATGGACCCCGTTTCATCTTTTAGTTTTACTAGGGCCACGTTTTTCCATTTCTGTCCCCATTCTTCAGGCACAGGGTAGCTATCTGAAGCCTGCTGCTTACCACTAATAGTTATAACAGGGGACGGCACACATATTTTTGGTAGGTTTCTTGCTGCTGTTTTCAATGTTTTATTCTGTTCTTGTGCGGGTTGTCTCTGGGCTGCTTGCCACCCTGCAAGAGGAATGGAAGCATTCCAGGGCTGTGTAGCTTCTTTTGATTCTTTTAACTCTTTCTTTGTTACTGTTACTTGCCCAGACAGTTTCGTGGCATGCTGTTTAAGCCATTTTACTGCCGTAGACATTAATTGCAAAATTTTAGCTTTTTTACTTTTGTTACTATTTTTTAGAGCTTCTGTTTCGACTATTTCTCTACCTATGCCAGTCCAGGTTTCCCCACTTTCTTTTTTAAATTCATATGGACCCCCCTTACTGGCAATCCAGCAGGTCCAGGAGTTATCAAACTCTGTGGGGATTTGAAGGGAGGGGAAAAGGGGGTTCCTTAGCTCACGGTTTTCTGTCATGTTAGATCACAATTCCTACAGCGGACAGCTCGCTTACTCACCAAATCAGCGGCCGGGGTCACCAATGTTGTCAGTAGCTACCGGTGTGGTGCTCTGCTCTTGTTCGATGATGATATCAGTCAGCTGCGTGCGTGTTCCCTCTGTGTGCTGTCTCAGCTCTGCAGATCGCTGACACAGCAGACCCAAGCGAACCCCCAAAGACCACAGAGTCTAGTAAGGTACGAAGGCACCTGGGCCAGGTTTATTGTCATCCGAAGCACCGTGCAGTTTCCCGTAGACTCTACAGGACATACTACGAGTCAGTGCTTGTCGTACAATGGACTCGGCTCAGTCAGCAGCAGGACCGCCACTGCCCCCTAGGCTGGACAAAGACACTGCCCCAGGGTCGTATTCTTATACACAGGCACAAACAAGTTACACATCACTCCTGACGTACTGAGGTACAGCCTCTCTACGCAACAGGGTGCATCCCCTCTACGTAGTAAGGTGCCGCCTCTCACCTTGTACAGGTTGGTTTGAGCAAAACAACTCTATCCATCATATTACCCTTTTGCCCCTGTCTTTAGGAGGGGTCTGCCTGTTCCTTGTTATCTGTATGGAATGTACCAGTGTTCTGGTACATCTTAGATCTGTGTCCTTTTGCAACATCAGCCCTTTCCTTGCCAACTTCTATGAGCAGGACCTGCCTCTAGCTCACAGCTTAACTTTGCTTTATGTTACAAAGTCTTGACCATTACTTTAGCTCAGGCCTTATGCTGGGCCTCTAATACCAGGGTCCATGTTTCAGGGCCTCATCTTACTACAACATCTTTTTAGACTTTCTTGGTAAGGTTTGTTGATATCAAAACCTATCATTTAGCAGGTGGTCACTGTGAAAGCTTGCCTGGTGTCTTTGCATATTCTAGTTTTGCCAGCTCCTGAATCCATCTGAACAATACCCCAAAACTTAATTTTTCCCAATGAAGACTAAATGGAGATTTAGGATGAACATTTTGCTGTGATAATACAGAATCATAGGGCTGCAAGGGACCTCGAGAAGTCATCAAGACCAGCCCCCTACCCTGAGGCAGAGCTAAATAAACCTAGATCATCCCTGATAGGTATTTGTTCAACCAATTCTTATGAACCTCCAATGATGGGGATTCCACAAGCTCCCTTAGAAGCCTATTCCAGAGCTTAACAACACTTATAGTTAGGAAGTTTTTCCTGATCTTGAACCTAAATCTCCCTTGCTTCAGATTCAGCCCATTACTTGTTGCCCTACTTCAGTGGGCCTGAAGAAGAATTATATGACATTTGAATAGATAAAAGGCTACTTATAATTTTTAACCTTCAGTTTGCTGCATGATAACTATGTATTTTAATTATGGATGATTGATTTGCAATAATACAAAATAATTTGTATTTTTTCTTAGGCTTTACAGCATTTTCCATTAGGCCAGACTTGGCTCAAAGAATAAAAATGTTCTTTGCCTTGGGGCCGGTAGCCACAATTACATTTGCCAAAAGCCCTCTGATAAAGCTTTTGAGTCTTCCTGAAACACTACTCAAGGTATGTCGTTCCTCCACCTATAGGGCCAGGTGGTTGGCTTCAACTCCACCTGATCTGCTCTGCCTAAAAGGAACAGCCAAGGATTCCTCCAACAGAGGGAAGTCCTTGGATGGTGCAGAGCTTCTGTGTACGCCGTGCTCCCTTTCCACTGGGGGGCATGTCAGGGCTAGGAGAGTTAGACGGGATTGGGAAGTAAACTCAGCACCGCTGAAAATCTGGCCCTGAATATTTGATTATTCAAATATTTCTGTGATGGACTTGGAGCTGCTCTACGATGATTTATGAATATTGCACGTTGGCCTGATTGTTGGGGTGTTTTCTGAATGACTATATGGGTTTAACTCAACAAGAGTCTTGGTGGAAAAACAAGCAGGAAAGAAAGAATGGCTCAAGACAGTTCACCCCTCAACAAACACTCAAGAGTTGTTAGGAGACAGTGGCAGTTTCTATTGCCTCTGAGGATTTTACTTTGATTGCCTTCTGAGCCTAGAAGAACAAAAGAACCATAGAAGCTTTAAAAAGTGACCTTTTCTCAAGAAAGAAATGGTAGGGGAACAAGCACCCTAATGAGACCCTGGGACACAGAGGAATTGGGGAAGGGGAGCTAAAGGAGGAGGGAAAATAGTATGAGTATATGCACGCAGAGGAATGTAGGTAACAGCCATTGTCATCCACTCAGGGTTATGCCCCAGCTGCTTTCTGCTGCTCCAGAGAATAAGCAGTCAGAGGCTATCAATGAATCTGGCCTTAAATGTTAAAACAAAGATTTACAGTTGATACTTCATTCTTCAAATTGGTAGAAATGTACATAATAACATTTTCTTTGGTTTTCTTGTGTGCGTTCACATGTGAAATATTTAACAACTTTAAAAACCAAGGAAATTCCTAGATAAAAACTTGTTCAACTGGAGTTATGGTGAGAGGACATATTGATAGCTTAAGATAAAAACATTATAAGGATGCTGTAATTATCTCATAAATGAGCTTTACAAACTAAAAGTCCCATTTCCCACCCCAAAAATTGTACAATACATCTTAAAAATTAGTATAATCTAATCCTTGGAAAACAAACACTATTCTGGACAAACCATAAATACATAGTGTGACAAAGATCCAAGTCTGTACTTGTGGGTCCTGCACTTCCTGGCAGATTTAGGGGCCTCAGAAACTCATCTAGGCCCCAGCGTGACCTCCCTTTCTCAGTATAATTGGCAAGAGTCACCGCCTAGTGAGTTACCTTCGTCACAGGCCAGTATGGAAGATGGAAAAGGGGGAAGCCCGGACCCGCCCTCTACTCCAGACTCCAGCCCAGGGACCCTAATAGTATCAGCTAAGATGGCTGACCTTTTAGGCACAAAACACAATACAGTTTCCTGGGCTACTTCCCCACAGCAGTCTCCGCTTCTTCAAATTCCACTTCACCCTTACCTCAGGGCCTCCTTCCTTCTGTATGATATGTTGTGCACCACTCAGTCTCACCAACAGCATAACTTCCTTCCACAGCTCCTGACACCCACAGCCCACCTGACTAACTGGGAGGTTTTTATCTGATTTCAGCCAGTCTCTGATTGGCTTCAGGTGTCCCAATTAGGCTAGCTGTTTCTACTCCTTTCTAGAAGGTTCTTAATTGGCCCCAGGTGTCTTGATTGGCCTGGAGTAGCCTTTGTTTGGCTATCCAGGGAACAGGGACCTGCACATCCTGAGACTAATATACCTGCCTTCCAGCACTCTCCTATATCCTTCTGGTCTGACACCGTCACAATAGTTGTTGCTTGGCATCACTACGTGGCAGAGCAGTTTGTGTGCCTTAAATTTGCATTTCTGTACCTTACCATGTTTAGATTTCTCTTAAGTGTAGCCTGAATTCTGAATTTCCTGGACTTGAAAATCTTTTGGGGGGGGGGGGATAATTACAACAACTCTGAAATGTTTTTACCTTTAAATTATTGCTCTCAGCCTTAACTCCAGTTTAGTACTTTTTTCTGGGAATTCTATATAATTATATTGTTAGGGCAGAGGAGAGAAGCTTGTATATGGTTTGTGCTGTATCTGTTCTGTGGCTAAAGAACATCAGACACCAGGGCTCTCTGTCTCACATGCTCCTTTAGAACTAGAGCAATGAGAGAATACAGAGCAAGACTTTGCTCACTTGCATATGGTGAGTGTTAGAGGCAATGAAGAAGACTGCTGTACTCTGTAATTAGGCTTACAACCAATTGAAATATATTCTGAAACAGAGGTCATTGACTTGAAAATGGATAGAGAATTTCCTTCATGATTATCACTCAGTAAACTAAGAAAGTCAGAATTAGGGCTGTAAGGGCGCAGAAGACATTGTTACGGTGAAGTGCTATGGGCGCTCTCCTCCCTCCCACGACTCCAGGGAAGGAAAGGGTACTAACAGTCATTGTTATCAGTCCCTGTCCTGTTATCACATATTTCACATGCCGAAGCTAACCAGTTTCCAATGCCTGCCTGCAATGTATAGACTAATAAGACACCTGCTTGCAGTATGTAATACTAATAAAACAAAAACAAGGTATTAGTTATTCATGAGGTATGCATAAGATGCAAATGTTTCTGTTATTTCTCTGCCTGTGTTCCCACGCCCGGCGGGCTTCATCCCAAGCAGTGCTCCAGTGCGTCGGGCTTTCCCCATCTCAGTGGCAGCAACGAAGGAAGCCCCCGTTGCGGGTGTGTCACTTTTGCCTTCAAATAAACTCGCCACTTTTATTCAGCAGCTGTGTGTGTGCGTTGTTCCTACGGAACCCCAAGTACCCTGCAACAAGGGCTGAAGTATTACAGGATGGCAGAGAGTTTCATCAAGCTCTGACTATTTAGCTCAGATTTGAAAGTAAGGTGACAACACATCTGTATGAAATAGCTACTGAATAATTTTCTTTTCAGAATGTACTTGGAACTAAAGGAATCTTTCATCAGAATGAACATCTGAAAAAGCCTGTTACTCTGTTGTGTACCAAGCTAAATAAGTTTTGTGCATGTGTCCTCTCTTGTTTGGCTGGGCGTAATGAGCAAAACTTAAATATGGTAAGTATGGACCAGACTATTTAAAACAAATAATGCTCAAATAATTTGAGGTAAATAGTGTTTGCCTGTGTGTGTAGCACATAGCTACTTTCATGTGGGGAAATATATGCCTAGTGCTTGGCCTAACTCAGTGATATTCTGAGGGAATAAGAGCTTCTTGGTGACTTTGACCAATGCCAAGGTGGCTTTTGACTAGTGATGGGATCAACCAGAACAATACGTTGAAACTTACCAGAGCATGTTGGAGTGAGAGTCTGAATCCAGTCTTGGATCCAGATTTCACAAATGTTCCTATCTGATTGATACAAGCCCCTGGGTCTGAACACCACTTACCCAACTGCAAGGTGTTAAAGATCCAGAACCAATTTGGTAACTGGGCCATTCTCTAATTTTAACCCATGAATGACATGTCCATAATACTTGCTCTCTTTTCTTAATCTAATTCTTAATTCATTTTACCTTAATCCTATCTATATGTGGGCTCATTCTTGCTCTCAGGCTATATGGCCATGCAGGAGGAGGAGGGGAAAGAAGCACTTTGTCCCCTTCTGCTTGTGTGGCATCTTCGTCTTGCTTGGATCATGTGTGTAAGACACAAGGGTGAGAAGAAGGTGTCTGGGTCTGCATGCCCAATGCTTTCTTCCCTTCATGAGCTATTGGTTAAGGAGGTGCACAGAGTGGATGGGGAACCATAATTCCTGCTCCATCTCTGCATATACCAGCCTGCTGAGCTGTATGAGGGTAGGGGAAGGGCAAATGCACTGTGCCATGAAGGAAGCAGGAAGAAAATGTGCCTCTCCAAAGTTTACTGTAACTAAACTCGTGTAAAGAATGAAACAATTTCCTCTCACTGCAAGATTAATAATCAGAATTTATCAGACTCTGAGAATGACATAGCACTCCATTTTCCAGAGGTACTGCTGATATTAATTGAAAGCTTGTTTTAGTCTAAATAAATACTGTGGGCCATATCCTGCCATTGATTATTCAGTAGAGCTCTTTGTAGATTTCTGGATGGGCTTGTGCTCAGAAATGGGTGGTATGGCAGGCTTGAAGTTTGCAAACTGATTTGGATTCACCATCTTTGTCCTCCTTTTCTTTTAGTTAAACCTAGATTAAACAATTAATTTAAGAAGTTGTATCTAACTGCAAGAAAAAAAATCCATTTTTTTTAATCAGTGACAGTATGTCAGATTTTTCTAATAACTGAGAATCATGGTAGTGTCTTAAAGCCAAATTATAAAATAAACCCTACCGAGGTTTGTCTCTGCCCTAAAACATTTCATAAGTTCAATATAAAAAAAGATAAGAAAAGAAAGATGTTATAGCGATTTCAAACAGCCATTTCAGGAAAGGGCTAGCCTTTCTAAATGGTGAAGCTAAACAATTCATGTTTTTTCTGACATTGGGTAGGTCAGTAATGTGACTCTCAATCCAGAACCAAATTTGAGGGAAAATATAAGTTATTGTCTTTGAGTGTACTAACATAGCTAGAAAAATAAATACATAAAAATTATTTTTCTTCCTTGTTTGTGGAAAAATTAAAACACATAGTTAACTATGTCTTTGTTATTAAATATACATGTATATGGGATTTTTTATTAGGTCAGGCATGTACCTGGTTTGAAAACTCTAGTCTTTATATTCATTTAAAATTATTTTTATCACCGAAACTGTGTTTATTCAGGAATAGTGACTTCACATAACAGGGACTCCCTCTAGAGGCCAAAATGCCACCTGTAAATTCTTAGCATTAAGCCAATTATTTTGTAGAGTTGTTCATAAGTTCCATGTTTTTATATTTTAAGGGTAACATGTTCTAATCTTTTTTATGCAATGGTGAAACTGGTGCTTTCTAGCTTTAAAAATCTGGGCGTGGGGGTTTGCCTTCTCCTGCAGTGTGTGGCATGGGTCACTTGGTGATATAAATTAGAGTAAATGTGGGTGTATTCTTTTGTAACTTGAAGTCTTTAAACCTTGATTTGAGGAGTTCAGAAACTCAGGCAGAGTTTATGGGTCTATTACAGAGTTGTGGGTGGGGTTCTGTGGCCAACAACGTGAAAGATATCAGACTAGATGATCATGATTATCCCTTCTGGCCTTAAAGTCTATGAGTCTGAGACTAACCAAATCCCACATTGATAACAATTAGTAAATGTTTTCTTTTCAGAGTCGGTTAGCCATGTACGTCGGACATTCGCCTGCTGGAACATCAGTACAGAATTTTTTACATTGGCGCCAGGTATTTCTCAGCTTTTGACTTGTAACTGCTATGTAATTTATGTAGTATAAGTATACTTGATATCTGAAACAAAGTCAGAGCTACTGTGGTAGGCCCAGATCCATAAAGGTAAATAGGTGTCTAAGACCCAATTTTAGGCTCCTCTGTGATCCACAGAACTCCTGCTTAGCTGCTGCCTGATGCTGTAGATGTCTAAACTCACTCAGCACCTAAGTCTCCGATATGAAAGTTCCCTATGCACTTATGTTGCTGTCTCTGGGTATGCATGCAGCTTCCTCATGTTAGGTGCCTCCATTCCTATCTCCCATGTAAACTCCAGAGTGAGCCACAAATGGGGAAGATGTTCACCTACCTATCTTGCCTGCAGGGCCTGATCCAGTGCACAAGCTTGGAGGCTGCCTGTTAGATCAGGCCCTGTTCCAAAACTGGGTGAAAAGTAGTGGCCACCTTCTAACTCAGCGGTTGGAACAGTCACTTGGGCCTGATTGGGGAGGGAAAGAGTTTAAACAGGAGAGTGCTCTAGAGGCTGGACAATGGGATAGTCTGATGTGGGTCTCTCTGTCACTCCTGTTGAAGTTCTTCCCATGAAAATCATTGGAGCTGTGTCTCCCGTCTCACAGCCGCTTGTTCTAACCACCAGGCTACGGAGTTATTCTCCCTGTCTTTGTGCCTGTCTTTAAGTAGTTATCCTCCTAAGTTATAGTGGAACAGCTTCAACAGGAGAGACTGAGGGAGCCCCCAACAGATATCCAATAACTCAGTGGTTAGAGAATCCTCCTGAGAGGTAGGAGACCCCATCAAAATGCTCCTGCCCCTTGAGGCAGAGCGAGGAACTGAACCTGGGGTTCCCACATTGCAAGTGAGTTGCCTATCCACTGAGCTAAAAGTTATGCAGTAAGAACCACCACCTGCTAGGTTTTGTGTGGAACAAAGAAGGCACCTAACATTCTCAAAAGAAATGACTTAGGCACCTTAAGCTGCCTGATTCCAGGCAGTGACTTCCCAGCTGTGAATCGCAAGCAGAAAGAGGCTGGATTTAGGGGCCTATCTCTGAGAGAGGAGTGGGTTTAGAACACACCTCTCCCATTAGCGTTTTCCATTGGCTAACTTAGGCAGCTCCCTGGCTAATGTCCTGGATTTTGTGGATCACATTCTAGAAGCCTGCTCCTCACATTCCTTGCACAGGAGCAGAAGACGCCTAACTCAGGCTACGTGGTTCATAGTGTTGTTCCAGTGACTTTCTAGGAACTTAACAGTTAGGTGTTACATCATCCAAGTTTCTTTGTGGATCCAGGCCTCAGAGATTTGACCAACTTGTCTTATCACACATTATCATTTACTTTTGCTAGACAGAGTGTTGTTTATCACAACACTTTTTACAAAAGCCTTTATCTCTTGATATCAGGTGCTGAGATTTCTTCATGATGCATTATGCATTTGGGAATTGGACAGTAGGGCCAGGAGCTTGCAGGCTTAGTTTTTTTTATAGTTAAAAACATTTTTATTTGAGAGCTCTATAAGTGAAATAAAGCATATTCCATGTAATTTTAAGGTGTTAAGGTCCTACGTGCCGAAATCCCACTGCTTTAAAATATCTGTAAAAATCTGGCCCTAAGTCACTTGTGAAAATGAGACTTTGGGTTCCTAAGTCACTTAGATGCTTTAAATTTTTTTACCTCCGCTCTCACCATTACCTGACTGGGATTGATCATGAACCAGTTGGAAGTCAATGATGCAGGATCCCGCCCATTATGCAGAGAACAAAGCTGGTGCATTCCAAAGATTTTGATCTGAAACAGTGGATAAGTATCCTTGTTTTCCCCTATTACAAATAATAGAATTCAAATAGTAATGTACAGTGCTCCTTATGTGGTCTTTGGCTTTTCATTAAAAATTGACACTCGCTGAATGCCATTAATATACATTACTGGAATTTAAAGGAAGAGGTAATAACATTGCTGTAGGATCAGACTGATAATTTCTTGAATTTTCTCTTAAAAATGGCAAAATCTTTTTAAACAATCTCCAAAAAGTCAGTAAGAATTTAAATGAGTCATATAAGGAATTTTGATAAAATCATGTTACATACCTTGTCTCCCAAACAGAAATACAAACAGTTAGTTAGTGACCTTGGCTAATCAAAGGGGCCATGATTCTGCCACCCTTATTCCATTGGGTCATAGTACCTTAATATGTGAGTAGTCTCCTTGATTTCAACTGAGTCTAGAATAGTCAAGCAATTATCACAAATGGCTGGTTCACCATCCTTAGGATAAACATTGTTTTCCTGAATGCTTTGTAGATTAAGATGCAAAATATGCCCATCGTGGGGCACAGAAGGGGACAGCAGCTATAACTTCCTACATGCTTATACAATTCTTAGCGCCAAGGACCTCTGACCTGGTTAACCTCTAGGTACTACTGTAATATAAATGTTAACATACCAATTGCACACGCATCTGTCGAACTGAAAATAGCCAAGACTGGTAAACACAATGGGCCTGATTCTGATCTCATTTACACTAGGTGTAAATCTGGAGTGAATTTACACTTAGTGTAAATATGGAGTAAGTCCACTGAAGTCAGTGGAGTTACTTCATATTTACATCAATCGTTCAAATTTCTCTCAGGTGTAACAACCAAAGTCATTGGAGTAACACAAAGGAGCAATCTGGCCTACTGTCTGGTTCCTTAAACTCCTTCAATTCAGTATCTATAAATACTTACATGGGAAGGAGATTTCTGATACAAGTTTGCTCTTTAATCTAGTGGACAGAGGTGAAATATGATCCAGTGACTGAAAATTGAAGAGGGATACACTTAGGTTAGAAATAAAGCACACATTTCTAAAAGTGAGGATAGTTAACCACCAAAACAGTGTGAGAGCAACATTTGGCTCAAAGTTTTAACAGGATGAAAGATGCTATATTCTGCTCTCTATCACCTTATCAATCCAGACTTTCACTATAGTTATAACTCTTTATATTATGTAATTAATAGGTATTGTATTCAAAGCAATTGCAAGCTTATGACTATGGCTCTAAGGAAAAGAACATGGAGAAATACAATCAGGTAGGTTAACATACCTTTTGTTGAAAACTGCTGAGATCTTTGAATAAAAATAAAAAAAAAATTGAGGACTGGAAACCTCAATTTTTAGTACTATAAAGGAACATTTCTATAAGATGTGTCAATGACACCTTACATTGGTGAGGTTAAAAAGTATGTATAAATATATTGTGTGGATAGTTGTGGGTGAAACTGAAGAAAGAAGTGATTTTATGCATATATGTGGATATGTCCAATTATTAAAGGTTAAGATACATAGCTAAATATTACAAATGGATGGAAACTTATTACCAAATGATCCTTTGATAATTCTCCTGGGACTTTCCAGCAGGAATGGTTACAGGCAAAGGAATGAATCTCTCACCTGTTAGTAGCTGCTAGATTATTGGCAGTGTCTCATTGGGAAAGGCAAAATTAGAGGATGGTTCAAAAAACAAAACAAATCCCAGAGATGAGAGGATTATTGTTATGGAGAAATTAGTGCATCAAGTATGCATACAGCATAAGGTGGGTAGAAAGTTGGCTAGATCGTTGGGCTCAATGGGTAGTCATCAATGGCTCCATGTCTAGATGGCAGCTGGTATCAAGTGGAGTTCCCCAAAGGTCAGTCCTGGGGTTGGTTTTGTTCAATATCTTATTAATGACCTGTATGATGTAGTGGACTGCACCCTCATCAAGTTTGCAGATGACACTAAACTGGGAGGAGTGATAGATACACTGGAGGGTAGGGATAGGATACAGAGGTACCTAGACAAATTAGAGGATTGGGCCAAAAGAAATCTGATGAGGTTCAAGAAGGACAAGTGCAGAGTCCTGCACTTAGGATGGAAGAATCCCGTACATTGCTATAGACTCGGGAACAAATGGCTAGGCAGCAGTTCTACAGAGAAGGACCAAGGGGTTACAGTGGATGAGAAGCTGGATATGAGTCAACAGCGTGCCCTTGTGGCTAAGAAGGCAAGTGGCACCTTGGGTTGTATAAGTAGGGACATTTCCAGCAGATCAAGGGACGTGATCATTCCCCTCTATTTGGCATTGGTGAGGCCTCATCTGAAGTACTGTGTTCAGTTTTGGGCCCCACACTACAAGAAAGATGTGGGAAAATTGGAGAGTCCAGCAGAGGGCAACAAAAATGATTAGAGGCCTGGAACACATGACTTACAAGGAGAGGCTGAGAGAACTGGGATTTTTTAGTCTGCAGAAGAGAAGAATGAAGGGGGGGGATTTGATAGCTGCTTTCAACTACCTGAAAGGAGGTTCCAAAGAGGATGGATCCAGACTGTTCTCAGTGGTAGCAGATGACAGAACAAGGAGTAATGGTCTCAAGCTGCAGTGGAGGAGGTTTAGGTTGGATATCAGGAAAAAACTTTTTCACTAGGAGGGTGATGAAGCACTGGAATCAGTAGCGTAGCTAAGGGGGGATACAGGGGAGTGGCCGCTCCCCCTGAGGCCAGAATCCCAAAAGTGGCGCCTTTATTAGTCACCACGTGGCTAGAGCAAGAGGAAGTGTTGGAGCCTCCGCTGAAATGCTGCTGCTGGGATCGAGGACCCGGTCCGTCCACCAAATCGAGGACCCGGTCCATCCACCAAAATGCCGCCGAAAGGGGTCCAGTTCCTTTGGCAGCATTTTGGCGGAGATACACGCTTTACCGCTGTGTTCTGTGGCAGCGTTTCAGCCACAGCTCCACCAGGTAAGGTTTTGGGGCAAAATTGGAAGTGGAAGTGGCACCTTTTTTTTGCTGGTGCCTTTTTTTTTTTTTTTTTTGTGATCGCTCCCCCTGCAGCTCAAACCTGGCTATGCCCTGAGTGGAATGGGTTACCTAGGGAGGTGGTGGAATCTCCTTCTTTAGAGGTTTTCATGGTCAGGCTTGACAAAGCCCTGGCTGGGGTGATTTAGTTGGGGATTGGTCCTGATTTGAGCAGGGGGTTGGACTAGATGACTTCCTGAGGTCCTTGTAACCCTGATATTCTATGATTCTATGAACACTCAGACATAACTTAGATAATATTTTTACTTCACAGTCCAAGAGACAGAGACGAGGTTTTCATCTCGAGGCCAAAAGACCAAGAATTTTTAATAAATGTAATAGACTTGCTTTGGATTGTTAACAAATAAGACAGAATTGTCTTTCAGTTGAAGGAAATCCCCAGAAATTACATGCCCTGAGTTGTGTGAGGAGGTTCATCCTCTAAAATGGTAATGCCCTGTCAGATGGAAGTGTCTTTTGATGCTATCCCTGCATATTTTAACAAAAAGTGAAGAATCCATTTTGCAACAGCTAATATTTGGATTTTCACTGTGTGTGTGGCTATGGCAATGATACTTCCTAAATATACTATTTTAAACCAAAGCAATGTAAAGCACACATCCTTTGCTACCAAAGGTCAATTTAAAAGGGAGGTGTGTGTGTTGTGATGGAGTCAGTCCAGAAGGGTATAAGAGAGTGTTGGAAGGCAGGTATATCAGCCTCAGGGTGTGCAAGTCCCTGTTCCCTGGATAGCCAAACAAAGGCTACTCCAGGCCAATCAAGACACCTGAGACCAATTAAGAAGCTTCTAGAAAGCAGCAGAAATAGCTAGTCTGATTGGGACACCTGAAGCCAATCAGGGGCTGGCTGAAACCAGTTAAAAACCCTCCCAGTTAGTCAGGTGGGGGTGGATATCAGGAGTTGTGGGAGGAAATTGTGCTGTTGGTGAGACTGAGAGGTAGACAACTTATCATATGCAAGGACGGAGGCCCTGAGGTAAGGGTTAAGTGGAGTTTGAAGAAGTGGGGACTGCTGTGGGAAAGTAGGCCAGGGAATTGTATTGTGTTTTGTGATTAAAAGGTCAGCCATCTTAGCTGATACTGTTAGGGTCCCTGGGCTGGAACCCAGCGGGTGAGCCTGCGTTCCCCCGCATCTCCTTCCATACTCGACAGAAATCCTCTTGAGAGGAGAAATGAGACTCAGCTCATACAGGAGGCCAAACTGTGCTTACTGAGCTCTACAGAGCAACAAAGTCTGTGGGGTATTCCTCCCTTTCCACCTTCCATACTGGCCTGTGATGAAGGTAGCTCAATAGATGATGACTCTTGCCAATTATACTGAGAAAGGGACGTCACTCTGGGGCCTAGATGAATTTCTGAGGCCCCTAAATCTGCCAGGAAGTGCAGGACCCACAAATACAGACTTGGAACTTTGGCACAGTGTATATGAGTAAGTGTGTGTGTGTGTATAGCTACAGGGACAATCCTGTGTTTAAGGCAATTGATTCAGTCTAAGGAGAACCAAAATTTGTTCCTGGCTCTGTCACATATTTCCTGTATAATCTCGAGCAATGCACTTAATGTCTCCCTCTACTCTAGTTTTCCATTGGTAAATAGAAATTAATAATACTTCCTTATAGGATTGCTGTGAAGATGAATTCATTAAGGTTTGTGAGGTACTGTGATCATAAGTACTAAAGAGAAGCCTATAAATAAAAAAATAGTAGTCTAAAATGTCCCATTTTAATTAGCAATAAGTTGCAACAGTCTGGTTTATGGACAAATGGAGCATAAGAAATAAAATGGCTTGTATTTTGCTGAGTGCATCACAGTTCTTTAAGATGTGAATAGAATGCTAGAATATATTTATATGATACAAATATATTTTCTTTAAAAATGTATAACATGAACCAATGTACTTTAACACCTGTATTATAAGCATAGTTATTAATCTTTTGAAATTGATCACTCTAATTTTAAGGTTTGTCCCCAATCCAGATATCAAATTGCTAGAGAATTTTCATTCAGATATTGGCAAAAATCCAGGAATAGGGTTGTTGTTGCAATTAACAAGATGGAAAAAGGGACTTAGAAAGCAGGTTTTATTATTACTATTTTTATTTTAGTAGATTGTGAAAGGAAGAAAATAGGCCTCTGTCTCTTCAGAATTTGTTTGCTAAAAAATTCATGTAGCTTTACAGGTTTTCATTTGTAATCCACTTCCCCTTTTGCCAGACTACCCCTCCTATATACAGGATAGAAGAACTGAAAATGCCCATTGCTATTTGGAGTGGTGGACATGACTTGTTTGCAGATCCAAAGGACGTAGCCACATTACTTGGTCGAATTACTAATCTCATTTACCACAAGCATTTTCCTGAATGGGAACATCTAGATTTCACCTGGGGTCTTGATGCAGCTAAGCGCATGTATGTGAAAATCATTGAGCTGATAAAGAAGCATCCCTGAAGCCACACAGTGGTTCCTGAGGTTGAATGATTCGATCCTTCTGTTGTGCTCTGCAATAGGGATGGTTTTCTTTCCTTAAAGTTATTAATCACAGGATTAGTAAAGGACTTTGTGGTGTCTGGCTTGTATTTTACTACATTTGTCACTCTGCTGTATTTTCCAACCTGCTGGTAAATTTCGGTAAATAGGGAACTACCTCATGAAGTGATACATTTCCAAGAGGAATCTGTTTTGAAGCTACAAAAGCAGTCCTGTACATATCTCATGTAATAAGGCAGAGGATCGCTTTCTTTGAAATGTGTTAATCTCTGCCATATAGTCTATCAGTGGTGTGATTCATGACATTCATCCAGTTTCAGACAATAGCATTTATTTCATAACTTTTAAAAAGCATGTTTTTTTTTTAGTGGGAAGCTTTTAAAGAGATTGTCAAAGTTCTTAAGTTAAAAAAAATGACTTTGAGAATGATTTCCTTCATAGCCTCTGGTGAACTCACTCAACTTCTCTTTCAAGTTTCCTATTTGCCAAATGGGAATAATAGCCTACCTTGTAGGGATGTAGTGAGGATTAATTTTTAATGTTTGTAAAGCACTTTGGGGATCAAAAGATCACAGGTGCTAAGTTTTATTAGCTCCTATTGAAAGATATATTTCAGCTTTTCAGCTAGTCATAAACTTTTCCATCCAATCCACACTGTAGCAAGAGACATGTTATAAAGTTAGATACTTTATTTCGATGAGCAGCTTTGATGTGGTAATTACTAACCAATAGGCACAAACTGAAATATGTTACTGTTTAGGCTTAGCTAACTACCGGGAGTGAGTTCCTTTAGTCAGCAATGCACCTGCAAGCAAGCTGTGAGAAGACTCAGCTGTTTGGTGCTTTCAAATGAATGAAGTTATTGGTTCTGTTTTCATTTTTCATTTAAAAACTTATGTACTTCTATTTTGTTGCTCTGGGTGATTCTTTCAGTGGGTTTAAGATACTGAAAAATTAAACCTGCTCCTGCCTGTGTGTACTCCTGTCTTAAAAACACTGTAGGAAGACTGTGGGGCTTTTTATATTATTAAGAGCAAGAAATTGGGAGATTATGGTATGATTAACTTGGAAAACATGTGACAGGTATATAATCAAGGCAATACATTGTGTGTACTTGTGCTTTGAGTTCTGATTTGTGATTTAAGACATTGTTGCAATTAATAAATAAAAAACTCAATCATCTCCTGGTGTATGTCCCTGGGTTAGCTGTGTCAATAATGAATTATTCGATCTAATGTAAGAATGCAAGTTCTCTTACTGCATATCCAATAGTTTTTGGACTGCTGGAGATGGGAAGGGGTGTTCTATCAATAGGGGTATCTCAGCCTCAACAAGAGTTAGATGGTTAAAAAAGCCTTGATTACTGTTAAGACATTAAACAGTTAATTGTCATTTTTATCCTCATGACCTTGAAGCTAATCTCATGCCTCTTTCAGTGTTTAACTTGAGATTTTTGAACATGCAGAGGTGGCACCAGTGGAAAAAATCATCCCATAAGTGTGATTGCTAAAAGAAATGACTGATGGAAAGGGATAGATATTTTTCATTTTAGATTTTTGTTGGTTGGTTGTTTTTTACCAACAATGAGTGAGGGAGAGGCACACAGAGGATACAGCAACCAGAAAATAATATTAACCCCTCCACATATATTGCAAACATAGAGCAAAATAGTCACAAGCCAAAAAATTACATCCACACTTTTTCTTGAATTTTCACCAGACTTCCAAAATAATAGCAAATGTCACCTGCTTTTCTTTCTTTCTTAGAAATGGTGTCTGTCGGCCTTTTGGCCACCTTCTTTTCTAGCTCAGCCTCATGCCTGTCAGCTCTCATGTCATGGCAGGCTGGCAAACATTTTCCTTTCATTTACATTTCTTAACTAAGGCTTCTAGGCTGCTCTATGGAAGTTTCTTCTCTCAGGTTTCCCAGATGGCAATCAAATCAGGCATGGACAAAAGCTGTATTTAGAGCCTCTGCTCATGTAGTAATGCCCTAACCCACCTTGCCGTCGCCTGCATTCCAACCCTGCCGCATATCACATTCACCTCTCCTGTCCCCCGTTAATGCCAGTATTCACTCCCATTATGGTTTCCCCTCCCACTGGCACCTCGTTTTTCAAGAATATCCTTTTTCTCAAATGTATTTCTCAAACAAAAGAGGCTTCCATGCCCTCACCTGAAGGTATAATGGGTATGGTAGGGGAGAAAAGGGATGCGGAAGAACTCCAGTCTGCCATAGCAATCCTCCATTGAGTTTCCATTAAGGACCCTATGCCATGGTGAAATTTGGAGCTGCCCAAGAGTAGCTTTAAACATCATTGGCATTGATCCAGACCAGAGAACCAGGGAGCTGTAAGCAGATCCCTGATGCCATCCTGCTCTGTGACTCCCTGGCACAGGAGAGAGGCTGTGCCTTTATTTCTTTACTTGGAAGGATTAGAGTTTACTTGTCCATTTTCCCTTCAAAAAGCATCAGAGACAAAAACAAGGGTTCTGTGTTGTTGCATGTCGGGGCGGGGGTGGTGGTGGCCTTAAAGGTTTGTTGGGAGGTGGATCAGTTACTCCTGCTGCCCTCTCCCTCAACAGCTGATTCTGATCAAATGGAGATCAGGTGGCAAAAATTAGTTATTAGGGGAGAGCTGGGGATGTCTATAGACAGCTATATATGTCTTTATAGAGCTGGATGAGCACAGTTGGAAGGGAGCCCCAGAGGAGAGAAGTTTCTTATCTCTGGGAAGCAACCTGAAAGAAGGCTGAGAAATCAACAGGTGAGAAGGGAAGACACACTATTGCCAAGGAAAACTGGATGTAGAAGACCAGATGAGCAGCAGTCTGTTTGAATCCCGGAGTGAGGGGAAGAATGTGTCCGCCCCTGGACAGAGGGGTCATTGGCGAAAGAATATAGTAAGAGAGACGTGTATGTGGGGAGCTGGCCTGCTGACCCTGACCAAGGTGAAGGTTGAATTATTTTCTTATGTTTGGTTAGACTTTGATAAAAGACTGAAGCCCTGGAAAGGGCTGTACTCTAAAGGGGTCTGGCAAGAGGGCCAGGTCACTCTTACAGCTAGACTAGGCCAAAGTAAAGTGTAGGAAACTGAGGTAGAGTTGGTGCATCATTCCATCCAGCCAAAAGAGGTGTGTCCTGGAGTGGCAGCTTTGCTCCATAGAATGCCTGAAGAGCCATGCTCTGGTCTGCCATCATTAGTCACGAAACTGTAGAAAGGAAAAGCTACAAATGTAATATATTGGGCGTGCAGACCACTAGGACAACTGTCTCGTGGTCAGATATATCCAGCAATCTATTAAAAAACAATATTATAAAATTTAAATGCAATTTTTTTCTGACTATGTTGTGAATCATGTCTTCTATAGTCCTCAAATTTCAAATACTTTTTTTTTTACTTTTTAAAATTCCCTGCAAGTGTAGGTAAGGCGATAAATTGGGAAAAATACATGAAAATGATTATAAATCAACAGAATAAAAATAATACAACTCCTTCCAAGCACACCGCATGGCTATGTATTTTGTATGCCATATGTACTGACTGCATACCAGTAGATATAATACAGTACATTTCTGCAGAAAACATCAATCTTAAAAAAACCCGATATCTCCATGACATTCTTGGTCCTGTACAACAGGGAGTGCCCAGATAAGTAGATTTTTTTTTTCATGCCTAATACCCTTAACATCAGCTTATTAAGGACTAGGATGCCTTCTTTAACATATATTCAATGTTGGTGAACTTTAATCTTCTCGCTATATCCAGCGGAGATTCCCCCTTCTGAAAGAAACAAAACATGCGGTGATAAGAGTCGTGGAAGCAGGTACTTGCGCGTGAGTATGTCTCTGTTGCAATCAGTGGTGGGAGTGCAGCATGTGTAGAAACACGTGAGGTAGTGTTAATCTACTTAGCACCAATCCCAGCAGTAGTGAAGCTGTGGCAGCACAAACTTCAGTACAGGCTAGTTCTCTAACTAAGTACCCAGGGTCCAGAGCATGCTGGTACAGGCCAGGCTTAAGTCTGTACTGACGCAATGTTGTTGCTATTGGTGCTCCCACTAATTAGATTAAAGCCAGCTTGGGTATGCCTACATGGGCTGCAATCACACCTCTGATTGCCATGCAGACGTACCCTGAGAGTCTCAGTGCACAGATCAGCCAGTTTGTGTTCACCTATATGGTTTGTATTGTCTGATCCATACTGATCAGAATCCCCAGCACTTATAGATGTCTCAAAATGAACTGAGGTTGATCCTGCTCCCTGTCAGTCAGTGGGTCAGGTGCTTTATTTCAATCACATCAAATTCATTGTTATTCAACGTGGCTGATGTCAGAAGTCCGCGTTGAAGCATTAGTAAATGAAAGGACTGCAGTGTTGCCAAGATGTCTCTGGTGAGAAATCAGTTCTTTCCTTTGACAGTTGATTAGTGATGGATGAGCGTCCTTTGGGAATGGAAGTTCCTGATTCAGCCCCTTAGCCTGGCATAACCCAGTGTGCAAGGCTCCCAGCAGGTACCCACATATCTGTTTCCACCAGGGGGCCTGCAATCAGCCTTCATAACTGGAAGTAGGCATTGCTGGACTGGCAGGGGCATGGGCAAGACCCCTAGGAGATGCACTGATTCAGTACCTCCCCCGAGCACCCTGCACAGCTCCAAACATGGACTATTTACAGTTTAAAGCTGCTCTCCCCTCAGGAAGGCAGTGGGGCAAATATTTCTTTGTCCTTCCCTAGAAGTGAATCCACTCTTGGATACTCCTGCGCCAGCCACCTGATATCTGGAGGCTTAGCAAGGCAATGCTCACAGACAGAGCTATTATCTCCTTACCTTATTCTTTATAGAAGGATCGGCATGGGCTTCAAGTAGCAGAGGAACCACCGACTGATTTTTCATTTCACAGGCATAGTGAAGGGCTGTGCTACCAGACTGAAAGTAAACAGAATCCAGGTACAGTTTACTTTTACCACACTTTAAGCAGGAATTGTAGACATACATTAATCTGTGGTTTCATCAGCCCACCTGCCAATGGTACTTGTATGTTGGATGTTGTTTTGTGTGTTTCTTGAAAAGGGAAGCTATGTAGCCATATGTGATAGGGGGAAGAAGGCACTTAATGTGATGGAGGGACAAGATTGATTGTTTTACTGTTTACCAGAGATGGGTCTAGGCCACAAAATAAGAATCTAGATACAGGCCCAGACTTCAGTCTCTGCAAAGCTTGAGAATGTAGAGATTGAGGGATCTGGTTCAGGTTGTGTTGCTATCCTAAAGAACATCTACTTACGCAGCAGGTTACACATCCCTCCCTCCCTCCCACAGCCCCAGCATAGTACAACTCATCATCCTCCCCACAACCCCCTAATGCAGACTAATGCTTAAATGTATACAGCTTTGCTACAGCAAAGCTTATATTGCCTGCTAGTAAACATGTCTGGGCATAAGAGAATCACTGCATGTTTGTCCAGTCCTGTGAATTTAGCAGGTTTTTTTAAAAAACAAAAACAAAAAAACAAACAACAAAAAAAAAACTATTTCTGTGTTTCGGAAATGTTAACAGTTTTACAAATCTTAGCTCTGTAAATATCAGAGAGAATACAATAATCATTACAACAAATAGAGAAGCATTACACCGTAGTCATTGGATCTCTCTATTTAACAGGGTGTTACCATGTTAGAGTGAGAATCTTTACCCCTGACATGCCATTTCTGTGATTTTATTAAATTGAGTGAAATCTCTAATCACACACTTAGCAGACAGGATATATCTATCAGATCTTAGCATGCAGAAACTTGGACAGGTATGCTGTTTTTTCCCAGGTGAATGTATTATCTAAACATGTTTACTAGCATCCAATGTAAGCTTCACAGATTTTAAAACTTGAGTTGTACACAGGGCCGGCTCCAGGCACCAGCAGCGGAAGCACGTGCCTGGGGCAGCACTCCGGCCAATCTTAGAGCAGCGCTCCTCTGGCCGCACAACCCCTTTCTTTTTTTTGTTCTGGCAGCGGGATGGCAAAAAAGTTAGAGCCAGCCCTGGTTGTACAACATGCTGGAAGACAGTTCTGGATCCAGTCCTGTTCAATATCTTCATCAATGATTTAGATAATGGCATAGAGAGTACACTTATAAAGTTTGCAAATGTTACCAAGCTGGGAGGGGTTGCAAGTGCTCTGAAGAATAGGATTAAAATTCAAAATGATGTGGAGAAATGGTCTGAAGCAAATAGAAAGAATGATATTCAATAAGGACAAATATAAAGTACTCCATGTAGGAAGGAACAATCAGATGCACACATACAAAATGGGAAATGACTGCCTAGGAAGGAGTACTGTGGAAAAGGATCTGGGGGTCATAGTGAACCACAAGCTAAATATGAGTTGACAGTGTAATACTATTACAAACAAAGTGATCATCATCCAGGAGTGTTGTAAGCAAGACACGAGAAGTAATTTCTTTTGCTCTACTCCACACTGATTAGGCCTCAACTGGAGTACTATGGGTCCCACATTTCAGGAAAGATGTGGACAAACTGGAGGAAGTCCACGGAATTGCAACAAAAATGAGTAAAGGTCTAAAAAACATGAGCTATGAGGGAAGGTTGAAAAATGTGGGTTTGTTTAATATGGAAAAGAGAAGAAAGCGGGGACATAACAGTTTTCAAATACTGTACACAAAAGATTGTTACAAGGAGGAGGGAGGAAAAATGGTGGTTCTTTACCTCTGAGGACGGGACAAGAAGCAATGGGCTTAAATTGCAGCAATGGAAATTTAGGTTGGACATTAGGAAAAACTTCCTAACTAGCAAGGTAGTTAGGCGCTGGAATAAATTGCCTAGGGGGGTTGTAGAATCTCCATCTTTGGAGATTTTTAAGAGTAGGTTAGACAAACACTTGTGAGGGATGGTCTAAATAATACTTAGTCCTGCCATAAGTGCAGGAAAAATGTTATTTACTGCAACCAGAGACCATGATGGCTGTTGGTGTATACCAGGCAATCTCTAGATGAGACCAGGAGGGAGAAGAAGCCACCCAGTGCCCTCTGAAGACTAAGAGGTTATAGGGATCAGACTATCTCCCTCCTCCAGAAGAGAACAATGGCAAAGTTGGGAGTGCCCTTGACCCATAAACTGCACCAAACCAGGTTCATGGATGTTTATGAAGCCAGGCTGATGGTTCACGTGTAGGACTATAACCTGAACCCATCCTGACTTTGGATGGATAAAGGGTTCCGCCCAGCTGTTCATACAGTCTCTCATACCACAACATCACTCAGAATAGTCATCGAGTCTAACCACCCCAAGCCTAGAGAGTCAGCTCCTTTCTGGTGCACTTGACAAACTTGGCAAACTTGATAGTCCCGGTTCTACACACACACATAGAATCCTTCCATCACCTCTGCTGAATTAGAGCACGTTCACTCCACTGAAGGCTGATTGGTGACTGATCTCATGTGTGTTTCCTTTGCCATTTGCACTTCTTTAAAGGTGTTGTGGCAATGTGACACGTCATCATTCCCCAGCATTTGACTAAGACTGTACCACAGCAATAAAGAGACTAACTGTCAAATGTAATACACCAAAGTAAGGGGAGTATGTCTAACATTTTACATTTATTTTAGTGCTGTGTTTGGGGCAATAGTGATTAAGAATCTAGAAGTAAGAAGAATAACAGAGTTGAATAAAAGCCAAGCTGGGCTGCCAAGTGGAAAAAAACTGTGTCCTTTAGCAAATTTCACCCTAAAATTCAAGGGACAACAGTGAGCCACAATGCCAGACAAGCTTAACAAATCAAAACAACCTTTCATGGGTTGATCTTCCCCTGAAGCATCAGACTATTTCTAGTAGCTTCTGAAAGCTACTTTTTCTAAATTAACTAAATGAATGTTGCACACACCACACCAGTGAGTGGCTTCTGTGGCTGTACAAACTCACTTACATAGTCTGTAGCATTAACATCTGTGCCAGCTCCAAGTAACATCTTGATTAGGTTTTCATTTTGCTTCGTTTTTGATACCTGTTAAACATATAGAAAGAAGTTCAACATCGTTGGAAAGCTAATTTAGGCAATGCATGTTACCTAGCAGAGTTAGGCTATCTCTGAGCATTCTACTCAAAACAATGGAAATACCCTATTTGTACAGTACACTTACATGTGACACTACTATTTCAGCCATATATCAGTTATATTCAGAGCCAAATCCTGAGGTCCCTAAACATTTTTATAGTGCTTGCGCAGTCCTTAATATTGAAAATCACAAGCCATGATTATTTTGTGCATCTTCATAACTCTGGATGAGCTACAGTACAGGATCCTACCTACAATAACTAATTTGTGATAGGTGGGTGCCACAGTCTGGCCGGCCTGTCAAGGAGAGTCAAGCCCAACTGTGCCTATAATGATTAACTACCCTCTCAACTGACCCGACTGGCTAGGGATCAGATGGTCCTGTTCAATTATTAGATCCATCTGGGAAAGTGTTGTGGGAGGCTTACGAAAGGTCAGAGAGGTCAATCAAGAATGGAGTGGTCTGGGATACACTAGGAAAATAGTCCTCAGAATTGCTACTTGACAGAGACCTGAGGAGAAGTAAAGAGAGACAGACTCTTACTCCCAACAGAGGGCCAGAGGTAAGCCTGTAAGCTATAGAAGCCATGTAGGAAGGCAGGAGAGTCAGTCTGCCCATAAGATGCCCCCAGCAGAAGCAGAACTGAGGATCCTGTACCAAAGATATGATCCAGATAGGAAGGCAGAGTTGGGAGGTCCTGTGTTTCCTTATGAATTTGATTCATAAACCCATATCCCAAGAAGGAATATTACTTGACATGTGAAAGCCTATGTCAAAGTTACTGGAGAGTCTGAGAAGGAGACAGTGAAACAGCAGCTAGACCACGTAGCAGTGGTAGGCTGTGATGCTTTTAGTAAGGCATGTCATTCTACACTTGCATACCTGAGGTGGTCCAAAATGTCTTCCTTCATGTAGCTTGGCCTTACAAGTGTGAGGCATATGAGGTCATGCTATGCAGAGGATGCTTTTCTGGTCTACACTGTGCAGTGGGGAGCTAAATGGAATGGAACTGCAGGCTGCCATTTGGGCCAGGGTTTTTGTGACTTCTGGTGATGTATGCCTTGCATACACAAGTGGTATGCCACTGCTAGGAAGTCAATGTACCTACAGTGGGTCTCAGGATGGAAAAAAATAAGGTAAGTCTTTGTAGTTTAGTTTGTACTCACCATGATAAGATAGCCAATAAGCAGAACAGGCATTAGGATGATAATGAGCAGGTAGTCAAGGAAACTAAACCGTTTTCTCACAGCATAATGCAAACATGTGCGATCTTTCTAAACAGAAAAGAAACATCTTATTAGCATTTGATGCACAATTATTCCCCTGGTGTATTTCACAGCTTTCTGACTGGCTATATATCTGGAGCATTTCTTTTTCATTAATGTTGAAACAAGGACATGGGTATCTTGGTCAACTGAGTGAAATATACTTCAGCTGTACAAAACCACAGTCGCTGAGCTTCACAGGGGTGCAGTGTGATGGGACTAGAGTCTGAAATTAACCTCTTCAGTCCTGGGCCAGGTTTGGGGGAGTGTGGGGGAAGAGTGCACTGCAGTTCCCATGTGGCTGTTCTTTAACCTGTGGGGACAGAACAGCAAGAATAGTGCTAATTTTTAACTGGGCCATTAATTAGCTCTCCCCTAGTCACAAAGGGTAATGGGGCAGATGTGGAGTGAAGCTGTGGAGGAGGAGGGGTTTGGAATAAACAGAGCTGCTGCAGAGGCAGGGAGAGCTCCCCATGCTCTCAGGAGGCAAAGAAGCTTCTAGATGGCATGGGGGAGAGCAGTAAGAGCATGGTGACTCTGCTCCCTTTTCTTCGCCTGTGAAAAATGTATTGGTCTGCACCTCCTCTGTGATGCTGCAACAGCAGGCCTGGGAAGGGAGAGAAGAGAGCTCCCTTGGAATTGCCATCCCTCCTGGCTGGGAGGAGGGGGGAACAGAGGGAGGAGAGAGACACAGACAGACAGACAGACAGACACATGAACGTCCCCCGAACTTGCCCTCCTGCCAGGCCTGAGAGGGCGTGAAGAGCCTCCAGAGCGGAAGCAGAAGCAGATGTGGAGTGGGGAGCAAGGCGGGTGAAGAACTGTGGTGTGGAGGCATTGATGGGCAGGCTGAGTCACAACATTAATTGTTATGAGGCTGCAATGACCAAAAATCCAATTTCTCATTTGTTGTCCCACACGCTCTAGGGGTGAGTGAGTTCAAAACTCAGGAAACATCTTTAAAAATCACCATTTTGGGGCCAATCTCATGATACTTCTATAAGTCTGACTTGTGATTTTTTTTTAAAAAAAACTTTTGGGGTTGGCAATGCTGCAAACATTTTCCTCCACTCCCTAATTGCAAAATATAATCAAATGTCATTAATGAACAGAGGGAATTCCTGGCACACTTGGCTATTGCCACTCACCTTGTTTCTGATGTTCACATCAGCGTTCCATTTCAAGAGGTAACTGACTATTCTGTTATGGCCCTGTCTGCATGCACAGATTAGGGGGGTGTCTCCACCCAAGCTGTCTTGAATGTTCAAATAATTGCTATCCTCTTCCAGCAGCAGTTGAACTTGATTGAAGTCATTATCATAAGCTGCCTGGCAAATGGGCTGAGGAAAGGAGGGGAGGAAATGTTAGTGACCCAGGCATTATAGGCCTGAGCCTAGGAGGAGCCAAGTACTTCCCACTAGGGAAAGTGAGAGTCCTGCTAGCTCCAACTGAAGCAGATGTGAGGTCCCTCAATTCCCACCTTCTGGGAAATGCTTGGCACCTCACAGGCTCAGGCACTGTGAAAAGAGAGAAAGATTAAGGTCTAACTCAGAGGTGGGCAAACTGTGGCCTGCGAGCCACATCCGGCCCATGGGACGGTCCTACCTGACCCTTGAGCTCCTGGCTGGAGAGGCTAGCCCAGGCCACTCCCTCGCAGCCTCCAGGGGTGTCGGCCCTCCATAGAGTTTCAGAATCCCGAAGTGGTCCTCAGGCCAAAAGGTCTGACCTTCCCTGCTCTAACTGATAAAAAAGTGAGTGTAGATGCTAAAATACATGCGGCATGGCCTTGAACCTTATGTAGGAAGAGTTGGGGAAACCTGCACACAAAAATTCAGAAAGAGAACTCAGCTAGTTCAACTCTCCTAGAATGGAAAGCATGAAGATTCCCGTGGGCTGCAAAGGGAGTTGGCTCACACCCTCTCACCTCCAGTGTAGATGCGTATCAGCAGGAGGTCAGGATTTCAAAGAGTAGGAAATAATGTATAATATTGCAAATCAACACTGTCAACTCTTGCATCAGGAAAAAAGGGTTAAAATTCCTCAACAGGCCCTATAATACAATTGCTTATTTAAGTGTGTGTATATGTACACACACACACACTGCAACTACCATGCTTTTTTAGCATCTTGAAGGACATTAGGTCATTTTATGAGCTCATTTAAGCTGCTAGCCTTCCAGGAGATCAAGTGAGGTTAGCTCAAATGGTTTCTCTAATTTTGGCTGATTCTTTGGGAGTATGTTGGTGATCTCCTTCTTACCCAGGAGTGAGAATAGAAAGAAAGATGAAAAGGGGTGGTTAATTTCTAAGGGCTGATCTACATTTAGAACTTAGGTTGGCATAATTATGGCATTCTGGGTGTGAAAATACACACTTATATGAGCGCTGTAGCTGCACCAACCTAATCCCTGACCCAGTGTAGCTGCAGCTATGTTGGTGTAAGAATGCTTTCATCCACTTGGGTACTGTCATGCAGGGGGCTGGCGTTCCTGAAGCAACAGAAAAACCCCTTTCACCACTGTAGGCTGAGTCCACGCTACGTAAGTTCTGTATTGCAGACATGGACTAACTTGATAGTGCTTTAGGCTATACAGGAATTCAGATGGATGTTGCAGTGATAGGTACATTCCTCCAGATGGTGCCAGGAGATAAATCGCAGTGCGAATATGCCTATTCCATGTAAAGCTCTAATAGACCAGGAGAGGAATACTTCAGGTTTGAGAGTGGTAGCCGTGTTAGTCTGTATCAGAAAAAACAACAAGGAGTACTTGTGGCACCTTAGAGACTAACAAATTTATTTTGTCATAAGCTTTTGTGGGCTCAAATGTACTTCATCAGATGCATGGAGTGGAAAATACAGTAGGAAGATACACAGAGTACATGAAAGATGAGTGTTGCCGTACCAATTCTAATGAGACAATTCAATAAAGTGGGCTACTATCAGCAAGAAGAAAAATTACTTTTGTAGTGGTAATCAGAATGGCCCATCTCAAACAGTTGATTAGAAGGTGTGAGTAACAGTATGGGGGAAAAATTAGCATGGAGAAATAGTTTTTAGATTGTGTAATGACCCATCCATTCCCAGTCTTTATTCAGGACTAATTTGATGGTGTCCAGTTTGAAAATTAATTCAAGTTCTGCAGTTTCTCTTTGGAGTCTGTTTCTTTTTTGTTTGTTTGTTTTTAAGAATTGCCACTTTTAAATCTGTTATTGAGTGTCCAGGGAGGTCAAAGTGTTCTCCGACTGGTTTTTGAATGTTATAATTCTTGACGTCTGATTTGTATCCATTTATTCTTTTGCATAGAAACTGTCTGGTTTGGCCAATGTGCATGGCAGAGGGGCATTGTTGGCTATGCTGTAATAAACCAAGCTATTAATTGCTGTACATGTAGCTGGAAGGTGATGCTCCACGCAGAACTGAAAACTACTGTTGTAATTCAGCAATTCCTAAATTCTCCTTTTTTTGGTTTTGCTTCTCTTTAGGTCAGAAGCACCTTTTGTTTCTCTGGGTTTTTTTTGTTGTTGTTTTTTTTTTTTTTAATAGACTACTTTAGCCATGCGAAGAACCTACTGACTTCATTGGAGTTAATTACCATAGTAAACACTAAGAACTCAATCCTGAAAAATGCTGTACCCTAATCCAGTAACACGTAAACAGGTGCTTACTTTCACATACAGAGAGTAATCCCATTGATCAGAACTGTTGAGTAAGAAGGTGCAGTTTTTACATAGTAACTTTTCAGAACAGAGCCAGACTTTAGGTTAAAATAGAAACTTTTTAAAAAGAAAACAAGAAAGGGTCACTTCATTTCTGTAAATATTGGACAAGAAGCTTAAATATAAGTATTTTTTCTGCAGAAGTTTTCAGCATCAGCAGATCAAGGGACGTGATCATTCCCCTCTATTCGGCATTGGTGAGGCCTCATCCAGATTACTGTGTCCAGTTTTGGGCCCCACACTATAAGAAGATGTGGATAAATTGGAAAGAGTCCAGCAGAGGGTAACCAAAATGATTAGGGGGCTAGAGCACATGATTTATGAGGCAAGGCTGAGGGAACAGGGATTGTTTATTTTGCTGAGGAGAAGAATGAGTGAGGACTTAATAGCTGCTTTCAACTACCTAAAAGGGGGTTCCAAAGAGGATGGATCTAGATGGTTCGCAATGGTACCAGATTAGGGCCGGCTCCAGGCACCAGCCGAGGAAGGACGTGCCTGGGGCAGCACATTGTAAGGGGCGGCATTCCAGTAAATCTTGGGGCAGCAGTTCAGGTGCCTTTTTTCTTTTTTTTTTGCTTGGGGCGGCAAAAAAGGTAGAGTCGGCCCTGACCAGATGACAGAACAAGGAGTAATGGTCTCAAGTTGCAGTGGGGAAGGTTTAGGTTGGATATTAGGAAAAACTTTTTCACTAGGAGGGTCGTGAAGCACTGGAATGAGTTATCTAGGGAGGTGGTGGAATCTCCTTCCTTAGAGGTTTTTAAGGTCAGGCTTGACAAAGCCCTGGCTGGGATGATTTAGTTGGGAATTGGTCCTGCTTTGAGCAGGGGGTTGGACTAGATGGCTTCCCAAGGTCCCTTCCAACCCTGATAGTCTATTATTTTAATACAATTTCTTGTCAGGATGTATTGAACCTTTTTCTTTTAGCAATCCCATACAATGAATAGACCTGAATGCTGGTATTGAAATGGTATTATGTCAAAGTGCACTAGGGAACTTTCAGTGTCTAATGGAACAATTAGTATGCAACACATTAGCATGCTTCAGAAATCATATGCCTGCAGCATGCATTGGCGCTCTGTGTAGACTTGCCCTGAGAGTACCACATCTTTGTAGTCCAGAAAAGAGAAGGTCTTAGGTAGGCATCTTCCCAACATCCTTAAGCGCTAAGACTTGTGTAGAAAAGTCATTTAGTTTCTCAACGTCTTTGTCTTCCTTAACTGCTCCCATTATTCAATTGATCCAGTGGACCTAGAAGTTCTGTCACAACCTTCTTCTTTCTGATATAATTAAAGAATCTCATTTTTGTTTTTACCCCTTTTGCTGCCTGCTCTTCAAAGTCCATTTAGGCCCTTCTAATTTCCTTACTAATATTGCCTGCTCTAGTTTGTGCTACTGTTTATTGCCTTCATTAGGGGCAGATTTCCAAATTTAGAAAGATTTCAGTTTGTCTTGAATAGCCTTTTGAACCTTGGCATTTATCCATAATATTTATTCCTTGCCTGCCCTGTTCCTTTTTTGTTCAGCAGCTTAACGTGCCTTCTAAGGTTCTATTGTTCTCGTAAGCAGCATCCATGCCACCTCTAGGGATTTTATTTCCTTTATTTTTAACTTTATGGTTTCTTTGACTGACATTCTCCTTCCTTCTAGTGAAATCTTCCTTTCTAAAGTTGTCACTTTTTGGTACTCTACCTCCTCTTAGATGCTAAACCTAATTGTGTTGTGCCCATTATTATTTAGGGGCTTAACTACTGTCACTACTTGAATTAATTCCTGTGTGTTGTTTAAGACTTGATCAAGGCTACACTTTCCTCTTGAATGTTCAAGAGCTAGCTGTCCTAAAAAAAATCATCACTTATCATAGAGAAATTGTTTTGCAGACACTGTCCTATTGTGCCATTTGACTAGTTTAAAACTGGGTGGTTGAAGTCCCTCATTTAGAAGAGGACAAATTTGATAAAAGTGACAAATAATGTATGACTGGGTGTAGCAGAGTGACCACCCCGCTCCTGCCCTGAGGGGGTTAAAAGCAACCCTGCAGAGGTTGTGGCTAAAGAAAAGTAGCCCAGCAGAGCGAAGGCAGCTGAGGGTGGGGCAGCCACAGCTGTGGCTGGGGCTATTAGGGCCCAGCTGGCCTGTATAAAAAGTTTGGGGGCCAGGAGCTCAGGAGGAGTCTCTCCTCAGCCTTGGAGGGAGTGGGGCCTGGCTTCCTGAGCACAGGGTTCTTGGCGTGAAGCAGAGCTGGGGAACTCCAGGCTGGCAACTCCCCAGGCTGCAGGGCCTGGTCCTATGCCCACAAAGGTACAGGGTGGTAGAGTCAGGCCAGCAGGTTCCTTGCCTATGATGACCGGTTGTTACACTGCAGTCGGCCCCAGAGTGTGGGGGTTTGGTGATAACTGACAGTAGCTTAGCCTGAGACAAGGTGGGGCTCAGGGTTGAGGGTTTTCCAGAGTGGAGAGACCCACAGGCAGAGTGTCAGGGGGCAGCACCCCCAGGTAAAGGGCACCAGGGTCCAGGGAGGGACATGGGGCCAGTGGAGAGCAAGACACTGGCCTGCAGAGGGTGCTCTGGCTGCAAAACAGCTAATTCCTGGATAGCCAGCAGGAGGCACTGCAGGAGCAAGTCGTGGTGCCGCTACACTGAGATTTAAACCCAAAAAAGGGGCTGGCTGGGTTAGAGTGCAGGCTCTGAGGGTCAGGACACGTTCCTAGTACTCTTGCTTAACAATGTTGCTACATAAAACACTTTAGGCTTATTTAAGGTTCACTTCTATTTTGTCTTGGCTCTTGCAAATTTCAGATATGGCTGTTTATAGAGAAAAGATGGAGACTGCCCTAAATAAGGTGAACACCACAAGGAAGTAATTTCCCTCAAGTAGAGAGGTTTGTGCTGTGACAGATATGACAATATCCTGAACAAATCTTATGGCATCAAGATTAGCATTACTGAAGTAAATTCAATGGTTTTGGGATTCACTGTATTAAAATGGCAATTATTTGTGTGATTGTGAAAATGTATGTAATGCCAAGTATGCTAACTCTGGTTATCAGTCATCTGAAGCCACCCCTAGAGAGGATTCTATATACTAGTTCAAACTGGATTTTCCAGGGACCAGCAGACAAAAGATTTGTGCATCATTAGCTGGGTTTTAAACAGCTTCAGGGCTCTCTTCCTGATCCAGCAAATGGACAGGACCTCTGGTCCAAGGAAGGTCCCAGTTGTTAGGGAAGGGTTGGCGAGATTGACCTTACTGAGGCCCCATAAGACACTGTTCTTCTTCTGAACAAAAGCTGCGATGAACTTGAAACCACTTATGTGAGATTTTGAATCTCCTGTCACAGCCCATGTTAGTGTTGAGGTAATCGCTGGTAAGCTTATTTGCTTTGTTTGTTTTTTATTTGTAATGCTTTTACCTTAAGAATAAAATAGGATTGCACAGGAAGTGGTATGTGGTAACATGCAGTTATATTTAATGCTTTGAAGAAAATCTCTTGCTGAGAACACAGTGAAGGCAGGGAACTGTTCAGCCTGGAGATATCCCAGTCAGATGGGGGAGATGCACGACTCCAAGAGAGGTGACAGCCAGGGAGCCTTCTCAGAAATTGCAAGTGACTAATTTTAAGGTTGTATCTTGTCCTCCATTAACAGAAAAAAATATCGAAAAGTAGGGAAAACTGCAAATTGTTCAAGACTAATAACAGTTAACAGCAGGTATTAGAGCCTTAAAGGAATAGCTAGGGACTTAGCAGACAGTTTCATCCTCTTATATCTAGAAGAGTGCTCTGCTTTAGGGTTGAGGCACACTAGTTGAACAACGTGATGGACCTTGTATTACTGTTGCTCTCAAGGAGTGACTTCAGTCTCCTGGGTTGTTGGTATGATGACTCTTGGCAGTACTAAATTAAGATGAACCTATACAGGCACAAGGCCACGATCATCGCCCTGAGAGAATGCCTGTCTGTCTTGCAAAGAAGAGCAGTGACTAATGTTGGGGATAATTTTCAGGAAGCTTTAGAAAAATTCCACTGATCTCCATGACCAGAGTTCTGAGTTGTGGGTTCAGGTCAGAATTCAAAAGACAACTGACTGATCGAAAGAGGAACTACTAGCCACTTTGGTGACAATGGAAAAGGAAGCAACCCAGAAGAACATGGCCCAGAAGGTAATCAGCAAGATGGAATCTTAGGTCACTGAATTTCAGAGAGACTTGGGGCCAGATTCACAAAAACGTAAACATGGTGGCACTTGGTATTGCCATGCCTAACTTCTAGGGACCTGCAAATATCACTGGGATTTACAAAGCCCGGGTTAGGTTCCCTATACAGTGAATGGGGAGATACAAACACCTCATAATGGGATTCACAGAAGCCAGCACACTATATAGCTTGCCTAAGCTAGCCAGAGGTGGGCTAAGCCCATGCCTCCCTCAACTTGGGAATCTCACTGGCAAACTCTGTCTTGATGTTGAGTACCTACACCGTTTTAACAAGAAGCAAGAAAGGGGGCTCCTCCCTCATAACTTTTAGCCCAGTGGTTAGGATTGTGATACTCCTCCCAGCTATACTGTGTAAAATTGTCTATAGGGGCCTGATTCAGTAGACCAGATCTGAGCATGCATACTGTATTGGGTCCTATGGGCAATTTTGGCAAAGGAATGCCTGCCTGTCTCCTCCCCCTGCCCCAGTTTGTGTATCATTCTGGGCTTAAGCATCCAGGTGCCTGGTGTAGGGCTTCAGTGCACATGATCAGAGGCAGAAATATAAGCACCCAGGGAATTTTCACTTCAAACATTTACTTACTGAGTTTAGAGGCCTGCAGCATTTGGGAGCATCTGAGAAGGGGTTTTGTGAATATCAGTTGGACCTGATTATGGGATTTAGGCCTAAAGTGGCAGTTAGTTTCTTAAATTATTTTGTGAGTATAGCCCTTGGAGTCTGGCTACGAACAAACCAGAAACCCAGAAGCAGGAGCAGAGGGGGTGAGCTGGAGATACTGAAAATATCCACTAGACTCCACTGTTGTACCACAGGAGCTCAGACCAAAGAAGGATCTGAAGAAGACCCTGGAGAATGAGGCAGAGGCATTTACAAGCTGAAACCCTGTGAAGGAGTTGGGTTGTACTTCAGACAATCCCTCTCTCCCCCTCCTTAAGAGAGGTGTCCCTGAGCTCTCCTTCTTGGAGTTGAAGCTGTATTTTAGGCCAGTTTACAGCCTCAGCCAGTTCCCCTCCAGATGGCCCTTTTTCCCCCCAATCAGTGCTTTCACCCTCATCTTAGGAGGGTTCAGCAGGCAGATCATCTTCTGAGGGAAGCGACAGAACATATAGAAGTCCTCCCAGAGCTTGTCCCAATTGGCTGGGAGAGAGGGGAACCCTGCCCACCCCCGACTCTACAAGGCTCCTAGTCTCAGGCCCTTAAAGAAGCAGTAGCCTGGATTTTCTCCAAGTCTTAAGTAGTCCTCTGGGACCATAGTCCTCTCTCCCAACATCTACTTCTGCCTTTTCTAGGTCTTCATCCACTCTAAAAAGTCCCAGAACTTAAAGGGGGACACAACAGAACTGATGTTGACTTACCCTTGTATCTAAGAGAGGCAAGAAAGGAGACAGTGCTTCTCTCTACAATAGCAGAAGTCCTTACACAAGGACGTGGTATTTGATCCAGATGCATGTTTGGGATGGATGCCTGTGTGTGGTTGTGGGGAATGGGCCACGCTGTAGAATGCTGCCTGCCCTTGATTCTATGGGGTCTGCAGTGACTTATAGAACTTCCTTTTTGTTGTGGAAACCTGTAAGGATAGTGCAGAGGCAGACAATGGTCATCACAGATCCTACCACAGTAACAGAAATAATCTAAAAAGGGGAGCATGGATCCTCAAGAGTTTTATCCAAAGGCCACTGAAGTCAGCGGGAGTCCTTCCATGGACTTACTGGGTATTACATCAAGCTCTCAACAAACTGAACTTCTCTAATCAAAATACTGATGTCAGTAGGACAGATTTTGCTCATCAGTCTTAAAGCATTTGGTTAGATCAGAATGTGGTGGTCGTGGAGCTGATCTCTAACTTATGAATACTGGATTTTGATCTAGTTATTGAGATGTTTACTGCATGAATGTATCAGCTTAGTCTAATATGGTGCTGTCAGGTAAAAACAAGCAGGAAGCAAAAAAAAATGGCTGTAGATAAGCCACCCCTCAGCAAACACTTGGGGGTTGTTCTGAGACTATACCATAACTATAAGCAGGCCTGAAACTACAGTCCTTTAGATCTCCTCATATCAGTTTAAAAATGGACTGCCTCTGAAAGGAGGAGGTAGTTGCTGGACAACTGTTCTGGCAACCCATATGTGTGCACATACCTTCCAGGGGTGTCTGAAGAAGGCTACTCCTGCACAGGTTACCATCAAGGGTAAGAACAATGCACCTGTGGACATGTTTGTTTTAATTCTCTCCCCTCCCCCCCCCCTTATTCTCGGTTCCTACTGTGATCAATAAGTACACTGATTTAAGAAGGTTGATCTGATGACTGTATATACCACTAGTCATGGACTCCTGAAGGGAAAAGTCACAGGTGCTGAGCTCAGTTGGACTTGCTGGGTAAGCACAATTGATGCACAAGCTGCTGTATGCCAGAGTTCCATCTAAGAGTGAGAGAACCTGAGACTACTTCCCCTGGGCTGGAAAGGGCATGAGGCCTGAAAGGGCAAGTCACCTATACTCAGGGAGGGGACAGAGGTATAGCTAGTCTTGTAACTGTGACCCAGAGTACAGATAACTACAGTCTCTCAAAATTGCATAGGATTTGTAAGAGTATTTCATTAATTTCCATTTGCTCTTATAAAATGGAGTCACTTCCCACAAAGCATAGATACTCTGTTACATTAACTTATGGCTTGAAATCTAACTCAAGTTCATACACCAATTCTACAAATTAGATGTGAATCAATGTTGAGAATTATTGTTTTATTTTTCAATTATTCACACCATTTCTGCAATCTCTGAAAAATCTGGCAGCATCCCAACTGTCCAGAAACTATAACTTGTCACTCATTTATAACACTGTTCATTTATAGTAGTCATATAGGAGCCCTACTTTGCAAAGAAAATTACTCCTTAAAAACACATTCTACTGGAAAAATGACTAATGAATTTAGTGTTTACTAAAAAGTATGAAAGATGTTGACAATAATTACACTGACAATGCTCTAATTAAACATCTTAAACTTTCAGTTTTTGATTTAAAAAGTCAGAGAAAGTTCGGTCAGAGTAGTAAAGACTTTAAAAGGAAGTTGTAAATGTCTGTCTACGCCTTTTGAAGTAGAATGAAGTCCAACCAGTTAGTTGGCTTATGAACACGTGGGACTGAAGTATATATAAATTAGTGCCGCATTCCCTTTCATTTGAAATACAGCTTCACTTTTTAAAATGAAAACTTTATTGCTTTTCCATATGTAAATGTAGTTTTTGAGGCATGTACATTCTATGCTATATCCAGCAGGAGAAACCAATCCACTGTAATCAAAATTTAGGGAGCAAACGAAAGATTTAGCTCCTTGTTAGAAATTACGGAAAGCGTTTGCTACCCACCTACCCTGCTGTCTCCCCATTACTGATGCTAAGGTGTGGGTGGAAGTGAGGAGAGAACTCTTCTCTTCAGGAAAGAGAAAAGGCCTCTAGATTTGGCCTTTAAGGCAATAGTTTACCAACTGTGTTAAAACTAAGGCAAAGTGGCCACTCAGTCGCATTTCCTAACATGTCAAACAGAGCCCCAAACTGCTTTGCTCTAAATGCAGAGCTGTAGCATACTCTAACTTCGCTAACACCGTCTTTGAAAATGAAACAATCCATGAAATATATTTGTACAAAAAGTACCACATGTAAAGTATTATACTTTAGGCAAGATGGGGTTTTCAATTCCTAATATGAGCATGTCAAGGAAATTACACACACACACACACACACCTTCTACAGTTTCACATGCCACATACCTCTGAATAAAGTATCCCCATGTCTGTTCTTTGGAGTTTGCCTGAAGTCCTTTGTAGCTCACTTGACCAGCAGATTTTCTTGACTTTCAGTTGCTCTTGAGATTGTTTAAAGTTGATTAAATTTTAATTTCAAGAGTCCTTTAGCGGAATGATTTGAGCCATGAACAATGCAGGCATCTGATCCTTTCCAAAGCTACACTTGTAAGTGCTTTCCTAATCAGGGAGCAAGAAATGACGCCGTTTTCAAAAGCCCAACCCAGTGATGTAAACATGAGAGTGTGAGTTTACTGCAAGGCTGACACAAGTAGTACAAGTTACAACAGCTAGAAGTATTTTGCAAATAGCAGGTTCCCTAAATTGAAAAGGCTAAACTAGCCACAAGGCAGAAGGCAAATTGCACAAGAAAATGAATGAAGAAATGTGAGACTTTTCAAACAAGAATTTATAGAACTAGGTGTGAGATTATCACCAAAATCGTAAAAAATGGGACCCTGGAACATAACAGCTGTGACTGCAGAAAGTGAGATTAAACTAGCAAGGGTGGTGTTAACATACCCATTGAAAGGGAAGTGCAGATTTGCTTTATCAGATAAATACACTTCCATTCGTACACAATCACAGAAATCAGAAACAATGAACCTAGCCTATCCACTGCTAAAATGGGATTTACCTGTAGTACATTTTTTTTTTTAGTTTAATCTACATTTCTAGTTTTAATATGGTCTAACTCCCCAAGCACCTATTCTGTCATCTGGTCTGGATGCTTCTAGGGAATATAGTGATCACTGTTACATCATGCTGAACACTGTATAGGTGACAGTCAACTCTTGGCTCAGTGAAGCATTTTATTATTGCCTAACTTGTACATTAAAAAAAATTTCCTAAGTGAAAGAATTATTGAAATGTTTGTCCTCTTTGTAAAATCTTTGCATTTGTTCATGCTAATGTCCATAAGGAAACAACTCCAGCAATAGCTCAATTCATGATTAATTACACTTGGCAAAAAAAAAATCTTCACATCTAGAATATGTCCCATTTCAATCATTTTGGATACGAAGTCTACTTCTTAGCACCATCTGGGCCCCATCTTGTAAAAACTTATGGGAGCAACTTGACACACAAGTAGTCCTGTTGACCACAATTGGACCATTCCTAATTGTGCAGTTACTCTTGTATTTGTTTGCAGGATTTTTTTTATATCCCCTAATCTTATGTGCTTACATTTTTAATATGAAACACAAGTTAGTATCAATACAAAACAATTTGTTTTTCTGAATCATCCCTTTATATTTTTAACATGAATAAAACACTGTGACACACCTAGTACAGAACATGTGTGGTATTCCAGACAAAGATTTCTAGGAGAAAAAGTGAGAAAAGCAAAATCCTTTGTTGTCCAGTGCAGTATAAATTCAAACTGCAATACAAAAAGTGATGCTGATGACTCCAGTAGTGACTAGAGATGACACTAGGTGCACACATTCAACAAAGGCTGGAACATGTCTTCAGGTTGTGGTACAATAACTATCACTTATAGAGCATCATCAGCGTATGTAGTGCTTCGCAATAACTAGGGAAGGCAAAGAATCTGCCCTGGGAAACTTACAATAAAATGATCACTGTTCTTCACAGTTACCAGGTTCTTCGTGATTTAGGTATCCCGTATCTCTGCAATCTATTCTATATTTCCAGGCATGAAATTTAGCCATTGATCAGCTACAGTGATTTTTTTTTGGGTTTTTTTGTGCAGGTACAAGGAAAACTGAAAAATTATATCTACCCTTCTATATGCCCAGGACAACATGAAACACTCACCTAATCCACAAACAGTGCTTCTCTGTGCCTTTTGCCTACATTGGATGCTACCATCTTCCAGTTCTTGGACCAGTTCTCCCCTTCAGTGCAAGGTATAGATGAATATATGAACCCATGAGATTAATATGAATTACCATTTATTGTAAAAGCTTAAAATAACTAATGTTTCCTTGAGAGAATTCCTTCTCTTTTGCTATATGGGACTGTGCTTCACCCTTTTTATATACTGCTATAAATCTTTAGGAGGAATGACACACACTGTAGGTGTTAATATATGAGGGGGCAAGAAAATGGGGTGGAGCTGTAGGATGACCGTGAGTGTTCAAGTTTCACTAACCACATCTATATCTGGCTGTGTAAACATTTCGTTTCTTGACCTTCAGACAGTGAACAATACCCACCTTTCTCTAAATTATGCAATGTAACAGATTGTTCCACTGCCAAAGAGCTTGCGATCAAGCTCCTATGACTTTTAACTCTGGGAAGGACTGTGTACCTGTGTGAGGTGCAAGGGCCCCCTTCACCAAATGTAAACTAGTCATTCTAAGCCTGTGTGGATCCAATCAGGCTTGCCATAACAATTAAGAAAATAAAAAATCAGGCCCACCTCTATGATCAACTATTAAATGGCCGAGGTAAGATAACTGCTTTAAAATTTAACCCTCCCATAGCTTAAAAGAATTGGCTGGGGAGATGTCTCAGAGCCATTAATGTTCATTTTTAACAAATTTTAGATTACTGGGAAAGCTCCAGAGGACTGGGGAAAAAAGCAAATGTTGTACTAATGTTTAAAAAGGATGACCCAGGCCAGTTAGTCTGCCATCAGTCCTGGGCAAATTCATGGAAAGGTTGATATAAAATGCAATCGGTAAAATATTATTCTAATCAACATGGCTTCATGGAAAGAAGGTCTTCTCTCACAAACTTCATCTTTTTTTTTAATGAAATGACAAGTTTAATTGGTCAAATATAATTGTGTTGATATACACAGCCTTCTGTAAGGTATTTGACTTAATGCATGACATTTGGATTAAAAAATTAGCACTATGCAATCAGATGTTTCTCGTGAGGTTTTGCTGGGGTCTGTATTTGGAAAAATGTTATTCAATTTCTTTACCAATGATCTAGAAGAAAATACGAATCCATCTCTAGTTAAATTTGCAGAGGACACAAATTAGCCGAATGTTGAATAACAATAAATCAGTTTTCAAACAACATACATGTTTTAACACAATCAACTGCAAAATAATGCATCTAAGAGCAAAAGCTGAGATCCTCAAAGGTATTTGATATTGAAATCAAAGGAAGTTAGGAGGAAACTAAACCTTTTGATCTGGGCCAAGAATGTAGGTCAGATTCTATCCTGAATGCTGAAAAGCAGTAACTCTGAAAAAGACACAATGGTCATGGTGGATAACTACCTGAACATGTATCCAAGGAGTAGCCCTGTTAGTCTGGATCTGCAAAAGCAACAATGTCCTGTGGCACCTTACAGACCAACAGATGTATTAGAGCATAAGCTTTCGTGGGTGAATACCCACTTCGTCAGATGCACCACATAAAGTCCCAGTTCAATGTGGTGGCTAACGGAACTAAAGTAATCTTTGGATATATAAAGAGAGGAATATAGAGTAGAAGTAAGGAGTTAGTATTATCTCTGCATACACCATTATTGAGATCATTACTGGAATATTGTGTTCAATTCTAGTGTCCAAACTCTAAACAGGATGCTGAAAAATTACAAGGAGAAAGCTGAAAATAATTTGCAGTCCAGAAAACTTGCCTTTATAATAGACTAAACTTCAGTCTATTTACTTTATCCAACTTATTCAGCGATAGGTTGATCATGGTCCATAAGATCTGGCATGGGAAGTCTTGATGATAGACAGCCTTTTAATCTAGGAAACAAAGGCGTATAAATGACAGAAACTGAAGATGACAAATTCATATGGGAAATATGGTGCAGTTTTTTAACTGAGAGTAATTAACCACTGAAAAATTTATCTAGGGATGTGACGTATTCTTCATTACTTGAAGTTTTGAAATCAAAATTAGATGTCTTTCTAAAAGATATGATATAGCTGAGCTAGAAGACAGGCTTGATGCAGAAATGACTTGATGAAATTTTGTGGCATGTGTTATACAGGAGTCAGGAGATAAGACTAGAGAACCATAATGGTCCCTTCTGACCTTAAAAATCTAAGAAAACGGCTACTGTCCTGCACCAGTCATTTCCAGATTGCAGAAGTCTTCAGTAACTTCTCAGAAGGAAAACAACCATAGTGGTTGGGGCCAGGAGAGGAAGTGGGGACTTTTTACTTCAATTAGTTCAGTGTTTAGTTTTCAGATCCTAATAAAAACTGTGGATGTTGTCTCCAAATTGAGCTGATAACAGTTCTGTTGTCTTTAGTATTTCTGTTTCAACTTCAAGTCGTTGGCTCTGCTTACCTGGTCCTTTGGCTAATTATCTTCTTGAACAGAAATGAACAGCACCACCTGGTGTGCAGTTTGGGAATACAGATGAGATAATTTGTCATTTTTAAGGCTGAGGCAGTTTTACAAAGCGGCGTGTGTACATTATGAAGTATGAATGGAAAGCTTATAAAAGATTCACTGAGCAGGCATGTCAAGTTAGTAAAGGATGCAAGAAGCCAAAATTGTGTTTTGAATGTAGAACCTGTTTAAACACATAGAATCATAGAATATCAGAGTTGGAAGCGACTTCAGGAGGTCATACCAATCCCTTACCTAAAGCAGAATCAATTCCCAACTAAATCATCCTAGCCAGGGCTTTGTCAAGCCTGACTTTAAAAACCTCTAACGAAGATTCCTTCCTTCCTATTTCAGTGCTTCACCACCCTCCTAGTGAAAAAGAAAACCTAAACTTTCCCCACTGCAACTTGAGGCCATTACTTCTTGTTCTGTTATCTGGTACCACTGAGAACAGTCTAGATCCATCCTTGTTGGAACCCCCTTTCAGGTAGTTGAAGGCAGCTATCAAATCCTCCCTCATTCTTCTGTTCTGCAGACTAAATTCCTGTTCTCTCAGCCTCTCCTCATAAGTCATGTACTCCAGCTGCCTAATCATTTTTGTTGCCCTTCGTTGGACTCATTCCAATTTTTCCACATACCTGTTAAAGGCAATAACCTGCAAAAAAATACAAATTTTATGGTGATCTATATATCAGGTTTCAGCTGTAAATACTTAACTTTTAAAAAGGGGCTGTATGTTGAAGGAAATATGTTCAAATTGCTGAGGTCCAGCCTCACTTTTTGCATACACAATTTGTGGCCTCAGATTTAGTACTTGTACCTAAGACTGCCTAAACTGGGCTCTTAATCAGGAACTTAGAGGGGCAGAAACTCTGATTTTCAGGTACAAACTACCCACAAAAAAAAATAAGCTGGCTTTTTGAAAATGTGGCCACTTGATTACTTTTCAAGATTTTCAAAATACAATTGATACCCATAAAAAAATCAGTCTTTCAGATACATACACATTAGGAATTTCTTGCAAAAGTTTATCATTTGGTTACTATTCCTGAAACATCTACTTCCAAATTCATATCTTTAAACTTAGAGTTCTGTTTCCACTGTAGTTAATGGGAGCAGGACTGAAAGCCTAAATTCTCATAGTTTTAGTATTGCAATTAGTATAATTAAATAATATGCTCAGTGAATTTTTCATTATTCACTGAATACATTTGAAACTGGTAATTTTTTTGCTTATTTGCCTTGTTCTATAGTTAATCAAACAATGTATTGGACAAGTAATGGCAAAAGTCATTGACTATGTTATTTAATTACTGTTCATCATCTAATCAGTTCCAAATATACATTTTCACTTGTATAGTTCTTTCTATTCAGTTCTATAACCTATTTCTATAATTGTGCAATGTCTACTGTGGCTAAGGCCCAGATCCTCAAAGGTAGTTAGGTTAGGGTGCCCAGATAGCAAGTGTGAAAGATCAGGATGTGGGCGGGGGTAATAGGCTCATATGTAAGAAAAAGTCCCATATATTGGAAGTGTCCCTATAAAATCAGGACATCTGATCACCCTAAGTTAGGTGCCTAGCTCCCATTGTAATCAATTGGAATTAGGGGTTTAGGTACCTTTGAGGATTTGGGCCTAAATCAAAAGATGGACAAGTCTCACATGTCACATAAGACAGTATTCATTATCCAGTTTTCTTGCTGACAACCACATAAGGCAGCCTGGGTAGCTGTCAAAATGCAGAAAGCTAAACTATCAGACTTAGATTAGCAATGGTCATGTCAAGTAGATCAAGATGTTTTCTTTATTCTTCTACTCTGTCTAATGTGTTAGTATTTCCTCCAAATTATGTTCCATATAAAAATTTATGAAGATGGTATTAACATTGAATCAACTTTGATAACATTGAAATTAACAAGTATTAGAGAGAAAAAAAATGAACACACAAAGGAAAACAAAATCACAGCTCCTATATTTCTGCTCCATTGGAAGGATTCTTCCCAATTAAATATCAAAGTTTGGTTATCTGCCAAACTTCTGAGAGCCATATTTGAAATGGTATATGGTTTAAAAAAATAGATGGAATCCCATTAATTATTTTTTGAGAAAACATGGGTTAGAAATATACATACTACATAACACAATTATTTGTTGTAATTTATTGTTGTTCAGCTTATTCCTGTAGGTATATAACAATATATTCCTTTCCCCTTTTTAACTGCACTCCAAAAGGCCCAGTCCTGAAAATACTTACCCATGCTTTACTCATGGGAGTAGTCCCTTTGCTATCTCATGTGACTAAGTTACCCTGATATATGTTTAGAAGATTGGACTTTTGCTATGTAATTAAATGTACAATAACCACAGATGACAGTGTTATTCAGTCTGTTTTAAAAAAAAATTACAAGATTTTTTAACAGGCAAAGATGTCTGTCAAATCTCCAAAGGAAGGGCTATGCCAGATTTTGAACTCAAGAGACTTCCATAAGCAATGTGGCATATCCTGACTCAGCAGAAGGTCAGCATTAGTCTTTTCATAAGGGGGACACAAATTTCTCATACTCTGCAAAGCTGGATATCCCTGACTCTCAATTTTGCATAAGCATCTCTTAATTTACTATTGGAGAAATAAAGATAGGGGATTTTTCATACAATATATAGCTATGATCATGCAAGAGGATCTGTTCAAGCAGACCTTGACAATCCAGCTTCATTTGTCTCCAGCTGGATGTCCAAAAACTGAAGCACACAAAATCAGTGGCCACTTTTTAAGCTTTGGTTTAGAGTCTTTCTTACTCTAAATTGCATAATTTAAACAAAATCCCCTTTTGGCAATTTTTTTTCAGACTTTTGAAAGCTGATTTAAGGGAAGTGAGGATAACAGATAATAAGCACAGTATCAATATATTAATATAAGTAAATAACTGTGTATGCCACACTGATGTAGCTCATGACTGTGAATGCCAACCTAAAGGCAGACTGTCATGAAGGACGACAGACTCCAAACTGGTTTGATGTTCTATAATCAGATTTCACCAACCCAGAAACAAGCGTCAACTCCTAAAGCACGATAGCAGTCCTTCCATGGAGTTGCAGACAATCCCCTTGGGCCTTCCAGTCTATCTTGCCACCCAGGCAAGCTGGACTTGGTGATAGATGGTTGTTATACACCAAAAACCACAAAATATTCAGGTTGTTCCTCAATCATGGACTGAGAACTGGTTAAAAGACAGGGAACAAAGGGTAAGAATAAATGGTAAATTTTCAGAATGGAGAGGGGTAACTAGTGGTGTTCCCCAAGGGTCAGTCCTAGGACCAATCCTATTCAACTTATTCATCAGTGATTTGGAGGAAGGGGTAAACAGTGAGGTGGCAAAGTTTGCAGATGATACTAAACTGCTCGAAATAGTTAAGACCCAAGCAGACTGTGAAGAACTTCAAAAAGATCTCATGAAACTAAATGATTGGGCAACAAAATGGCAAGTGAAATTTAATGTGGATAAATGTAAAGTAATGCACTTTGGAAAAAATAACCCCAACTATACGTACAATATGATGGGGGCTAATTTAGTTACAGCTACTCAGGAAAACGATCTTGAAGTCATCATGGATAATTCTCTGAAGACGTCCACGCAGTGTACAGCGGCAGTCAAAAAAGCAAACAGGATGTTAGGAATCATTAAAAAAGGGATAGAGAATAAGACGGACAATATCTTATTGCCCTTATACAAATCCATGGTGCGCCCACATCTTGAATACTGTGTACAAGTGTGGTCTCCTCATCTCAAAAAAGATATACTGGCATTAGAAAAGGTTCAGAGAAGGGCAACTAAAATTATTAGGGTCCCATATGAGGAGAGATGAAAGAGGCTAGGACTTTTTAGCTTGGAAAAGAGGAGACTAAGGGGAGATATGATAGAGGTATATAAAATTATGAGTGGTGTGGAGAAAGTGAATAAGGAAAAGTTATTTACTTGTTCCTGTAATAGAAGAACTAGGGGCCACCCAATTAAATTAGTGGGCAGCAGGTTTAAAACAAATAAAAGGAAGTTCTTCTTCACAAGTGCACAGTTAACCTGTGGAACTTCCTGCCTGGAGAGGCTGTGAAGGCTAGGACTATAACAGGGTTTAAAAGAGAACTGGATAAATTCATGGAGGTTAAATCCATTAATGGCTATTAGCCAGGATGGGTAAGAAATGATGTCCCTGGCCTCTGTTTGTCAGAGGGGAGTGATGGATGGCAGGAGAGAGATCACTTGATCATTACCTGTTAGGTTCACTCACTCCAGGGCACCTGGCATTGGCCACTGTCGGTAGACAAGATACTGGGCTAGATGGACCTTTGGTCTGACCCAGTATGGCTTTTCTTACGTTCTTAATCCCACAAGACCAGTCATTCACCCAAGATCAATGTGTACCTTAAATCTCACAGCAAAAACACTTGCAGCTCATTCTAGTATTTGCAGGATCCTAAACTAAGGATTTATTAACTTAATGTTATTAAAAGGTTAAAGCAGGAAAACATACATACACAAATGTGTTCATCATTGGTGTCAAAAATGACAGAGTTGTAATAATCTATCCGTTTTGAATGCCCTTTAGGGCTAACCCAGGTTGATGTGGGGATCTCCACTTCTGTTTCCTAGTTCTGGTCCTGTGAGAATCAAACTTGCAAAAGATGAAAAATGTTCTTGTCAGCTATTTTTATTTCCTTCTTTCAGAATTCAAGCTGATGGGATGAGCCCTTTTGCACATAATTATTAATCTCTTCAATAGTGTGAGGGGACAATTAACAAAGTCTTTTTTATTGTGATGTCCTACAATGACCCATTTAGTGTTGTTGACCAGCCTTCTTGATGGACAGCCCTCCTGACTGGGTTCACAGTTTCAAGGCAAACATTTTTACAGTTATAAGGTAATATTTAAGTTTTGCTTTATAGCATGTGCTAAAGATACTATGAGAGATTAGTGCAAGTAGCAATTTATGAGCATTTCACAAAGTCTAAACACATGGTTATAAATCCAATACTCATCTTAACCATACTAACACATGTATGTTAGTGGAAAAGACTGGTTTTCAGCAATGAATTTGTCAGTGCTTGGCTGAGGCCAAAAGCCTTTGCAAGAGCTGGCACCTGATCAGCAAGCATCATAGTGTGCCTGGCTAAATTGTGTTCATCAATGCTATCTGACAGAGCTGTTTTCACTGGGATTCTGTGATGCATTTTGTATTTTTATCCTTCTTAGCAAGAAGGTAGACTTTCTCAGTCTGGTAGAAGATTAATAGGATTGGGCCCAGCTCATATGGGTCAATGAGACTTAAAGGCCCAGTGAGAGACTTAAAGGCAAGCTGCTTTATTGGACAAACAAGTCACAGAAAATGTGCTTCAAACTACGATTTTGCTCAACAGTTATGTATATGCAGTTCCACATCCCTGCCCATTGGCAGGATTTCCCATTTGTGCCCCAAGGCCATACAATCATAGAATATCAAGGTTGGAAGGGACCTCAGGAGGTCATCTAGTCCAAGCCCCTGCTCAAAGTAGGACCAGTCCCCAACTAAACCATCCCAGACAGGGCTTTGTGAAGCCTGACCTTAAAAACCTCTAAGGAAAGAGATTCTACCACCTCCCTCGGTAATCCATTCCAGTGCTTCACCACCCTCCTAGTGAAAAAAGTCAGAATACAATAGTCAGAGATGCTTCTGAGTAGCCTTCTGTATCTTCACTTCATTGTACCAGCACTGAAATCATCTTTCTTCTAGCCATGCTGCAAAGAGGGGACTCCTTTAGGTGATACTTTACTGATCTTCTCCAAGTTATACTTGAAGGCTTACCAGTGTCTTTATGCCATAGCCCCTATGGAAAATTCCTAGGGAATGTAGTAGGAAATGATATCCTTTCTACACATTTTTGAACCAGCTACTAGAATTTAGGAACATAGCCACTAGACCCTGTGTACCTACCTTAGGTACAAATATGGTTTCCCCCTTCACCATAGTAGCCAAGCATCTCACAATTTTTAATATTTACCCTCACTAAACTCCTGTTATTCCCACTTTTCCTCTGAGAAACAGAGAGACTAACTAATTTGTCCAAGATCATACCAGAAGTCTCCTCAATCCCAGGTTAGTGCCTAACCACTGGACTATCCTTCCTTTTTCTGACCTGTGTGGAAGGGCAGGCCATTGGAAAGAGGAAGGATGAATTTTATATTTTCTGTTTCACTTGAACTAAGAGCAACCAGCTACTGTAGTCACTTCGCTGTTATGTTGCTTCTTATTCCCCTGTTCTTCATCTGGATTTTATCTGTTTAAGCCCAGATCATACAACTGAATCCACACAGTCAGTAGGGCTCTGAGCAGGCACAAAAGTCCACTCATGGAGCCATTTGCAGGATCCAGGGTCTAAGGCCTGCAGACGGCCCAATCTCACAGATTTATACACGTGCTTAACTTTATGCACTGAATAGTCCCATTGACTTCAGTAGGTCTGTTCACAGTTTGGGGGAGGGGGAAGGAGAAACTCCCTTTTATGGGCACCCAGCCAACCAGTAGCTATAAAATTCCTCTTAATAGCTGGTCTCTAATTGCTCTACCTGTAAAGAGTTAAAAAGTCTGACTGCTATGCATAGGTAAAAGGAAGTGAGTGGGCACCTGGCCAAAAGAGCCAGTGGGAAGGCTAAAACTTTTTTAAAATTGAAACAAGACTCTCCTTTTTGTCTATCTGGTTCTCCCAGAGAGAGGCAAGCAGGGCAAGAGCTATGCTGTAAGAAGCTTGGGGTCAGGTATGAAAAAAATCATCAGTATGATTCCTAGAAACTACTCATTTAAAACTCTAGATATGTGAGTAGATCAGGAATTTCTAGGAAGATGCAATTAGGTTTATCTCTTTATTTCTTTATGGCTTGTGGGCTCCTCTGTGCTAACCCCAGGTGCTTATGTTTTGCTTCTAATCTTTAAATTCGACCTCAAAAGTTATTCTTCGTGCTTAATCCTTGTAGTTGCTCTTTTAAAATCTAGCAATAGCCTGAGTTTCCAGATGTATTTTCTCTTTATTAATAAAATTTACCTTTAAGAACAGAATTGGATTTTTGTGTCTTGAGAGGTTTGTGCACATGTTGCTTAATTAGCTAGTAGCAATGGCTGATTTCCTCTCCTGCCCCCCCACTCCTCCCCCACCCCCATTTCTCAGCTCTTTCCTGGGCAGCAGGTGAAAGGGCTTCAGGGTATCCCACAGGAAGGAATTCCCAAGTGTACTTTCCTGGGCTCTCAAAGGGGTTCTGCATGTGGGTTGTGGCAGCATCTACCAATGCAAGTTTAGAGAAAAGCTGTCACCTTGGGAGTTTAATACCAGCCTGGAGTGGCCAGTATTAATTTTTAGAAACCTTGCGGGCCCCCATCTTCTGCACTTAAAGTGCCAGACTGGGGAATTAGCTGTGACAACAGTACATAATGTTTTAAGCACACATGTAAATCTTTGCAGGATGAAGGCCTTAGACTGAAAACTCTACAGTCATCTGACACATCAGCTAAGCACTTTGCACATATTGGGCATTAGCTAAATAATAGTATCAATGTGATCTATAACTTGCTGTTTTACTGTTAGCACTACAGACATAGAGGGTTTCTAAGGACCATATACTTCCTAGTACAGTACATAAAAATGGCCATATTTGGTCAGACCAATCGTTGGTCTAGCCAAAGTGGCCATTGGCAGGTGATACAGAGGGAATGAACAGAACAAGCACTCAGTGAGTGATCTATCCTGTCATCCATGCCCAGCTTCTGGCAATCAGAGGCTAGAGACACTCAGATCTTGGCTAATTGCCACCTATCCTCCATAAACTTAGCTAGTTTTTTTTTAAAACCCCAGTATAGTTTTGGCCTTCACAATATCCCCTGGCAACAAGTTCTACAGGTTGACTGCACATTGTGTGAAGAACTTGCTTTTGTTTTAAATATGCTGTCAATTTCATTGGATGAACTCTGGTCCTTGTATTATGTGAATGAGTAAATAACATTTCCTTATTCACTTTCTCCAAACCAATCACAATTTTTATAGACCTCTATCATATCCTTAGTCATCTTTTTTTAAGATGAAAAGTCCAAGTCTCGTTAATCTCTCCTCATACGGAAGCTGTTCCCTACCCTTAATCATTTCTGTTGCCCTTGTCTGTACCTTTTCCAATTCTATATTTTGTGAGAGGGGGTGACCAGGACTGCTTGCAGTATTCAAGTTGTGAGTATACCACTGATTTACATAGTGGCATCATAATCTTTTCTGTTTTATCTATCCCGTTCCTACTGGTTCCTAACAGTTAGCTTTTTTGACTGCTGCTGCATATTGAGAAGTATATGCTAAGAGCGTAAACCAGGAGAGTCAAGATTGAAAATTGTGCTAGCGTTACTAGGATAGCACAGGACACCTGCACTTTATCACATACCCAATCTGTCTAATCTGGGTACTTATGATTTATCACCGGAGCAGAGCAAAGTTCCTTCCTTTCTCATACCTCTGAAGCTAATCTTCTTGCTTGCTGGTTTCATACACTGGTATGTTTATCTTCATTAAACTGCCTCCTGTGTGTTGCCTCTTCTCGTAACACATTTCTCAACATGCTATTTCTTTAGTTCATATATTATCCTTAATTTTTTACACATATTTTGCAGAAAAAACAAAGAACACACCAGTCCATGAATACATGTTATTAAATCTTTGGTTAATTGAATTAGCACAATGAACCCAAAGGAGGTGAATGGAATAGATGAAACACACCATATAGGGCCTGTCCCCTGCACCAGCCTGACTCTGGACCCGATCCTGCAAATACTCGCAAACCTGCATAGGTCTAATGAGGAGAGGTTCCCCCGCTCCTTGAACATCTCCTGGGCTCAGTTATTCACAGTGCAAGTGTCTGCGGGCTCTTAAGGCCCTTATCAGGTCAGGACGCTCCACACAAGGTTTGGTAGGATGCGGCCAGGGGCCGAGATGGGAACTCCATGGGAGGCGGGGGCTTTGCCTTGCCTCCTATCTGTCCCATGCCTAGCGCCCTGTGGGCATCGCCTACAGCCTCCCGCGGCGGGGCTAGCTAAGGTGACCAGATGTCCCAATTTTATAGGGACAGTCCTGATTTTGGGGTCTTTTTCTTATACAGGCTCCTATTACCCCCCAACCCCTGTCCTGATTTTTCATATATGCTGTCTGGTCACCCTAGGGCTAGCCCTGCCCTGTGCTTTAGCAGAGCCTCCCTCGCCCGGGTGCCCGGCTCTGGCTCCAGGCGGGAGGACGGTGCCCGGGTCTCCCAGCACCGGCGGCGGGGAGGAGGAGGCTGCTGTTCCTACCATGCTGCTTCCTGAGTGGCAGGGCGGGCTGCAGAGCTCCGCCTCCTCCCCGTGCCCGGGGCCGCGGCTCGGCTCACTGCGGCGGGCGCGCGTCGGTAGCCGCCGAACCGGCTTTGCTCTGCCGCAAGGGCCGGGGGTGCCGTGCCCCGCACCGCCTCGGGCGTGGGGCGGCCCGGCCCCGCTGCTGCCCAGGGCGAGGGGACGCCCCGCCTGCGCGCCCGGGGCGGGTGGGGGACGCAGGCGGCCGGGCAGGGCATCCCCCCGCACGGGGAGCCGGCTGCTGGCCGCGGGGAGCCGCCCGCCTGGGGCTCGGCCCCTCGCATCGCTTCTCGCTGCAACGCGCCTGCCGCTCGCAGCTCCCGTCCCGCCGCCGCCCCGCGGATGCGAGCTCCAGCAGCCTGCGCCGGGGGACCAGCCCGGCTTCCTGGTAAGAGCCTCCCTCCCCCCGCGCGCATCTGCCTCTCGCTCCTGCCGGCTGCAAGGAGGGTCCGGCCGGCCGCCCCTCCCCCGCTGCAGGGCGCAGATGCGCTCGGAGGAAACGAAACCTCCCGCCTCTGGGGGTGGCTGGTAAGGCGGGGAGGGTAAGACAGATCTCCCCCCGAAACGGTCAGGAGCTGTAGGGGACGGCATCCCCCCCACACACCATTTTCCTGGTGCGCCTGTTGTTGTTGGCTGCACGTGTCGTAGGCACATTGGGTAGCCAGGGGCACAGCCCCTGTCACAGGTGCTGGAGCCATGGGTGCGGCCGCACCCCCTGCCTTGAGGTGGTTTCCATTATATCCAGGGTTTACAGTTGGTTCAATGGCTCACGGCATCAGCACCCCCACTGTACACATTGTCCCAGCACCCCTCGCCTCCCTGGGCAGCCGCAGCCAGGAACGTCCCCGATCCATAAGCGGTGGTGGCCCGTTGTACCATAGGCAATTCAGGGTCGCCAGAGTGCCTTGAGTCGCAGCCCTGTGGCAGGGGCATTGGAACAGTGTGGGCGCTGCTTGAGAGCCATTGAACCCAACTGTAAACCCTGAATAATGGAAACCACCTCAAGCCAGGGGGAGAGGCAGCACCTCTGGGACCCCCAGTTCCAGCACCTATGCCCAGTGGGAAACAACAGCCATACCATGGCACTGATAGCATGCACCTGCAGGAACTCTGAATAGCATAACCCTTGGGCAGAAAAGGGGTCAACATCCATGTTAGCTCTTGATGTGCCAGGAGCATGGCTGAGACAGGGTCAGCTCTAACATGGGGTCATAACTTATGACACTACATTTTGCAGGGCTTGTAGTAGGAATGGGCCAAATTCTGCCCTCCAGTGTATATCTAGGAGCAAAGTTTGATGCAATATTCTTTAGTTTTTAAAAATATCATGGTAATAGATGTTTTTTAATTGCACACATTCTTAGGCCATATATATGGTCCAGGCACTACAGTGGCATAACTGCAAAGCTACTGCTATGCTGTTGTAGCATCATAGTGTAGATGCTTTTTGCATAGATGGAAGGGGTTTTTTATCAATGCAGATAATCCAGTTTTTCAGGAAGCAATAGCTACGTTGATGGAAGAATTCTTTAACCTAGCTTCATCTACACCGGATGTTAGGTTAGCTTAACTGTGGTACTCAGGAATGCAAATTTTTCATATCCCTGAGCAACATTGCTAGGTCAATCTAAATTTTAAGTGTAGACCAGGCCTTATATACACACTCAAGCAAAGAACAAGAGCATCATGATTATAGATTTTTTTACAATTGCACACTATTGATCACGCAAAGAACATTATGAGTTTGGAAAGTGGAAGAAGAGGGTAAAAAGAATGAAATAGGCGCAATATTTAATTGTAATGTCTGGAAATCTGGGACTTTTAAAGTATGCAGGTTCTTATACCATGGTTCGTCATCCTAGTACACGGTTGGCAAACTATGGCCCGCGGACTGGATCCAGCTGATCAGGGCTTTGGATCCAGCCCGCAGGACTGCCACATCCATGGCGCTGCGGGCCCCGCACCGCTGCTGGAAGTGACCAGCACCACACACACCCCCACCCCACCCTGCAGCTCCCATTGTCCAGGAACGGGGAACCGCAGCCAATGAGAGCTTGAGGGATAGTACCAGCAGGTGAGAGCTGCCTCCAACCCCCTGCCCTGAGCCCCCTGTCACACTCCAGCCCCCTGCTGCAACCCTCCTTTACCCCGACCCCCTGCCCTGAGCCCCCTGCTGTGCCCCGTACCCTCATTCATCCCAACCCCCTGCCCTGAGTTCCTTCCTGCACACTGCACTCCCACACACTGCACTCCATCCTGCACCTCAACCCAGCCCTACATTCATGGTCCTGCATACAATTTCCCCATCCAGATGTGGCCCTCAGGCCAAAAAGTTTGCCCACCCCTGTCCTAGAATTGAATCACGTTCCAATCTTGCATTAAGCAATGTGACTAACATCTGTCATGTGTGTGTTCTCTCATGCTCTCCTCAGAGAGAAAAGTGTGTAGTAGAGTGTTTTGTTTTGGAATTTTATTTAAATATATTTATTAAAGTGTTCATGTTGCTATGTATTTGTCACAGAAGGTCAAGCCAAAGAAATGTGCCTTGCACTTGAAATGGAAGGTTTATGATGGTTCTTATTTCTTGGGGGAGTTCATTCCAAAGTCTTGGGCTGGCCCCCAAGAAAGCTTTATCTCCTGCACACATGAGATTTACCCATTAATATGAGTTTCATTGTCTCAGTGGAGCACAGTTGTTGACCATGGCATGTATCAAGGGCAACGGAAGGTCCCTAAAAGCAAGGGGGGCACCGGCACCCGAACCGTCTCCCTAAGCCTCGATGTCACCCCTCCTTCCTGAGCATCTGTGCTGCCTCTTTCCTCGAGGCCCCACCCCCTGCTCTCTCCCCTTTGCCCCGTCGCTCGCCCTTATGGCTGATAAAAAGTGGGGGGCATAGCCTTCCCACTTTTAATAGTGATGGGGCCATGGCCCTTTGATTGCCCCTATTCCAGCACCTCTAGTATGCATCCTGGAGCTTACATGGGTCTTTTAGATATCCTGGGCCCAGGCCATGGAGCACTTGGACATAAAGGCTAAGACCGTGAACATGATTCAGTATTCTATGAGAAGTCCATATAGGGAATGGAGGACAGGTTTTAGCTTTTACAGTAGCCTATGTTGCTGAGTAGTGCAGGGCTGGTGCCCCATGGAAAAAAATTAGGGGGTGCTTAGCATCCGCTGGCAGCCAAGCTCCCCTCCCACACCCCCACCCGTGCCCACTGGTTGCCTTGCCAATCAACTCTTCTCCCTCCCTCCCAGCACCTCTCACATGCTGAAGATCAGCTGTTCTGCAGCGGGCAGGAGGCACTGGGAGGAGGAGTGGAGATGGGGTGTGCAGGAGGCAGGGAAGAGGTGAAGCAGGTGCGGGAAGTGGCAGGGAAAGAGGAAGGGGTGGAGTGGGGGCAGGAAGAGGTGGTGAGAGTGGGAGGTTGGAGGGTGGAGTGGGAGTGGGGTCTGTGGCTGAGCACCCCTGGGGAAAATTAGAAGCTGGCACTTGTGGTCCAATAGCCAACTTGAGATGGTAGAAAATGTTTCTTGTAGATCAGGGGACTCAAACATGCAGCCTGTGGGGTTCTTTCCTGCAGCCCGCCAAGCCCCCCCCCCACTTCCACCCTACTCCCCCCTGCGCAACACGCTCCGGTCCTCTGCCTACCTCCAGGCACTTAGCGCTTTCCAGGAGGGAGGGAGGAGGAGCAGGGAGCCATGCGCTCAGGGGAGGAGGCAGAGAAGAGGTGGGGATTTGGGGAAGGGGTCGGAATAGGTGCAGAGAAGGGGTGGGAACATGTAGGTCTTTATTTTTGTCTCTTTGATTGTTTTGCTTAATGCTGCTGGACCACAATTTTTATTGTAGTAAACTTAATATTTTAGAAGTAAATCCATGCTTTCAAGAGCGATTCCAACACCCTTTATTCAAAGTCGTGAAAGAACAAGCCATTTAAATCATTAATTCTTTTGAAATCAATTAACTGTATTGTCAAACATATTTAAACTTTGTGCCACCCAAGCATGATTGACTACTACAGTACGGCCATTACCAAACCAATCAGGTTACCCAAAGGGTGGGGTGTTATCAGCATTGTTGCCTGTGCTGCACTCACTCACTTCTGATAATTTTATTTTCTAAAATCTATTAGCATTGATGTCCCCAGATTACCTTACCTTCTCCAGACTGGAGGCCTCACAACCAACATGACCACTTAGTATTGCTCTTTGTATTCACTGACACTCAGTACTACTTTAAAGGTGAAACTGTAAAAGGAAGATCTGCCTATTTCAGCTATTTATTTTTTTATCGCAACTGCATCTAAAATGTTAGTAGCATAGAGTAACAACTATATTTTTGCTCAAACATGAGAATTCAAGAATAGTCCAGAAGGAAGACCAGCAGTCCTTAAGAAAGAAGTATGAAATAGAAAAGTTTACCAACCTGAAGACCCTACATGTTCAGTCATGTTCCTTTCATCATCTTCAGAGCAGCTTCCTCTTGAGAAGGAACACTTCTCATGATGTTGTGTCATTCAGGCAACCAGGCCTTGCACTTCTTTGTTACACTGTTTGCATTTTGCATGCGCCCCTGTCTTACCCACAGGCAGAGGAACTTCATTAAAATATTACCAAACTGGGCCTCTTTTACGGCCTGCATCCATAAGAGCAGTGGTTCTCAAACTGGGGGTCATGACCCCTTTGGGGGTCACAGGGCGATTCCAAGGGAGTCATGAGCTGCCGACACCTTCAGCAGCATTTCAGCGGAAGCTCCAAACACGGGAGTGTATCCGTCAAAAAGCAGCCGAAGTGAAAGCTTCGAGTATAGGCGGCATTTCGACGGACACACAGAAGAAAGCTGCATGTCTGTCGAAGTGCCACTGAAAGCAGAAGTGTTTAATTCAGCAGCTTTTTGATGGACATACCTCTGGGCCCCGGCAGGACGCGGCATTGGAAAAAGGGGGTGCAGAACACACAACTTTGAGAACCGCTGCATTATAGGTTTTCCCTTCTAATGAGAGAATGGTATGGTAGATCTCAAATCAATGAAGGCTACACTCAGAAAGACCTCAAGACCTCTGGAACATGCTGCTCAAACAGTTTCACTTTTGTTTCTACTGCCTGTCCCTCTCGTCTCACATTTCTCTTCAGACTTCTTCTCCTGGTCCAAATCTATTCTGCCCCCAACAATCTTCTATTCATTGAACTTTTTGAAACTTTGCACTTTTAGAGGGTGGTAAGGGATTGACTTTGTGTACATAAATTTCAGAGGGACAATAGGGTTGAGGTCTGTTATTTCTCACCTTTGTTTGTTTGTTTGTTTAAAAACATTTTTGCTGCTAACAAGCTTATTATGTCTGGAGACACAAATCCACAGTTTGAGAACTGCAAAACTAAGCATCCAGAGGCTCTAAACTTAGTTCGTGGCTTGTTCAGTGTAAGCCACAGGTACAGCCACTCGCAGCTCCCAATGGCCGTGGTTTGTTGTTCCTGTGGGAAGCGGTGCGGGCCTGCCATAGTTTCCCTCAGTTCCCATTGGCTGAGAACGGCAAACCGGAGCCACCGGGAATGGTGAGCAGACGTACCTTTGGATGCTCAGGTAAACAAAGCGTCTCACAGCCTGCCAGGGGCTTACCCTGAACAAGCCGCGAACCAAGTTTGGGAAACCCTAGACTGAGCACTGAGTCCCATTGAGTAGATAGAAAGTTTAACCTAGATAATCTATACAGAAACACCCAGAACTGCATAAGATTGAATCTCTAATCCATGAACTATTGGAACTCATTTACAAAACTTTTCTTAAACATTACATGAATATACTGTCTCACACTACAGAATTAGAATTTATAATCCCTATTCCATGATGGGAGATCTTTGAGCTACAATGTATCTTAATTAAAACTATCTTTAGATAGTTCTTTTCCTCAAAAAGCATTTTATCAAAAAAATTGGATTTAAATTTAAAAAATCCATTTTTAATTTTTTTTTTAAAAAAAAATCATTGATTTTTATCCACCTGGCCTAGGAGCACTATTCATAGATCATGACCTGACTGTGCTAAGGCATTCTCCCTGAAGAGGACAGAATTAGAGTGACCAGATGTTCCGATTTTATAGAGAGAGTCCCGATTTTGAGGTCTTTTTCTTATATAGGCTCCTATTACCCCTCCACCCCAACCCCTGTCCTGATTTTTCACATTTGCTGTCTGGTCACCCTAACAGGGATGCTGCCTTGAAACTATGGAACCAGCAAATCTGCAAGGAATGCTGCTTCCAGCACAGCAGGTCCTAGCAGTCTGTGAAGTGTGCCAGTCCCTCCATGCTGCTCTTTGCCCTTTCTTGTTTCCCTTTGCAGTGTAGGTCCCTCAACCCTTAGTTGGTTGCAAGACACAGTATGAAGATTAATTTTGAAAGTGGTATTTTAACTTTGTTGATGCTGGTGGCACCATTTCTGGTGGTATTTCTGCTGCTTAATCAAGGAGTTTGTCAGGTGAAGATGACTGTTTCTTTGGCATTCCCCACACACTGGTCTGACATGCCTTTCCCTAAGCTGTGGTGCCCTACCTGTGTAGTGGTCTTGGGGAGGGACTTTAGCAGGTCTTTGAGGGGAAAGAGACTGATGAATTTTAGCTGTCCTTGCTACTCTAGCCCATTTTCCTTGATTCTGGGGTCTGATCTGCCACTCTGTGCCTCTTTGTTTTCCTTTGTGTTGCAGGAGGGTATTTTGACTGGGATTTTACAGGTATAATTTTGATGGACCACTGGAAAGATGGTGTAATGAAGCATGTAATGTAAATATATTTCGATGAATGGCTAGTTCAGAATGTTGTCACTCCTAAAGGAATATCTGTTTCATGAAATTCTGGTCCTGGTATTATTTTATCAATGTAGTAAAAATTCCTTTTGTGCTTGTCTTTTGCGATCTTTGTGCAATGTTAGCTGAGGAAAAAAATACAACTTTTAGTTTGACACCACAAGTCAAGAAAAGAAGAATTCTCTAATAACTTACATGTTAATGGCCAGCAGTTAGCATTCTGAAAGCTTTCCGTTAGAAATGACCAGCTGCTTGCCCCCCATAAAGAAACTATGGAGAGTATCTTAATAAATTTGAACCTGGTTTTGACTGTTTCAGAAAGCTCAAATGAACAGGTGTTGTGTGGTTTTTCTGTAGTTTCTGGGAAGGCATCCATTCCCCTTCCCCATTAAACCTTTGGATCATGCCATACCCACTACTGCAGCGTCAGGACCATTTGCTCATCTAGGGTGTGATGAGACATGAATTTCACAATGGATCTACTGGTTGGACACTTCCTGAAAGGATGCCATTTTTGCCTTCAGAATCTGGCCCTTATACTGAACGAGTTTATGATCAAGAATCAGAGGGGTAGCCGTGTTAGTCTGGAATTGCAGAAGTGACAAAGAGTCCTGTGGCACCTTAAAGACTAACTGAAGTTTTAGAGCATAAGCTTTCGTGGGCTAGTACCCACTTTGTCGGATGCATCGGAGTTTATGATCATTTGCTTCTTCAGTAGCTTCAATATAAAGGTGGAGAGCATGTGTACAAATATGCAGTTATTTATGTACAATTCCTCAGCTGCCTTCGTTAGAAACTATATATGCACATCCAGAAAGTAGGATAATTATTAAAAATGTGATTTGTTTGAAATGCCAATTAAAATACTAAGATTTGGAGAGCCAAATTTCTGTTCTGGAAGTCACAGTCTCATTCTCAACTCCAACTGAAGTAAATAAATGCGTGGATGCAATATTTGGCTGTAAGATAGAGTGTTTGGTTTCAGTTGGTTTGGCTGTGTCTTGTTCTAGTAGGGTCAGTAGGAAGTGGGTGATGCCATTGAGAACATCATCAGGGAAAAGTATCTTTAATTTATTATGAGATCTCTGTAGGTGCAAACTTGGCAAAAGCTGCACAGCAGATGTCTTGAAACCAGAACTAAAAAACTGACTTGTCTCGCTGTTGTCTGTGTTCATGGAGTGTAAGGCATCTTAGCACTGTGCCAGACTGGGCTCTGCTTGCTTTCTGGGCTACAGTTCTCACCTGTGTTCTCCCCACCTCACAGCAGCTTCCCTCCACTTCTGGATGGAGACATGACCACATCTACACATCATTATGTTTTAATTCTTCATTTTAATAAAGTAGGACCTGTAATAGTATGGAGGGAGGGGCTTAAAAAGTGGTGTAATCAGTAGAAACTTTATAAGTGATGTATTATTAGAGCTAATCTTCACAACATTATGCATAAAAATAGATGAAGATTAGAGTCCCGTTTTACACTTTAAAGCCATGTAGAATGAGGTTTACTACTGTCTTTGTCAGTGAATTCAAATTTCACTTTACAATGACTGGAATTTCAGTTTTCTTAGCCGTGGTAATTTTTCTTTTGCCTATTAAGCCATTTCACATAGCAACTGTATCGATATGCTGTATTGTAAACATGTATCCAGAATTTTTCCATTTCATCTGTCTGCCTTTGTTAACAATTGATTTTAGCAGCTTGGTCTAGTGATCTGTGAATTCAGCATATAGATACCACAAGGCAGGAAAAAACTGAAACAATACAGGCCTCATAAAGTTAAGAATGCGCAAACTAATCTGGGAATATAAAGATAACTTTAATATGTTGTTGTTAGTGCCCAATATAGCAAATGAATGGTCCGTCATTTACATTGGGTGGAAATTAGAAAATCAGTATTTAATGAGAAACTAGTTTTATTATCATGGACACCCAGTACAGCTGAGTAAAAATTGTGTTGTCATTCTCCAGATTGCTGATAACTTGATTTGTGTGCTATTAGCAGTATTGCAGCTGGATAGCAAAGCCCTTGGACACACTGAAACAAATCTTTCTCATTGTATTGCTGAAGTATCTCTGTTTAAGAGTCATTCTTAAAGTGGTAACTGTGGTATGTAAAAAGTGAATCTGTTCCAGAAAGAAATCTGTCATTAGAAAACAGATAAAATAGATGATCTTGCACCAAAAATGTCACATCTAAATTGAACTTCAGTAGCTTTCTTACTCCGAAGAGTTGCAGACTAACTTTAAAGTATAAGTCTTCGAAGGGCTTATTATACCCTTTTGGCTGCTTTTAAGGAAAAAACCTCTAATTTAATTTCACTCACATTTTCTTGTAGAAGTGAGGTTGTACTTTTTACAGTCACACAAACTGGTTAAATTGCTTGGACAAATGGCACCAGGCTTATGCCCCCTAGCACTGCACATGGGGTCCTCTCCAGGTAGGATCTTCCCTGCTGTGCTAATTTGTAGAATCTTACCCCTCTGCCACTAAGCCGGCAGAGAAGCCTTGCTGTGTAGTACAGGTTTAGGGTTGCCAACTTTCTACCCACACAAAACCAAACACCTTTGCCCTACCCTGCTCCTCCTTTGAGGCCCCACCTCTGCCCCACTCCTTCTCCGAGGCCCCACCTCCTCATTTCATCCCCCCTCCCTATCTCTCTCTCCCCACCCTCACTCGTGCTCATTTTC
>ML677335.1:17190232-17202341 GCA_007922305.1 Dermatemys mawii | reverse complement strand
GGGGGTGCAGGTTCTGGTGTGGGGCTGGGGATGAGGGATTTGTGGTGCAGGAGGTACTCTGGGCTGGGGCTGAGAGGTTCACAATGTGGGAGGGGGCTCCGGGCTGGGGCAGGGGGTTGTAGTGCAGGGGAGGGAGGGCTTCAGCTGTGGGTACAGACTTTGGAGTGGGGCTGGGGATGAGGGGTTTAGGATATAGAATGGTGCTCCGGGATGGGCTCAAGGGGTTCAGATGGTGGGAGGGGGATCAGGGCTGGGACAGGGGGTTGGGGTGCAGGAGGGATTCAGGGGTGCAGGGTCTGGGTGGCACTTACCTCAAGCAACTCCCAGAAGCAGCGGCACATTCCCCCTCTGGTTCCTATGCGGAGGCACGACCAGGCAGCTCTGTGCTGTCCTGTCTGCAGGCACCACCACCCAGTTCTCATTGGCCATGGTTCCTGGCCAATGGGAGCTGCGGATCTGGCGGTTGGAGCAGGTGCAGCATTCAGAGCCCCCTGCTTCCCCTACATATAGGGGACGGAGTAAGGACATCCCATTGCTACCAGGAGCAGGTAGGGATCTTGCCTTAGCCCCATTATGCTGCCGACAGGACTTTTAATGGTCCTCTCAGCAGTGCTAACCAGAGCCACTAGGGTCTCTTTTTGTCTGGGCATTCCATTGAAAACCAGACACCTGGCAGCCCTATACAGGTTATGCAAGGAGGAGATGGCAGAGACTGGGCAGATATGAGTGGAGGCTGGGATGGCACTTTGTTCCTCTTCTGGTTCATGGAAATTAGATGAAAATAGTATAACCCTGACCACTATAATGTCTCTTGTATTCCTCCCCAGCTTTACAATGGGGGTGGTCATAGGGAATGCCAGGGTTTAAGGGAAACCCTGCTAGTCAGTTCAAATGGTGGTGTTCTGCTGAGTAGAAGCACTGGATGCAGAGCCAGAATGGAGGCAAGGTTCTCTAAATGGATGGCATGAATTTCTGCGGATCATCCAGACTTATCTTTCATCTAAATTAACAGAACACTGCCAGTGTGGGCCCAAAGAGTTAAAGGTGCCAGCTACTGTCCTCGATTAAACACTTTGGTACACAAAGACTTCAGCCTGCTTAGTACCGTGGCAAACACACTAGAAAATTAATCGGTCATGTCTCATGGACAGATACTTTCAGATGGTTGGTCGGCTACAACAGCTATTGCTCTGGATCCTGACTTGCCTTCCTGGGCAGAGACATCATTTGTTAGGCTGGTCAGGTCCCTCTCCTTCACTGGTCCTTCTCTGGCTGAGCAGAGCTGGATAGGCATCATCTCACCATGATGGTGCCATGCAATTAATTTCAGGATCAGGTGAAAAGCTGAGAGAGAGAGGACAGGTGGGAGATAGGATGGGCAGGGGGGCAGAGTTGGAGGGGAGACAGGCTGTGCAAAAAGGGGCACACGAAGGAAGGGAAGACAGAGCAGGATCTCACCTGTATCAGGTTGGGACCCTCACTGATGCAACAGTGATGGTCAGGAGTGTCCCAGTTTCTGGGCATTATAATGAAAAATCTCTTCACAGTGGCTGTTGTAGTGTTGGTAGTCATGTTCGCGCCCCCCTCCCCCGCCCCCGCCCCTGCCCCATCTTTTAAAGAGCCCCAAAAAGGGGTAAAGATGGAATAGCTCATGCCCTCATTATTTTCTCCACCAATTAGGTCTAATTTCTGGTCCCATCTGCTGCTTGTTTACCCTACATGATCTCAATACAATCCTTGCACAGTATCAGTAGACCTCTTTGTTTAAATTAATTTAGTCTTTATCTCCTCATATCGTGGTCTGAAACAGGCTGTTGCTCTCTTTATGCTAACTGAATCATTCTGGTAGTGAACACTTATTCCAAAAGCCCATGTTTATTTATAGACAGTCATCTTCTGTACAAACTGAACTGTTAGAAGGCGTCTGTTGCTGTTCTGATTATCTTCAAGTAATCTATAAAGACAGAGTTTCTGTCCCATGACTTAAATTTTCCAAGAAGCCTACATTATTTAGGTGCCTACCTCCTATAGAGATGCAGTGGAAGATGGGCCCTTAACTTCCTTCAGCTCCTTCAAAATGCTCAGCCAGCCTGTACAACCTATTTATTTTTACTCTTGGGTTTGATACATTGGATTTTAAAAATGTAGAGCAATGCCACCATCCAGAGTAATCACGGTCTTATTTACAAGTTGTTGAGAGTTTGGGCCTGTAATTAGGGATTTAAAAGTTTGTGTTGTGGTTTTGTATTTTTTCTCATTAAATTGATGACTTCAGTAGTGACTGAACTCTTCCTTCATGCACACTTTTACACTAGAAGAAAATTAGCATTTTTGATACATCAGGGTCATAATAACATTTGTAATAAAATTGTGGTATGATGGGGTAGGTGGAGGGCAGAAACTGTAGGCACCATGCTCTTTCTGAGCATGTTGATGATCTGTATGTAGCTACCAGTGAGACTGGGAGAATTTGCTTAATAGTTATACATATATGAAGAAATAGCCATTCGGTGATTATGTAAATTCTTGTGTTCCATTTTGCTATGGGTATTTAAGTAATAATTACATGGGTTTGCATACTGTCTGGTTATTAAGAAATAACTGTACACTTGTTATGCAAATCTGATTTACTCTCAGCCAATTGAAGTGCCCAAGATTAGATTAATGAGAAATATGTCAGTAGATGTATAACATTCCAACACTCTAACTGGCTGAGATGGTTCCCAGTTAGTATATTGGCTCATAACCCCTGCGTTGGGGGTTGGATTATAGTTTTACATAGTGTGGATTTGATTTAAACCACTAGTCAGAAAGACTCGGTTTAATCATGGATTTTTACATATTCTTGTTGTTGTTATAACCTTAATACATATTCTTCACAACTCAGAGATAAATGTAGGTTTCATTTTTAGAAGGTACACACTATACATTTTGAAAGTGATTTATTTTGAAAACTTTTCAGATTAGTTTTACAGCTATATCAGAAAATGAATGGTTGTTTGGTTATTTCATTTACCAAAGGTAATTGACGAGGATATTTATGTAGTCACTGGGAGGTGAACTATCTCCAATTCAACATGTTAATCATTAATATTTGGAGTATTTTCTTGCATGCTGTATTAGAAGGAGTACATCACCAGACAGACATTGAAATTGTTTTATTTAACTAAAACAACAAGGTTATGTATTCTGGATTTTTTTCTTCAACAGCAAACATAATATTTTAACAAAACAAGCATATTAATTTTTGAATTTAGTTAAACATTCAAGGTTTTTTTAAATCAGGTTTGTTTTTGTTAAAATTGTTTTTAACTAAATAGTTAAATGAAATATTTTTTTAAAAAAAAAATTTTAAAAAAACAACTGTTGTTAACAAAGCATGTTAACAAGCATGTTCTCTCTGGAGGCATAAATCCACAGTTTGAGAACTGCAAAACTAAGCATCTCTGATGGTATCTAGACTGAGCAGAGTCCCATTGGGAGGGTAGATAGATAAACCTAAATAATCTAGTCAGAAGCCCCTGGAATTGCATAAGATTGGGTACCTAATCCATGAATTACTGGAATTTATTTATAAAACTTTTCTTAACCATTACATGAATATATTGTCTTATACTATAGAAATAGAATTTATAATCCCTATTCCACGATGAGATATCTTTGAGCTATAATGTATTTTTATTAAAACTATCTTTAGATAAATTGCTTTTTGAGGAAAAAACCTATCAAAAAAATCCAATTTTAAATTTAAAAAATCCATTTTTAATTTTTTTCCACCCTGGTTTTGAATATTAACATAATTGTTTTCTATATCTGAAAAATGAATGAAACTACACTCCATTTCACTCAAAGTGATTACACATTTAAATTTTTCCTTGATCCTGAAGAGTACTTCATTACTCTCATTATTAACTTGTATTTCAATAACACTTAGAGGCCCTAATCAGGATAAGGGTATTTCTTTTGCTGTGCACTGTATAAACATATAGCATGTTCATGTGGCTAGCTTTGTTTGCATTTGCAATGTCATTTTTTTTTATTAAAGAGACCTAATCTTCTACATAGTAGTAGTCTCCTCATTAATCTCTACACTTGGATACATCGGTCAGAATGCATATTAGAATAATTATAAAATATGCCAGTGCTTTTGTAGTCACTTTTTTTATTTATGCTGTACGTGGTAGGCATAACATTTGTATCTTTTTACAGTAAATTTTTACAGAAATGTCAAGTTTATCTTAGTGCTGTATTTATTGTATCAATTTTAAATATTGTTCCCCAACTCAGATTGCCTTCTACATTGGAATCCGCGAAGAATTTTTTAAAATCAAGTACTTCGCTCTTTGTACTGACTTTTCTGCTAAACTCTTTTGCTGTATTTTGACCTGGAGTGCTTACGTGCAGGAGCTTTCTCTTCAAGCTTTCACAAACACCAGTGCATCATATGAGGAAGTGTGCGTTTGTGCTGCCACCAGCTGTCTCCTCTTAATATGCCTGAATTTGTAATTGAACTTTATTTCTTATTAACACTTGTTTATTTTAAAGAAATTAATGAGGCAAATGTAATCTTTTAATTTTAACTTTTGTACTGTTAGTGTTAGGGCATACTGGGAAAGCTGGGAATTGCAGCGGGGAGGTAGTGGGATTCCTTGATGGGTGTTTGTGCCTCCCCAAAAGAGGGATCTGTTTGTATGGAGGGACTCTGTCCCAACAGAGACCTCTTCTGGGATGGTGGCAGACAGAGTCCATCACTGGTGGCCTTCCTGCTCCATAGCCGACTGCTTGCTGTTTGAAAATGGATTGTGGTGTGATCCAGGAGGTGGGGAACCTCTGTTCTCCCTTAACAGAGGGTTCCACATGTGAGGCCAACATAAAATGATTTATTGGGTGGAGGCAGAGCAACACGGATTGATTTATTTAGTGGTGGTTGGCATTATGGTTGGCCAGTGTTCAGCTCTCAGGAAACTGGGAGGTTTGCGCGAAAGGGATGGGTGATATCTGACCAATGTGAGATAGGGCAGTAGGGGATGTGGTTCAGGGTACCAGTGTGTTTCAGCCTGGCTAGTAGGACTGGGAAAAAGTGTTAAAGCTGTGGTGGTACATTGTCACCACTGACTCATGTTGGATTCAGACCAGCAACCTAGTTATGAAAAGATTGTCCTTCTCCTGAACTGGCCGCTTCCTTAATAAACTTTTGCATTTTATAAGGAGAAAGATGTTTTTAAAATGAAATGTAATCTATTTTATCACTAACTTTATGGTCCGTTGGTGCCACCAGGGTAGCACTAAAGACCCATAAGTGGGTACAGTGACCAAGATTGATTGATTTACACACACACTCTGTAACATACCTTATGTTAGCCGTGTAAATCCTTACAGTGGCCTGATTTTCCCAAGGTGTCAAGCACCCAGCAGCTACCATGGACTTCTTTTTAAAATTTGATTACAGAACTGTGCATAGACGTCACAGTACAACGTATAGAACAGTGCTAGCAGTGGTAAAGACTGAGCCAGGAAACATGACAAAAATAACACTTTGAAGAATAAATCTGGAGGCCTTAGTAGCTTGTCGCTAGGGTTATGAAGAAAACAAACAAAAGTGTTACTTAGCTGAGGGCTCTTGTGACTGATTGGAAGATGATTAAATTTACTTGTGTAAAATCTGTTCGTGTTAAGATGATCTTTTTAGTTAACAGAATTCAAAATTTTCCTGAATAAATTAACTTCTGCATTTGATATCTAGGTTCTGTAAAAGAAAAGATCCCTCTTTGCAACATGTAGGAAAACTTCTTGCTTTATAAAATTTTGTGGATTTTTTTAAATGTCACTCTTTGGATGGAAACACTTCATAGAACAATCATACCTAGGTCATTACAGGAACATGGTTTATTCTTGGAAATGAAATTTTACTACTTTTAGTATTCCGTGTTAGTATATGGAGCACATTTTCACTGTTAGATGTAATAGGAGATTCTCACATGAAACAGGAAGCATCATATTACAAACAGGTTTTGTAGTTGTGTTTCTAATGCCCTGTCTTGAGAATTTTAATTTGGCTGAAGTTTAGAATCTCTAGACTAGAACCATTTTTGGGGGTGTGCCTACAACAGCAAATGCGAGTGAACCAAATTTACATTTTGGATCCAGTTTTTAAAGTAGCATTGTAAAAGTGTGTAAGTATTTTGCACATATATGCTTGAAAATTTTTAGGCCTTACAGTCCAATTCACAGACTTGTAGCACATCTAGCAATGATTGTAAAAAGAACCAGGGCTGGTAGTGGAAAAAAGTGGAGATGGACCCAAGCAAGAATATATAGTCAATAAGACATATTAGGTAATTATAATGACTGCAGCAATGTATAATTAATTATATCTAGTTAAAGGGAATAAGTGAATTAGTAAAGGAATTTACAAGTAAATCAAGGAGGAAACAAAACAAAAAAGAAAGAAAACTGGCTAATTAATAACAGAGATGAAATTGTTGACTCTAAAATGGTTAAGATAATGGTTAAAACTAAAGGCTGACCTAATAGATATGATTAGCCTTTAAGAAAAACAAGGAAGAGGCAAAGACAGGAAGTAATGGATTCACAGAAAACATAACTAATTATTTCTTTGTAAAAGGACACAGAAAGACAGCCCTAGGTACTGCTCTGATTTCTGCCAGAGTTCAAATAAGCCTCCAGAGAGGGAGAAGCTCACATTAAGTCTTTGCTGCAACTCCTCTGAGTCTGGGGCTTCTGTGATGAACCAGTCTAGCCGTAGGTGTTTGTAATGTGCATTTTCTATATTGCACAAAACCGCTGACATTCAAGACCAATCTTCTAGATTGAGCACTGAAGTGTTAGGAATTAGAGCACACACCTTCCCAGCTTCAGATTTGTATTGAAGTATAACTTAATGAATCATTTCCTTGTCAGAAGCAATTTTTGCTGATGACCGCAATACTTTTAAATATTTGCCTTTACTTGTTACTATTTGCCTTTAGTGAAGGGTTGTGTTAGCTCATCTCTCTTACATGCTGAGTGCATTTTTCAATCACTTCTTGCAACTGACCAGTGCTATAGACAGTTCAAATAGTGCTGGAAAGATTTCCTATACTTTTAGTTACTAAACATATAGTTTCCATATTAAGGTAGGAGGGTTCCCTCATTTGATTTATAATGATAGACCTGCTAGAAAAAAGAGCTCAAATTCATACTATACATAGATCCATTTACCATGGCATATGCAGATAGAAAAACAAATGCACATATTAGTCTCTGAACTTTTAATTTGGACTTCTGCCCCCCACCCCTCACTTAGTGTTTGAAAAGTACTAGTTTATCATTTAAATTACAACTTAACAAAATATGAAATCAATTTATTTTAAAATTACTTAATATACTATTATATACTGAGGCCACCTGTAATAACATTTATTAAAACACACAATTTGACTTGTTTGTGTTGTGTTCGATTTTAAAGTGTTATGGTACTTGGCATGGCATAAGAACATAGATGTTTGAAGATATTTCCAGTTAAAATGACTTAACTATCATATTTCATGTTAGGACATGGTGACAATCAGAGTATTTGTACTGAAGTTCCTCTTTGACCAGTAAACCATGACTTGCGGGGCAGGAGGAGGGAAGGGGCAATTTACTGCAAGCACTAAACATTGCATTGATTTTTTTTCTGCCCTTCTCCCCTGCACCCCCTTTTTGTTTTTTGTGACCAGATGGAAAGATTGGAAAGAAATAGTAATCTTGTTGGTTTGCAGACCGTGGGCAACATGGAACAGCCATTCACTGTGAGTTCATTGGTATGTATTACAATTTCATATTTAATATGTTAGTTTGCTGCTTTTTTGAAACTCTGGATGCTATCTGATACCACTCACAGTAGTTTAGTTGTGCTGACTGCCAGCTCAAGGGTTTTTCCAAGGTTCTAACCACCATTCCCTGCTACCACCCTTATTCTCTGCCCAGCTGCCTCTTCATATGGACTGTAGCAAGCTGGAATTTAAATATTTTTTTAAAAAATATTATATTGAATACATTTGATTTTTTGGGTTTCTCCCTGTTTTGCCTACTGTGCACTTCCTCTGGGTGTGTGTATGTATACACATTCTGAATTGAAAGACCGAAGCCTTTAAAATATACTAAGATGAAGCAGTTTCTCAGCAGCAGTTTCATTCAGGAATGTAATCAAAATTATTTTAAGCAGCGGTATGAAAGTGAAAATGTATTAATCCTTTTAGAACATGAGTTCATGGCTTGTCTTGCTGACTGCTCTTCCTGTTAAATACCTTTAGTTTATTCAGCTGTAAATGAATGCTTTAATCTGTAAAGTTAACATTGAAATGAACTTCTAGTGTGATCCTGCAAATTCTCACTGTTGTCATCAATTAGGCTACACTCAATAGTAAACAGTGCATCCAGTGGTACGGGTTTGCCTACACTTGAAATGCTACAGCTGCAGCACTGCTTTAGCATTTTTAGTGTAGTCACAACCTATGCCAACAGGAGGGCTTCTCCCATTGCTGGAGGTACTCCACCTCTCTAAGGGCTTGTCCTCACTACACACGGCAGCAGTCGGTCTTTTGGCAATCAATTTATCGCGTCTCGTCAGGATGCGATAAATCGATCGCCAGCGCTGCCCCCGTCAACTCCGTAACTCCAGCTCACCAAAAGGCGTAAGCTGGAGTCGACAGGGGAGCACACCGCCGCCGCCGTGAGGATGGCAGGTAAGTCGGCTGTAGAGACGCCGACTTCAGCTACGTTATTAACGTAGCTGAAGTTGCGTATCTACAGTCGATCCCCAGCCCTAGTGAAGATCAGCCCTAAGAGTTGATAGCTAGGCCAACAGAAGAATTCCTCCATTGACTTAGCACTGTCTGCACTGGTGGGTGATGTTGGCATAGCTACGTCTCTCAGAGGTGTGGGTTTTTCATGTCCTTTCTGCCTGTGTAAGTTCCAAGAGTAGATCAGGCCTAGGTAGAATACTTTAAATGTCTATAAAAATGGGACACTTTATGGAATTCATATCTTGGGAAATCTAGGAAGCTGCCAAATCAGGCTTATTCTTGTATTTGTTTCACTCTAGTTAATTTAATTTTATCTTTATCTTGTTTCACAACTTTTGTGTTTTTAATATACAGTAATTTATTCACTTTTTTAATGCCATTGAAGAAACATGATAAAGTCTTTTCATTGTTACTAACATTTGTGACTATTGATTGATTTTATTTAATTAATTTATTGATTTAAATTTAAACTTCTCTCCGTGCCTTGAACAAGGTCGTGTGTGAATGAGGTCAGCCATCCAAGGTGAGATGGTACCTGTGATGTGTTGCTTGTTTTTCAGAAAAAGTTAGCAGCTATGCCTGACCACACAGATGTTTCAGTGAGCCCAGAGGAGCGAGTACGTGCCTTAAGCAAGCTTGCCTGTAACATTACAATCAATGAGGATATTACGCCACGTCGTTACTTTAGATCTGGAGTAGAGATGGAGCGCATGGCATCTGTATATCTGGAGGAAGGAAACCTGGAGAATGCTTTTGTTCTTTATAATAAATTTATAACGTAAGGAATAATCTGTTATTGTTTTACCTTAATGATTCTGATGGATAGATTGCTTTGGTAATTTTGCCCAGCCATCAAACAGGCCACAAAAAAAGGGGCTTTTTACTCTCTCATTCTACTATTCTTCCACACAAAGACTAGACAGAGACTGTCCCTGAATGAATAAGCCTTTGCAAATGCCCTGTGCATGCTTAGCACGTGATTTTTTTTCAAAAGGTCAGAACTCCATCAAATCAAAAGCAGATTTCAGTAGAACACTCAGTTACTTCCTAATTGAGAGCTAAGTCCTCACCAGATTTAAACTTTCTAAGCAGCCAGTTAGGCTGTAGAGCTTTAAAAGAATAATTAAATATATCATAATGGGAGATGGGGAGGGGCGGAATTTCCCTCACTTTGGTATCCTGTTTGTTTGTTCAAACATTGTTCTGTTTGTTTGTTTGTTTGTTTGTTTATAAACAAATACATGCAACTTTTGGGAACAGATTGAGCCAGGAAATTTCCAGTCTGTAGGGTGAACTTTTCAGAAAGCTATGGCTGGCTGTAAACAGGGATATCCAGTGTGCATCCTATGTGCACAATAGTAATTGATTCTGCCTGTGCTATGTAATAATTTGTTTCACCTTATAGCACAGGTTGGTCTGGTCAGAAGTGGGCTGAAGTAATGCATGTCAGTATGACATGCATGACTTCACATAAAGTCTCTACAGAAACTTCCTCTGTTGGCAGCCTTCTCTCCTATACTTTTGCCATGTTATCATTATTATTATTTGCATTGCAATAGCTCATGGAGGCTCCAATCCATGAACAAACATAGAATAAAGGACATTCACTGGCCTGAATAACTTAAATAAGACAAGACCTAACAAGTGTGTTCAGAGTGAAAAGGAGATGGAAGGACAAGGGTAATGCTGATAAGATCTGGTTACAAAGGCTAGCTAGTGCCCAGCATGGTGATTTCTGGTGCCAGCTGTTAGTTAGTCCTGTTATTACCCATTTCTACTAAAGAATAAGGAAAAGTGCAACCAACCGCAGAAAATAATATTGTGGGGGTTAAGATTTGTGTCATGTAAATCAGTGCTGGAATGTTAGTGGCATGGTTTAAACCTGTGAAGGCATAGAAAACTGCTATAAATCAAATTGGAATGCAGTGTTCAACATCTGTGATATGCAAAACTTGTTTTCCTTCCAACATAAAAGCTGTTGTGGATCTTTCTTTTGCTAATAAGAGGGAAAATGTGTTTGTTTAATTTTCTAGCTTATTTGTAGAAAAGCTGCCCAGTCACCGAGACTATCAGCAATGTGCAGTACCAGAAAAACAGGATATCATGAAGGTAAGTTTGCTTTTTCCTGGCATGTCTCAAATTGCTCTCTCAGTAACTAAATCCTTCTTTCCCCAGAACTAATAAATACATACAGAACCAACCCAGCTTACCAAGACTAAGTTCTTATAACTACCTCCATTAGCAACAAAGTTTCATTTCAGCTAAGTCACTTAATCATTGCTGGGATTCTAGTTTTATCTCCTAAAATGTGAATTCATTGGTATCACTGAAGAGAGCCACTAGTATATGGATTGTTCAACGCTTAGTTTAAAATATATGTATCCTTTAGAAATAGATTTAATACCTTAATTTAAAAGCATTTATGATCTCATCCTGCTTCCATTTAAGTGAACGATCCTTGACTTCAGTGGAAGCTAGCTTAACCTCTGAATGCCAGAAGGATGTTTGGAATTATTAGTTTACTGTAGATTATCTGCTTAACATGTGCTGATAAGCCAAAGTATTTTTTGCTTTCTTTAACACTAAAATATGTACTCCTCCATTTCCTTTTAATGTTTTTCCTAATTTCACTAGTGCTATATTGGTTTCATCTTTGCTTTAATTAATGGATGAACTTTTTAAATAGTTCCCTCCTCAGTTTAAAACACCGACGTTATCCATTGATATTCACTTAAATATGGAAAACTCTCTCTTCTAGCAAAACCTTGTGCCTCATGCTGCCATTCCACAGTGCCTTCCAAGTGATTCCAGAAGGAGGCAGCTGCTTTCTGGTGCACATGTGCTGTGACAGGCAATAGCACCTGTGCACTGATTGGTATATACCAAACCTCCCCGAGTTACGTAAATCTGAAGTACGTAAATCCGAGTTTACGGAAAAAGTTCTGTAAACTAAAAATATGCAGGGTTTTGGGGGGTTTTTGCATGTGTAATGGTCAGAGATACGTTTCCGATTTGCGCAAAATTAGAGTTATACAAGGCATTTCAGAAGTTGGGGAACATCTGTACTCAGATTCATCTGGCAAAATGGTACACTGATGTTAAATTTTCCAGTTTTTCTGAGTTATTTAATCTCCCCAATAACTATGGGCCCAAGCTATTGAACTCAATAGGAGTACTTATGTGAGTAAAGCTAAGCAAATATGTAAAGTACAGTGTGATTGAGGTCTATCACTGTAAGTTTAATACATTTAATAAGAACGAGGAGTACTTGTCGCACCTTAGAGACTAACCAGTTTATTGGGCATAAGCTTTCATGGGCT
>ML677335.1:17173092-17190132 GCA_007922305.1 Dermatemys mawii | reverse complement strand
ATATATATATATATATATATATATATATATATATATAAAAAGATGGGGGTTGCCATGCCAATTCTAACATACTAATCAATTAAGGTGAGCTATTATCAGCAAAAAAAAAAAAACTTTGGTAGCTCATCTTAATTAGTCTCTGAGTTGGCATGGCAACCCCCATCTTTTCATGTTCTCTCTCTCTCTGTCTCTGTGTGTGTGTATATATATGTGTGTGTGTGTGTGTGTGTGTATTGTGACAAAGCTCCAAGTCTGTACTTGTGGGTCCTGCACTTCCTGGCAGATTTAGGGGCCTCAGAAACTCATCTAGGCCCCAGAGTGACCTCCCTTTCTCAGTATAATTGGCAAGAGTCACCACCTAGTGAGTTACCTTCATCACAGGCCAGTATGGAAGATGGAAAAGGGGGGAGCCTGGGCCCACCCTCTACTCCGGCCTCCAGCCCAGGGACCCTAATAGTATCAGCTAAGATGGCTGACCTTCTAGGCACAAAACACAATACAATTCCCTGGGCTACTTCCCCACAGCAGTCCCCGCTTCTTCAAACTCCACTTCACTCTTACCTCAGAGCCTCCTTCCTTCTGTATGATATGTTGTCCACCACTCAGTCTCACCAACAGCACAACTTCCTTCCACAGCTCCTGACACCGACAGCCCACCTGACTAACTGGGAGGTTTTTATCTGGTTTCAGCCAGTCCCTGATTGGCTTCAGGTGTCCCAATCAGGCTAGCTGTTTCTACTCCTTTCTAGAAGGTTCTTAATTGGCCCCAGGTGTCTTGATTGGCCTGGAGTAGCCTTTGTTTGGCTATCCAGGGAACAGGGACCTGCACATCCTGAGACTAATATACCTGCCTTCCAGCACTCTCCTATATCCTTCTGATCTGACTCCGACACAACATATATACTGTATGTTCCACTCTGTGCATATGATGAAGTGGGTTTTAGCCCACGAAAGCTTATGCCCAGATAAATTTGTTAGTCTCTAAGGTGCCACAAATACTCCTCATTCTTTTTGCGGATACAGACTAACATGGCTACCACTCTGAAACCTGTCAACATTTAATAAGGTCCCTTTAGAGGCTTGGTCCACATAATTTTGTTCCAATTTTTATTCTGCCTTGTGCCTTGAGTCAATAAAGCATCCCTATTCAGGAGAGGTGCCCAAGCATGTGCTTAAATTATGTTAATCAGTGGGATTAAGTATATGCTTAAGTACTTTAATTAAGGTCTTGAAACATGTAACATTACAGACCTTGGGGGACAGGCCAGTTCTCTCTTACAGACAGCCCCCTAACCTGAAGTAAATACTTACCAGCAACTCTCACCACACAACAAAAACACTAACCCAGGAACCAAACCCTGCAACAAACCCTAGGCTCATCCCAGACAGCTCGTTGCAGGATCTGGGCCAAATGCTGATCTGAACCTAGAAACAAGTTTCACCTGAACCAGTAGTGACATTTGTCACATGTCATTTGTGCCTCACAGAGGCATTAGACTTGTTGGAAAAGTGATTTTTCTTTTCTATAAGAAATCTGTTGTCGGGATCGCAGCTGGTGTAAACTGGACTGTGCCAACTGATAACAGCTATGAACATGGCCTTATATATTTGACACTGTCTGATATTTAGTATTTTTAACTTTATTTTGAAATGATTGACTTTTTTAATCTGCATTCCAGCTGGTTTTCCTTCCCAGCTAATTGTTTGTTTGTTTGTTTGTTTCAAAGGCAGGAAATCAGTTTTACATTTTTTTTTAATTTCCCTTCCCTCTATCTCCCATCCCAAAAGAAACTGAAAGAGGTTGCATTTCCGAGGACAGATGAATTGAAGAAGGATCTTTTAAAGAAATATAATGCAGAATACCAAGAATATATGCAAGACAAAGTAAGTCTTATCTGAATTCACATTAAATTTTTTAAAGCATTATTCATATGAATGTTTACTTATTTAATCAGTTAGTTATAAATATTACATAATCGAAATTCAAATAAAGCGGTGGTATTAGCAAAAAAAATAAAATTTTACAATTGTTTGGGCACTATTAGAAACTGCATCTTTTGAACTTCTAATAAAGCAGTATACTTGAAAATGTGAGGCATATGTGTGTTTATTTGGAAATAAATATATAACTATTTTAGTATCTACTTAATAGAAATGCTTAATATCTGGCTGTATTTATCTATTGTAGAAAAAGCCTCTTGCAGTTTGGTGCAGTTTAGTTAATACTATTTTATTTGATATAGTCAGATACTGTACTAATGAATATTTGAATTGGCCCCTTTTCCCTGAAGAAAAAGCAAAATTAGATCATAACACAGCTAGTATTCCCTTGAACTCTGGAATACATCAAGGCATTGTGAAAGGTACAAAGTTAGGCTAGGTTCTGGTTGATTCATGGGTGTGTTTAAGTATCTATTAAGGGCTGCATGGTCATACTCCCACCTTGTGTAATAAAGTCACTGAGAGGATTTGTCTTTCAAAAGCTTGTAATGGAAAGAGGTAGAGAAAGTAAGAAACATTGTTCTTTCTCTCACAGTGTGTCTCCCGGAATTTGGAACAAGAATCCATGTTCCCATTTATGATTTGTTTGTGAGGTTTTATTTTGTTTTGTTTGTTACAGGTTATCTGTATTTTAATTGGCTTCTGAAAGTTTGCGTTGCTGTCTCTTTAACAGAGGTGGGGAAGGAATGTTGGAACCTGAAGGTTCCCTGCTGTTTGTGGGACAGCAGTTGGTGTTGGGCCGCTGGAGGGAGATAAGAGCACAGTGAGGACCTCCTGTGACCAAGACAGAACAATAAGTGGGGGGAAATCCATACAATGCAAGGTTAGGGGCTAATCTCAATTGAAAACTTATATTGGCTTAGCTCCACACCCTTGAGAGACGTAGCTATGGTGACCTATCACCTGGCGTAGACAGTACTAGTCAACGGAAGAATTCTTTCGTCTACGTAGCAACTGGCTCTCAGGGGGGTGGACTAACTCCTGTGATGGAAGAACCTCCCCGCCCCCCGGTTATTGTAGTGAGTGTCTGTGCAGCGATTTAAGTGTAGACATACCCTAGGTTTGATGGATTCAATCCATCTTCAAGGGAGATTGAAGTAAGTGAAGAAAGGAAAAGGGCAGGAGAAGGTGCCAGAGAGAGAACTGTGCTGTGAAATCCACGTGAAGATAAATCTGTCCTTGATGATAAAGGCTTTTTTGTGCCTCCTCCCTTTACCCCTTAATTCAAAAAATGACTTTTTTAAATATAAGTGGGTCAAGGCAAATACTGTTAGCACTGAGGTAAATGCACAATGTATCAGGGGTGTGCAGAATGGGAGATCTCTGTCCTCTATCCCTAAGTACATTGTGTTTATTATTTTAGAGCACTTCTGTGGGCACAATTGTATAGGGCAATGTGGCTAACATTTCAGACAGTGTCATTGTTGTCTGATGATAACTGGTTAATCAGTTGGCTAGCTTTCCCCTCACCATTTTGTGACTCCTTTAACATTGTCTAAAGGATCTGACCACTTTATTTACATACTTCGCAGAACAAATGTAAAGCTGAATTCTTAAAGAAACTGGAGCAGCAGAGGTTGATAGAAGCAGAAAAGAAGAGAATTGCACAGATGCGACAACAGCAGCTTGAAACGGAGCAGTTTCAATTCTTTGAGGATCAGCTTAAGAAGCAAGAACTAGCCCGAGATCAGAAAATTAAAGAGAATATGGTTATGTCTGAGCAGATTGATGGAAGTGTGATGTCTTGCATTTCTATGCATCAGAATAACTCCTTATCTACCACATTTTCTGAGAAAGCCAGTAAGAGTGATGCCTCTGTTTCTGCTGGACAATCTCCTCCAGTAAACCAGGCCTTAAAGCCAGCAGCCACTTTAAGCACTGTTCAGAGTAAGTGTTCAGTTGGGCTGTAATGTTCCTCTACTTCTCCTAACATACTATATGATATGGACCTGCATGTGTTTATTGCACTGTAGCTTTCTCTGACACGGAGGACTAAATGTTCCTGGAATATTTGTGTGTCTGTGCACTACCCTTTGTTTCCTCACCTAAAATGGATACGTACATCTGAGATTACCTATTTCACACCTACAAGTTCCAATAGCGAGGCCTGCAGAATACAGGACCAATTGCTTCCGTTGAATTAAATGGGGAATTTTGCCATTAACTCCATGGGAGCAGGACCAAGCCCACTATGGTTACATTTTTGGAGTTCTGAAAATTTGGACCAGGAAGTAGTGCTAGTTCACTGCCTTAGTGAATGCCAGCCAGTTAACATTCTGTATTCTTTGGTGTCCATTTAATAGAAGAAAGGTTATGCTCTGTAAAGTTCTATATTATTCTGACAAAACCTTCTTTGTGGCAAGTATGGCACTCCCTATGTAAGTCAGCTCACTTGATCTTTAACTGTGTCAGCCTGTTACATTAGAAAATTTTGCACTGAAGGTTAATTATAAATGCCCTTTCTCCTTGTTTATTAGATCAAGTGGCTGAAGCACTCCGAGGTGTAGTTTTACCCACAGATCTTTGTCACAAATTTCTGCTGCTAGCAGAGGCAAATACAGTAAGAGGAATAGAGACATGTGGAATTCTCTGCGGAAAACTGGTACAGTTGAATCTTCACATTTCTATGGGGAAGGCATTTTTGACAGTACTGTATTTTCCTGTAATGAACTAATATCAAAGCAGAGGCAGATCTGAAGTGTAAGGGCTAGTCTACACTACTGTGCTACATTTGCACAGCTGCATCAATGCAACTGCACTGCTGTAACACATCTGGTGAAGATACGCTATGTCGATGGGAGAGCACTCTCCCATCGGCGTAATTACTCCACCTCAATTGAGAGATGGAATCTGTGTTGGCAGGTGGGTGTCTTTTTCCCACCCCTGAGTTACATAACATACATTGACTTAAGCAGTAGTAGAGCCAAACCTCCGTGTGTAATCTAATTAACTTTATGAAATAATCTTATGGATCTGATAAGCTGTTTGCATTACTGCAGACCTATTTGATCTTAATCCTCCATCGTTATTGTGGTCATGTACTGTTATTAAGCTGTACAATTAACCTCCATTACAGGATTTTTCAAGAACATTCCCTGGTATTCATCAAACAAAATGAGGTTTAGTTACAGGAAAACTGGATATTAAAAATGTTAGAAGCTATTGGTGAGTGTTATCAAATTCTAAAAAGAAAACCCCACCACTGTCAGCAAATAAACCAAAAAATCACTGCTGTTTGTTTTTGCCTATATCCTAGACAATGTTTAGTGGTCAATTAGCTAACTTTGCAGCAGGACTTAATTATCAGATTGTTCCCAGAGCAGGGGGGATAGCACCACTGATGCTGTTACACAGACTTGCAAGTACAAAGAAGTTCAAAGTGGGTACCAAAGTGCATTAGACATACACCAAAACCAAGAATACTAAAAACAGCAAAGCGTGTGGTTTCTCCAAGCTTTAAAGAAAGTAATCGTATTTTTACCTCCCTTGCTTTTTTTCTTAATGGACATCATCTCTCCTTTTAACATTTTTCTGTCATAAACATTTCAGATATGTTTGTTGCTTCTCTGTCTATTGCTGTGATGAAATACTGGCCAGATTCTTAGCTGGTGTAAACTGGCATAATTTATTTGAACTCAGTGGAACTACTGCAATTTAGAGCAGCTGAGGATCTGACCCTTTTTTCTTCAGATTCATGTTCAGCATTTGTTCATTAGATGACCATTAATTCAAGTCATCTTCCTACCGTGTGTTTTACAGACACATAATGAATTTACTATTACCCATGTAATAGTGCCAAAGCAGTCTGCAGGACCAGATTACTGTGACATGGAGAATGTGGAAGAATTATTCAGCGTTCAGGATCAACACGCTCTCCTCACTTTGGGCTGGATCCATGTACGTATGCTTTGTAGATGTCTACTTCTCTGTATTGGCTGGATAGGATATATAGAACCAGCACTGGAAAGCCCAATTTAAAGAAATAATTTGCATGATTTAAGCTAATTTTCTCTCTTAATTTTTGTGCTGGTGACCTGATTTGACACAAATGTCCTCCACTGATATAAGCTGCTGTTTACTGCTAGGAAGCTATAAAGTGTTTCATTGGTACAGTGGGCCCAGTTTTGCCTGTGCAACTTCTATTTAAGACAATAGGAGCTGTCTGTCTGTTGGCAGAATTTGGCCCAAAATTCTGTCTCATATACACCTCATCCAATACCATTTACATGTCAGACATGTATACTCAAAAAAAAAAAAAAAAAAGGGCCAGAGACTTCGTATAGTCCACTAGGACTTTGCTATTGATTTTATATGGAATTCACTCAGCTGCTACAGTGATGAACAGCAATTTAAAATCCTAATGTATACAAGATAGAATGTAGTGCAGAATTTGGTCCATTTTTGTTAGATACACCCCATTTCTAAAACCATTACTTGCAGGTTTTCAAACTGCACAGTTTGGATCAAGCAGTTTTGAGGATTGTGAGTTTATTCCAGGCATGGTGAGAAGGAACAGTTGTGAAATAATATTAAAAAGTGGAGTACTTGATTGATTGATGTTACATGATTTTCTTTAAGAATCAGTAGTAAAGAAGATTTTTTTTTAACATAACAAACATGACAAAAAGAAACCTGCATACAAAAGAAACTTGAGGCTCTGTGTTGTTAGAATATCTCAGATTTTTTTTCTGTTGCAAATTTGGCTAATCTTGTAGTCCATGAAATTATAAAATGAAACATTAAACATAAATATCTCTGGAAATGAGTAAATCAACTCAAAAATGAACTTCCAAGACTTAGTGCATTAATGAGTAAGATCACAAATGATGAAGTAATGCCTGACCTCTTTGGAGTTTGGGGGCCTGAGTCTGATCTCACCTATACCACTGTAAATCAGGAACAGCTTCTCTGAAAGCCAGAGCATCTGACATCAGAACCATACCTCAGATGTATAAATCACCAATTTGTATAGCTAGTCAGGAATTTTTTGACTGTACTTTTGTTTTGTTGTTGTTGGACGGTGGTGGTTTGTCAAAACTGAAAGTTCTTGGGGAATGGTCGGTTCTGATGAACTTCCCATTTTGAGAAAAAATTTAAATCAAAGTTTTTTAAAGTTCTTGAAACATCCCACTTTGATTTTTTGTAAGAAAAGTTCAATTTTCCTTATGGAGTAACTTTTTGTTTAGAAATTTTAATTTATAGTATAAAAATTGTTAAATGGGAACAAAACATTTTGAAATATCAAAACAAAACATTTCAGTTGAACTGAACATAATAATTTTGGTGAGTTTCAGTTCTCAAACATTTTTGAGATTTCAATTTTGGGTCCTGATATGGGTCAAGATTTTTTTTTATTATTATTATTATTATTTTTTACTCAAAACTTTTCATGGGACAGGAAAATGGTTTACTAGGGCCACCCAACTCTGTCAATTTCATATTAAATCCATCTTTGCGTTGGAACCAAAGACAGTGATGTAATGTGAACACTTGTAAAATTTCAACCTGCTTCATGCTTCTATTTTCTTATAGGTGTTGATTTACTTTTTACTTTCTGATGACAGTTACTTTCAATTATGTTCTATTTTTTACTTGATATGGTTGGTGTATGATCTCACTTTGAGGGATTTTGGATAATAAATTTAAGTCCTTTGATCTATGTTTGCCATCTTATACTCACACATGCCTTTTCAGTCTAGATTTGTTTCCTTTCATAAGAACATTAATCTGATATTCAGAAGAGTTTAAAATTGTTTTTGTAAGCCTTCATACACCTGGTATTAGGGATTTACTCCTGACACTGTAGCATTTAGCTTTTGCATTGTTGAGTCATTCATAAAAATTATCCTCAGAGGTGTGTTGTGCCATGGAAAAGTTAAGGTTTAGTTGCAAATAATAAAAACTGAATCTGGGGGAAATGCTAATCTGGGGGAATGCTAATCTGGGGGAAATGCTAATGGTTTTTGACCTTGACTTGACTAAGAAATACTTTCACTATGCAGAGCTTTTCCTTTCTTTTTATAGACGCATCCAACACAAACTGCATTCTTATCCAGTGTTGATCTTCATACACATTGTTCTTATCAACTAATGTTACCAGAGGCTATTGCAATTGTTTGTTCACCAAAACATAATGAGTGAGTTCTGTTTTTTCTAAGTAATGTTTAGCTATCTCTCCCAGCCTGCTATCTCAAAACTAGATCACCTGCAAAACAGCATCTGAATGTCAACTAAGGTGAAGGAGATAAAAGGTTGTAGTATATATGTGTGGGGTTTTTTCCTTGTGTTCTGAGTTGATCTTGACCTGCATTCCAGTGAGCCTATGTGTGCAATGTTACTTGACTTCACTTTGTCTCCTATTTAATTATAAAATTCTGTAAATGGTGATGTTCCAGTCCACTTGGCAGGTGTGACTGCATTTGACTGTGGTAGTTCTAGGCTCCATGGATCTCATTGTCAAATGTCTCACAGAATCCAAACTGCTCTCTTCTTAGTGAAGAAGATGGATGGTGTAGGTCAGAGATCGGCAACCTTGGCACGTGGCCCCCCAGGTAAGCACCCTTGGCGGGCCCGGCCAGTTTGTTTACCTGACGCGTCCGCAGGTTCGGCCGATCGTGGCTCCCGCTGGCCGCAGTTCGCCGCCCCGGTCCAATGGGGGCTGCGGGAAGCAGCGTGGTGCTGGCTGCCGCTTCCTGCAGCCCCTATTGGACCAGCACAGCGAAGTATGGCCAGCGCGAGCCGCGATTGGCCGAACCTGTGGACGCGTCAGGTAGACAAACCAGTCGGGCCTGCCAGGGGGTGCTTACCCTGGGGGGCTGCATGCCAAGGTTGCCGATCCCGGGTGTATGATTTTTAGCTTGTTCTGAGTGAAAAACACAGAAGTGATGGGAGGTTAGAGATAAATCACACTTTATATTCAGGTTCTGTTTTACCAATGGTTTATAAAGTACAAATAAATGACTAAAAGCCTTTTAAAGTGCATGTGTTACAGGCCAGATTTGTAAAGGTATGTTAGCATTGCCTAAAGTCTGGATTCACAAGGGGCTTAGGCCTTGCAATGCTGAGAGTTGCAACATGTAACTTCATGGTGCTCGGCCCCCTAGTGGAATTCACAGCCCATATTGGATATCCAGGCTCCCCAGGAGGCAAATTGGGCATTAAGAAAGGGATTGTCAGAAGCCAGCAAACTGAACTGGGAGCACCTAAGACAACCAGGAGTGAAATAGACCCATAGCTTTTAATGCCAGAAAGAAATTTGTGTTTGACCAATTAATGCTTGTTTGAACCAAGTTCTTTTGATACAAATCTCAAGTCAGTTTTGTTCTTTGCTTTCCAGCACTGGGATCTTCAGACTTACTAATGCTGGCATGCTTGAAGTTTCTGCTTGTAAAAAGAAGGGGTTTCACCCACATACTAAGGAGCCTAGACTATTTAATGTAAGTATATTACTTTAAAAATGTTCTTAACTATTCCAAAAAAATTGTCAAAGATGTGATCGTCTGACCTCCTGTATAATGTAGGCCAGTGCACTTCCCAGAATTAATTCCTGTTTGAACCGGAGCATATCTTCTAGAAAAAGCATCAGTCCCTTCAAATTCTCCCCAGTGTCTGCACTGCAAGCAGAAGTTATATCAGCCTTAGGTTGGGTTTCTCTATATTTTTCTTTGATAGTCCATGATCCTTTCCTAACTGACGGGTGACTTCCTGATGCCTCCTTCTGTCACCTATAAAAGTGATGATGGTTTATGTTAAATAGAATTGTGCTAAAATGTAAGTAGAGAATTTAAATTTAGGCTTGACAATAAGGATGTCTGGTAAATTGTGGGTGAAGTGAAGTGATATAGCTCAGAGGTAAGTTAAGACATAACTGCAGGTCATGTTGTAAACATGTTTGGTTCTAACTGGTTTTAACAAGAGTTTTGGATGTAATGTGAATGTTTTGGAAGCATATTATCTACAGTGATAGTTATTGGAATGGCATTTATGCATACGTTAATTAAAGATACTGTTTAGTGTTAAATAGCCCATGAGAGAATAGAAGGTATTTTAATTATGATAGTTGAAATATAGATATGGTAAAAGGCAGGTTTAATGCTAATTAATTAAGGGATGTTATTGTAAGTCAGGGGTGGGCAAACTGTGGCCCGCGGGCCACTTGTGGCCCTCAAGCCGTTTTTATCCAGCCCATGAGCTCCTGCCAAGGGAGCGGGACCAGGACAGCGGACTTGCGGCCAGCCAGGGGCGCCGCCCTGAGAGCGGGCCCAGCGCGCTGCCCGATCCCCATGGCCAGCCGGGCGCGCCGCCGTGAGATCGGGGCTGGCCCGCCCAGAGCCCAGGAGAGCGGGGCTGGCGTGCCCAGAGCCTGGGACAGCAGGTCTTCAGCCGGCCGCACCCGGAGCCCGGGACAGTGGACCCATGGCCGGCCGGGCGCGCCTCCCTGAGAGCGGGGCTGGCGCGCCACCCAGGACAGCGGGCCGCAACCGAACGCCACCCGGAGCCCGGGACAGCGGGCCCATGGCTAGCACTGTGTCCCGCGCTACCAGCCCGGGGTGCCAGGCCAAGCGCGGCAAGCCGCGGGGCCTGCGCTCCCGAGCAGGGATCGGGCCGAGCGTGGCAGACTGCGGGGCCCCACGCTCCCAGCCTGGGAGCCGGGCAGAGCGCTGCGAGCCACGGGACCCGGCTCAGCAGGTGAGCAGGGGCTTGGGGGGGCAGTTGGGGGGGGTCTCAGGAGAGGGCAGTCGGAACAGAGAGCAGGGGGGCTAGATAGGGGATGGATTTCTGGGAGGGCAGTTAGAGTGGGGGCATCTCCGGACGGAATGATCAGGGGACAAGGAAGGGGGGGTTGGATTGGTCACGGGTTCTGGGGGCGCAGTCCGGGGGCAGCAAGTGGGTGGGGGTCAGATAGAGGACAGGGCCTGTGGCCCTCCGCACAATTTTGAACCCCATTGTGGCCCTCAAGCCAAAAAGTTTGCCCACCCCTGTTGTAAGTAATCATAAAAAAGGGTAGCACACTAACTTTAAAACTAGCACACTCATTTAACATCATGGTACGGTTAATGGAAGGATTATACATCCATTCTTCTTAGCCAGAGACTGACTGATTGTCCCTGGATGAACTCTTGTTGTGAATCTAATTGCAGTGTATAGTTTCATCATAATTCCTGTTTGCTTTTATCAGCTATTCTATTTTAAATAAAGTTTTCATTCTATAATTCACAGTTCTCCACTAACTTAGTTTATCTGAAACCACAGCAGATAGCCAAACCTCAAGAAATTAATGTGGTTATTGAGATTATTTCTACGTAAAATGTAAAACAAAGGTTATACTTCTTATTGCTACTTGAGCAGCAGTAACCAGTTAATGTTATGAACAGCTCTCTTCCTAACTTGAGAAATACAATATCAGCCAGAAAAGAAGCTTTCCCACATTAGGATGTCTGAGTGCTCCCTAAGCCTGGAAATATACTTCCATTGTCCTTCTTAACAGCTGGTCAGTAGTCCCATGCCAAGAGGAAGAGAGACAGAGAATTCCCACAGAAGTTTTCCATGACCACTTAAAGAGATTTTTTTTCCTAACAAAGAATCACAACTGACTTCCCCAGCTGTGATATCCAATAAGCCTGCAGAGCTAACAGCTAGCCACCATGAAGGATAATTTTCTCTATTGAATCTCTGCTTCCTTTCACCCTTTCCATCAGCCTCTCAGAAGCCATTCCAGTAACCACAAAGTAGTTTTCCAGTTAGCCTGGGGGGTCAAAGGTTCTAGTGTGCTCTTTACATGGCTAAAGGGTTTATATGAGAATCTGTGACTGAACAGTTAAATAGTCATTAATGATTATCAGAAATGTCATTCCGTTGTTTGAAATAAAGGCAATATTCCTTCTCTTGGCAGAGTTCATAAATATGGAAACAGGGCTTCTGAAGTGTGAGCCAGAATTGATAAATAAGAGCAGAGACTTACTGCACGTAGAGTTACAGCCTCTCCCTTGGGGAGTGGAAGTGGAATACAAATATTGGAACCCAAGCTCTAGTTTTCTGTTGGGTGGGATTTTCAAAAGTAGACCATTAGCCTAAGTTGATGTGAATGGTAGCTTTACCATTAATTCCCATGAGACCAGAGTTAGGCAAATGCTGAACACTTTTGAAAATCCCACCCCAGGTTGTTTTGGCTCTCGTTACACTGGCTCTTGCTACTGAACATTACAACCAAGTTTTGAAAAGGCAATCCCAAGTTACTTTAGCTCACTTCCATCTCAGTGCAAGGCACCAAGTACACAACTGCTATCACAAAGCTAGGAAATATTACATTTCCCATCAGAGACTAACATAGCTCACCCTGTCATCTTATAAATTGTCTTCCAGTGTTACAAGTCTGACTTAAGTTTCAAGTCTGTGTCTTCCATTGTGGGTGTCTCTGCTGGTTTAGCCTCTCCTCTGACTCACAAGTATTAAAGCTGACATATAACATTATAAAATCCTCCTGTCAAGCTGCCTGCAGCGAATCAGGAGCATGAGTACCAGTCTCAGGACAGACTGTTAAGAAGCAGGGCATATATCAGAAATTGGTTGTGAGTTCTATGCTTAGATTAAGTGTGAATGCTTCAGGCCTTAGGTCATGGGTCACAGACAGTACCCTTTGGGTACTCCAATCTATCTTGCCACTCATGTCAGCTTGCCTGTGTGAGAAATGGTCTCTTATACCAAAAATAACATCATTCAGGTTACCCCAAGTCAACTGCACTAATGATCCTATACCAAAGACAATGCATGTAGCCAATCCTATAATAAATTAACCAAAGATTTATTAACTAAAAAAAAGAAATCTTTACACCGTTAAAGCAGGTAAACATACACACATAAATGAGTTAGTTTTAGGTTCCAGAAGGGTAACAAAATCTACTGTAATATATATCCTTTAGGGCTAAACCAGGCCAAGCACTGGGCCACTTGCTTACTCTAAAAAAATCTTTGCCCTTCATAGTTCAAGCAGAGTCAAGATAACTTCTCCTCGACAGGGATGGGCTGTGCTCATTCATTCCTCCTCCTCGTGGGCATGGAGGGGAGCAATCCACAAAGTCTTGTCCACTGATGATGTGCAATAGTTCAGCTGGTATCTATGGGCCACTTTGTTTGGGACTAGTTCATCACCTCTTGTGATGAACTAGTATTTCACACTTGTTAATGCTTCTCTCTGCCTATGGGGTTTTGAGTTCCATAGCAATTGCTTCTATAGTAACAAAGTAAATATTTAAATATTACCTTAAACAGGGAATACAGGTAGTGAGTCAGATGAATGCAGGCAGAAACTTAGGCGCATTTCACACATTTTTTCTAAATTTACACATATTTTAACAATACTAACGTAAGGTGAGCAAGACTGCTTTCCTGCTCTGCCTTTGTCAGTGTTCAGTGAGATCTAGGGGGTCTTGGCATGAGCTGACACCTACTCTGCCAGTGTCACACTCTCTTGAACCCAGACATAATGGTAAGCCTGTTTTAAATCCAGTTCATGGCCAAAAGTGTTTGGCTCTTTCCAAACATAGTCTAGCGCTAAATGTTTGAATATATTTTTAAGCACAATCTTGAGTGAACTCTAGGGAGGCATTTCCCCTCAGATACCTGCAAAAGGCACAGGTTCATCTCTACTTCCCCCATTGGAGTAGCAAATGGCAACTGACAGTATATCAGCTGAAAATTCTGACAGATCTTAAAATAGCTCAGTTTGGCTGGCAGTGTTCAGTGAGACCTAGGAGGCTCTAGTTAAGGTTCTGCCCACCTGTTCCAGATGGGGAATAGTGGGCACCCAGCTCCCTCTTTTCCCTGCATATCCAGCCAAGCTACAGGCAGCCTATTCAGATACATAACTGAAAGCGCATGAGTATAGCCTGTTTCCAAAAATCTAACCCTTCTCTTTAAAGAACACACAGCCAGTTTTGCATGTATAGTCACTTTTCCATTAAACTTTCAGTGCTTGCAAAGTTAACCCTGTACATGTTACCAGGCAAACCTGGGAGCTAATAAAACTTGTGCTTGTATAAAACAATCTCAGAACTTAAGAGGAAGCCCCAAACCACATAATCTCATTGGAGTACAGCCCAGTTTGGTAGTGAATAAAAGTGGCTGCCACCTAATGGGTGCTTGTGGCTTATATGTAATAATTTGTGGGTTTTAGGTCTGTGGATATGACAAGCCTCCAAAACCATACTGACAACAGTGGTTGACACCCTTATTTGCAATCTCAGCAAAGACATCACCACGTGAATACAGATAACAGCAGAACTACCCATTTTGCCATGGTGGTAGAGCTGGTCGGGGTGAGGATCACTGGCAGAGCAGAACTTTCAGTGCTACCACCGGCGGGTTACTGTTCTATTGCTAAATGGAGAATGTTGGTATCCAGGGCTGTTACTCAGAACCTTAGAAAGTACTGGGAGCACTGAAGAAACTTTTTTGTAGCTGTCTCATAGAAGAAAGCAGAAAGACCATACAGGCTCTGGAATAGCTGTTTTATGATTTGGTTTGGAACTGCAGGTGGTACTCGTGCAATTTTGCCTGACATTAAATGATATAGTACCTTCAATGGCTGCTGTCAGTAAATAATGGGTTCATTTCTTTTACAGACCTGCAAACATGTAGTTGGGACAGAAACAAAAATAATTGTGCTGGATCTGAGGTGATGCTGATGGAAGATAAATGGCCCACCAAACAGCTGCCCCACATAGAAAACTGGCTGCCAGATTTTCCAGTGATGTTTTTCAGCAATTACTGATGTTTTATATGTATACATTTTAGATTTAATGATTTGATATTTATTGCTCTTGTCATTTTCAAGTTATTTTGTTCTGTCAAGACAGAGTTTACAGAGAATTAAAACAAAACCTGTAAATGTGTCTGAATATGATACAACAATAAAGTGAGCTTCAAAGGACAACACTGGTAAAACATATGCAGTGCTGCTGAGGTCAAATTCCCTGTCCTCAGCTATTTTCTGTGCAATGGATTTTTCAACAATGGTGTTCTATAACTTGGGCCTTTCACAGGCAGTCTAACGCATTCAGCTGAGGTATTCAACTCTTATGGTCCAGGGGTTGACTAGGTCAGAAGTACTCCAGTAGTTGACAAAGCACAGTCTTCTGAGCCTCCTGGGAGTCCCAACCTGACTTTTGAGACAGCTAAGAGACAGGTCCGGGGTGTGAGGTGAGATGAGGAAGGAGAATACAAAATAATCTGCTCCTTTCAGAGTCCTACCCAGAAGCCACCCCTTTCATAGTGTATCATGCTAACATTTATATTCCAGTACCATGTAGAGGGCAACCACATTGGCACCTGTCATGGGAAAATTGGCCCCTTTCGGGGTAGTCATGGCCCAGTCTGCCTGGGGCTGCCTCTTGCTGACCCACTTGGGAGTCACCGACGATACCAGTTTGCAGAGTAAGGGTTAATTATTAGAAAACAAGCATCTAGCTCTAATAAAGGCTCAGTGAGAGGGAGATTCCCAAGGAAACAAGAGACTCTTCTGAAGAGATGCTCTTATGAGGGCAGAGCAGGGAGCATAGAGAGTGAGATCCTGATGACAGAGGATGTGTCTGCACAGCCATGAACAAGCTGGAGCTGACCCATTGCAGCTTATTTGGGCTGGGACTGTAGGGAGTGTAAAATTTCAATGTAGATGGTTGTGCTCATGATAGTGGCTGGGCTCTGGGGCTCTCCCCCATTGTAGGATTCCAGAGCCCAAGCTCCACACTGAGCCTGAAACTCTACACTGCAGTTACAGCCCTGCATGCCCAACCCCAGGAAACTACATCAGCGCACACAGCCAACTGCGGGTGATTTTCTTGCAGCATAGCCATCCCCAGAGAGTTTGCGGGGTGCACCCCAGCCTGCAACTACTGGTAAAGCTGCTTGTAGAGAGGGGAGATGCGAGAGGCAGAGCTGAAGTTGTCAGCCCAGGGCAACTGTGTTCCTAACATAACATAAGAATGGCCATACTGGGTCAGACCAAAGGTCCATCCAGCCCAGTATTCTGTTCACTGACAGAGGCCAATGCCAGGTGCCCTGGAGTGACTGACCCTAGCAGGTAATGATCAAGTGATCTCTTGCTTGCCATCCATCACTCCCCTCTGACAAACAGAGGCTAGGGACTCCGTTACTTACCCATCTTGGCTAATAGCCATTAATGGTCTTGACTTAACCTCCATGAATTTACCCAGTTCTCCTATAAACCCTATGTATTCCTAGCCTTCACACCTTCCTCAGGCAAGGAGTTAAACAAGTTGACTGTGCGCTGTGTGAAGAGGAATGGCCTTTTATTTGTTTTAAACCTGCTGCCCATTCATTTCACTTGGTGGCGCCTCGTTTGTATGTTACAGAAACAAGTTAAAAACATTTCCTTAGTCATGAGCGCCATGTCACTCAATTTTTATATGTAAAATGGACTAGCTCAGGGGTGGGCAATCTATGGCCCACGGGCCAGATCCAGCCCCTCAAAGAATGCGCACCCCCCCCCCGCTCCCCAAACCAGTGGTGCCACGAATCTCATGCTGGTTTGGGCCCTTTCTGGTGCAGTGCAGGGCCAGGGCAGGCAGGGAGCCTAGCCTGGCACCAGTGCATGCCGGTGCTGCGCCAGGTAAGCAGTGCCAAGCTGGAGCGTGCACTCCTCTGGCACCTCATGCGCTGAGGGCCCCTGCCACACCCTGCAACCTGACTCCCTGCCACACCCCCCCATCCCCTCCTGCACCCATCCAGCATCCTGACTCCCACTTCTGCACCTCCCACCCCGCCCCTGCCTCTTTGAGCCCCCGTCATAGCCTGCACCCTGACACCCCCCTCCCCCGCTGCAACCCACTCATGGCTCCTGCACCTCCATGTCTCCTGAACACTGACCCCCGCACCCCGGCGCTGACCCATTCCTGTCCCCTGCACCACCTGCTGTGAGTCCCCTGCCACACCCTGATCCCTGCTGCACACCCCCTTCCGAGTCCCCTGCCACACCCTGCACCCTGAGCCCTGCTGCACGCTTCACGGCTCCTACCCCACCCC
>ML677335.1:17159337-17172692 GCA_007922305.1 Dermatemys mawii | reverse complement strand
GCTGCACGCCTCACTGAGCCTATTCCCCCCCCGAATACCTACCACACCCTGAGCCCTGCTGCACACCCCCTTCCAAGTCCCCTGCCACACCCTGCACCCTGACACCTGCTGCACTCCTCACTGCTCCTACCCATCCCACACCCCCTGCCACACCCTGAGCCCTGCTGCACCCCTCTTCCACCGTTACCCCCAACTCCCTGCCCTGAGCCCCCCTGTTGCACCCTGCGTCCCTCCTTCACCTCAACTCTGTGCTCTGCGTCCCCACCACACCCTGAAACCCCCTGCACCCCACTCCCTTCCCTGAGCCCCATCATATACTTTGCACCCCTCCTTTGCACCAGTCCCTTGCCTTCCCGCACACATCCCACACTCCTTTCTGCACCCCCAACCCCTTGCCCTGGCCCTGCGTACAATTTCCCCACCCAGATGTGGCCCTTGGGCCAAACATTTTGCCCACCCCTGATGTTTGATGACTAAGGCTGGGACAGGTATTTAAGTGGTTTTTGACATTACCACTGGTGAATGAAGACAAAACCAATTCAGAAGCCTCCCTGAGAGCACATACACGCTTTCGTCAAATAAAAGAGTTTACTAGGCACCAATTTATTCAAAAAATACATCAGATCCAATTAGAGCCATTAGTTTGGAAGATTTTGAAATGAAACTATAAGACTGTATTTATTCCTGAATACATGGACAGCAATGTGCTGAAAAATCCATAGACTGATAAGCAGACTAAAAGCATTTGCGATGAACAATGGATGGGCCAGCTTCATCATACTCCTGTTTGCTGATCCACATCTGCTGGAAGGTGGACAGGGAGGCAAGAATTGAGCCGCCGATCCAGACGGAGTACTTACGCTCCGGCGGAGCAATGATCTGTTAAAGACAAACAGCACCTTGGGTTATGGGGCAAACATGTTTGGTGACAAACCGACTTAAGCAATGTTAATGCTTAATGATGTTAAAGGAACCTCTTAGAAAAAGATGCAATGGCATCCCGCACATTTCATTAGGCCATTCACATGTGAGCTATGGGCAAATATTTCATTGTCTGTGTATAGTCTGAACCTAGCCGAGACTGAGAATTTGAGCACCCTCCCAGTCACAGCAGTACCAGTGGCTGCAAGTGAAGCAGGGAAACTACAACCCGTGAAACATTTAAGCCAAACTGGCCAATGGGTTGGAAAATATATTAAGGGGCAGTCCTGCAAGTGCAGAGAGCTGGACAGAGGTTCTCACACTGTGGTTTGTGGAACCCTCCTAGTAGCATGGAGAATAAGATATTTCAAGAGCCAAGGAAGGGAGGGATTGTGGTGACAGGGGAGGAACTTTTTTTTTTTAAGAAGGTGATCAGCAGAGAGAAAAGGTTGGAAAATGCTTGGAGTTGGGGCGGGGCACCAGAACGGGAGGAGGGGGAAAGGACGTCATGGCCCCATCACTTTTTACCTGCCTTATGGGTGATGCGGGGGCAGGAGGCAGAGAGGCGTGAGCAGGGGGCAGTGTCCTGAGGAAAATACAGGGTGGGGCGGGACCTCAGGGGGAGGGCAGGAGTGGGGGACATGGCCACGGTTTGGGCACCGGTGGCTCCGTCCCACACTTCTAGAGTGCTTCCGGCACTCCTGAGTAGGGGCCTGCTCAAAGCCCGGGGAAAGCAATAGCCGTGTCTTTGAATCTTTAGACTCCTGGCATCACTGGAAACATGTAAACTTTGGGCAAAAGTTTCTAAAGTTCCTGAGAGTGGAATTCACAAGGAGGATGTAGGCTCATCACTGCAGCACCTAACTGTCAGGTGCCCTGCTGCCATGGGAATTCACCACCCAGGCTCCCTGCACAGTGCAGGGGGAAGTTCGTCCCCTAACAAAGAGATTCAGAGAATCCAGCAAGCGAAGAATGAACCACCGAGGCTAGCCCGTGCAAAACGCCGAGGAACTGGGTGTTGCCTGAGCCCTGCCCCTCCCTCCAGTCAGGATTCTCAGCAGGGAACCCTCTCCTGGAGTCGGGTGCCTGAGAAAAATAGAGGAGGATAAAAAGCTGGTGCTTTTGCCCCTCCCCGCCAATAGCCCTGTGGTTAGAGCACTCACATAAGGTGTGGGGGGCTTGGCTTTATATCCCCACTCTGTAGAGCAGGCGATTGCACTGATCTATTGAGTATGCTTGGTGGGTCTCAATCCCTCCTGTGGGAGCTTCCCCACTTTGTATCAAATACTTAAATCTCCCCTGGGCAAGAGAGCAAGACTGACTTGATAGTCTGGTGCTTAGGGCACTCACTGGGATGCAGGAGACCCCCAGCTCCAGCCCCTGCTCCACTTGGTATAAACTCCTTAAATAGTCATTGGAACGTCTTCAACAGGCAAGACAGAGAGACCCACCCCAGAACATCCCATCAACCAGTGGTAGAGCTCTCACCTGAGAGGTAGAAGACGTGGCTTGAAGTCCCTACTCTACATCAGGCAGGAGGATTTGAACCCAGATCTCCCACAGCCTGGGGAACTGTTCTAACCCTGAGGTTACTGGATTTAAAGGGCAGCTCCACATCCACAGGCTGTGCTTTGTACACCACCCCATTTGGCCTGTGACAGTCACTGGCCAGGCAGATGGTGGCGTCCCCACCAACACAGAAAGGGCTGAAGTAACTTACTCCATGCCAGGAACAAGGGAGGAACTGGGATTCAGTCCCAATTCATTCTCTGCTCTCCTTTTGGGACAATGCAGTTACCTGCCACCTTTTACTCAGGGCAGATTATACAGTTTCAGTCTAGCCCAGAGTAAGGTACAGCTCATCATGAATCCGGATGCCAAAACTGTCCTTTTGCTAGCAAGCAGGGTATATATTGGTGATTACTTGAGAAAACACGCACATGAAAGAGCTGCATGCCACTCCCCCGCCCCCCACCCCATTTTTGCAAAAATCTCCTGACAAATAATTGTGCTGTACCTTGATTTTCATAGTACTGGGAGCCAGGGCAGTGATTTCCTTCTGCATCCGGTCAGCAATACCCGGATACATCGTAGTACCACCAGACAGGACATTGTTTGCATAAAGGTCCTTTCTGATATCAATGTCACACTTCATGATGCTGTTGTAAGTAGTTTCATGAATGCCAGCAGACTCCATGCCTGTGAAAAAATAGCAGGTTTAGAATAAGTCATAAGTAAGTAAGTAAGTAGTCTTAAAACTATTAAATAAAATGAATAGAAGCTGCTGTTTAGAAGGCACCAATCTCCAAGGCTTGTGCAAAGTCATTCTGCTGCTGGCTAAACTACTTAGAATATGTCTATGCTCTAGCAGCACAACTACACCATTGCAGCTGTGGTGCCATAGTGTAGACACTTCCCATGTTAACAGAAGGGTTTTTTCCACTGATGTAGTTAATCCACCTTTTTGAGGTGGCAGCTAGGTTGACAGAGAATTCTGTCAAGCCAGCTGCATCTACGGTGGGGGTTAAATCAACCTACCTAGGTCACACAGGGTGTGAAACTTTTCACAGCCCTAAGTGATGTAGCTAGTCTGATCTAATTTTTAGGTGTAGACCGGGCCATAAGTCAGAAGTTATTTGGGTCACCGCTTGCTTGTATAATTGTTTCAAACAAGAAACCAAAGGGTCTGTAATGAAAGAGGAGTAGAGTCTCCATTAGAATTTTCCATCCAATTTCAAACAGACTATAAGAATTCCTTACAGCTTTAGTGAAATCATTTGTTTTAGAAAAACTAATCAGCTCAGAGCTGGGCTAGCCTACATATGTCCTAGGAATGTTAGGTGTGTAACACTATTATTGCTGATTGGGAATCCTGCCCTCCCACAAGACTTACAGGTGATCTCGTTTGGTTTTGTGGCAACCTATACAGACTGTTCACTAGCATGAGATGGCGCTAATGCCTCTTTCCTAAGGCACAGACACTAAATATATGCTGGTTTAGACAGCCAGCGTCCATAAGAATTAAAGTGACATTTTCCTTTCATCTATTAGCACATTGAAAATACAACAGTGACACTTCCTAGTTAAAACCACCTCTGGGAGGAAGTACAGCCTTCCTTGACTATTTTTTAAAATATTTGGTTACATTACTTTATTGTTTTTGTTTCCTGATGGGATGTGTAATTCTTAGTGCCAGTTTTCCTGTGTAAATCTTTGTATTTACAAATTTAATACTCACTGTCCAAGAGTATTCTCCAATTTTGCTTAAAATCTGCTCTATGCATGAACCTCTCACCAATAAACTAATTGTCCTCTGGTAGTTATGGAAAGCAAACACAAAAGTGGACAAATACAGTCAAAGCAAATTTTATTGTTCAATATTTATATTATAGTAGCATCTAGAGGCCATGATCAGGATCAGGGCCCATTGTGCAAGGTGCTGTAAAAATAGGTGTGAGAAGATTCCTGCACCAAAGACTTTACAATCTAAGATGGTGAGCAGCATACAAAGAATACGGAGATGTAATAATTTTCTGGTCAGTGAGGTGAAGTTATTGCATGCTGGGTTAGAAGACTTTCCTGTATGAATGTATTAGTCTACTTTAATAGGGCGGGCTGTTAGAAAAAGAAGCTGGGAAGCAACACAATATACACAACTTACCATTTCCTAGCAAACACTTGAAGGGAAATTACAACACAATGGCCTACCTCCTGTCACCAACCCAAAGTTACACACCACTTTTGCCAGTGTGGGGGAATATACATATATTACAGCTCTCCATAAACAATTAAATAGCTTGTTCTCTGGGAAGGAGGGTAATCAAAAGAATAACAGCTTTTAAATGGATTCTCCTTGAAGCAGAGGGGAATGAAATTTTTTTGTGAGTAAAGGGAACAGACTATGTCATCCAGACCCTTCGGCCATAGGGGTATATAGGAAGCTAAGCCCAGGATCCCATGTGGAAGATGGATAGACATCTGGTAAGCAAGACATTCATCAAGTCTGGCTATTGGTGAAAGACCTAGTTTCTCTTAAATGGTTTTGTTCTAAATAAATATTACTTTGCTATAAGGAGGCTGCTTGGTTACTGGGTACCGCTGTCATTGCTCCTGGAGAGAACAGACTAGCAGTTACTGAACATAAGTCACATCTTCTGAGGTAATCACTGCTAATCACTAGGAAGCACAGCCCAGAGCCTGTTCTGAGAGTGGACAAATCATATGATTCCACCCCAAGAGAGATTTAAACCTGAGACCTGAGAAAAGGGCATTTGGAGAGATCAAGAAGGGTCAGAAGTGCAAGTATTCACAGCTTCCATTTAATGGTTGAAGGATACAGAAGAAAAATAGAAGTGAATTTTGAATTCCCACTGGTATCTGGTTTTATAGGAAGTGCACAGTGTCCCAGGGAAGCAATGAACAATGAACCTGACAAAGCAGAAATAAAATCTTCAGGTCAAGTCCTGAGCTGCTGTGGTGGTTAGGACCCCAGTGATAGTTCATCCACTTAAGCCAGATCTGAATTAGACCCTTCAATGTTTTTTTAAAAGCATTAGTTTTGGCTCCTTAATGTGCATCAGCTTTCGCATTGTCTACTAATGGGCTGGGGAGTGACTTGTTGGTCCCAGGCTATTAAAGCACAGTAGCTGACTGTACAGTATATGAAACAATGCTCATCTCTATCTAGGAGAACAGGAACGAATAGTTTTTGTTTTGATTTTTATTTTGAAAGTGTATATTACTTAGCTGATGAACTGTGACTTGACATTAAACTCCTTTACATGAATGGTGCTGTTATAATATAGATCCACATTAACTGAAAATATATACTAGAACATATGCATCTATAGGCACCATATGCGGTAGTCTAAGTAAATGAATATGGAGCAGGGTCTGGTTAGGAATTAAAGGAGCACAGGGATGAGCTAGTAACATAATTTACCAAGGGAAGAAATCAATTAACTTACCAATGAAGGAAGGTTGGAACAGGGTCTCAGGGCAGCGGAAACGCTCGTTACCTATGGTGATCACCTGCCCATCAGGCAGCTCATAGCTCTTCTCCAGAGAGGAGGAAGAAGCAGCAGTGACCATCTCATTTTCAAAGTCCAGGGCCACATAACACAGCTTCTCCTTGATGTCACGGACAATTTCACGTTCAGCTGTTGGCAGGACTCAGACTTTAGAATGGGAGTTAAAGATTCATGCATTTTAATATATTTGTCCATCACTTTACCCCTCCAGCTCTTCCAAACAACTTGTGAAAATAAATCTTCTCTCAGTAATGCTGGGTGGGTATTTTATATTCCGCTCAATTTCTTTATGCTTCTGCTGCAGCTCTAAGAACACTGATCTTTTAAAGCTATCAGGAATTTTACACTTTAAGCAAATTTTCTCATGTATTATTGTCCTTACCAGTAGTCACAAAGGAATAGCCACGTTCAGTGAGAATTTTCATGAGGTAGTCGGTTAAGTCTCGGCCAGCCAGGTCCAGACGCATGATGGCATGAGGCAGGGCGTAGCCTTCATAGATCGGCACATTGTGGGTGACGCCATCACCAGAGTCTAGCACAATCCCTTTGAGAAAGTAGTACAAATATCAGTTGACCTCAGATTCCTTTTTTTAAAATTGTTTAAACTTCACATTTTCCATTCCCAAAGATTCCAAAGTCACATACCTGTGGTACGTCCGGAAGCATAGAGGGACAGAACAGCCTGAATAGCTACATACATGGCTGGTACATTGAAAGTCTCAAACATTATCTGAAATGTAACAATAGTGAATCACTGTAGCTATAGGCATTTTTTAAAATTACAAACAATAAGTAACTCATTGGAGAGAGGAAAAGTGGGGGCTAGTACAGATTATTGGTAAGCAGTGGCAGGGAGAAAATCAAGAGGTATTCTGTCTAAATTTTATACACATAGGCTAGGGCACCAACTATCCTGGATTTGTTCATGTGTGCATTTTCTCTCTCATACACACAGTCATACACACAGCATCACTTATAGTATTTTATTTTCATCGAATAGCCGAGATCACAATTTTGAATGGAAAAAAAAGCCATTACTCTTGTTTTAAAATAGCCTTTCACTTTAGAAGAAGGATTTAAAAACTGAAATATGGCAGCTTGTATACGCTAGTTCAATGACCCAATAAAAAAGTTTAAACTACAGAAACATGCAAATTTGACAACTAGACAGACAAGGTGTGTGATGCAATGTCTTTTATTAGACCATCTTCTGTTGGCGAAAGAGACAAGCTTTTGAAAGCTTTTGAAAAGCTTGTCGCTTTCACCAACAGAAGTTGGTCCAATAAAAGACATTATCTCACCCATCTTGTCTCTCTAATATCCTGGGACCACCACAGTTTCAACAATAATACAAACAACAACTGGACAACTAGCCAGTGTGCCTGTCCTCCCTTCCATAACTATTTTATTATCATGAATGTCATTAACTTATGATGTACAATTGTTGTGAGTCTAACTGTAATGATCATATAAAATCATACAGAATCCACAAAAATTGAAATGATTTCAGAGGAAGCTTCGCAATGCCATTAGAGTGTTAGAAAGGGGTTTGGGTCTTGGTCCTTTCACCATGTGATAGCTTTTACAATATATGGTTAGGAAATCTAACTTAACCAGGGCAAAGGAGAGAAATTCAGAGCTCTGTCTGCTCCTTTATATTCAACTCCTAACTACAGTTTCTAAATTTGTATGACCTGTGGTACATAGTAACCTAAAGTGACTAGGTTTTACTGGCATTTTAGCACAGCAGATAATGAGTACAGTAATACCTTCACTCTGAATGCTCTTGCCCCTATAAGGTTAAACATTATTTCATTGATTTAATTGACTTACTGGGAAGCTTTGATGTGGGTGATCTCTGTTCATGTGATTCCCTAGATATGAAAATGTATCCTTTGTTGCTTGTCTCTTAATTTACCTGATGCCCCCATCTGTCATTTGCTTTGCATAAAAGAGATGCACTCTGGCCTTTCTAAATAGCCAGTAATGACTATACTGTATTCAGACACTAGTATGCTTACCTGGGTCATTTTCTCTCGATTGGCTTTTGGATTCAATGGCGCCTCAGTAAGCAGTGTAGGATGCTCTTCAGGGGCAACACGCAGCTCATTGTAGAAGGAATGATGCCAGATCTGGAGACAATAAGAAAAAGCAAAATGAAGAAACATCAGCAACCAACAGCCCAAAAGTATAGCAGTTACTTCCAGTCACGTACTATGCCCCACAGCTACAAGTGCTTCTAGCACCAGAAATTGGCCAACAATATCTGACATGCAGTTATCCTGGATGGACTTGCCTGAATCCAAAATGGAAAGCTTAAGTGATCAGCACCTGCAACCTACTTCAGGTTTTGCCTCTAATAATGTTTTGCTTATTTGGAAATCAGTTTTGGGACTCCTAACTTAATACAAAATAATACATTGAACTTCAAAAAGCAGATAAAGACTTTTATGTTGTTTTTGGTTTGGAGAAAAATGTACAGTGAAACAGTATCTACTGAAACAACTTAGATCACAGTTCGGATTAATTATTTTTTTTCACACTCGCCATCTGCTCATTTAGAGAAGTGAAGAAAACCTCTCACTTCAGATGGAAAGGGAAAAGGTCGGTGAAAATAAATTTACATGAGCTTCTTAGACTAAAATGTGACTCTTTGTAGGTGGAATAAATTATAATAAAAGTGGCATCCACACAGGCAATGATCAGTTTTTGTGTTTACACACTGTACTTTGCTACAGTAATTTTGTGACTCTTTCTAATGAGCAACATCAGTAAAATAGAACGCACCTTAGGATCCAATGAATTTGGCCCTTCAGACCTGGGGCAGCAGACCCCTCAAAAGTTCTATCAGCAAAGATTGGAGTTAAAATAGCCTTGCAATTAAATCCAGCTTCCCAATATTTCTCAATGTGTTGTTGGTATTGGCTATCTATCTATCTATAACATCTGCATGGCTCTAAAATAGTGTTTAGTAGATAACAGGGCTACTGAAAACTGTTTCCTAGATGGAGAAGACTAGATTTTATGGGTGAATATGTCCTGTTCTTGTCTGTAGAATTTCTCTGAGGTCAGTTGTTTCCTAGAAGTTCGTGACTAGCCCCAAAAGCAATTTGCTTTTATTCCAAACACATTCAGTTAACAGGATATTTTTTTAAAAAAAATACTGTATCTATTGCCTTCCCACTATTAACTTTCACTCTTCCCAAACACAAAATCTTGGGCCACGTCAGCTACAGTTTGGAGTTAACATTCTGATGAACAGTAACATCGTGTACATTTTTTATTGAATTTTATATATATATAAAATTGTTTCTAAAGCATTGCTGATCATAGATCAGTTTGCACTTTGGGCCTTTGGACTGGAGAAGTGTCACCATCTTGCTAAAGCCGTTGATCCCTCTGCTGTTAAAGCCAGAAGGAAAACCTCTTTCTAGGCCTGAGTGCTTTTGTGATGTCTTGCACTGTTCCAAACTGCTCTAGTACTGTAGAACTACTTTCCATAGCTACATCATCAACATCTTATAGATAATGTCAACAGTCTGTGGCAACAGACCTGGCTCTAGAGGCACTAAATGTTGGATTTGAACGGTGGCTCTGCAAGTGACTCCTTAGGGCCCCAGTACAGATGCATAACATTGCTCACATGAGTAGTCCCACTGACTTCAAAGTCACGGGCAAGTTTAAATGCTTTGCAGGGTCAGGACACATGTGACCTTACTCAAGTCAACCTCTCTGATTCAGCTTCCTCATCTACAAAATGGGTATAATATTCACATACCTTTAGGAGCACCAGATAGCAAGTGTGAAAAATTGGGACAGGGTATGGGGAGTAATAGGTGCCTATGTAAGAAAAAGCTTCAAATATCAGGACTGTCCCTATAAAATTGGGACATCTGGCCACTCTATATACTTTACAATAACTAGCCAGGTGTATACCTCACCTTGGAGAGTAAAATAATAACTAACTCTGATTAGCTTGGGATGCTGCATATATGTTAATTATTACTAGATTAGGTCCGATACTCAAAAATACAATATTACTAGATAGCATGACACTTCAACCTTCAAATTACTTAGTTATCTTTTGCTATTGCACCCAAGTAATTATGTCTACTGATGACATATGTAAACAAAATGTTTAAATACCTTCTCCATGTCGTCCCAGTTTGTGATGATGCCATGTTCTATGGGGTATTTCAAGGTCAAGATACCTCTTTTGCTTTGAGCTTCATCCCCTACGTAGCTGTCTTTTTGACCCATACCCACCATCACGCCCTAATAAATTACATTAAGAATGTCACTATCTCAGTGAGAGGTGCTAAGAAGCAATCAGAATACTAACTGTGAAATAAACATGCAATTTTATACACTGCTAGCAAGTTTACAAAACATTCATTGACTACTGATTTTGGAAGTATGACTCTTATCTTTAATGCAAAAATGACATCGTTAGTTTACTTACAATATTATAAAGCTCTGAAGTTCATGTTCTTATTATAATTAAGTATGTAGAGTAAGAAACACAAGCCTAATATAAAAATCATCAATACAATGTAGATAAATTAAAGATGGATTTTTAAATAATAATTCAATCCGCAAGTAATAGTCATGGAAGAAACTATCACTCAACCAAATACACATCTGGAGAGAAAAAACCTCTACATAGTGCCATTTAGTGGTAAATAATGAACACTACATTTTTCATATTTACCCAAGGGCTAAATTTGTCTGTATCCTCCAGAGTGGAAGAACAGCTATCACTAGCTATTAAAAATGTTGGCAATTTTGAAAATGTAAATACAGTTGGCTGCTTTTACTGTATTGTGTTCTTGTCAGAGCATGGTAATTACATACTCCAACCCCTTTGCTTCTCAGACTGTTCCAGCTTGGAGACTGATTACTTTGATATTGTGATTTATGATGTCTGTAGCTCTGTGAAACAGTCCGAGAGCAGATCCAGGATATGCATGCATTCAGTTGCATGCAAGCACTTATTTTCACTATAACTGATCTGTTTTTGAACAATGAATATAATCAGTACACTGGCTACAGAAAATGGCGTTTGAATTACTATTTATTATCTGCAATATGCTAGTGGCCAGAGGTCTCAAGCAGGATCTGGGCACTGTTGTGCTAAGTGCTGTACAAACAGAGGTATATAGGGTCCCTTTCACAGCTTAAGATGCCATACGCTGTTTGCATGATTGTTATGCAGCCTCGATGTAAAAAAGAAGAGAAAATAGAAAAAAGGAATTATCTGTAAACTCGCCCCAGGCGTGAGGGAGCTTCTGTTGGCACAGCAGCATCCTCTTGCTCATGGTGTGGATGTCTCAGGCACTTAGCTTTGGAGCTTCTCACCCATCCTCTCCATGATACGGGGCACTTAAACCATTGCAAGGTACCCAACAGCACATGCAATGAATCGTCCAGTAAAATAAGCATAAAAAGATTCAAAACAGGTAGTAGCTGCGAGTTTGTTTTACTCTAGATAATCTATCTCAGACACAGAACAGATGTAATTCAAATGCCATTAGCTTCTCTCATAGTTACAAAAGGAGACCAGGAAACATGTGAACACCTTCAGCAACATGGGCAGATCCTGGGCTACATTAGGGTAGCTTAACTCTCCTTACAGTGTTACTGTATTAGGATCTGATCCAAAGCCTCCTGAAATCAATGGGAGACTCACAATCAGGTCCCTAGTCCTAAATTACCCTAAAGCTAATTTACCCAGCCACTGGAGGATTCCCATTGCATAGGGATCCTTGATTAGAGCAGAGCCACTGAAACTGATCCTAAAACTCCCAATCCCAGCAGCCAGCCCAGCAGGGTGTGAGCTAGGTCCCTTAGCGCCATAGTAACTGCCTGCAGCTTGCTCTAGCTTGTGCTGCTAAGAATGTGGCTCATAAGCTGTGTAAATTCTACAGCATTCAGATGAAAAATGACTTAGCATACATGATACAGCCTGTCATATGTTATGTTGTAAAATACTTATCTGGGAACTAACCACCTTCTATTCACCTCCTGCTGCCTCCCCCCGTCCCCCGCCTCCAAGCTTATGAAATTATTTCTGGCAAGTAAATAAAGCAGCGGAGGTTACTAGAAAAGCTGGATGAAAAAAAATTAGAAGTTTTTAAATTTCAATGAAAAAACTGGCAACATTTTTTTCTGTGTTTTCAACCAGCTTTTAGAGTGATCAACATTTATACAAACATCTAATTTTTTTTAAGGAAAGCAGATAAGATGGTGGGGCCAGTGACAGGATGATCCAGAGCCAAGGGAAAAAGGAAGAGATACTGAAAACTTTCGGGAAAAGGTCTTCTCCCACCAGACAACAGATCAGAATTAACTCAGGCGTGGACACCTACAGGGACTGCACAGTCTTATTGTATCTGGAAATATCATAAAAATTAATGATTTGTGGCTACAACACCTGGCTCTGTGGTCTCATCAGATCTCAAACTAAGCAGGGCTAGGGGTGGTGAGTACTTTCAGGGAACAGCTGGTGCTCCAGGAACTGGTATTGATATTTAGAGAGGTGAGTCATTACTATCTCTAATACAGTGTTTTCCAAAGTGGGGTACATGTACCCCTGGTGGTACGCGAAAGGGTTTCAAGGGGTACATGGCAGAATTTTTTATTTTACTTTATCATAGGTTGTTTTTTTAGCACAGAAAACAATTCACTAAAATTTAATATATAAGAATGGTGTACACTTGTACAATAGAAATATACACAGGTTTACATTTACTAATATAACACGTTTAGTAACATCTAATAGCACAGCAGAGCCAACGCAAACCATGCATGTGTGTTACTGTGGCTTGGGCGATACACTTGCCTTTGTGGCATCCGGAGAAGTCATACTGACAGATAAAAGATAAAAGTGAATAACTACTCGTAATAATCTAAAGATAGTAGCAAGTACATCCTTGGTGTGTATTAATATGTAAGGGGACTGTTATCCCCTTACTAACATTCAGTGTCAGTGTTTTGGTTGCTAGCTCCCAGAACCAAAAGAGGAAGGGTCCATGGGAAATCAAAACCCTGAGATTGACAGCTCCCTGGGCCAATGGGGCGAGACCAGCACTCCAGGTCAGTCTGATGGACAGGGCAGGTAGCCTAATCAAGGAGTCAGGAGGACAGGGTGTGTCCTGTTCTCTGTGTGAGCCGGAATTGCCGGGATTAGACGGAGTGGGGCCGAGCTAAGGAGAGAGCAGGGGCCCAAGCGGAACTGGGGATCAGAGCTGTGCCAGATGCAGAGGGGGCCAGAAAAGCAGCCCAGAGAAACAGACCCTGTGCCGGGAGCAGAGCTGCAGCCCCAAAGCCAGAGCACAGCCCTAGAGAGAGACAGACTCTGTGCTGGGAGCAGAGTTGCAGCAACCAGAGCCAGAGCAGCCAGGA
>ML677335.1:17136145-17159327 GCA_007922305.1 Dermatemys mawii | reverse complement strand
CAGAGCAGACCTGTGCTGGGAGCAGAGCTGTAACAGCCAGAGCCAGAGGGGCCAGGGCAGCATCCCTAGGGCTGGAGGCAGAGCAGCAGCAGCCGTGCTGAGCCAGAGCAGTGGAACTGGGGCTGGAGCAGTCCAGAGCCTGGGAGTGTGTAACCACCAGAGCAAGTGTCCAAGCTACAGCATCCCTGCATCACAGCCAGGGCCTGAGAAGGGGCCTGGGACCTACAAGGAACAGACTGTGAATTGCCCTGACGTTGCAGAGACACTGTTTGTGATGTTCCCTGCCACAGAGCAGGGTGATGCGTTTCCTTTAACCTTTCTCATTTTTTCTTATTCATTTTAAATTAATTGATTAAATAATTTGCATTAAATTGTATGCAGTGATCAGTGGGTCAGGGAACCATTCAGTACAGAGAGAGTACCCCGGATTGGGGACACCCTTGCCCCTGATCTAGGTGACCGTGGCAACGTTGCGGGTTGAGCCCCTCCAAGAATCCTGGGCCCAGCCTTGTTGGGATTATGAGGACTCTGCAAGACAGGAAGGTGCAAGGGGAGTCCTCAAGGACAGGGAGGGTAAAGGAAGTGGGAGCGAGGACTCAGATCCTTCCACTAGCTAGCCCATTTCACCAGGGTAGTGCAGAAGCCAGGAAAGTTCCCCACAATAGCAGGACTATTCCCTGGTTACAAATATACAAAATTTCTCTCTTTTTGTTTTTGTTAAACCCATTTACAATGGATCGCTGGCTAAAAACAGGAAGTTTGAAACGTTCAAAAGAAAATTATGAAGGAAATATGAATATTAGTGATAATTATGACAAATAAATTAGGAGTGTGTTATAAAAATGTACCCCCCCCCCAAAAAAAATTATCTTCGCCGGAGAAGGGGTACGCCGGTAAGACAAATGTCTCAAAAGGGGTACACGAATGTTGTAAGTTTGGGAAACACTGCTCTAATACTTTCTGTTTAACCCCCATATTGTGCTTGAATAATTGAACTGATTATTCACCTGGTGCCTGGGACGACCCACAATGGAAGGGAAAACTGCTCTTGGAGCATCATCCCCAGCAAAGCCAGCCTTACAAAGTCCTGATCCGTTGTCACAAACCAGGGCAGTGCTGTCCTCTTCCTCGCACATCTTCTACGTCAACGTCCTCAGGCCTTTCAAATAAAAACAGCCCTACAAAAGCAACACACAGACACTGGAACAATTCTGCAGGCAAAATGCAGGAGCTGCTGCATGACGTAAGCCTGCCACAGTCAGGATAAGCATGACATCCAGTAGGAACAAGAACATCATTAACAGACAGCATAAGGATTCAAAAGAGAGAGTTAATCCCAGAGTGCAGGAGCCTCATATTCCACCTCCCATGCAGGAAGGGAAGGTGTTTAAAACAAAAACAAAACAACCTCCAGGAATTCAATGTTATTCAATGGACTTCCCCCTGAAAGACAGGAAGTCTCATGTAGGAGAGATGGAGTTTCAATGGCTTGAAGATGGTACATATATTTGTATTTTAGTGTATATATTCAGTGCTGGACTGACAGTTCTAGAGAGAAAAGGTACAGTACAGGAAGGGGCAGTGCAAGTTTCCCAGGGATACCCATCACCAGGCCAAACCCTGGATGAACACTTCTAAAGATGAGAGGGTGGCTTGCCTGGGGCTTCCTTGAGTTTGCCAACAATGTTGTCAGATGGGAGCCATTATAATAGTGGCATTTTTGTTGTAGATACTCAAAACTGCACTAAGATGGACAGCTCATTTCATACACACAATTGTTTGTTTAAAAAGAGACAGTGATTATGCTAATCAAACCCCTTTCCAAACAGTATTCTAGTGCTTCAGCAAAGATGCCCTCCTTTGAAAAAAAAAAAAAGCCTGAAAGCAGCATCTTCATTTAAAACAGCCACAAAACACACTGCAGCCTCCTTCCAAAGTTATCTAGAAGTTCACTCTCTGCTACTACCCACGTTTATTTTGCCATGATTCCCAGATGGATTAAATACCTCTGAAATGAGTTCCCTTTCTAAAATGATGTTGTGAGGAAAGGGATACATAAAATGCTTTGAAGTATTTTGAGTGAAATCAATGAGAAAAACAAGTATTGTGCAGAGCTGCAGAGACACATTTGTCAGCAGTTCATATTGTTAGGGAGAATCCACTGAATATCTCTGGACCCACTGTTTGGCTTTGAAAGGCGTACATGTGGAATTCAATGTTTCAAAAATGTGTTGAGGGTTAAGTGAGACAGAGACACAGCTGATGGCACATGCTCATTAAGAAATTCCAGAATGGGGGTGTTAGAAATGTAGGAGAGAGTGGGAGTCAGGTTGAAGTGATGCAGTGCTGAGGTGAAGGGGAATGTATCTTGGGTAGCCTCAACAGCAAAACAGACTAAAGAGAGAAAAATGGAAAATTCCCTCCAAATGCAATTTGTCCTGCCACTGTGCAGAAAAGGAATCCAGGAGACACTGTCCACTTCAGCTACTGTATGCTGCATAGATGCTGGCTGCCAGCAGAAAAGTTGATACATAAATGCTAATTTGTAATGTTCTGGGGTTTATGCATTGGGGAAAAAAGGAGGAGTTTTTCAGCTGTACACAGTTATGCATTTCTTAGGGCAAGAGCTATTTGTGTTTAAGCATTCACTTAATGGAGTAAGACTTATCTACCATGCATGAACAGCCTAGTTTGGAACAAATCATTGCCTAATTAGGAAATAGACTCTCAAAAGTCTGCTTTTGGAACAGAGTTCGAGGTCAAGAGGTTTGCTCAAACCAATGCAAACTAGTGCTGTGCCAAAAATCACTTGGGGGAAGGAAGAAGGAAATGCTACATTTCTGAGCTTAGTGGGCTCTAAATGAAAACCATATTTAGTAATAAAGCACCAAAGTTGAAGGAATCAAAGCTGAATGGTTTCAGACAGGACTCTCTGCTGCCAAACACCGATTTACAGCTCAGGACTGCCATGGAGTGTGGCAGTTAACATTCTTCAGAAGCAATCAACACAACGTTGTGGAATAAGGTAAACATGCACTATACATCTCAGGTGATTGAAACATGGATTTAGTTGCTAGCCACCTTGTTGCTGCATGCTTTCTGTTCAGAGCGAGAGAGAAAACTGATCCCAGAACCTCCCTCCACAAGACAGATAAAAGATTCCACACTCATAAGAAACATTCTATCTGTAATCCATTCCTTACTTAGAATGCTTGGCATTTTACACAATGGGTAGTTTTCTGTGTAAATAGATAATCATCATCAATCATGCTAGACACAAATATCAAGATCTTTCATATACGTAGCATATTTAAAAGCATGTTCCCAATAACCTTTTCTAACCCAGCATACCAATATACAGTAAGTCTACAGCACGAAGACACATCCGTGAGAAACCATAAACTGAATCCCATCCGATAGCTAGATCCAAATGGGCCAGTTTAATCCATTGAATCCAAAGTAGATACACCAGGGGTAAAGTTGGCCCAGTGTGTTTAAATAGGAACCTTTTCATAATTCCAATCATGTAAATATTTTAAATATCCCTTTTAATATTATTTTACTGCTGATGTGACAGATGAAATGACTTGGTAAAACTAAATTTTCCAAGACTGTAAAATATCTTAAATATAAAGGCAATAAAATATAAAATGATTGGAATGTTTATCGGTGCAATTTTAATATGAAATACATGGCAAGCTGCAGAACATCGTCCTGAACAGTTTCTGCTTTTTCTATGTTAGTAAAAGTCGTCCTGAAATCTGTCAAACTGTTGGTTCAGTGCCACTTACCCTGACAGTCCTTGGCTGGGGATAGCTGCTCTGGTTCGGTACACTGTGAAGCTGAAAGCTGTTAGGTTATATAGCCCCTTGGCCTGTTCCCCTCCCACTAGCTTCCCAAACAAGGAGCAGAGACAGACTTCACTCCATCTCTCAGTCTAGCAGAACCATATAGGGATCTCAGCACAAAAACCTCTGATCTGGGTGGCCATGGGTCTTTTCCACTGCATTCCACTGCACTATCCTGAAACAGGAGGAGAATTCAGCTGTGTAAGATAAACACACTAAAACTTCATGATAATTGCTAAAATGCACTGAGATACTGTACCAGTGACAGAGAGCCTCATCTGCAAAATACAAAGTAGCAAAAAAAGCTATGGAGTAGAGACAGCAGCCTGTTACAGAAAAGGGGTTTCTAGAAACCCCCTGCCTTCATGTTCACATTAGCTAAACATTATTTGGCAAAAGCAATAAAAGTGGTAAACAAGTTGCTGCACTTTGTTACAAATGCTGTTGAAAGTGGCATATAAACAGATGCCTCCAGTAGATCAATAGCACTAATGGGAATAGGAATTCTGAAGGGCACTCTCATTTGGCTCTCTGGGGCACATAGTTATGTAGGGCACAGTAGAAATGCTTTAATTCTATACTGGTTGTAAAGCTGCACTGTTAAGAACAGTCCCTTGGAGACAAACATTGCTGATGGGCTGGAATTCTTTTTCTTCCCATAACCGAGTTTTAAATCACTGGAAATACCAGGCCCAATTCTTCCTTCATGTAACTCATTGGACAAACTTGGTTCATTAAATTTACTTCTCAGACATATTTTCTGATATAGTTTGCTGCATTATTAGTCCATAACTAACTCCACAGCTATTTTTAGTGATGAAAATGAAGATTTCTACTTGCCTGTTGAAAACTTATTCCCAGGGAATGGCAGGATTTTACAGCTGTAGCCAGCTGTTCTCTACAGAGGCAGACTCTAGTAGAAAAGCTCTTTCATGGGATAACACTGTTTTGCCATTAGGCTTGTAGTAAAAAACAGAGACCAAAACCCACATTGTCTAACATTTGCATCGTTGAACCATTATGAAAATCAAACTGCCCCAAGCATTCCAGATGAGCTCACTGCTTTAGGAACCTTTTCTTACCTGGATGCATGTGGCTGTGTGCATATGCCCACAAAACATTTGATGTCTAGTCCTGTTGCCCTAATGCAAAAAACTCCCATAAGACTTGAATGGGAGTTTTCCCAGTGGAAAGATTTAAGGATTAGTATGCATCCTTCAGTCTTGAGAGACCATGGTATGCGGCCTGAGAGGTAAAGAATTTACTGGCAGCTGTGGATGTGGCTGAAGAGACTCACTTGAGGGGGACAATCTCTGCAGCATCTGTCAATTTAAAGGTGATGGTTTGACCCTTTGGGCTCAGCCTGCTATGAGCTCTTTTCTCCTCCGCTAAGCTGGATGTCATCCTCTTGCAATTCCGAAGGCCTTTGTTAGGCTCTTGTTTCTAAAGTCTGCGGCCTTGAGTGTGATCTTCCCAGTTATCCACGTCCATGTCCATTTCTTTGAGGTCTCGCTCACATCACTGAAATGGAATTTTGGGCACCCTCTGGGTCTTTTTCCAGATGCCAATTCGCCATAGAGGATGCCATCATTCATCCGAAACACATACCCAAGCCAGCAGAGGCGTCTCTGTTTGAGGAGTGTTTGCATGTTGGGTAAACTGGCATGCTTGAGCACCTCAAGGTTGGTGACTCTGTCCATCTAGGAGATTCCAAAGATTCGACGAAGGCAATCCATACGAAAACTGTTGAGCCTCTTTTCCGGATTAGAGTATAAGGTCTATGTCTCCCTCTCATACAAAAGTGCGCTGATAACACATGCACAATACACACAGATCTTCGTGTATTCTGTCAGTTTGTTGTTTTGCCATACCCTCTTGCTCAGTCTAGACTTAAGGATTAGGCAACTAGTATTGGTAGTAAATGGAAAGAATTACGGATAGAGGACCAAAAGGAACTTTTAAGGAATTTATTTTCTTTTGAAGGTCACAGAAAGAAACTAACAGAAATTATGCAGCAGGGGCCACAGAATTATATGTAATGATTTCCATTTACCCATCACAAGGGTGTCTGGGCATGTGATATAAAATAAAATAAAACAATGTGAACTCCCACAACAGTCAGTATAAATAGGCTTTTCCTTGTATTGCTCCAGCTCATCACCATCGGAAAAATATAATCTTCCCCAAGAAAGAATAATTGTCAAATAAATGGCTGACCGACATGATGTATCTTATATGATTCTCTATAAATTAGTATGTTCAAACCAAAGGGCATGAGAGTTTCACATCCCAGACCTGCCCCTGAAGCTGAGCCTGATTTGGATACATACCTGTTTTACATCAGTGTAACTCCATTGACATGCTAATTCACATTGCTGCAAATGAGAAGAGAATCAGGGCCCCCAGTCCGCAACTATGCGCAACTAGGAACTGTCAGCCACAGCACCACAACTGATCTTAGCTGTGGCAAATGTGTATAGAGAGAGGGAGGAAATTTTGAAGGTGACCAAGTCCCAGTGTGTACATGTGGCTTTATGCATTGAATTGGATCAGTGAGCAGTAAAGTCAATGCAGTGCATGCAATGACAGATGTAACTTGTTTGTGCTGATCCTGTCCACTAAGCAGGTAAGTCCCTATGCCACCTGATGCTTCTTTGTGGTCTTCAAGACTAGTCACAATTGGAATGCATTGAAAGAGTCCAGTCTGGAGGTGTCAGGTATTAATGGCCGGGGAGAGTCCTGCACCAAAGAAAGGCTGGCACTGTTTAGGTAACAGCAGATTTGAAAACATGGGGCAAGCTATCACTGCTACCTGGGAATCCAAGATCAGACCTGGTCCCAAAGTAGCCAAAGGTAGTGAACCTCCTAGGATGAACATACTTTATCAATAAAAAGGAGTTTCAAATCCTTGCTAAATCCTCTAGTTGCTTACATGGCCAATCAGTAACATGATGTTGTATCCAGACTGAGGCTCAAACAGCTCATTCTCATCCACATCTCTGCTGCAGTTAGGTGCCAGGGAAGCAAGGAAATAACATCACTCTGGCTTGAGGAAGAGGAGACAGTGTAGACCTTGGATATTTGTCCTTTTCAGGGATCTCACCTTGAATTGATATCCCAGGGACATTGGAGACACATTCTGAGCATGGGAGAAAAAGCAGTCTCGTCAAGTGGACTCTATCTTCTTAGTGTTTTTATTATTATTATTATTTGATGCCAGACAAAGAGGAGGCCCCACATAAAACAGAGCAGAATAGAAAAGAAGAACCAGAATCTAAATACAGCCTGTGGGGGGCCAAATGTCTAAATCTTCCTCTAGACCAGAGGTAGGCAACCTATGGCACGGGTGCTGAAGGCGGCACACGAGCTGATTTTCAGTGGCACTCACACTACCTCGGTCCTGGCCACCAGTCCGGGGGGCTCTGCATTTTAATTTAATTTTAAATTAGCTTCTTAAATATTTTTAAAACCTTATTTACTTTACATACAACAATAGTTTAGTTCTATATTACAGACTTATAGAAAGAGACCATCTAAAAATGTTAAAATGGATTACTGGCACTCAAAACTTAAATTAGAGTGAATAAATGATGACTCGGCACACCGCGTCTGAAAGGTTGCCAACCGCTGCTCTAGACCTCCACATGAAAAGTGTGTGAACGTGTCCAAAACTCTGCATTTTTGCCCATGTCATTCCCCATTGCAGTTCTCGGCATAGGTGGCCTGACAGGACGGGGTCAGGAGAAATGACATGACCAGACTCAGGGCTTAAAGCCATCCTGGTCTCTTCTTCCTATCCCCTTCCAGTCTTCTCAATGGGACCAAGCAAAGTTCTGGTGCACTGAGGAGCTGGTTCACTGTCTTTGAGTATTTTTCAAGACATGGCAAAGTTAAATACCGATTCCTTTCATTTTTTAAAGGTATTGACAATTTATCATGTGAATTTTGAGATGTGACACTTACACAAAACATACTTGGGAATCCAGCTAGCAGGGGAACTGGGCTGCTGGGACAGTTCTGCCCTAAAGAATGCTGTCTCAGAACTCTGTGGACTAACTGGTGGATGTCATACTGCAGTGTTATCCTGACTTCTGTAGAAAACTGGGAATAAAGTAACCCCTCTACACATAGTAGCCAAAATACTTACATGCCTTTACTTTATAAGGGAAGGCAGCTTCTTAGGTTTCTGTAAAGATCTTCCTGCTTAGTTTTAGTTGGCTGCTCAGGAATAAGGATCAGCTAAAAATGTCTCTGACTCCCTTTGATTTAGGGATTTCGTTCATGTTGCTAGCAATAGCAGAATCTCTAAATGTTTTGGTTTATCTATCTGTAGGTGCTCTCCTGTATCTCACTGATAGGCTTCAAGCATTTCTCTCCACTTCTCTGTAAGAGAGAAACAGCTTTAGGGAGTAGATCGATCTTTTAACAACTTGAGTTACTGCAGTGGTCATATAGTTTGATGTATCCGTGAAGCATCAGATCCAGTATAAACTGTCAGGTCTACAGACTTGCTAATACAGTGTTCTCAGACTGACGCTGACCTCTCTGAGGAGGCACTGCCTGCTTCCCAAAGAGCTTAAGCAAGTCCAGAACATGGGGTAGGGGTGGGAGAGGAATAGACTTACTTTCTTGCTTAGGATTTTCCACAAACCATTACTGGCTGTTCAGTAATGAATACTAGCTAAATAATTTGGGCTAGATCCTCAGTCCCTTGTAAGTGCCTTTGCACTGCTGCAGCTGCCTGACGGGGACTTAAAGGCTACCTTAGGACAGCTCTTGAGGATTCTCTCATTGTAGGGAACTCCTCCGTAGCTGTAGGTTCCATGTAGCTAACACTATGCCAGCCCTACCTCAGTATCAGGAGCATTTGGGGGGCAGGAAAGGGTGAGGCCAGAGTGCAGTTTTGAGTGGTGGAATGGCTCTGTTGGAGCTACAGTCGTCTCACACAAGTTCAAGTGGCCTCCAGCCTCATGCAGTTCAGGAGGCTCTTTGCACTGGGAGGAAGGCAATGGGAGAGGTACTGTGGCCTCAATTCTCAAAAGTGACTAATGATTGTGGGTGCCTCCCCATTCTGGCACCCAACCTGAGACATTTTAAACAGTCAGAGGACAAGTTTCTAAAGCCCATTTCTAAAGTCAAGCCCTATTTGAGGTGTCTCATCTTGGGCACTCAAAAGCTGAGGCACCCCTCAGTCCATAAGTTTCTTTTGAAAATCGAAACCAATGTCTGGTGGCTCTGCTCCCTCCTAACAGCACTGGGAGCTTTGAGGAAATATTTATTTCCTTCTGCGCCATGCCATATAAAGGATGTGGGAGACTAGTTATTAATTCACTCCTGTCCTTCCACCTTCCTGCCAGGGCATATTGCTCTGTGTTCTCTCTAATAAAGATACTTTTAGTCCAAAACCGAACAGACATATTCACAGCTGAAATGTGTGGTTAGTTCTTTTCTGCTCCAGTTTATACACTCTCACTTACACTGATGTTACCTTGGCATAATTCCATTAACTACAATGAAGTCCCTTCGGATTCACACTATTGTGAGAATATAATCAGCCCCATTTGATCAGAACTGATTTTGCAAGGTATTCATTTGTTTGTATTTGTCTGGACATGAAGTCTTCCCATCTGGTATCCATTTAACACTTACAAGTAGGCATCAGCAGCTCCAGAGCCATTCACTCTCTACTCATTTTTCCATTATATAGAAGTAGTCAAAGATGCATGTGTATAGGTGCAGTGTATCTACTTCTGTGCACAGCTGCATTAACCTGGTGCTTATTTCAAACTATTACAGTTCCCTAAGTCATGCAGCTGTGGAAAACAGACCTTAGAGAACATTTTTTAAAATTTTTTAAAAATAATATACATACGCATAGGGTTGGGTACCTCATGACCTCACTATGACCAGTATTACACCCTTCACTGCTTGAAATTTATTGGTTGGTGGCATATGAAGTAAAGCTTTTGTTTTCTAAATTTTAGGCAAGAGTTGAGGGTGAGGAAAACTGAAGATTAATTTCAATTTTCAATTGAATTTCAATTTCAGTGTCATGAAAATTTCAAAGAAAAGTTTGTTTATAAATCATAACTTTGACCATCATATACACAAACACACACATAGCACTGCTTCACTTACTGTACTGTTCTCGATAGTCACTACCAATGGTTTAGCAGCTCTAATAATGCCTATGCTTGTGCCAACTGTCAATTTGCTGTTTGGTTGACAATAACACATAGGTGAGTGCATGGAATTGCCCAACATTTATTTCTACTGTTTTTATATAGCCTCATTCTGGTTTCAGAAACCCTTTGCATTAGGGTTCCAGCAGCTTTTTGCATTTCAAAACAGCTGTAACTTCTTGTTTCCTCTTTGAGAGTCATGGCTACATATTCACCTCATTTCTGGTCTCCTCGTTGACCTTCAGAAGGATTCTTCTTTCACTTCTGCATTTAATCATGTTCCTTTATGAAAGCAGAAGAGTGAAACCTTGCCTTCTGATCTCCCTGGTGCTATATATGCCTTATTTGCATATGTAAATAGAACAGTAAAAACTGCCGAGTCAGACAGTCCCCCTCAACAGAATTTACATTGTATTTGTGGGCATTCCCATATAGAAGACCGATTTCCAGTCCCCCTTCTGCAACTGTTTGGGCTGAGAGGGTTCCCCTGGCAGGGCACTAAATTCTTGAAGCATAGGTGCTGCTGCTGGAGATGACAAAGGAAACATATTCCTACTGCAATTCTTAATGTCCTCCATATGGTCCTCCCCAGTGCAACTATTAGACTAATCTTCTCCCTCCTGATCTCCCAAATTTTTGATGTGATTGAACCACTTCCCTGAAGGGAAGCAATTGCTTTGTACTGCATAACTGTGACCTTGCCACTGCCAGCCACTGTCTAGTGCAGAAGGGAGTCCTCTCATTAGTATGCTGGCCATGACATATGGCATCTTTGAAACTTGAATGTGTGGTAAAAAGACCCCCATCCTCACCCTGCCCAAAATCATTTTGGTTGTTGATAAGAATGTGCAGAGAAACAGACAGGTTCAGACCTTGTATTAAGTAGAGTGCAAGGAATGAAAACATAATGTGTTGCCTCCTCCACTCTCCCAGCAACCCAGCCTCCATACTCCATTTGCCTGCTTCCGCCACAAGGACCTTCATGCTTTCTTCTATGCTGCCCATTATACATGGAACACCTTCTGAAAATTAACCCGCAAGGCTCGTTTCTACTGACCCACATCCAGGAGACTGCCAATGAATAATGAGAAGGTAGATGGCCAGGAAGAACTTCTGAAATGTATCTTATTGATTTGACCTATGTAATGATGTTTTTCTTATTCCTTTAAGCTCTCTCTCTTTCTCTCTCCTTCCAATGAAGTAACAATTCCAATTCCACAGACAGTCCTGTCTGGTGTCAACAGCCTCTTTTGCAAGATCTGGGGAGTCAAACTGGTAGTCTGTGTTTGAAATACCATTATCAGTTGTAATTGCATTGTGGATTTAGAGAAATTTTCTGTCTGAGAAACAATACACACACAATGCTTGTGATCTCACGTTTTCAGATCCTTATAATGGGCCTCATCGAAAGCGCACTGAAGTCAATGAAGAAACTCATTTAGCAATAGGCTTTAGATCAAGTCCTAAGAGATAACTGGATAGATTAGAAATGTACAGTACATAATGCTATATTACCAACTGTGTGTAACAGGAGAACTGAGTTCTCTTTTACTGGTTTGGTTTTCTGAGCATCTGTCCATGTTTTATGGCCAAATCATGTTCCTTCTCTTCCCCCAAGATGGATTTTTCATGCCCACAGAATGTTTGTTTGCTCAGATTTCCTCTCATATATCTAGACCAAATAATATTATTTTGCTCAGTTTTCCATCTATAACTACAAGTCTTGCACTCACTAATTTCAGAGAGATGTTCAATTATTTTGTCTCATCTTAGGAGAAAGATTCTGCAAAGTTCTTAATTATTTTATGTGGTGCCATTTAGTGTTAAATTCTTGTTCCATTGAAGACACTGGCAAAACTCTCATGGAAATCAAGAGGAGCAGGATTTGCCACGAGGGCTTGAGACAAAGCTGACTGAGGTCAATGAGTCTCTCCATTTGTCTGTATTGCAAATAGTTATATGAATCTCTGTAATTGCATATATAAATATATAGTCTATGTTGATTGGTAGTGTCTGGTGCTAAACATCACCTCATTCTCATGCATCCACTTGAGTAAGGAGAAAATAATACCCGGCATCACTGAGACAATCTCAATGTTTGGAAAGGGTCTCAGGCAGTGCTTAATTCATTACAGGGCTTGGCAGTTCTAGGCTTGGCAGTTTATAACCCCAGCACCTCTAGGCTTGGCAGCTCTTAGCCCTGGCACTTCCACACTTGCCACATCAGTTATGTAAGTAAAAAAATTGCTTGAGCCCCATCATAGCCTTCATTACAAATTAAGCACTGGTCTCAGATATATGTAAAGAGGAAGTTGTAAGGCTCGCTATATAAAAATTATTTCCTGTTCTTGCAAATTAGAGAACAGATTAAAATAAAATGCATCTGAGGCTTTCTACATACCTTAAATCTTGGGACTATAGCTTCTGTGATCACACGTAAGGCATGTCCAGTTTGCTCTTTCTTAGCATTTATAAGAACACAGTCCAGCTTTCCTTTGAAGAGTCTGATTTAGCAAAATCAGCTTAGGGACACACTCCACCAGATATCCATTAGTTTCTCTGGCACAATATGCAGCAGCCTAACCAACTTCCTGTCAGGTTTGAGTTTCTTAAATTCAGTTTCCACAGTACTTAGGAGAGCCTTGCCCATCTCTCTCTTTCATCCTCATAGTTAGCGCTTGTATTTACATGCTGGAATTTAGCTGTTTCTGGGAATCCATTTATGATGTCAGATGCCCAAGCCTCTCCATATAACATAAACATTTGCTGTGCACTCATCAGTCTGTGTTATACAGGGTGAACACATTGTTTAATAAATGAAAAAATTATGCAATTAGCAGCTCTTAAGTATAAACACTTCCTTCTTGTGTAATCACCTGTAATCAAAACAGTTTAGGCTTATTATAGGCATCCTAAAGTAGTTCAGTGCCATTGAGATTGTAAAGAGCTTGGACATATCATAAAACACTGGAAAGGAATCGCGTTCAAGGAAATATTCTAATAATTGTGTGGTGGTGATAGGCTTTTTTAAGGCTTAAGGAATATGCAATATAAGCTACTGTTTCTACCAGAGCTATATTTTCCTTCTTAGGTTGATTTGCCCCCAAGAAAATATTTTAATCATGTGTAGCCCTGCAGTGGAGTTACTTGTGTGCAGAGCTTTCTGTCAGATCCTGTTCTTTACCTAGGTACTTCAGAACAAAAAACAGTGGGGTCAGATTCACCTCTGGGACTCAAGTTATAGCCAAGAGAGGGGACTTTGGGACACTTTTTCACAAACAAGACTCTAGGATGTTCCAGGGGCGAATTTGGCCTCTTGCATAATTTAGAGCAGCATTTAATGCCCCTACACTGAGAGCTAACAGGGGATAGCTGCCAGACCTGCACCTCAGAACAATTCCCCAACAATAGAAGAATTCCCCAGTTGCTGCCTTAAAGCAGCTTTATGTCCCCTTTGCGCACCTAGGGCAAAATCCTGACCACATTCAATGGCAAAACTCCCACTGATTTCAGGGGGGAAAACCCAGTCCTACTGGAATGATACAAATGAGATCTAAGAAAGGCTGAGAATCTGGCCCAGAACATCTTCTTACAGGGGTAAGAGACTTTCACTGCACGTGTCATTATAGTTAAAGGATGAGAGCCCCATCTTTGTTCTCATACAAAAGTGAGGAATGAAGCAATGCATCCCTTGACTGGCTGCTTTAAATCTGCAGGGTTCCTGAGCATCCTCATGAGCAAGGGAGGACTCCGACATGGGGCAATGTGGAGAAAATGAATGACAAATTAAGGATCTAAGAAATTAAGAAATGGCCATACTGGGTCAGACCAACGGTCCATCTAACCCAGCATCTGGTCTTCTGACAGTGGCCAGTCCCAGATGCTTCAGAGGGAATGAGCAGAACAGGGCAATTTATCTAGTAATCCACTGTCTGTCATCCAGTCCTAGCTTCTGAGAGTCGGAGGATTAGGAACACTTGGACTACAGATTGTGTACCTGACCATCTTGGCTAATTGCCATTGATGGACCTATCCTCCATGAAGTTATCTAGTTTTTTTAAACCCCAGTATAGTTTTGGCCTTCACAGTATCACGTGGCAACAAGTTCTACAGGTTGACTATGCATTGTGTGAAGAAGTACTTTCTTTTGTTTTAAACCTGCTGCCTATTAATTTTAATGGGTGAACCCTGGTTCTTGTGTTAGGTGGAAAAGTAAATAACACCTTCCCTATTCACTTTCTCCACATTATTCATGATTTTATAAACCTTTATCACATCCCCCCCCTTAGTCATCTCTTTTCTAAAGTGAACAGTCCCAATCTTTTTAAACTTTAAAGCCATTCCATACCCCTAATCCTTTGTGTTGCTCTTTTCTGTACCTTTTCCAATTCTAATATATCTTTTTTTGAGATGGGGCAACCTCAGTTACATGCAGTTTTCAAGGTTTGGATGTACCATCAATTTATATAGTGGCATTATGATCTTTTCTGTCTTCTTATCTATACCTTTCCTAATGCTTCCTAATGTTTTGTTATTGTTGTTGTTTTTTAATTGCTGCTGCACACTGAGCAGATGTTTTAGAGAACTATCTACAGTGACTCCAAGATCTCTTTCTTGAGTGATAACAGCTAATTTTAGACCCCATCATTTTGTATGTATAGTGAGGATTATGTTTTCCAGTGTGCAATACTTTGCATTTATCAACACTGAATTTCACCTGTCATTTTATTGGCCAGTCACCCAGTTTTGTGAGATCCTTTTATAACTCTTCAGTCAGCATTGGACCTAACTATTTTGAGTAGTTTTGCATCATCTGCAAACTTTGTCACCTCACCGTTTACCCCTCTTTCCAGATCATTTATGAATATGTTGAAGAGCACAGATCCCAGTATAGATCCTTAGGCGACAGAGCTATCTACCTCTCTTCATGGTGAAAACTGACGATTTATTTCTGCCCTTTGTTTCCTATTTTTAAATCAGTTACTGATCCAGAAGAGGACTTTCCCTCTTATCCCATCACTGCTTACTTTACTTAAGAGTCTTTGGTGGGCAAATTCCAGCCGGTGGGCCACATCCGGCCTGTGGGACTATCCTGTCCGGCCCCTGAGCTCCTGGCCAGGGAGGCTGCCCTCCTCCACCTCTCCCTTACCTTCCCTCCTCCCCCAGAGCCACGCTGCTGCCTGGGCAGCTCTCTGGCCTCCCACTACTGCCATGTAGCACTGTAGCAGCGTGGATGGCTCTAGCGGGGTCTGAGCTCCTGCTGCTCAGAACGACAAGGGGTTGGGGCTGCGAGCTCCGAGGCAGCAATGTGTCTGGCTCTGGACGGGCCATGCAGCTACCAGACACACTACTCGAGCAGCATGGTAAGGGAGTGGGGGGGCTGGATAAGGGGCAGGGAGTCCTGGGGGGCAGTCAGGGTGTCACAGGGTGTGTGGGGTGAGGGTTGGATGAGGTGGAGGTTGGGGGGGGCAATCAGGGGACAGGGGAAGTTGGATAGGGTGTGGGAGTCCCAGGGGACAGTCAGGGGATGGGGGTATGGATAGGGGACGGGGCGTTGGGTAGGGGATGGGATTCTGGGGGGCAGTTAGGGTGGGGGGTCTTGGGAGGGGGCAGTCAGGGGAGAAGGAACGGGGGGGTGAATAGGGGGCGGAGTCCGGGTGGTGGTTAGGGATGGGGGGGTCTCTGGAGGGGGCAGTCAAGGGACAAGGACTAGTGGGGTGGATGGGTTTGAAGTTCTAAGGGGGGCAGTAAGGGGGCAGGAAGTGGGTGGGGGTTGGACAGGGGGCAGGACCAGGCTGGGGAGGCACCTGACCCTCCATACAATTTTGCAACCCCGATGTGACTGTTGGGCCAAAAAGTTTGCCCAAGCCTGGTGTAAGACCTTGTCAAAGGCTTTCTCAAAGTTCACATATACTATATCCATTGGCTTACCATCATCCACATGTTTGATGACTCCCCTCAAAGAATTCTAATAGATTGGTGAGACATGATTTCCCTTTACAAGAGACTTGTTGACTCTTCCCCAACAAATCTTGTTAGTCCATGTGTCCGATAATTCTGTTCTTTACTATAATTTCATGCAATTTGCCTGGTCCTGAAGTTAGGCTTACTTACCTGTAATTGCCAGGATCACCTCTGGAGACGTCTTTAAAAAAAATCAGTATTATATTAGCTATTCTTCAGTCTTTGGGCACACAGGATAACTTAAGCAATAGGTTGAACTAGTCAGAAGTATGATGGGAGATGCGTATGATGCTGCTAGAAGGGACCAGAAAACAGCATTCTACTCACCCCCTTCTAACTCTTTCACCTCATCTCCAACACAGACACTTTGAGCCTTGGTGAGACACCATCAGAACTGGTTATAAAGAAGAGGTGAGACGCAGCAGCCAAACTGTCAGGATTGCCTCCCCACTCTGAACTCTAGGGTACAGATGTGGGGACCCGCATAAAAAAAAGAAATAACCCCCCCAAGCTTATTTTACCAGCTTGGGTTAAAATGTTTTTTTCCAGAACACAACTTCTTTTGTATCTGGACCTGGTACACTGCCACCACCAAACTAGGTTTAGGGTAGTTTGGGACCCTTCTTTCCTTTCCCACTAACCCCCCAAACTTCTTCCTTCCCTGGGAAGCTTGAGAGAAAAAAAAAAAAAAAAACCTCGCCTGCTCCTGCGAGACCTGCCCGATCCAAAACCAGGATCTTACACAATGGAAAACAAGCAGTCAGCTTCTTAAAAGAAAGATTTTAATAAAAGAAAAAAAAGAAAGGAATAAATCTCTTATAACCATTAATAGAACAGCATCTACCATAATCAACAAAAGGATTCAGAAACCAAACCTCTCCCCCGAGGCAATTTTCTCCCACAGTTGATATCTTTGCTGAAGCTTACAATATCAAGAAGCACCCAGCCAACACTCACCACTGAGAACCCTGCAAGTGATAAAAAAAAAGGTAAACTTACTAACTACAGTACTTGATAGAATCGTATAGTTATAGTGAAAGACATAGCTGTGTTCATCCCATAGCCGAGGTGAACAGAGAGAGACCCAGAGAGAAACTGAAACTTAAAATCCTTTGTCTCCTGAGGAATTTCTCATTGGTCAGTTGTCCACCTCTCAGGTTACCTTTAGCTTAACCCCTTACAAGTAAACACTAATTCTAGGCTACTTCACACTTATGACACAAACTGCTATACGTACCACAGAGCAGGAAGGTGCCTCTTCTGAAATATTTGGCTTCAAATAAGTATTTGAAAAATTATTTGGCTGAAGTTGAATTTGAATATTTTGACTGGAATGCAGTGATATACATTTTTAAAACTAAACTTCACGGCATCCTTACTCATCAGCATCAGTCTCTAAAGAAATCCAGTCTCCCCATTTCCAGAACAGATGCTGCAGTGATAAAAAACATAGGTAGATAATAATAGTTTCCTGGTAAGTTATGCAAGGCAATAACAATCAGATCCCATTTTCTATTCATTTCATTTTATTTATAATTACATAGAGCTTAATCATCCGCTGGGCTGTGCCTGAAGAGGTTACACAGGAGGGTGTACACGCCCTTCCCAGGAAGGAGCAGGTACTGCAGTGGGGAGGAGAGAGAGGGGAAGGAAGAGCAGAATATGGGCAAAACCCCACCACTCTCCCTTCCCCAAAGCACCAGCTGGTACATCTGAGCTGGCGTAAAACAGGCGAAATTCAGCTTTAGACATCAAGCCATGCAAGCATTATCTCCGGTGTTAACAGCAATTTGTCTAAGAGCCATGTCCTTCATCGTACACTTAAAATGCCAATCCTACTTAAAATACATGCCACCGACCGGGTGGAAATTTTAACCTTTGACTAGTAGAGAAGGAATAATGAGAAGTCTGGTGGCACCTTAAAGGTGCCACGGGATTCCTTGTTGTTTTTTGTGGATACAGACTAATGTGGCTACCCATCTGATACTAGAGAAGGAATGATGCTGCTAACCTCTAACATTCAGATGGAAATCACTGCATCCTGTTCTCTTTCTGAAATTAGATGTCACAGGAGACTGACTTAGAGAGGGAGGGAGTAGCTCTGTTAAATCCTTTTTTTAAAAAGTCAGGAGGCATGAGGTGGGAAGAAAGAGTAAGAGGGAGGAGAACTTGGAGTGGAGACTCAGCCCCATAGCATCACTTTTTCTAGGTGTGTCATTTTCACTTCTGGAAAGTACCCAGAGATGGGATGATGACAAATGGGCCATGAAATTTATCAACCAAGTCCAAAACCAACAAATATTTTACTTCCTTTTCACACCTGTTTGGTGCTCAAAAATAGCTCTTTAAAAATAAAGGGATAATGAAACATTTTACATTGACTTTATTCTGACTTGTCCTAGGTTCCACAGGCTAGTAAAGCTTATCAAAAAGTTAATGCCACATTTTCCTAATATTTTTGTGATTAGCTGGTCAGACAGAGCAAGAAAGGAATCTGCTGCTTATGGAGAAAAGTAACTGTAAAAGAATGCACTGCACCTATTTGGGTGAAAGATAGGGCTTCCCTTAACCAAAGCCTAAAGGAAAGGTATATGTTGTGGCCTGGTACAGCCATATCCAAAGCAAAGGTCTAAAATGTGGCTCACTTCAGTCATATTTCCAGTTCCCCTTTAAAGTCTTTTCTCCCTAGTTTCACTGCCAGCTTCAGACCTGCACTCAACATGGCACATGCTGGAGGGCATTAATAAATCCCTCAGGCTGACTCAGCCTTACTATCCTATACAGTTATGTGTGCTCTTTCTCTAGTCAGAGGGAAAGAGTTAAACTTTTACTTGACAATTTCTGGACGGGATCTTGATTCCCATCACACTCCCTGAGCAGCTTTCACAGCCGTTCCATGTTTGTACCAAGCTTTGTATGTGTAAAGCAGAACCTTAGTACTTTTACCTCCATGGGAATGACTGATAGGAGCTAAACTTTAAAAATGGACAGCAGGCCAAATACTGGAACTGTCTGATGCTGCTAAAAATCTGGAGAGATATAGAGATCTCAATGCTTACCATAAGAAGCTGCATTTACAGTACCTTTAATCAAGCAACCAAAGTGATGTTTTATAAAGAGTACCTAGAGATGAGAAATGACTGCTTACTAATACAGTATCAGAAGAGATCACTACAAAACTCAGCATTCATTGATAGAACACACATGAGAGTGTTACAACACATGGTTAAAATAACAAAGCCAGATAGTCAACTCTGAGATGAAACATATCTACATTTATGGTAACATTACAGTGTTGGCTGTGAGAATCACCAGGCACCCAGCCAATTCACTCTTCCAGTCTAAGAAAATGTTCAATCAGTTTGAAATTTTTTTCTGCTGCAAAAAATTCATCGACCTTGTCAAACTCGTTTCTGTTTAATGAAAACATGTGGCTCAGGGCTGTAACAAGAAGCTGAATTGTAATAGACAGGACATACATATAATTTAGCTTCCCTCAGGTATGACAGGGGCTATTCCAAATCACTGATCTTTATGGACCAGTCGTCCCCACCAACAGAAAAACTGCAGAGGGGAAAGATTACTTACTATGGATGGCGAGGCTCCTGCTGCAATACCTCAACCATTTCAGCTCCACAGATACCAAGGACAGTGGCCTCAGAGAAGGTAAAGTAGGTGGAGTTGTACAGCCTAGAGCACTGTTGTTAAACGTAGTCCCAACCCTCATACCCTGATTGGACTCATGAAGCAAAAGACCTACCATCCATGGGTCTCTGGCAGCACGGCTGGCTTTTGGGCAATACTTTCCCCATGGATGTACGTTACGATGTCTTCCATAAAGTTAATTCTACAGCATGACCATCACATTGCTGCAGACTTTAAGAAATTCTTCTAATGGGAGAATGCTGCATACAATGGATGTTCCCCACATGCATCCCCTTCAGATCTGATGCATCCCTCCAGCCATAGCTTATGGTACCACCACCATTTGGTTATCATGCAAAGGGTGAGCATAGGCCAGGGTGGAACATGTGCCACTGCTACAACTCTCCGCCCATGCATTACCTTCCTGTCCACATACTTCTATGTTAGCTCTCCTCCATTCACAAAAGGAGACGTACATTTAGGCCTCTAATCTTTTATGACTGGATGATCTGATACATTGAGATCCTTCCATTCATTTTCCTCCCTTCAGTATTAGAAATAAAAATACAAACTTAGAAACTGAAATGGATAAGTGGAAATATGAAGTCTGTTAGAACTAAGCTATATCACATTGCAGTAATAATTGCCTGATTCATTCATTATTCTGACTCGTTAGCAACTTTGAAGAAAATCTAATATTTGTGTAAAAAATAAAGTCATAGAATAGAGCATCCAAACAAAGAAAAATGAAGATGCAGTAAGAGCTAACTAGGTACCTAGTTAATTCTTCAAACCTGAAAAGGAACCTAGTTTTTAGCCCACATCTCCCATCAAGTACTCAACCTAACAGATGCTGTGCAGGTACAAAATACCAATCCTGTCTTAATAATTTAGCATCAAGACAACCATAATTCCTTTGTGCAACAATCCTAACATGAACCCTGGGCCAACAGCTAATTTAAATCAATGGGACTATTTGTGTGAGTTAGTGTAGCTGCACAATTTAACCTAATAACAGCATATATTAATGCAGAATTACTCTCACTATAATATTGTGTGAAGTGTTGTTGTAGCTGTGTTGGTTCCAGGATATTCGAGAGAAAAGGTGGGTGAGATAATATCTTTTATTGGACAAACTTCTATTGGTGAAAGAGACACACACACACACACACATATATTTGAAAGCATTTCAAAAGTAAGCATAGCATTTGCAGACATTTGGTATGATTTAAGAAAGAAAGAAAGAAAGAAAGAAAGAAAGAATCAGCAATCTTGGTTATTATAATGCAGTTTTATCTAGTTCTCTCTCTTTAAAAAAGTAAAATATTCAAAATGTTGAAAACAACACATTATGGTTTGGGGGCCCTAGGCTCTATCCCTATTATTGATCACAGCTTACGGTCTTGATTTATCCCATCATGTCCGTCTTCTCCTCCCCTATAGAGGCAGTTTTTGAGAAGACTACACTAGTAGTCACTCCAATAAGCCGTAATGCCTGTTGGGTACCATTTTCCCAAGTGCCAGATCACCTTTAGGGAAAAGGGAGGAACCCTGACACCAACTCAAGCATAAATAGAAAATTAAAAAATCATTGTTATTAGCAGAGCATTACAGTCATGTGTTTTAAAGCCAGAGTTTTACGTCTGTGATTTTCTACTGACTCGCTCCAATCTACTTTGTGATGATTAGGCCACCATCATGGGTGCAAAATAAAGGCCCAGAAGAATCAAACTAGTGTGGAGAGAAGGTTAAACTATGAATGGATGTGTTCACTGTAACAGTATACATTTTCAAAGCATACATTTTCAAAGACTGAAAGCCTGATGACCTGAAAAGTTCAGGATCCTGTGCATTAACTGTAGCTGGAGATGCAGCTCCCAGTTTTTTGTAACTATTCTGCGGTGAAAGCTATGAGGACATCTAGTGGCTAGAGTGTGGTCTAGGGCTGGCCACAGTTTACATTATTCTAACTGGAAACAGACCAATCCAGGTTCACATTAAAAATTAGGCCTTGTCTACCCTAGAAAATTAGGTTGGTTTAACAATGTCAGTCAGGGATGTTAAAAATCCATATCCCTGAGCGGCGCTGTTAAGATGACCTAAGTCATAAGAACATAAGTCCCTGTGCAGAATTCTTCCATCAACATCAGGAAGATGGACTATCTACCCCTATAGGAGAACACCTCCTGTTGGCATATGTGTTGCCTGATCTATGGATTGTATTATTAAAATTACTGTTCATTTGGTAACCCTGATGTGCATGGTTGCAACACTCACACGTTAGGAACCTTTTTGTACTTGTAATAGTTTTATTAATACATTCAGCAAAGTCACAAAAATTCCATCCCAGCAAGATAGAGAGTGATAATGCAGAATGTACATCTGAACATCCATATACTCTCACCACCCCTTACAGAACAGCCTGAAACGTTAGCCATTATCTTCCACATCACTATCGCCAGTGACCATTATTCTGTCATCTGCAACTACAGGGCTCAATTTTTCCCTCCTCCTGCACACAGATTGGGGTACAAGTGCTATAATATGTTACACTGGTGCTACACTGTCTAATGCATATTCAGTAAGGGTTTCTCCCTTCTTCTTCATTTGTATTTCCTCACCCTTTTAATGTTAGTGTGCTCTTCTCCTATTGGTTAGTATATTAATGATCTCAACTTATTATCATATGTGTCAATTTGTAGCCATGGTACTCTTGCGGTCAGTAATCTGTGGATTTTCCCATCCTAAAATATCCAAAAGTTGGTGTTAGCTCATATTATTGTGGCTGGCTGGTGTCGTTATGAACAAACTTCACTCAAACATTCTGTTTCAGTTCCCCAAAACTTGGGGTGACCATTGGGCTGTTATCTGAGCCAAAGTTTATAGGCCTCAGCCCTCAAGCTAGCTGCTGAAGTCAATGTCACAAGATAAAGACCTGTAGGCTCCTGGCAGTACTGATAAATAAAATAAATGATAACGCTAGTACAGGGCTAAATAGGTAGCATCTATACCGGGGTGGGCAAATTACAGCCCACAGGCTCAATCTGGCCCCTCAGGACTTCGGATCTGGCCCACAGCATTGTGGGGGGCCCCCCCACCCATGGCACTGCAAGCCCTGCGCTGCTCCCTGAAGCGGCCAGCACCATGTCGCTGTGGCCCTGGAGGAAAGGGGGCAGAGGACTCTGTGCGTTGCCCTCGCCTCCAGGACCCTCCCACCCACTTGTAGCTCCCATTGGCAGCCAATGGAAGCTTCAGGGGAGGTACCTGGAGGAGCAGTGAGGGCAGCACATGGAGCCCTGTGCCCCCCTCCCCTGGGGCCGCAGGGACGTGGTTCTGGCCCTTTCCGGATGGAGCAGCATGACAAGGGGCCAGGCAGGGAGGGAGCCTGCCCTGGCCCCAGTGTGCACCGGCGTCGCTTCAGGTCACTGGCGCTGGCCCGGAGGCAGCACCCATCCCGTAGCCCAACCCACTGCCCTGAGCCTGCTGCTGCACCCCACACCCCTCCTGCACCTCACACCCCTCCTGCACCCTAACCCCCTGCTC